>OX376229.1:20251250-20899166 GCA_947364205.1 Agrochola lota
TGCTTCGTTATCTTCAACACTATCCAGTCTGCGATCAAGGTTTATTTATAAAGGATCCGTCTGTTTGTCTGTTTCAACTGGAGTAGTATTAACATCTGCAGGGTGAGTCAAATTATTGGAAATACGTTTAATATTTATTGTTTAGATGGTTGCCTTGTTTATTGTAGCCGCTACTGGGCTTAAATTATCTTTTGGGCACGTGGGTACTATGACTGTATGATCTTTTTGTGGGTTGCGTGTTTGATAACTAATCTTTTTGTACTACTAATCAATCAACTGTCGCAGATCAATTCTAAGCGTAGACAGTTTTCTAATTAGGTTATCTTTACTTGGACAATGGTAATTGAAATACAATCATTGTTTTAAAGGATGAACTGGTATTCATTTAACAAATGAAGAAAAACAGGTTTAGTTGTAGTATACGTTTGTAAAACAAATATTTTATCAACATGACTACAAGAAAAATTTATATGATAAACCAGTTGTTATTATGATTAAGTGGCTTCACTTTCTAATGTACCTATGCCAGATATTCATGAATGTTCTTGAGAGTTCTTCAAATTAAAATTATATCTCACAAAATTTTTGTAATATGCACTATCATTTTATAATAATATCTTGAATTAAAAGAGTGTCAATGGAGTTTCTTGACCGTTCATCTCCAAGCGATTTTTCAGACTCAACTGACCGAGTATTTGATAAATCAAAAGTTCCTGTAAATGGTAATAAATGCGCGTTGGGTTTAAAAAAAGTTTTTATGCACCGAACGGAAATCAATTCAAGAATTTAAGAAATATTCATAATAATAATCCTGAATGCCATTTCCAGTCATAAAACAAACGATATTGAGCGTCATTAAAATGGCAATAAAAAAGAGATTCCCAGAGAGGCGCCTGAAACGTCCGGTAATAGGAATTCCTAAGCCGAGGTAGGAATTCCTAGGAACTTATATTTGCGGCCTTCATAATAAAGTCTGCAAGCCGAGTTTTATATGTATTTGTTGAGGCTTTTATAGGTTTCCAAGAGCGATGATTGTGGCAATATACTTTTGTTTGGTTGGCTAGCAATGGATTTATGTTTACCTTTTGTATTATTAGTACAAAGGTAATGCAGGTAAAAATACAAGCACGTGAGTAAAAGCATTGCATTTTTTTTATTTTGTTTCTGTCTAAGAAAGAAAGAAATAAATCATTTATTTTGCAATGTTAAAAAGGGAAAGGCCCTCATGATGAACTGTTGTCAATTCGTCACCGCCGCGTATGGATATTTTGCAAAACCAGAGCCATCACAACGAGAGCTGCCATTGAAAATTAAAAGATATAAATCTTTTAATTTTCAATGGCATAGCTAAATAGAATGCTCTTTGGTGTCAAAGCTGAAATGTTGACGGTGCCTGAAGTTACATCTGGGCCCATAACCTTCACACCGGAAATTAACTACGTTGCTTGGCAGCAGAATTTATTGGGTACTAGCTGCACCCCGCTATTTCACCCGCATAAGTCTCAATCCCAGGTCATGGTTTACCCATGTGCCAAATTTTATTCAAATCCGTTCAACCGTTTTTGCGTGAAAGCGTTATAAACAAACAAACTCACTTTCGCATTTATAACATTAGTTAATATCATTAGTCAATACCTATCTAATAATTAAATAGGTAGCCTGTTAGGGACGAGACGTTACCTTGTCGCATTGGAAAAATTCACCACGGTCATTTTTTTCAAGCAGATCATACAACAAGCAACAAAACTGTTTTCCTACACGTGGTTATAAGTCGTCGCACTACCTATTAATACAAACCAGTTTTCACTCGGTCATCACACTACCAACTCATTACTAAGACTGCACGCCGTGACGAATGACGCCGGCGACATTACACTAGCGTGACAAATTATGATAAAGTTCTTTATAAAAAAAACTGTTGATTAGTGGAGCACCTTGTGAAGGAGTTCATCGGAAAACAACAAATCACAAAGCAGCAATTTTCAAGGGTGAAATTGCAGGCTGGAAAGGTCTGGTCTACGCTTTTCCTAAACTTGATGAATCAACGATGCGTAGAGCACATCCTAGATGGACCTACGGGGTTAGACCAAACATTACGGCATAGAATCAGGACGGCTATCAGGCAGAATTCTCAAATAAAGAAGATAAAGGTCTCAAATGGAGAATAATAAAAAAAAACTGAAGAGAACCGAAGGAAAGGTGGAAAGATGCCTGTCTTCTCCCTCAAAGATTAACGGACGCTAGAGTTGACTCGACTCTAAAATATCTGGTATTTCTAAATACTAGTTTCTGTCCGCGACGTTTGTCCACCAGAAAGTGTGCCTACCATAACCATAAACCTATAGCACTCAAGAATAGCTTTCTATCAGTGAAAGATTTTTTGTAATCGGATCGGTACTTCCAGAGATAACCTCTTGCAAACAATTGTAAATTTTTACAACTTGTTTAGACGGAAATTCTTTTGATTCACCACAAGCGCTTGATCCACGTTAGATATCTATATTTTGATTCAACACAACTCGTAATATAAAAAAATGTAGTTCACATTCTGTCTCTAGTTTCTATTGGTCACCAACATCATTTTCATCATTCTCTATTATTGTCGCACCACATATTTTATATTCGGTTTATTTTAGTTTGTCATCACTTATCATTCTGTTTTCCTTACCTTAATTTATTTGGGGATCGGCGCATCATGTCTTTTTCTTCCATACATCTCTATTAGTCACCCCTTTTCTACCCATATCATCTTCCACATAGTCCATCCATCGTTTCTTTAGTCTTCCCCTACTTTTATAGCCATCCACATTCATACTCAAAACTTTCCTCACGACATTTTCCTGATCATCACTCCGCTAAAATTATTTCGTCTAAACTCCGTGACGCGAAGTGCTGGTAACGACAAATCATGCTCAGGTTTTTGTCGCATGTAATCTATTGTCATTTTCGTAATAGCTTATTACTATTTACGGTTTTTGTTGTATTAAAGATTTATACTAGAGTTCGTTGGTACGTTTGTAACTTATTAGCAATTGTGATGTGATTAGAGTTATTGGAAACAGGTAATCATTCGTCCACTATTCTGCTTGGATTAGTTTTTGTATTGTGTATGCACGATATAATTATTTATGAGCCTATCATCATTATAAAGACGACGATTTTCACATTTTGATTTGGTAAATAGATATGCAGTGGTGGGCCAGTGGTAACGGCCCCGACTTACGAGTTGTAGATCGTGGGTTAGAAGCCAGTTTAGTTTGTGTAAATAATTACATCACCACTGCTCTCAAAATGATGAAGGAGAACAACGTGAGGAAACCGGCATGTCCAAGAACCAAAATTTCAAAGAAATGTGACATCTACCAACCCGAACTGGGCCCGCGTGGTGATTTACGGCCCACTCCCTTTCACAGAGAGGAGACCTGTGAGGCCTAGCAGTGGGAAAGTTATAGGCTGATTATGAAGTTAATAAAGACATTCCGTAAGTTTTACAAATAGTTGACAAGAATAGATTTCCACTGTGAAAAGGCAAATACTGGGGTGACCCCAATGGACTGCATAACATAATTATTATTATTAAAGAACCTATACGAAAAAAAAAGAACATGTGTGCAATTCACACGTGGTAGAAGTGAAACCTTCAAAAATTATGGCTTTTAGATTTCCTATCTCATTTTCTCCCACGTTAAATCTTATGAATTTATGTGTCTGTCTCTTTTTACTGTCGCTTTTTCGTTTCATCGACTTTCAAATCACAACGATGCTAAAGAAGTTTTCACTTCAATAAATGTAGGTTCGTAGATTTTCGCCACATCATGGTGAGCTTCACAAACTAAGGATCGGAATTTCCCAATGAAATCGAGCAATGTAGAATTTCCCAATTTCGCAAGGAAATGCCCGAAAAATCTAGATTATTCCGTTGAAAACAAGGTTATGTAAAACGCGTTCATTGTAGCGATGTATCGTATAATATCGTTCAGATTCACGCGTCGCCTACCGTGAATATTGTCAGATACGGCAGCCATGAATTTAGGATGGCTGGGACTTTCATTGACCTAGTTTACCAGGTTGCTAGAATGAACTTTGTTAGGGAAACAGATTTGCGACTTGATGATTAGAATTTAGGGTCGCTCGTTGGTGATTTGAGAGATATCGAAATGCTGGCTCCCTTTAGTTGTCTTAAAAGATGATGGGTTACAAATCCATACTTCCATAAAACTATACAGGGTGGCACGGACATCGACACGAAAACTGATACCTACCATGAATTCAGTACATGATTCTGAACCCCCCTTTTTTTTTGAGTGTGCTAAATTATCAAATAAGTTCTCCCGCTCTGGACGGAGCTTTACTGACTAAAACCCACCCGTGTTCCTTCCGTCGCCTGTGTGCCGGGGCCGCGATATCCCTTTCGGACAAACTCGCAACCCCGGCAGGATTCTGAACCCCCCTGCATTAAAATTGTTGGTCGGTTATTTAAAAAAAAAATTGCTGTTTTATAGCAATACCTACGCCGTCAAAATGTAGGGACCAGATGATTTTGTTTTTATAACCGACGAAAAATTGCAACGCAGTTTAGAATCATGTACTGAATCCATGGTACCAGTTTTCGCGTCGATGTCCCTGCGAGCCTGTAGTAATATTATCAATGCTAAAGTAACTCTGTATGTAACCATTATATTTGGCACACAGGACGACTACATTAACATAGGACGTTTATTCCGGTAGTACGGTCCCAATCATTTCCGACCTACGCGCTGGCGCAGCCGCGGGAAAATGTTAGTACAGTCCGGCCGTCGAAGAGAATCCATGCTTTACACCTGTCAGTTGAACCATTTCTAGTAGTAATAAGGATCAAATTCGCAAAACATATATTAGTCGGTATGAAACTGACAGGTGTCAAGCACGCATTCTCTGTACTTTTTCAACAATTATGTATAATATTTTTAAATTGTCCGTAATTTTTTGCTGTAACCAATAATTTCTTGCTATACTTGAAAAATGTGACGCATGGTTACCCATTTGGGAGGCCTTGAGCGCTTACCAAGCGAAATCCCACATTACCTAGCAAACTGAAGCGTGAATGGACATACCTACTAGGAGTACTTTAGAGTTAATTATATTTTAGAAAATGGTGAAAAGTTTCCTGGTGAAGGAAATAATGAACCATCGGATCTATTTTTGGAATTCCACATCCAAAAAAAGTCGAACCAGAATTCTATAGTATGATGCTGCTGTGTCAATCTGAATGATACCTAGGCATATTTTTGTAAGTCCTTGGAGATGGGAACAGTTTTCCATGGCATAATTTAGAGGCAATAAGTTTATCTTCCATACTTATTAATAAAAATCAAAAAACATACAACTTCCAAAAAAAACACTACAAAGTGAAAAATAACCTTAATTTCGGTAGTCGGTGGTAAAAAATGAAAATGAAAAACCAAAGACCTGACTTCCGAAATTAAAGTTGTTTTTCACTTTAAGATTTTGTTTAACACTTTTTAGTTGTGGTACCTACCCACACAAATTCGAATACCACTACCTTAGACCACTACCTGCTATGTAACTAACAGTGACAGGAAGTTATCATAACATCATCCACATAGACTAAGTGGGAAAAAAAAAAATTGTAGCTAATTCAAAAACTACCCAAGCAAAGGTAATAAAATTTATATGGAACCAGCGTCTAAGGGATAGAACAACAGCTGTCGGGTCAGCTTGTTTATCGTAAATATCTACAGGTAGGGGTAGGTTTTAATCTATAGGTATCCCTCTGCCCATGCTTAACCCATGGGGAAAATAAGGCGTGATGTTATGTTACACCCTAACAGAATACCCTCAGCATCATCTCTCTAACGCCCAGCACACCAACCGCACTGGCTACACACCAGCTACTCTGTGGCACCGCGACGAATACTCGCTTTCTCTCACGCTCGGCTGACAGAGAGGCAGATGTCACAGCTGAGCGAACATTCGCAGTACGCTTTGATAGGCTCTCGGATTTTAAATAACACGCCTGTTATAGCTCTAAGGTCAAGTTTAATACGGATTTTAGATGCTTTTTTTGTTGATTTTTGCACCTAGTTCTCGATGAGAATAATTTGTGTAACTAAGTAATAACAGCCTCAAGGGTTGATCGATCAGGTTAAGATACGCTTGCCGCAGTTGGTCCGTGGATGGGTGACCATCTTTACATACCAAGACCCCTCCGAGCCTCGGAAAGCACGTTAAGCCGTTGGTGCCGGCTGTCATTTGTATATCTTTTGACAGTTGTTACGGGTAGTTAGAAGCCCAATGGTCTGACAACCAGTCTTACCAAGGGGTATCGTGTTACCTAGTACCTAGGTTGTGGAGGTCAAATAGGCAGTCGCTCCATGTAAAATACTGGTATTCAGCTGCATCCGGTTAGCGTGGAAACCAACCCTAAACTAGTTGGGAAAAGGCTAAGGAGAAAAATGATGATGTAGATGAGAATAATTTGCGAGACTGGGCATTCGATTTTGGTAATGCTTTTTTTAAAGATTTCCCTACATTTTAGGATTTTTCAAGACTACAGTGAGCGTTTATGACCAGATTTATGAACGTAAACGAGGAAACAGGAGTATGTAAGGATCGTAGCAGGTGGCATAGTTTCTACCTACCCCTATGGGAGGAAGGCGTGAATTTATGTATACATATATGTACCTAGGCTAAACCAAAGGCCTAGCTAATTGTTAGGATAGGCTAGGCTATCAGGTTGACAGCCTGTAAATGTTTTGTTTGGCTCTTATTAAAATACACTATTTGAGTTTGATTTCAATAATAATTTCAAAATGTTTTCATGTAGCTATTATAATTTAATTGGTACTAACAAAATATGGATAAAAATAGTCTGAATTAAAATAATGTTATTGTATAGTATATAGTGTAGAGTGTATAGAACGCCGCTAGCGCCATTCTAGCCCTATCTGATAAAGTGCGGCATAATAGTGGCATTGCCTCGATCAGACTAAAGTGCCGTAAGCATTGTAATGTCACTGTCACTGAGTCACTGTCACTTGTCATTTTGTTTGATTGTTGAGGTTAGTTCGCGGCCCTTTGTAATGATTGATCGTATTAATTTGTTTTAGATAATCATATCAAAAGTCACTACAATGACTGAATATACGAAAAACCGGCCAAGTGCGAGTCGGACTTGCGCACCGAGGGCGAGGGTTCCGTACTTACTAAAAATATTTTTATTTTATAATGTAACTAAATAAGTATGCTTTTCGCAATTTTTCCGTTATCTATGCTACAAGACGTAGCTTCGTACCAAATTTCAAAATTCTGTATTCACGGGAAGTACCCTGTAGGTTTTGATTCCCTTGCGAGTGTCGAAAATTTGCAGCATAAGCGGCTGTATCTTTTGTATTGGATTGCCTCAGAATTTTGATTTTTTTATAGCTTCAAGGGACAGTAGACTTGAGTATTTGATATGAATTTCAGCTTCATAGCTCCACGCGTTCCTGAGAAAAAGGGGTCTTGACAGACTGACAGACGGACAAAAAAGTGATCCTATTAGGGTTCAGTTTTTTTCCTTTTGAGGTACGGAACCCTAAAAATGAAGTAGCAAATGAAAATGGCTAAAGGGTAGTTTAGGTTAGGTTAGGTTAGAACTGTGACCACACAACGCCAGGGTTCGTTTAAGCATAAGAGAATATAATGTTTTGGGAACATGCACACACTGCCTTTATTTTATTTACCTTATTTATAGAGCAGAAACTATCTTACAAGTTTTTGCTCTTTGAAAATATTTTGTGCATAATTCCATAAACAATCAACATTATTTCAGCAAATAGTTAGAGTATTTGTTTTCAGTCTGTATTTGTCCAACACAAACTGAGGTCTGAATAAATTGCATTGAGCTTTAAGTAATATCTCGTTCACTATCAGACATCGATAAAATTCCATGTAAGAAAATTCAATTCAAATTCAAAATTCAAAAGTCATTTATTCAAACTAGGCTGAGAATCAGCACTTTTCGAACGTCAAAATTACATAAGACAGTCCCCCAAAACGCCCACCCTTCACCACTTCCTAGTGCATTAGCTGGGAAGAAGAAGTGGCGCAACAAACTCCCCAGCAGAAATTCCAATATCTACATAGCGAACTCGTTGCGGGTTTGTCTGAAAGGGATATCGCGGCCCCGGCACACAGGCAACGGAAGGAACACGGGTGGGTTTTAGTCAGTAAAAGTCTGACACACCCTCTCGCTCTGCCCAGAGCGGGAGAAGTCATTTGATGATTTCCCACCCTCAAAAAAAAAAAAAAAAAACAAAAAAAAAAAAAAAAAAGGATCCCAAGATCAACAACCTTAGTTGCTACGCACTAATGAGGTAGGCAAAAACAATAAAAACAAGGTGTATATTGCACTTATTATTTGAAAGAAAGAAAGAAGAAAGAAAAAGTATTTATTGTGACTCGCACAGGAAAAAAACAAAAACAATAAAAAACAAAGTAACAGTAACATAAAAAGAAGGAAGTCCTGTACGAGGCCAAAAGGCTCCTATCTCAGCATGATGCCGCGACACTTAAAAATAAATAAAAATGTCACAGCGCTGATATTCTGATAGGGCCCGCAGTGATGTCACGGATAGATACAGACAAATAAATATAATAAAAAATAAAAATAAAAAGGAGTGTGAAATACAATGAAGAGTGAAATATTATGTAATCCGCGTGTCTGCATCAGACGTAACATCAGTTACTTGTCTATGCCTTTAGTATCTGTGGTACTCTATGGCATCGTATTGACAAGTAAAGAGACGCAGACGCCGACACCGGCAAAAATAATTATTTACATTACGGCTGTTTATTGTGTATAGTATAATATAGTGAATAGTGGAATGAAAAGTGTTTTGTGGTAGTCAGCCAACGGCATTTGGAGAAATACAGATAGTTTAATGTGGTTCAAGAGTTCTGACAAACAGTGCAAAAGAAAAAATAAATATATATAAAATAAAACAAAGTGCGAAAGAACCGCTGTGTTTGTACTTAGTGCCACCATCGCCAGACGCGTGCAGATCAGGGGTAAGTTTATTGTGTGGTATCCTTTTGAAGCTGTAGTAAGTGCTGTTTAAATTTTATTCTGAATGTACCAACTGTCTTTATAGCACGAAACGGCGGTGGCAGGTCGTTCCAACAACGAGAGGCAGCGAATTTGAAACTACCACGGAAAGCAGCAGTTCTGTGCGATGAGGCCAACATGAGGTACGAAGATGCTCTAGTTTTAATTTTGTTAACATCGCGCGACCAAGACAGTTTTTTGTATAAATAGTCTGGTTTTTTTGTGAGAATAGTACCAAAGAGTAGGGTAGCCAGGTGAAGCTTTCTGCGTGCTGACATTCTCATCAAATTACCCTTATTTAAAAAAGGAGTGATGTGGGAACGTGGTGGGACATTGTAGCAGAATCTTGCGCAAGCATTCTGCACCCGCTGGATAAGTTTTTCGCTTCTACCGAGAATGCACGCCCCATACACAGTGTCAGCGTAGTTCAGCTTGGATAGAACAAGTGACTCACACAGCATGACACGCATATCCACACTTATGTAGGGACGGACACGATACAAGAGCTTGAGTCGGTAGAAGCAGTTGCGCACGGCCTCCATTATGTGAGTTTCGAAATGCAGCTGCCCGTCAAATACTACCCCAAGATTACGAGCCTCCAGAACCCTCTCCACACCACAACCATCAATCCTGAGGTCCAGGTTGCAAGTAAGCATTTTGTTCAGGAAATCCCTAGATCCCATCACAATATACTTAGACTTGCTAGGGTTCAGGACCAAGGAGTTTCTTCTGGACCAAGTGGATATCCGTTCTAAATCCTCATTTATTCTTCTTACAGTTTCAGCAGTATCCTGGGAGCGGAATGAGAGGTACAACTGCAGATCATCGGCGTAAAGGTGGAACTTGGTGTTAATCAGGCAGTTGGCGATGTCAGCACTGTACAGGATGAAGAGCAGTGGGCCAAGGATTGATCCCTGAGGTACGCCCCTGTCCACCTGCTTTGGACCAGAAGACTTGGTATCTCCATGCATATTTGCATGCAACCAACTGCTTATCTCGCGTGCAATTTATTATCTATAATATTACTATAATTACTATTTACTATACAGGGTGGCAGGGACGTCGACGCAAAAACTGATACCATGGGTCCAGTACATGATTCTGAACCCCCTGCATTGAAAATTTTCAACAGAAAATTGAAAAAAAAATCTTCGGTTGTTTAAAAAAAAACAGCTGTTCCATACATTTTAACCGCGTAGGTATTGCACTTTTGGATGAAACAGCAGATTAAAAAAAAATAACCTACGGATATTTCAACTCCCCCTGCCTTCAGAATCATGTACTGAATCCATGGTAACAGTTTACACGTCAATGTCCCTGTTTTTTTTTTGAGGGTTGGAAATTATCAAATAACTTCTCCCGCTCAGGGCGGAGCGGGAGGGTGTGTCAGACTTTTACTGAATAAAACCCACCCGTGTTCCTTCCGTTACCTGTGTGCCGGGGCCGCGATATCCCTTTCGGACAAACTCGCAACCCCGGCAGGACGTCAATGTCCCTAACATCCTGTACAACATCATTATGCACGATTCCTTGTTATTTAGTTATTTTGTTCCAAGAATTCGACAATATTGTCTTCTCTTATCGCTGTGTGCATAGCTTATGTCATGTGTTTGTACATAATGTAGCTTGCATATGTATTTAGTGGCGATCGAAGGTCAACTTTGTAGGCGGAGATAAGGAGCTGCTAGCACATAGTTTACTAGATTATGTTGGTCTATAAAATTTGGAAGGGGTAGGGGTAAAAAATCTGCTGTTCCATACATTCTGACCGCGTAGGCACTTTTCTATGAAACAGCAGATTTTTTCTTTAATAATCGACGAAAAATTTCAACACAGGGGGGTTCAGAATCATGTATTAAATCCATGGTATCAGTTTGCGCGTGAGCAGGGTGACAGACCCTGTATATTCTGGACATGAACCTAAATGATTTGTTTCTATTTTGAACATGTTCAACCTAATCTTTATGCAAGTTTATAGAGCTTTCTCTACAGTACCTCTATCCCTTCCAAAATATAAATACCAACATAATCTAGTAAACTATGTGCTAGCCATCCTTTACAGTGGGGATAAAATAAACAGATAACATTACATCACACCTGTATGCCCCGAAGGGCTAGGCAGAGGTGTACCTTTAGTACACCCACATTTCTTCAGTTAAACATAGAAAAAAGAAAAAAAAACTTTTATTTAGCACAGACTAAAACACACACAACACAACATATTGTACTACAAGTAAAAACCAAATGAAAAAGAACGAAAACCAACTAAAGTGTAAAGTGAGTTCTAAGATATTAGCAGGAAAGTGTGGCTTGCGGCTGCGCCAAATAGGCCTAGTTCAGCAAAAATGCCAGACGACTAGTGCCTGACGCTGGTTTTCAACTAGACCTGAAGTGTGAGAACAAAAGTAACTATATAATACTAAACTAATATTATAAGTACATGGGTATATGACAATAGTCCCCATGTACCTACTTGTACTATTATGTATTCTGTGGTAAAAGGAGGTGTTAAGTCAATAATCGCAAAAGTTTGTCTTTTAGCTCGATAGATGGCGTTGCGCTGTTTAAAAACGCGCTATGGTTTCGTTACACACGATTAGATATAAGGAAGAAAATATTATTAATAAAAAAACCCAAAAACAGCATCGTCTTGTTTCATTTGCTAAAATACCGAGCATAGCATCTTGGTACGGCGGTGTACATGGTCCTTCGACCCGGATTTAGAGTCAGTTAAGTGGGTTCCCGAGAACCAATTTCTCGTCATCAGCGCACCTAGATAGGGGCAGTGGATCGCTGCTCGGGGCGCAGCCTTCCAGTTAGTGATGGGTAACTCATCATTTTTTTATGAGGTTGAGGGAGTACCTCATTTTGCCTCGCGAGGTCCTCAAGAGGTACCCCTCATTTGAGGCGAGGAGTCGTACGTCGATGTATTCACCTCACGAGCCAAATGCAGCCGATAGTCCGACGCGTATTGCGTCGACTCATAAGTATTACCGATTCCGATATTTACGTCTCCCTCACACACATCATTTTCTTTCGCTCATAAAATGTTGACCGCCAAAATAAACGAATCTATGACACTTGATTACCCATCTAATGCTGATGTTTTTAGAGTTCATAGTTAACGTTTAGAGTTACATAGTAATAGCAGAATTAAAATATAATTCGTTTTGAGTAATTAATAATGTTAGTTTACTTTAAGTTGACCTTGGAAGTGCGCGTGTCGTGAATCGTGAAGTGATTTGTTGACATTATAGTGACAATTAAGTACCTACATCGACTTTTGTGTTTGCTAATAATCGGATTGTTTTGCTTGTTTTGGTTTTGGTGGTGGTATGGTGGAGATACTTATTGCTGGTGGTGTTGGTTTAACCTTTATCATTCCTACATATTTGGCGGGATTATGGCTCCAACGGTAAAAAGATCTAAAACCTGGGAGTTTTTCAAGGATTTGGGAGAATATAAGGCCAAATGTACAATTTGCATGAAAATTTTGTCGCACAGGGGTGCAGGCCCCTATAATTTAACCAGACATTTAAAATCCGCTCATCCCCTTGTCCTAGCTGGGATTCAGGAAGATCGTATGGCTATAAATAACGATACTAGTGTTGCTACACCTGATACACCTCTTTCACCTGTGATTCCATCTAGGTCTCAAGGGGAGTCGTCTTCCGCCTGCCCCGATGGTTCCACTCAATTTGTACCAGCAACTCCTGCTCCGAATCGTCCTCTAGTTAGTAATCAAAATAATCAAATCAACCAATATTTTGCAAAACCGCTGTCATTAAAGAAAACGGAAACAATTAATAAGTTGCTCCTACTAATGATTGTTAAAAATTATTTGCCTTTTACACTCATCGAAAGCGATTCATTTAGAGCATTTATAAAAGAATTGTGTCCTTCGTATGCTGCTCCATCAAGAAAGACGCTATCAAAAGCGTTATTACTAAAATTTTATAACATCGTAAGAGGAGATGTGATGAAATTACTAGGACAAGCGGAATATGTTGCCCTAACTACGGATGCCTGGACTTCTTCTTCTCATCATCAGTATGTGGCCGTAACAGCACATTTTGTTGAAAACAGCAATATTAAGGCGGTAATGTTAGAATGCATTCCAGACGCACAACGCCATACCGCACAGAATTTAGCTGATTTAATAAAGAAAATTTGCACCGAATGGAATATCAATGAAAAAGTAGTGTCAGTTACTGCTGACAATGCTAATAACATCCAAGCTGCCATTGTTTTATTAAAATGGAAGCAAGTACCGTGTTTCGCACACACTTTAAACTTGATTGTTCAAGCAGGTTTATCAGAAATTAAGGTGATTCAAAATAAAGTTAAAACCATTGTGGAACTATTCCAAAGGAGTGTTTTGGCTAGTGAGCGCCTAACAGCCATGCAAAAGCAGCTAGGGGAGAAACAGCTAAAAGTAAAACAAGACGTGATAACAAGATGGAACTCCACGTTCGATATGTTCGAGAGGATTATAGAGATAAAAAAAAGTGTGATTTCCACCATTGCCACCGATTATCCGAATACGCCAAATTTAACCCCCGACGACATAGAAACTTTGTCGAAATGTTGTGATTTGCTACGACACTTTAAATCAGTCACAGAAATTATGAGTGCAGAAAAGCATGTTACTGTATCGCAAATAATAGTTTTAGCTAATTTACTGAAAAAAAAGTGTGAGGCGGTCACTGAAGACTCAAACATTCCCCAAACAGTAATGGAAATGGCCAAGCGGTTCGTTACTGATATATCAATACGGTTTAGAAATGTAGAGGATAATAAATTATTTGCCGTAAGTACGCTTCTAGACCCACGATTTAAGGCATATGGTTTTCCTGATGACAAAAAAAGTAGTGTTGATAATGCAAAAAAATATTTATCTAATATAGCGGCTAAATCTATTGCATCGATTAATGAAACTGGTACAGAAAATAATGAAAATATTTCACAAAGCGATACAAACATACAAAAGCCTTCTATATGGGATGAATTCGATCTAAAAGTTGTAGATGCAGTTAAAAAGCAAAACCCGACCGCAGCTGCAATCATAGAAGTAGATAAATATTTCGATGAGCCTCTTATTAGCAGGAAGAATTCCCACGACCCTATATTATGGTGGTACACGAAAAGGCACACATATCCACGCCTATATGATGTAGTCAAAAAACACTTTTGTACTCCAGCTACTTCAACTCCTTCCGAAAGAGTTTTTTCGAAAGCAGGACATGTTGTTACTGACAGGCGCAACCGATTGGATGGTAAAAAAGTGCGCCTGATTTTATTTTTACACGCAAATATGTGATTATTTATTTCATACGATTTTATTTTACTTTTTTATCCTTTGATCTCAATTAATACACTATTTTTTTTTTATTTGCTCCGTGTGTTTTATTTACCCTGCAACTCATTTCACAAAATCTTTTATATCTCTTCATAATCTAAATAAGTAATATCCTACCAAACATCAGTATCACAGACATACAACTTCATTATTTCATCATTACGTACATACCAAAATCAAAATGTTTACTGTGTTTTCAAAATTTCGAGCCCTCACCTCACTCATTCTATAAATTCTGTACAATTATGAAAGTCGGTCCACTCACTCACTAAGCTCACTCAATACTCACTCGCGAGTACTCGCGTCAATAATGCCAATGTCAATTTTTAAGTGAGGACGAGTGAACGAGTGAGTTGGTTCAATGTTGAAATTCGAGTAACTCTTTCAATTTGCGATCACGAGGACCTCAAATGAGGCACCTCATGAGTGAGGGACACATCTCTACTTCCAGTGGGAGCAGCAGACTAGTGAGCAGAGAAGCGACCCGGCAGAAAGCGAATCTACAGTGGCGCCACCTAGCGGAGTGATTTGGCAGCAGGTGTCGGTGACGTGCCGAAGCATGGTGACGTCGTACGTGAGTGTGAGTGACGTGTATCAGTGAACGGACATAAAACTGTGAGTACTTTCCGATTCGATTTTAAACCTTATTATCTTGAACAAATTAACTTTGAAGTTTAGAAGCATGTAGCATGGACTTAGAAAATTTTGCGAAAAAGTGAAGTGACGGGGAATCCATGCCCAAAATTTTACAAGTCTTAAAGACTTAGAAAATTTCGAAGACATGTTTCTACGACTTAGAAAATATTTGAAGAATCTTCCCTACAGTGACTTAGAAAATTTGCGATAACTTGGGCCTATACAGACAGCATTTCTTTTGAGAGATTACGGTTCGACTTAGTGTTTCCATCAATCAAAGGGTTATTGGTAGACATTATATTTGTGTAAACTTTTTGTATTGATATCTACACAACATGGAAGTCTACAATAAAATTCAAATGGACACTAATAAGACCATATCGCGAGCCAGATCTAACTTCAAAAAGTCGCCCAAGGAGCGAATTTCTAAGGCTTATGTTGAAGTAAGATTGGAAAATTTAGAGTCACAGTGGACATCATTTTCCGACACACATCTTAAGATATTAAGTGAAATAAAGGAAGCTGAATATAATAAATCGCATTATTGTTCATCAGAAGTGTATGAAGTTACGGAAGATTTATATTTGGACTATAAAACGGAGTTAAAAGAAATACTTACTGATTTATGTAAAAAGGAAATGTCTCAAAATGTATCACAGTCTTGTGCAGGGAAAAGCTCTGATGAATCTTGTAATATCAAACTACCTAAAATTAGTTTACCTATGTTTTCTGGACAATACTCGGAGTGGATCACCTTCCGTGATTTATTTTTATCCCTTATACACAGTAATAAGTCTTTAGACGATGTTCAGCGACTTCAGTATTTAAAAAGTCATTTATCTGGAGAAGCTGATCAACTTCTGAGAAATATACCTATTTGTAGTTCAAATTATCAGACTTCTTGGGAACAATTAAACAAGCGCTACAATAATAAAAAGTATATGGCGAGTTGCATTTTGAAACGGTTTCTTAGTCAGAAAAATATATCAGGCGAGTCAGCACAATCACTTAAAGAGTTATTGGATACAAGTAACGATTGTTTGAATGCACTTAAAAATTTGGGAATTAATGTTGACACCTGGGACTTCATTGTAATATACATTTTGAGCTTAAAATTAGATTCTGAGTCTCGTAAATTGTGGGAAGCAAAAATTTGTGAATATTCAGAAGATCTACCTACTCTAAAGCAGTTTAATATGTTTTTAGAACAAAGGTTCCGTTCACTAGAATTTTTAGACAATAAGTCTTCTAAAAATACTGCCACAAAAAATGTTCCTGTCAAGACACTACATGTAGCTACTCTGTCATGTGTATTTTGTAAAGCTGATCATAAACTTGGTAGTTGTAAGAAATTTAGTAACGAAGATGTCACCTCACGGCGTAATTTCGTCCAATCCAATGGATTATGTTTTAATTGTCTCGGGTCAGGCCACGCGGTATATGCCTGTCGTTTGCCGACTAGATGTCGGTTATGTAAAAGAAAGCATCATTCTTTACTCCATTCTAAAGATGCGTCCGTATCAACTGACCCTAAAGTAGAACCTAAGCAATCAGTTGATACAAAACAAACACAAGACGATGCAAGTAACATTGTTACAAACTGTGCTGCGACTTCCCGTAGCCATGATTTGTTGCCTACTGCCTTGGTGAAGGTTATCTCCGGTACAGGCACAGAGGTGACTCTACGCTCTTTACTGGATCAGTGTTCGCAGGCTTCGTATATTACGGAGTCAGCAGTTCAACTTTTAGGGCTGAAAAAATATATCAGTTATAAATCATCACTGAGGCTGGGCGAAGATGATAAGGGTTGTGCATTGACCTCAAAATATGTTGTTTACTTAAGATTACAATCAATGTACAATCCTAACTTTAGTTTGTCGGTTAAGGCTCACGTACAGAAGAAATTAACGTCAATTCTTCCTTCAAATCAAATAAAGTTTCCATTGTGGAAAGAACTGAAACAGTACAATTTGGCAGATCCTACTTGGGATACACCAGGAAAAATTGACATTCTTTTAAGTTCCTCGGTGTATAGCAAAGTCCTCAAACAAGGACTCAGTAAGGGTCCTCCGGGATCTTTAATAGCGCAGGATTCTGAATTGGGATGGATACTTTCGGGAGAGATTACGGGAACGGAAGCAAACGCAGAGAGTCTTAACTATTTAACGTTGGAAGGTGATCAAAATGATCTTATAAAAAGATTTTGGGAATTAGAGGAACCAGTAGTGCCAAAAAAGCACTTCACGGAAGAAGAACAAAAATGTGAAGAATTTTATAAGCAATCAACCCAACGGGATTCCGAAGGTCGTTATGTTGTTAGATCGCCGTTTAAAACGGCTACACCACACTGCGCAAATGGTCAAACTAAAGTTATTGCATTGCGCAGGTTTTTTAATTTGGAGAAAAGGTTAGCTAAAGACCCCGAGTTAAAAAGGCAATATGTGGATGTAATTAATGAATATCTCGACTTGGGTCATGCAGAAATTATTCCTATGGAGCAAATTAACAAGCCTGATGTCGTATAAGAAAGAAAGAAAGAAAGAAAAAGTATTTATTGTGACTCGCACAGGAAAAAAACAAAAACAATAAAAAACAAACCTTCCCCATCACGCGGTGATCAGAGAAGATAAAGCAACTACTAAAGTTAGGGTTGTATTTGACGCCTCTAGCTTAGGTAAGAATGGTGTGTCGTTGAACGGCGAACTAATGGTTGGGCCAACCTTACAAGCTGATTTACGGCACACTATAATGAGATGGAGAATGCATCCCATTTGTATAGTTGCGGACATTGTAAAAATGTACCGGCAGGTGATTGTCTCTACTGAAGATACTGACTACCAAAGATTATTGTGGAGACAAGATCTCAAAGACAAAATTAAACACCTGCGGCTTTTGAGAGTAACTTTTTTTTTTTTTTTTTTTTTCACAAACTTTTAATATAATTTCTAAATAATAATCAAAAAATGTCCACAAATACAATTTTAATGTAACATGCAATAATCGTCATATAATTCTAATAATCTTAATATTAATTACCCAGTCTAAAAACTATCAATTCTTATTTCTACCCATAAACATTTTGCCCCTTCCCAAAACTTGAAGTTCCAACTCATCTCCTGGATTCTCCAGCTCCAAAGTCTCTATTGATCGCCAAACTGCTGTCCCCATCTTAATCTTCCCACCTTCCTTCTTCATGAGTTGGTGTAATTCTTCCAGGGTTGTAGTCAGTCCCATTATTATCTGCTGCAGGTTCTTGCCTCCGGATCCTGTAACCCTCCGTTTCTCGATGTGCTCGAAAAAGTCATCTCCAAATGACTGAATTCTGGGACAGCTGAAACAGGGGAGGCAACTGACTTGGTTGTATACTCCAGAAAGCATCCCAGTCTGGTTGGCACAGGACATTTTGGCGTATACGACCTGTATTGGTGGCTTGAGGTATACCATCTTCCCATTTGTCATGCTTCGGAAGGAGTTCCCCATCTCCTCACGAGTGAACCAGTTCCCTGTCTTAGTTATTTGGGACAAAACACTCAGGTCTTCCTTGTATGTCCCGAAGATGCTGTGGTAGAGAATCTGGGACGCTATCTCTTCAGTCATATTGCCCTGCATCAGCCACAATCTTGACATGCACTGCTTGTACAGGAACCAGCCCCCAGATCCTGTGGTGTTGAAGAACTGCAAAAATTTGCTCCTTTCTTCCTCCCTCATTTCTTCTGCAATTACTGCGAAGAAGTTTATTGGGAAACACATTCTTGTTGCCTGTCGGGAAGTCGTTATCAATAATATCTCTGCAATTAGGCTGATGAGAGTTGACAGCTCAAATGACATTTTCACGTTCTTTGTGATTTCTATTATGTCATCAATTGCAGGGATATGAGACATTGCCCTCTTCACCGCAGCTGCAAACTTCCCCCTATATATTCCTTCTGTTCTGATCATGCACAGGAACGCCGTCATCGGACCCAAACTTTGTACGATGGAGGATCTCCTTTCTGGTGGGAAACTGTTCCCTTCCAACAGTATGTGGTGTGCCCCTGTTAAACCATATTTGGATACCTGGAATGCGGTATGTGTGCCATCTTTCTTAGTGATTGGCATGGTCCCATGCCCCAGTCTTAGCTCATCCATTCTTAGTTTGAATGCAGCGAACATATCCAAATATGGACCCATTGTCCCATACCAGTTCTCTTCACTTTCCATTGGGAAATTCTTGTATTCCAGTTCTTGCTTCTTTGTTTCAGCCAGCCAGATGTTGTCAATGTCAGCCCTCTTCAGAGCATAACTTTGCCCCATAAAGTGGATGTTATAATCAGTAGCAGCCACTTTAGCTTGCATGTTTGTCCCGGTTCCTCGTACTTTCTGCCTATTTATGTTGTGAGCAGTGAATATAATGCTCGTTATTTGGGAGGCCAAAATCACTTCTTTTCTCAAGTCACGCCTCATCTTCATCTTCTCTTCTGGAGTGTCTTTGGCGCCGCACAGCACGATGATGTCAGAGAGAACATCAACTATCTTCAGGTATGTCTTGTACAGTGCAGTTAGACACTTCACCTTCTTGCCACTGTCCAAGGTCATCCGAGGTCTTTTGGGATCCTGGACTTCTTGACGTGTGTCAGGATCAACAATGATGTCATTTCTCTTCCTTTTCGAAGTCGATGTTCCTGCCACAGAGTCTATTTCCATGGACATCTTATATTTTTATTTATAGCACAGCTCGATATTCAAACAAAATAAGGATCTGTTCTGTTGATCTGCAGCAGATAATAATGGGACTGACTACAAAGTCCCATTATTATCTGCTGCAGGTTCTTGCCTCCGGATCCTGTAACCCTCCGTTTCTCGATGTGCTCGAAAAAGTCATCTCCAAATGACTGAATTCTGGGACCACTGAAACAGGGGAGGCAACTGACTTGGTTGTATACTCCAGAAAGCATCCCAGTCTGGTTGGCACAGGACATTTTGGCGTATACGACCTGTATTGGTGGCTTGAGGTATACCATCTTCCCATTTGTCATGCTTCGGAAGGAGTTCCCCATCTCCTCACGAGTGAACCAGTTCCCTGTCTTAGTTATTTGGGACAAAACACTCAGGTCTTCCTTGTATGTCCCGAAGATGCTGTGGTAGAGAATCTGGGACGCTATCTCTTCAGTCATATTGCCCTGCATCAGCCACAATCTTGACATGCACTGCTTGTACAGGAACCAGCCCCCAGATCCTGTGGTGTTGAAGAACTGCAAAAATTTGCTCCTTTCTTCCTCCCTCATTTCTTCTGCAATTACTGCGAAGAAGTTTATTGGGAAACACATTCTTGTTGCCTGTCGGGAAGTCGTTATCAATAATATCTCTGCAATTAGGCTGATGAGAGTTGACAGCTCAAATGACATTTTCACGTTCTTTGTGATTTCTATTATGTCATCAATTGCAGGGATATGAGACATTGCCCTCTTCACCGCAGCTGCAAACTTCCCCCTATATATTCCTTCTGTTCTGATCATGCACAGGAACGCCGTCATCGGACCCAAACTTTGTACGATGGAGGATCTCCTTTCTGGTGGGAAACTGTTCCCTTCCAACAGTATGTGGTGTGCCCCTGTTAAACCATATTTGGATACCTGGAATGCGGTATGTGTGCCATCTTTCTTAGTGATTGGCATGGTCCCATGCCCCAGTCTTAGCTCATCCATTCTTAGTTTGAATGCAGCGAACATATCCAAATATGGACCCATTGTCCCATACCAGTTCTCTTCACTTTCCATTGGGAAATTCTTGTATTCCAGTTCTTGCTTCTTTGTTTCAGCCAGCCAGATGTTGTCAATGTCAGCCCTCTTCAGAGCATAACTTTGCCCCATAAAGTGGATGTTATAATCAGTAGCACCCACTTTAGCTTGCATGTTTGTCCCGGTTCCTCGTACTTTCTGCCTATTTATGTTGTGAGCAGTGAATATAATGCTCGTTATTTGGGAGGCCAAAATCACTTCTTTTCTCAAGTCACGCCTCATCTTCATCTTCTCTTCTGGAGTGTCTTTGGCGCCGCACAGCACGATGATGTCAGAGAGAACATCAACTATCTTCAGGTATGTCTTGTACAGTGCAGTTAGACACTTCACCTTCTTGCCACTGTCCAAGGTCATCCGAGGTCTTTTGGGATCCTGGACTTCTTGACGTGTGTCAGGATCAACAATGATGTCATTTCTCTTCCTTTTCGAAGTCGATGTTCCTGCCACAGAGTCTATTTCCATGGACATCTTATATTTTTATTTATAGCACAGCTCGATATTCAAACAAAATAAGGATCTGTTCTGTTGATCTGCAGCAGATAATAATGGGACTGACTACAAAGTCCCATTATTATCTGCTGCAGGTTCTTGCCTCCGGATCCTGTAACCCTCCGTTTCTCGATGTGCTCGAAAAAGTCATCTCCAAATGACTGAATTCTGGGACCACTGAAACAGGGGAGGCAACTGACTTGGTTGTATACTCCAGAAAGCATCCCAGTCTGGTTGGCACAGGACATTTTGGCGTATACGACCTGTATTGGTGGCTTGAGGTATACCATCTTCCCATTTGTCATGCTTCGGAAGGAGTTCCCCATCTCCTCACGAGTGAACCAGTTCCCTGTCTTAGTTATTTGGGACAAAACACTCAGGTCTTCCTTGTATGTCCCGAAGATGCTGTGGTAGAGAATCTGGGACGCTATCTCTTCAGTCATATTGCCCTGCATCAGCCACAATCTTGACATGCACTGCTTGTACAGGAACCAGCCCCCAGATCCTGTGGTGTTGAAGAACTGCAAAAATTTGCTCCTTTCTTCCTCCCTCATTTCTTCTGCAATTACTGCGAAGAAGTTTATTGGGAAACACATTCTTGTTGCCTGTCGGGAAGTCGTTATCAATAATATCTCTGCAATTAGGCTGATGAGAGTTGACAGCTCAAATGACATTTTCACGTTCTTTGTGATTTCTATTATGTCATCAATTGCAGGGATATGAGACATTGCCCTCTTCACCGCAGCTGCAAACTTCCCCCTATATATTCCTTCTGTTCTGATCATGCACAGGAACGCCGTCATCGGACCCAAACTTTGTACGATGGAGGATCTCCTTTCTGGTGGGAAACTGTTCCCTTCCAACAGTATGTGGTGTGCCCCTGTTAAACCATATTTGGATACCTGGAATGCGGTATGTGTGCCATCTTTCTTAGTGATTGGCATGGTCCCATGCCCCAGTCTTAGCTCATCCATTCTTAGTTTGAATGCAGCGAACATATCCAAATATGGACCCATTGTCCCATACCAGTTCTCTTCACTTTCCATTGGGAAATTCTTGTATTCCAGTTCTTGCTTCTTTGTTTCAGCCAGCCAGATGTTGTCAATGTCAGCCCTCTTCAGAGCATAACTTTGCCCCATAAAGTGGATGTTATAATCAGTAGCAGCCACTTTAGCTTGCATGTTTGTCCCGGTTCCTCGTACTTTCTGCCTATTTATGTTGTGAGCAGTGAATATAATGCTCGTTATTTGGGAGGCCAAAATCACTTCTTTTCTCAAGTCACGCCTCATCTTCATCTTCTCTTCTGGAGTGTCTTTGGCGCCGCACAGCACGATGATGTCAGAGAGAACATCAACTATCTTCAGGTATGTCTTGTACAGTGCAGTTAGACACTTCACCTTCTTGCCACTGTCCAAGGTCATCCGAGGTCTTTTGGGATCCTGGACTTCTTGACGTGTGTCAGGATCAACAATGATGTCATTTCTCTTCCTTTTCGAAGTCGATGTTCCTGCCACAGAGTCTATTTCCATGGACATCTTATATTTTTATTTATAGCACAGCTCGATATTCAAACAAAATAAGGATCTGTTCTGTTGATCTGCAGCAGATAATAATGGGACTGACTACAAAGTCCCATTATTATCTGCTGCAGGTTCTTGCCTCCGGATCCTGTAACCCTCCGTTTCTCGATGTGCTCGAAAAAGTCATCTCCAAATGACTGAATTCTGGGACCACTGAAACAGGGGAGGCAACTGACTTGGTTGTATACTCCAGAAAGCATCCCAGTCTGGTTGGCACAGGACATTTTGGCGTATACGACCTGTATTGGTGGCTTGAGGTATACCATCTTCCCATTTGTCATGCTTCGGAAGGAGTTCCCCATCTCCTCACGAGTGAACCAGTTCCCTATCTTAGTTATTTGGGACAAAACACTCAGGTCTTCCTTGTATGTCCCGAAGATGCTGTGGTAGAGAATCTGGGACGCTATCTCTTCAGTCATATTGCCCTGCATCAGCCACAATCTTGACATGCACTGCTTGTACAGGAACCAGCCCCCAGATCCTGTGGTGTTGAAGAACTGCAAAAATTTGCTCCTTTCTTCCTCCCTCATTTCTTCTGCAATTACTGCGAAGAAGTTTATTGGGAAACACATTCTTGTTGCCTGTCGGGAAGTCGTTATCAATAATATCTCTGCAATTAGGCTGATGAGAGTTGACAGCTCAAATGACATTTTCACGTTCTTTGTGATTTCTATTATGTCATCAATTGCAGGGATATGAGACATTGCCCTCTTCACCGCAGCTGCAAACTTCCCCCTATATATTCCTTCTGTTCTGATCATGCACAGGAACGCCGTCATCGGACCCAAACTTTGTACGATGGAGGATCTCCTTTCTGGTGGGAAACTGTTCCCTTCCAACAGTATGTGGTGTGCCCCTGTTAAACCATATTTGGATACCTGGAATGCGGTATGTGTGCCATCTTTCTTAGTGATTGGCATGGTCCCATGCCCCAGTCTTAGCTCATCCATTCTTAGTTTGAATGCAGCGAACATATCCAAATATGGACCCATTGTCCCATACCAGTTCTCTTCACTTTCCATTGGGAAATTCTTGTATTCCAGTTCTTGCTTCTTTGTTTCAGCCAGCCAGATGTTGTCAATGTCAGCCCTCTTCAGAGCATAACTTTGCCCCATAAAGTGGATGTTATAATCAGTAGCAGCCACTTTAGCTTGCATGTTTGTCCCGGTTCCTCGTACTTTCTGCCTATTTATGTTGTGAGCAGTGAATATAATGCTCGTTATTTGGGAGGCCAAAATCACTTCTTTTCTCAAGTCACGCCTCATCTTCATCTTCTCTTCTGGAGTGTCTTTGGCGCCGCACAGCACGATGATGTCAGAGAGAACATCAACTATCATCAGGTATGTCTTGTACAGTGCAGTTAGACACTTCACCTTCTTGCCACTGTCCAAGGTCATCCGAGGTCTTTTGGGATCCTGGACTTCTTGACGTGTGTCAGGATCAACAATGATGTCATTTCTCTTCCTTTTCGAAGTCGATGTTCCTGCCACAGAGTCTATTTCCATGGACATCTTATATTTTTATTTATAGCACAGCTCGATATTCAAACAAAATAAGGATCTGTTCTGTTGATCTGCAGCAGATAATAATGGGACTGACTACAAAGTCCCATTATTATCTGCTGCAGGTTCTTGCCTCCGGATCCTGTAACCCTCCGTTTCTCGATGTGCTCGAAAAAGTCATCTCCAAATGACTGAATTCTGGGACAGCTGAAACAGGGGAGGCAACTGACTTGGTTGTATACTCCAGAAAGCATCCCAGTCTGGTTGGCACAGGACATTTTGGCGTATACGACCTGTATTGGTGGCTTGAGGTATACCATCTTCCCATTTGTCATGCTTCGGAAGGAGTTCCCCATCTCCTCACGAGTGAACCAGTTCCCTGTCTTAGTTATTTGGGACAAAACACTCAGGTCTTCCTTGTATGTCCCGAAGATGCTGTGGTAGAGAATCTGGGACGCTATCTCTTCAGTCATATTGCCCTGCATCAGCCACAATCTTGACATGCACTGCTTGTACAGGAACCAGCCCCCAGATCCTGTGGTGTTGAAGAACTGCAAAAATTTGCTCCTTTCTTCCTCCCTCATTTCTTCTGCAATTACTGCGAAGAAGTTTATTGGGAAACACATTCTTGTTGCCTGTCGGGAAGTCGTTATCAATAATATCTCTGCAATTAGGCTGATGAGAGTTGACAGCTCAAATGACATTTTCACGTTCTTTGTGATTTCTATTATGTCATCAATTGCAGGGATATGAGACATTGCCCTCTTCACCGCAGCTGCAAACTTCCCCCTATATATTCCTTCTGTTCTGATCATGCACAGGAACGCCGTCATCGGACCCAAACTTTGTACGATGGAGGATCTCCTTTCTGGTGGGAAACTGTTCCCTTCCAACAGTATGTGGTGTGCCCCTGTTAAACCATATTTGGATACCTGGAATGCGGTATGTGTGCCATCTTTCTTAGTGATTGGCATGGTCCCATGCCCCAGTCTTAGCTCATCCATTCTTAGTTTGAATGCAGCGAACATATCCAAATATGGACCCATTGTCCCATACCAGTTCTCTTCACTTTCCATTGGGAAATTCTTGTATTCCAGTTCTTGCTTCTTTGTTTCAGCCAGCCAGATGTTGTCAATGTCAGCCCTCTTCAGAGCATAACTTTGCCCCATAAAGTGGATGTTATAATCAGTAGCAGCCACTTTAGCTTGCATGTTTGTCCCGGTTCCTCGTACTTTCTGCCTATTTATGTTGTGAGCAGTGAATATAATGCTCGTTATTTGGGAGGCCAAAATCACTTCTTTTCTCAAGTCACGCCTCATCTTCATCTTCTCTTCTGGAGTGTCTTTGGCGCCGCACAGCACGATGATGTCAGAGAGAACATCAACTATCTTCAGGTATGTCTTGTACAGTGCAGTTAGACACTTCACCTTCTTGCCACTGTCCAAGGTCATCCGAGGTCTTTTGGGATCCTGGACTTCTTGACGTGTGTCAGGATCAACAATGATGTCATTTCTCTTCCTTTTCGAAGTCGATGTTCCTGCCACAGAGTCTATTTCCATGGACATCTTATATTTTTATTTATAGCACAGCTCGATATTCAAACAAAATAAGGATCTGTTCTGTTGATCTGCAGCAGATAATAATGGGACTGACTACAAAGTCCCATTATTATCTGCTGCAGGTTCTTGCCTCCGGATCCTGTAACCCTCCGTTTCTCGATGTGCTCGAAAAAGTCATCTCCAAATGACTGAATTCTGGGACAGCTGAAACAGGGGAGGCAACTGACTTGGTTGTATACTCCAGAAAGCATCCCAGTCTGGTTGGCACAGGACATTTTGGCGTATACGACCTGTATTGGTGGCTTGAGGTATACCATCTTCCCATTTGTCATGCTTCGGAAGGAGTTCCCCATCTCCTCACGAGTGAACCAGTTCCCTGTCTTAGTTATTTGGGACAAAACACTCAGGTCTTCCTTGTATGTCCCGAAGATGCTGTGGTAGAGAATCTGGGACGCTATCTCTTCAGTCATATTGCCCTGCATCAGCCACAATCTTGACATGCACTGCTTGTACAGGAACCAGCCCCCAGATCCTGTGGTGTTGAAGAACTGCAAAAATTTGCTCCTTTCTTCCTCCCTCATTTCTTCTGCAATTACTGCGAAGAAGTTTATTGGGAAACACATTCTTGTTGCCTGTCGGGAAGTCGTTATCAATAATATCTCTGCAATTAGGCTGATGAGAGTTGACAGCTCAAATGACATTTTCACGTTCTTTGTGATTTCTATTATGTCATCAATTGCAGGGATATGAGACATTGCCCTCTTCACCGCAGCTGCAAACTTCCCCCTATATATTCCTTCTGTTCTGATCATGCACAGGAACGCCGTCATCGGACCCAAACTTTGTACGATGGAGGATCTCCTTTCTGGTGGGAAACTGTTCCCTTCCAACAGTATGTGGTGTGCCCCTGTTAAACCATATTTGGATACCTGGAATGCGGTATGTGTGCCATCTTTCTTAGTGATTGGCATGGTCCCATGCCCCAGTCTTAGCTCATCCATTCTTAGTTTGAATGCAGCGAACATATCCAAATATGGACCCATTGTCCCATACCAGTTCTCTTCACTTTCCATTGGGAAATTCTTGTATTCCAGTTCTTGCTTCTTTGTTTCAGCCAGCCAGATGTTGTCAATGTCAGCCCTCTTCAGAGCATAACTTTGCCCCATAAAGTGGATGTTATAATCAGTAGCAGCCACTTTAGCTTGCATGTTTGTCCCGGTTCCTCGTACTTTCTGCCTATTTATGTTGTGAGCAGTGAATATAATGCTCGTTATTTGGGAGGCCAAAATCACTTCTTTTCTCAAGTCACGCCTCATCTTCATCTTCTCTTCTGGAGTGTCTTTGGCGCCGCACAGCACGATGATGTCAGAGAGAACATCAACTATCTTCAGGTATGTCTTGTACAGTGCAGTTAGACACTTCACCTTCTTGCCACTGTCCAAGGTCATCCGAGGTCTTTTGGGATCCTGGACTTCTTGACGTGTGTCAGGATCAACAATGATGTCATTTCTCTTCCTTTTCGAAGTCGATGTTCCTGCCACAGAGTCTATTTCCATGGACATCTTATATTTTTATTTATAGCACAGCTCGATATTCAAACAAAATAAGGATCTGTTCTGTTGATCTGCAGCAGATAATAATGGGACTGACTACAAAGTCCCATTATTATCTGCTGCAGGTTCTTGCCTCCGGATCCTGTAACCCTCCGTTTCTCGATGTGCTCGAAAAAGTCATCTCCAAATGACTGAATTCTGGGACCACTGAAACAGGGGAGGCAACTGACTTGGTTGTATACTCCAGAAAGCATCCCAGTCTGGTTGGCACAGGACATTTTGGCGTATACGACCTGTATTGGTGGCTTGAGGTATACCATCTTCCCATTTGTCATGCTTCGGAAGGAGTTCCCCATCTCCTCACGAGTGAACCAGTTCCCTGTCTTAGTTATTTGGGACAAAACACTCAGGTCTTCCTTGTATGTCCCGAAGATGCTGTGGTAGAGAATCTGGGACGCTATCTCTTCAGTCATATTGCCCTGCATCAGCCACAATCTTGACATGCACTGCTTGTACAGGAACCAGCCCCCAGATCCTGTGGTGTTGAAGAACTGCAAAAATTTGCTCCTTTCTTCCTCCCTCATTTCTTCTGCAATTACTGCGAAGAAGTTTATTGGGAAACACATTCTTGTTGCCTGTCGGGAAGTCGTTATCAATAATATCTCTGCAATTAGGCTGATGAGAGTTGACAGCTCAAATGACATTTTCACGTTCTTTGTGATTTCTATTATGTCATCAATTGCAGGGATATGAGACATTGCCCTCTTCACCGCAGCTGCAAACTTCCCCCTATATATTCCTTCTGTTCTGATCATGCACAGGAACGCCGTCATCGGACCCAAACTTTGTACGATGGAGGATCTCCTTTCTGGTGGGAAACTGTTCCCTTCCAACAGTATGTGGTGTGCCCCTGTTAAACCATATTTGGATACCTGGAATGCGGTATGTGTGCCATCTTTCTTAGTGATTGGCATGGTCCCATGCCCCAGTCTTAGCTCATCCATTCTTAGTTTGAATGCAGCGAACATATCCAAATATGGACCCATTGTCCCATACCAGTTCTCTTCACTTTCCATTGGGAAATTCTTGTATTCCAGTTCTTGCTTCTTTGTTTCAGCCAGCCAGATGTTGTCAATGTCAGCCCTCTTCAGAGCATAACTTTGCCCCATAAAGTGGATGTTATAATCAGTAGCAGCCACTTTAGCTTGCATGTTTGTCCCGGTTCCTCGTACTTTCTGCCTATTTATGTTGTGAGCAGTGAATATAATGCTCGTTATTTGGGAGGCCAAAATCACTTCTTTTCTCAAGTCACGCCTCATCTTCATCTTCTCTTCTGGAGTGTCTTTGGCGCCGCACAGCACGATGATGTCAGAGAGAACATCAACTATCATCAGGTATGTCTTGTACAGTGCAGTTAGACACTTCACCTTCTTGCCACTGTCCAAGGTCATCCGAGGTCTTTTGGGATCCTGGACTTCTTGACGTGTGTCAGGATCAACAATGATGTCATTTCTCTTCCTTTTCGAAGTCGATGTTCCTGCCACAGAGTCTATTTCCATGGACATCTTATATTTTTATTTATAGCACAGCTCGATATTCAAACAAAATAAGGATCTGTTCTGTTGATCTGCAGCAGATAATAATGGGACTGACTACAAAGTCCCATTATTATCTGCTGCAGGTTCTTGCCTCCGGATCCTGTAACCCTCCGTTTCTCGATGTGCTCGAAAAAGTCATCTCCAAATGACTGAATTCTGGGACCACTGAAACAGGGGAGGCAACTGACTTGGTTGTATACTCCAGAAAGCATCCCAGTCTGGTTGGCACAGGACATTTTGGCGTATACGACCTGTATTGGTGGCTTGAGGTATACCATCTTCCCATTTGTCATGCTTCGGAAGGAGTTCCCCATCTCCTCACGAGTGAACCAGTTCCCTGTCTTAGTTATTTGGGACAAAACACTCAGGTCTTCCTTGTATGTCCCGAAGATGCTGTGGTAGAGAATCTGGGACGCTATCTCTTCAGTCATATTGCCCTGCATCAGCCACAATCTTGACATGCACTGCTTGTACAGGAACCAGCCCCCAGATCCTGTGGTGTTGAAGAACTGCAAAAATTTGCTCCTTTCTTCCTCCCTCATTTCTTCTGCAATTACTGCGAAGAAGTTTATTGGGAAACACATTCTTGTTGCCTGTCGGGAAGTCGTTATCAATAATATCTCTGCAATTAGGCTGATGAGAGTTGACAGCTCAAATGACATTTTCACGTTCTTTGTGATTTCTATTATGTCATCAATTGCAGGGATATGAGACATTGCCCTCTTCACCGCAGCTGCAAACTTCCCCCTATATATTCCTTCTGTTCTGATCATGCACAGGAACGCCGTCATCGGACCCAAACTTTGTACGATGGAGGATCTCCTTTCTGGTGGGAAACTGTTCCCTTCCAACAGTATGTGGTGTGCCCCTGTTAAACCATATTTGGATACCTGGAATGCGGTATGTGTGCCATCTTTCTTAGTGATTGGCATGGTCCCATGCCCCAGTCTTAGCTCATCCATTCTTAGTTTGAATGCAGCGAACATATCCAAATATGGACCCATTGTCCCATACCAGTTCTCTTCACTTTCCATTGGGAAATTCTTGTATTCCAGTTCTTGCTTCTTTGTTTCAGCCAGCCAGATGTTGTCAATGTCAGCCCTCTTCAGAGCATAACTTTGCCCCATAAAGTGGATGTTATAATCAGTAGCAGCCACTTTAGCTTGCATGTTTGTCCCGGTTCCTCGTACTTTCTGCCTATTTATGTTGTGAGCAGTGAATATAATGCTCGTTATTTGGGAGGCCAAAATCACTTCTTTTCTCAAGTCACGCCTCATCTTCATCTTCTCTTCTGGAGTGTCTTTGGCGCCGCACAGCACGATGATGTCAGAGAGAACATCAACTATCTTCAGGTATGTCTTGTACAGTGCAGTTAGACACTTCACCTTCTTGCCACTGTCCAAGGTCATCCGAGGTCTTTTGGGATCCTGGACTTCTTGACGTGTGTCAGGATCAACAATGATGTCATTTCTCTTCCTTTTCGAAGTCGATGTTCCTGCCACAGAGTCTATTTCCATGGACATCTTATGTTTTTATTTATAGCACAGCTCGATATTCAAACAAAATAAGGATCTGTTCTGTTGATCTGCAGCAGATAATAATGGGACTGACTACAAAGTCCCATTATTATCTGCTGCAGGTTCTTGCCTCCGGATCCTGTAACCCTCCGTTTCTCGATGTGCTCGAAAAAGTCATCTCCAAATGACTGAATTCTGGGACCACTGAAACAGGGGAGGCAACTGACTTGGTTGTATACTCCAGAAAGCATCCCAGTCTGGTTGGCACAGGACATTTTGGCGTATACGACCTGTATTGGTGGCTTGAGGTATACCATCTTCCCATTTGTCATGCTTCGGAAGGAGTTCCCCATCTCCTCACGAGTGAACCAGTTCCCTGTCTTAGTTATTTGGGACAAAACACTCAGGTCTTCCTTGTATGTCCCGAAGATGCTGTGGTAGAGAATCTGGGACGCTATCTCTTCAGTCATATTGCCCTGCATCAGCCACAATCTTGACATGCACTGCTTGTACAGGAACCAGCCCCCAGATCCTGTGGTGTTGAAGAACTGCAAAAATTTGCTCCTTTCTTCCTCCCTCATTTCTTCTGCAATTACTGCGAAGAAGTTTATTGGGAAACACATTCTTGTTGCCTGTCGGGAAGTCGTTATCAATAATATCTCTGCAATTAGGCTGATGAGAGTTGACAGCTCAAATGACATTTTCACGTTCTTTGTGATTTCTATTATGTCATCAATTGCAGGGATATGAGACATTGCCCTCTTCACCGCAGCTGCAAACTTCCCCCTATATATTCCTTCTGTTCTGATCATGCACAGGAACGCCGTCATCGGACCCAAACTTTGTACGATGGAGGATCTCCTTTCTGGTGGGAAACTGTTCCCTTCCAACAGTATGTGGTGTGCCCCTGTTAAACCATATTTGGATACCTGGAATGCGGTATGTGTGCCATCTTTCTTAGTGATTGGCATGGTCCCATGCCCCAGTCTTAGCTCATCCATTCTTAGTTTGAATGCAGCGAACATATCCAAATATGGACCCATTGTCCCATACCAGTTCTCTTCACTTTCCATTGGGAAATTCTTGTATTCCAGTTCTTGCTTCTTTGTTTCAGCCAGCCAGATGTTGTCAATGTCAGCCCTCTTCAGAGCATAACTTTGCCCCATAAAGTGGATGTTATAATCAGTAGCAGCCACTTTAGCTTGCATGTTTGTCCCGGTTCCTCGTACTTTCTGCCTATTTATGTTGTGAGCAGTGAATATAATGCTCGTTATTTGGGAGGCCAAAATCACTTCTTTTCTCAAGTCACGCCTCATCTTCATCTTCTCTTCTGGAGTGTCTTTGGCGCCGCACAGCACGATGATGTCAGAGAGAACATCAACTATCTTCAGGTATGTCTTGTACAGTGCAGTTAGACACTTCACCTTCTTGCCACTGTCCAAGGTCATCCGAGGTCTTTTGGGATCCTGGACTTCTTGACGTGTGTCAGGATCAACAATGATGTCATTTCTCTTCCTTTTCGAAGTCGATGTTCCTGCCACAGAGTCTATTTCCATGGACATCTTATATTTTTATTTATAGCACAGCTCGATATTCAAACAAAATAAGGATCTGTTCTGTTGATCTGCAGCAGATAATAATGGGACTGACTACAAAGTCCCATTATTATCTGCTGCAGGTTCTTGCCTCCGGATCCTGTAACCCTCCGTTTCTCGATGTGCTCGAAAAAGTCATCTCCAAATGACTGAATTCTGGGACCACTGAAACAGGGGAGGCAACTGACTTGGTTGTATACTCCAGAAAGCATCCCAGTCTGGTTGGCACAGGACATTTTGGCGTATACGACCTGTATTGGTGGCTTGAGGTATACCATCTTCCCATTTGTCATGCTTCGGAAGGAGTTCCCCATCTCCTCACGAGTGAACCAGTTCCCTGTCTTAGTTATTTGGGACAAAACACTCAGGTCTTCCTTGTATGTCCCGAAGATGCTGTGGTAGAGAATCTGGGACGCTATCTCTTCAGTCATATTGCCCTGCATCAGCCACAATCTTGACATGCACTGCTTGTACAGGAACCAGCCCCCAGATCCTGTGGTGTTGAAGAACTGCAAAAATTTGCTCCTTTCTTCCTCCCTCATTTCTTCTGCAATTACTGCGAAGAAGTTTATTGGGAAACACATTCTTGTTGCCTGTCGGGAAGTCGTTATCAATAATATCTCTGCAATTAGGCTGATGAGAGTTGACAGCTCAAATGACATTTTCACGTTCTTTGTGATTTCTATTATGTCATCAATTGCAGGGATATGAGACATTGCCCTCTTCACCGCAGCTGCAAACTTCCCCCTATATATTCCTTCTGTTCTGATCATGCACAGGAACGCCGTCATCGGACCCAAACTTTGTACGATGGAGGATCTCCTTTCTGGTGGGAAACTGTTCCCTTCCAACAGTATGTGGTGTGCCCCTGTTAAACCATATTTGGATACCTGGAATGCGGTATGTGTGCCATCTTTCTTAGTGATTGGCATGGTCCCATGCCCCAGTCTTAGCTCATCCATTCTTAGTTTGAATGCAGCGAACATATCCAAATATGGACCCATTGTCCCATACCAGTTCTCTTCACTTTCCATTGGGAAATTCTTGTATTCCAGTTCTTGCTTCTTTGTTTCAGCCAGCCAGATGTTGTCAATGTCAGCCCTCTTCAGAGCATAACTTTGCCCCATAAAGTGGATGTTATAATCAGTAGCAGCCACTTTAGCTTGCATGTTTGTCCCGGTTCCTCGTACTTTCTGCCTATTTATGTTGTGAGCAGTGAATATAATGCTCGTTATTTGGGAGGCCAAAATCACTTCTTTTCTCAAGTCACGCCTCATCTTCATCTTCTCTTCTGGAGTGTCTTTGGCGCCGCACAGCACGATGATGTCAGAGAGAACATCAACTATCATCAGGTATGTCTTGTACAGTGCAGTTAGACACTTCACCTTCTTGCCACTGTCCAAGGTCATCCGAGGTCTTTTGGGATCCTGGACTTCTTGACGTGTGTCAGGATCAACAATGATGTCATTTCTCTTCCTTTTCGAAGTCGATGTTCCTGCCACAGAGTCTATTTCCATGGACATCTTATATTTTTATTTATAGCACAGCTCGATATTCAAACAAAATAAGGATCTGTTCTGTTGATCTGCAGCAGATAATAATGGGACTGACTACAAAGTCCCATTATTATCTGCTGCAGGTTCTTGCCTCCGGATCCTGTAACCCTCCGTTTCTCGATGTGCTCGAAAAAGTCATCTCCAAATGACTGAATTCTGGGACCACTGAAACAGGGGAGGCAACTGACTTGGTTGTATACTCCAGAAAGCATCCCAGTCTGGTTGGCACAGGACATTTTGGCGTATACGACCTGTATTGGTGGCTTGAGGTATACCATCTTCCCATTTGTCATGCTTCGGAAGGAGTTCCCCATCTCCTCACGAGTGAACCAGTTCCCTGTCTTAGTTATTTGGGACAAAACACTCAGGTCTTCCTTGTATGTCCCGAAGATGCTGTGGTAGAGAATCTGGGACGCTATCTCTTCAGTCATATTGCCCTGCATCAGCCACAATCTTGACATGCACTGCTTGTACAGGAACCAGCCCCCAGATCCTGTGGTGTTGAAGAACTGCAAAAATTTGCTCCTTTCTTCCTCCCTCATTTCTTCTGCAATTACTGCGAAGAAGTTTATTGGGAAACACATTCTTGTTGCCTGTCGGGAAGTCGTTATCAATAATATCTCTGCAATTAGGCTGATGAGAGTTGACAGCTCAAATGACATTTTCACGTTCTTTGTGATTTCTATTATGTCATCAATTGCAGGGATATGAGACATTGCCCTCTTCACCGCAGCTGCAAACTTCCCCCTATATATTCCTTCTGTTCTGATCATGCACAGGAACGCCGTCATCGGACCCAAACTTTGTACGATGGAGGATCTCCTTTCTGGTGGGAAACTGTTCCCTTCCAACAGTATGTGGTGTGCCCCTGTTAAACCATATTTGGATACCTGGAATGCGGTATGTGTGCCATCTTTCTTAGTGATTGGCATGGTCCCATGCCCCAGTCTTAGCTCATCCATTCTTAGTTTGAATGCAGCGAACATATCCAAATATGGACCCATTGTCCCATACCAGTTCTCTTCACTTTCCATTGGGAAATTCTTGTATTCCAGTTCTTGCTTCTTTGTTTCAGCCAGCCAGATGTTGTCAATGTCAGCCCTCTTCAGAGCATAACTTTGCCCCATAAAGTGGATGTTATAATCAGTAGCAGCCACTTTAGCTTGCATGTTTGTCCCGGTTCCTCGTACTTTCTGCCTATTTATGTTGTGAGCAGTGAATATAATGCTCGTTATTTGGGAGGCCAAAATCACTTCTTTTCTCAAGTCACGCCTCATCTTCATCTTCTCTTCTGGAGTGTCTTTGGCGCCGCACAGCACGATGATGTCAGAGAGAACATCAACTATCTTCAGGTATGTCTTGTACAGTGCAGTTAGACACTTCACCTTCTTGCCACTGTCCAAGGTCATCCGAGGTCTTTTGGGATCCTGGACTTCTTGACGTGTGTCAGGATCAACAATGATGTCATTTCTCTTCCTTTTCGAAGTCGATGTTCCTGCCACAGAGTCTATTTCCATGGACATCTTATGTTTTTATTTATAGCACAGCTCGATATTCAAACAAAATAAGGATCTGTTCTGTTGATCTGCAGCAGATAATAATGGGACTGACTACAAAGTCCCATTATTATCTGCTGCAGGTTCTTGCCTCCGGATCCTGTAACCCTCCGTTTCTCGATGTGCTCGAAAAAGTCATCTCCAAATGACTGAATTCTGGGACCACTGAAACAGGGGAGGCAACTGACTTGGTTGTATACTCCAGAAAGCATCCCAGTCTGGTTGGCACAGGACATTTTGGCGTATACGACCTGTATTGGTGGCTTGAGGTATACCATCTTCCCATTTGTCATGCTTCGGAAGGAGTTCCCCATCTCCTCACGAGTGAACCAGTTCCCTGTCTTAGTTATTTGGGACAAAACACTCAGGTCTTCCTTGTATGTCCCGAAGATGCTGTGGTAGAGAATCTGGGACGCTATCTCTTCAGTCATATTGCCCTGCATCAGCCACAATCTTGACATGCACTGCTTGTACAGGAACCAGCCCCCAGATCCTGTGGTGTTGAAGAACTGCAAAAATTTGCTCCTTTCTTCCTCCCTCATTTCTTCTGCAATTACTGCGAAGAAGTTTATTGGGAAACACATTCTTGTTGCCTGTCGGGAAGTCGTTATCAATAATATCTCTGCAATTAGGCTGATGAGAGTTGACAGCTCAAATGACATTTTCACGTTCTTTGTGATTTCTATTATGTCATCAATTGCAGGGATATGAGACATTGCCCTCTTCACCGCAGCTGCAAACTTCCCCCTATATATTCCTTCTGTTCTGATCATGCACAGGAACGCCGTCATCGGACCCAAACTTTGTACGATGGAGGATCTCCTTTCTGGTGGGAAACTGTTCCCTTCCAACAGTATGTGGTGTGCCCCTGTTAAACCATATTTGGATACCTGGAATGCGGTATGTGTGCCATCTTTCTTAGTGATTGGCATGGTCCCATGCCCCAGTCTTAGCTCATCCATTCTTAGTTTGAATGCAGCGAACATATCCAAATATGGACCCATTGTCCCATACCAGTTCTCTTCACTTTCCATTGGGAAATTCTTGTATTCCAGTTCTTGCTTCTTTGTTTCAGCCAGCCAGATGTTGTCAATGTCAGCCCTCTTCAGAGCATAACTTTGCCCCATAAAGTGGATGTTATAATCAGTAGCACCCACTTTAGCTTGCATGTTTGTCCCGGTTCCTCGTACTTTCTGCCTATTTATGTTGTGAGCAGTGAATATAATGCTCGTTATTTGGGAGGCCAAAATCACTTCTTTTCTCAAGTCACGCCTCATCTTCATCTTCTCTTCTGGAGTGTCTTTGGCGCCGCACAGCACGATGATGTCAGAGAGAACATCAACTATCTTCAGGTATGTCTTGTACAGTGCAGTTAGACACTTCACCTTCTTGCCACTGTCCAAGGTCATCCGAGGTCTTTTGGGATCCTGGACTTCTTGACGTGTGTCAGGATCAACAATGATGTCATTTCTCTTCCTTTTCGAAGTCGATGTTCCTGCCACAGAGTCTATTTCCATGGACATCTTATATTTTTATTTATAGCACAGCTCGATATTCAAACAAAATAAGGATCTGTTGATACTTTTGAGAGTAACTTTTGGCACGGCGTCAGCTCCATATTTGGCCGTCCGAACATTGCATCAAATAGCACTAGATGAGGGAGAATGCTTTCCTATTGCACGTGAAAAGACTCTGACAGATTTTTATATGGATGATCTGATGACTGGCTGTCAAAATATAGCGGAAGGAAAAGATATATATGAGCAAATGACACAATTATTAGGAAAAGCAGGCTTTGAGCTACAAAAATGGAAAACCAATAATTCAGAATTAATGAACCATATGAGAATAGATAAAGAAGAAGAAAACCTAGAATTAAAAACAAATACAGTAATGAAAATTTTAGGACTTACCTGGTCCAGAGAAACTGATGAATTTGAATACACGGTGAAGTTGCCTCCCTTGAAGATACCTGTAACTAAAAGAAGTGTTATCTCGCATATTTCAATGTTGTTCGATCCATTGGGCTGGCTAGCACCTGCAATCATAAAAGCCAAGATATTAATACAAAAATTGTGGTTGTCTGGAATTCATTGGGATGATGAGTTACCATCGATATTGTTAAAGGAATGGGTTACTTACCGCAGCGAACTCGAACAACTCGTACAGTATCGGATTCCTAGGTGGTTATCAATCTACCGCGGTGATTTAGTGACGCTTCGATCAAGCTTATGCAGCAGTAGTTTACATGCGTGTGGTGGATCAGCAGGAGGTAGTTTATTCTCGCCTGGTGACAGCCAAAACGAAGGTTGCACCAATTAAACAAGTTTCAATACCGCGACTTGAACTGTGTGGTGCAGTTTTAGTGTCGAAATTAATGAGTGAAGTAGCCGAAGTATTGAAAATTGAAAAGCAGAATATCCGCGCGTGGACTGATTCGACAGTAGTACTCGCTTGGTTGAGCAAACATCCATCTAATTGGCAAACATTTGTAGCCAATAGAGTGTCAGAGATTTTGACAGTAGTAGACAGAAGCCAGTGGGCTCATGTGAAATCAGCGGACAACCCGGCTGATTGCGCCTCACGGGGATTAAGATCAACTGAATTAATCTCTAACCAGTTATGGATGGAAGGTCCAGAGTGGCTAAAAAATAAAAACATTGATTACAACAAAAAGACTGAATGCAAGACAGTGTTAGAAGAAAAGGCACAAAAGGTAAGCTACAACAGACGAATATTTAACGTTAACAGTGTGGACAAAATTCTCAACCTTAAGAAAGTTGATCAGAATAATCGCTTATTGCAGGCGCTTTATATATTGTAAGAGAAGAAGAGACAACTCCGAACAATTTCCTTCATGGTTAACCGCTAAAGAACTTAACGAAGCGTTAACAGTCTGTATTAAACAGTGTCAAAGGCAATATTTTAGTAGAGAAATAGAAGACCTCCTTAAAACAGGAAATGTTCAAAAGAAAAGTGTACTTACCTCGCTTAATCCATTCGTCGATCACGAAGGAGTGCTCAGAGTAGGGGGGCGCTTAGAAAGAGCCACAATCGATGAAAACATTAAACATCCGATTATTATACCAGCCAAGTCTCATTTTACTAACTTGTTAATCGCAGATACTCACCAGAAGACGTTACACGGTGGACCCCAACGAATGCTCAATTATTTAAGGTCCAGATATTGGGTTCTTGATGCAAAAAATCGCACTAAATTCTATGTACGCAATTGCGTATCTTGTGTTCGTCATGCAGCTCGTATAAGAGAACAGCTCATGGGCCAATTGCCCAAAGCAAGAGTGAATGCTAGCCGACCATTCCACCAAAGCGGAGTGGACTATGCCGGTCCAATAAATATACGAACGTCCAAGGGGAGAGGTCATCATTCACACAAGGGATATATTTGTCTCTTTGTGTGCATGGCGACACGAGCCATACATCTCGAGGCGGTCAGCGATTTAACGTCTAAAGGATTCTTGGCAGCATTCAAACGATTTGTTGCTAGACGCGGACAGTGTGCTGATCTTTACAGCGACAACGGCACCAATTTTGTGGGTGCTGCGAAAGAGTTGAAGACACTGCTGGCTGCTGAAAAATCAAGCGTGACAACAGAAATAGCAGATTGGTTATCGGATAATGGGACTAACTGGCACTTTATACCACCCCACGCTCCAAACTTTGGTGGACTGTGGGAAGCGGGTATAAAGTCCACAAAACACCATCTCAGGCGAGTTGTTGGAAACAACACTCTAACTTACGAGGAGATGGCTACCGTCTTGTCTCAGATAGAAGCATGTCTAAATTCCCGTCCCATCTCACAGCTAAGTGATAATAGTCAAGACCAGACTCCTTTAACTCCTGGCCATTTTCTAGTCGGAGAACCTCTTGTGCTTGTACCGGAATTTAACTATGAACAGACGACTCTAACTAGTCTAAAGCGATGGCAATTAACACAGCGAGTGGTTCAAGATTTCTGGCGACGCTGGTCGAAAGAATATTTAACTCAGTTCATGAATCGCTACAAATGGGCATATCAGACTCCGGAACCAGCTATTGGTGATATTGTTCTGGTAAAAGAGGACGATTTACCGCCAGCTAGGTGGCTTTATGGTATCATCACTCAAAAACACCCAGGTTTGGACGGAATTACGCGCGTGGTTAGTTTAAGATGTAAGGGGTCGCAAATTAAAAGACCAGTGTCAAAGGTATGTGTGCTACCAGTTAACAAATAAGAATTCTTGTTTGTATTTAAAAATAACGAACTATTTGTTTTATTGTGTGGTACATGTTATGTGTGTTATCTTACTAGATATTAACCAGCAACTATTATTTTTGTTTCTTTTTTGTTGTAGCGGCTGCGACCGCGTCTTTTGTTGCTGCTTGATTTTATTGTTTTTGTGTTGAAAATATTTCAATATTCTAGTGTTCTGTAAAGTGTGTAACGACCATCATCTTTACTATTGTCTCAGTTAGTTTTGTATCGTTCGACGCTCAGTATCGGTTTGTCATGGACAAAATATGAAGTCAAGGTGAGCGGTAATCTCACATTTTGTCCATGGTGGGCGGAATGTTAAGTCAATAATCGCAAAAGTTTGTCTTTTAGCTCGATAGATGGCGTTGCGCTGTTTAAAAACGCGCTATGGTTTCGTTACACACGATTAGATATAAGGAAGAAAATATAATTAATAAAAAAACCCAAAAACAGCATCGTCTTGTTTCATTTGCTAAAATACCGAGCATAGCATCTTGGTACGGCGGTGTACAGGAGGCGAGCCATCAACCGGGCACTTTAGACTAAAATAAAGACAAATAAATTATGCAAAGCGCTTCGGAGAACGTAAGTCCCTCAGTTTGATGTCCACGCCATAGGCTTGGATTGTGTGTTAGCAAGAATCAAGAATCATTTATTTGGTTTTGTTACTTAATTTTCCCCATATTAATACCTATTTTTTGGCACAAAAGCAGATGAGTACCTACTGCAAAACATCATTCTAAAAGTACTACATATTGTCCAAGAAATTATCGAGTGGGTTTTCCTTGTAAGTCGGGAGCTTATACAATGATACAGACACATAACAACAAGTAGCAGAGCACCTAAAAATACCAGCCACAGATACCAGTGAATCATCCTGCGACTCCTGCGCATACAGTACGCTCTGTTCCGAGAAACTACACTAATTGCATTCACTTGTCGTTGTTACAATAACATGCTGAGGTTACGTAACGGCGTGTGATGTCACTATACTCACGATGCAGATGTTGTATCTAGACAAAAAAGGTGAATGTTGCCGTTTTTTTTTTGTAAAATAATTTCTATTTTAAACAAATTTATGAAATAATATAGGTATCGAAAGGGTCATGAGTACGGGATGTCAATTGACAACTTCAGACAAAATGTTCAACGGTGAAGATTCCAGCTCCAATCGGCCCCCTGTCCCGATATGGTATCTTCTCTATACTTTTAATAAACCACCTATCCTCCTACTTCATCTGACAGATTTTAGCGACTTACTAGCGACATCGCGACATAATTAACATTTTAGTTGTCCTTGTTTACTGGAAAAAAAGTAAATGAATAAGCGATTATCTCAAACGAGTAAATGTTTATTGAATTAGTATCATCTTACCAGTAGCAAAAATGTCTGACATTTTGTTATAAACAGCGGATCATCGCAGCTGAAATTCTTTGCAAGTTTTCCGCGAAACGACGCTAATTCTCTTCAGTTATTGACATTATTCGTCATGTGACACGCGTTTGTTTTCAGTATGGGTGCTGTTTTGATAAAATTGAGTCGGGAGAGCAAATTCTCAGACTAAAACGTCTCTTTTAAGAATATTGCCGTAGAAATATGTTCGTAGAGAACAGAGTTTAATTATTTTTTTGCATAAAATCAACAAATTTTTCTCATTTCTGACAGACTAATTTGTTAACTACATATTACTACTACTATCCTAACTAATATTATAAATGCGAAAGTGAGTTTGTTTTTTATGCTTTCACGCTAAAAACAGCTGAACGGATTTGGATAAAATTTGGCACATGGCATCGCCTGGAGAAGGACATTATGCGGGTAAAACCGCTGAGCTTAGCGAGTGTAGATATAAAACTGAATGGATTTTGTAGCGGAACCATTTTGCTAACGAACATTAAAACCACCTATCATTGAGTAGTAGTAGCGCGTAAGCAAACGCAAAATGACACATGGATTTCTATTATTTCCGTTTGCTTTCTTGATTAAAAAGAAACATCTAGTATAGGATATCCCGGGTGCCATTGAGTTCATTCGGCCCGGTGACGTCATCTAAAAACAAAGCGTAAGCTAAAACTGTACGTGCTTCTAACATTGCACACAGTTCAAACGCAATAAAGATTCCCATGCACCGTGCGTTCGAGGACAAACAAGTTGTTCGCAAGTAATTGTCTTGACATGAACAGATAACGAACTTCCTCGTACATAATGGCGTGGCACATATTTTTTTCTTCTATCTGCACCTTTTATCTGTGTAAATGCGAAGTTTCACCGCGTTTACTTTTCTGCTGTGTTTATCTATTATTTTAGTGAGAGTTGCGGGGAATTTTAACATTAAAAACAATGCAACATGTAGTAAATATTATATACTGTGGATTATCAGCACTTATGGTGTTGTTAATTGCAAATAACTTAACTATTGGTAAAAGTGCAAAGTGATACATGTTGATAAGGTTTCTGAAATATATTTTTTTCAGACCGGAAAACATGACCTACAAAATAATCTCTGTAAGTACCTAGCTACCCAACTCGAGTTACTAAAGTAAAAACATACCACTATCTAAACGACCCTTATCTAAAGCTCATTACTCTAAATTCAAGAAAAACCATCGTCTGCTCGTATTATGAATGCGACGCCTTACAAGTGCAGATGACTCATTCAATGAACTTGCCCGCCGCAACTCGCAAGTTCAACGATTGTCGCAGGGGAGGTCGCTCTATCGATTGTTTGGACGTGCCGTGAATAGGCGCCTTTAATTACTAGTATTACGAATCTTATGTAATGTTTTATATTTCCTTTTAGTAGGTATGGTTAATTGTACTTCTATGAAGCGCCAATAGCCAGTGGTCCAAACTCAAAACTAAAAAAAAAAAACTATTAAACCATTTACTGCAGGTTTTTAAAGGCTTTGGAATTGTCAAATAGTCGGTCAGTTAGTCAGAACGTTGAAGCTAGTTGCCCATTCCAAAACGTAGATCTTTATGGAGAAGAACGGGCAAGAAATTCTTTAAAATATAGATATTACAAAATTCTGGGTACATTATTGTTATTCATTCTATATGTGAGAACAATGTATTAAAAAATAATCAAAACAATTCAAAATATAAGATTAAAATAAGCCATGGCAGATAAGAGATGACCAGTCTCTACTGACGGCGCCCGTTCACGAACATGGTCGGTATATAAGGTCGTGACTTTATCCCGCCTTCAAGGGATTCCTAATTTCTTATAAATAGGGAGATTTAAACCGTTAATAAGAATATAACAAAGATCTTAATTACATGTTAATTATCTTTAAAAAAAGTTAGGAGCGTTAATGAGGAGCTCGTTGCTAAGTAATAACAGCCGCACGGGTCGATCCATCAGTTAAGCTACGCTTGCCGCGGTTGGTCCGTGGATGGGTGACCATCCTTACATAACGAGATTCCTGTGCTTCGGAAAGTACGTTAAGCCGATGGTCCCGGCTGTCATTCGTGGATCTTTAACAGTCGTTACGGGTCGTCAGAATCCCGAAAGACTGACAACCAGCGGGTGTGGAGGCCAGATTCGCAGTCGCTCTATGTAAAATACTGGTACTCAGCTGCATCTGCTTAGACTGGAAATCGACTCCAACATAGTTGGGAAAAGGCTAGGCAGATTTTTATCTTTAAAAAAGTATATTTGGATAATTGAGAACGAAAATATTATTGCCCCTCAAACTGGGTGGTCCTCAGCCAAGAAGAAAGATACTTCATTTGCTATTCTCAAGAGTATCATGAAAGGCCACTTGAAGATTAAACTCTCGTCTAAGAAGTGGCTATATCGTGGCCTTTTGGGTGCTGTAAAAAACTTGAAGGCTCGTAGCAACAACGTCTATGAACGTAAATAATCTTCGACATACTAGGAAAAATCTTTGGTTTCTCTGCTGTGACTCAAAAGTAAAACAGTCAATACTCAATATCTTGATTGCTTTACCATAATGTGTACTTAGGTGGTCACTTTAGATATCGCGGCCCCGGCACACGGGCAACGGAAGGAACACGGGTGGGTTGTAGTCAGTAAAAGTCTGACACACCCTCCCGCTCCGGCCAGAGCGGGAGAAATTATTTCAAAATTCCCCACCCTCAAAAAAAAAAAAAAAATGTGGTCACTTTAAAATTTTGATTATTATGGACCCGGTAGGGCACAGCAAAGGGGTAGGAGAGAGGATGCCCTGTTTTAGGAGGTCATTAAGTTGTTATTGTGGGGAAATTTACATATAATCATAGTTAAGAGATCGCGAATAAGATAATAACATTTCGCTTATATATTAAGCAGGGTGTTAAAGAAATTGCGTGTCATAGCTTAGGGGTAGGTTCAGTATCGAAAAATGAAACCAGAAAAAAAAAATGCAACCTAATTTGTTATCTACTAACTTAAAATAGCAATTGTTTAGAATTAAAATTATTTTATTTGTTTAAATGCTTTAATTACTTACCTACTATCGAACGCATTGTCAGGTAGGTCACTTAAGGAAATTATTAATTAGCATTTAAACCAAATAAAAACTTATTTTAAGCAATTTTTTAATCAATTCTAAAAGATTGCTATTTAATTAGTAGGTACTGCATCAGGTTCATCTTAAGATAATTTTGTTTTTTTTTTAAACATTTTTTAAAGATATTGGTATTTCATTTTAATTTTTTACGGTTTCCTTTATCGACTCTGAACTCACCCTGAAGCTATTCACGCTTTAACACCCTGTATATGTATTATTTTACCTGCAAAAATGTACTTAAATATTTTAGATTATTTTTATATACCTGTACAAATGTATTACAATTCTGTTTATTCATCTAAATAAATTGTTTTTCTTCGAATAATTATTATTGCTATATTGTTTAATTTATTATAATTGCTAATTTATTTAATTATTATTTTTGTTATATATTTATTTATTAATAATTACTGAATCATCGTTTTTTTTTTCAAAGTTCTTTACTCTTTTCATTTTATAACGGTTTGCATGGCATCTATACCCTACATACAAATATACAAATAAATAAAAAAGTGTCTGTAATATCAAAATAACAGCTTTTTACTAAATGCATTTGAAAGTATGTAAGGCACTTGTAAACAATTTTTCACAATTTTGTCTGTCTGTCTGTTTGTTCCGGCTAACCTCCGAAACGGCTGGGCCGATGTTAACGGGACTGTCATTGACAGATAGCTGATGTTATAAGGACTAACTTAGGCTACTTTGATTTTGAAAAAAGAATTAGGAGCCACGCGAGCGTAGCCGCGGGCAGCAGCTAGTCATAAATAAAGTTCAGATCAGAAATATTGACTCTAAGTCTGGGTGTTCTTCAGCTGCAAAGAGAACACTTCATTGGCTATTCTCAAGAGTATCATGAGAAGCCACTTTAAGATAAAACTCTCGCCTAAGAAGTGGTTATATCGTGGCCTTTTGGGTGCTATAAGAGAAAAGTTCAAGTTGGGTAGCAACAACGTCTGTGCATAAACTTCGCGATACCACAGTATAAATAAGTAACAGTATTACGTCTTTATAGAAAACGGCCGAAATCTCAGTGTATACGTAACAGTCTCGAGTGCGCGGCAGTTACGCACGGACGAAGCTTTATCTACCGAGCGGCCGAAGGTCGCTGCCGAGACGTAATACTGTTACTTTATTATACTGTGGCGATACTGAGCTGAGAAACAACTTTGTTTTCCCTATAGTACCTAAAGCTAAAAACAGTAAATTCTATACTCTTTTCATTTCAAAATGGTTTGCCTGACATCCTTAAATAAACTGTAATACTTACTTAAGTTAATTTAAACATTTAAATAAATATCGATTAGAGGTAAACAAATGATATCGAACAACGAACTTAAAATTTACATAAATGTCAAGTTAAATAAGCATTTATCATGTGTCATGTAACGCATACTTTTATGAACACACTATACTTATGTGTGCCTGATTCTAATTATTTTTCCGCATCAAAATTCTCTTTTGGCACGGAAACGCCAAACAATAAACAAGCTAAGTGCTACTAATTAAAAACACAATAAATCAATCTCTTGTCAGTCATAAGTTCACAACGTTGTTTACTTTTTGTAAAGTTAACTGTAAACGTACTGTAAACAGTTTCCCATCATTAAAGCGAACTATCATGACACAAAGGTGGCTTGTTGCGACAGAGCTCCCGATATGGTGGAGACAAAGAGTAGGAAACATATGGAGTGCTAACTTTGTGTATTTAAGTTGTGTGTCTGGCGTTATCTTTACTAAATATGAGAACACAGTGATGTCTATTTGGCTGTCTGAAATGCGTGTTTTAATTCAGAGTAAGATTGAGGTCTTCACTCTAGGTAAACTATTCTGCTGTCCTTACGATCCCCGGTAGCGCGTCGCACATAGTTCTCGCAGAGGCTCTTCTGTGACTGTCAAAAACTATGGTGTAGATAGCGAAAGTTAGTCAGAGAACTACCTTACAAGAAGAAGGAATACCTCAGATTGGTCTCAATAGGATAGGACATGAAGAGATACCAAATAATAACCTGGCACTTAAGCTAATTTAGGTCGGCCAAAGGCTCGGCTCTTTTTAGTCCGCACTCATGAAATGAAATTGTTTATTTTGTAAATAGGAATCACTTTTACACGTCATATTAAAAAATAATAAAAATAAGCTAGATGAATCCGGCGTTTCCTATCTGACTACTCTGAAAAGAAAAGCCAAAACAAACGCGGTGGTCGTAGTCTCTTTTAAAGTCCAGACATAATCTTGGTCAGGCTATATAAGGACCATGTAGTTAGAGGAAAGAACCACATAGATTTGGGTGAACCTGTCCACTCACTGCAAGCATTTGTCAGTAATCGTGGAGCTCAACTCAGAACTTAAGGGGAACTTAACATTCCATTAGCCTACCACTCCATGTCACAGCCCGATACGGCCCGTTCCAGCCTGTCTTGTTACACCCACAGAACAAGTTGTTTGATGGACGTGCGTCCTAGAATACGTTATTAAGTTTAGTGGAGTCTATGTAAAGTTTGCTGAGCAGCTTTGTGCGCACGATTATTAGCCCGTTAGCTTTGATATTGATAAACTGGCTTCTGCCCGTAAGTTCGTTCGCGTGGAAGTCGTAAGACACCACAATATACTAAACTTACAGTTATATTTCCAGCCGTCCCTATTTTCGTTTCGTCCGTCTCCTCGTTTTCGTTTAGCGTTCTCTCAGACTTTTTTCTATTTACTCGTCTCCTAAGGGTCTTAGCGTTATGCTCCTCAAGGATTAGGCTATTAAATGCAAAAAGATTTTTTTATAGCCAACTGGTAGTTCCAGAAATTAGCGCGTTCAAAAAAACAAACATACTCTTCAGTTTTATTTTATTAGTATTAATATACTCGTAGATTGGACGACACGGTTGGCGCAGTGGCTGAGCGATCGACTGCTGCGCAACGTGTCGCGGGTTTGATCCCCGCACGGAACAAATATTTGTATGAACTGCAAGTAGTTGTTCCGGGTCTGGGTGTTAGTGTATGTGAGTTCCTATGTTTGTAAACGCACCCACGATACAAGAAGAAATTCTTAGGTGGGGCAAAGTTAAAAAAAATAAAATAAAAGATGATACCATAGGAGAAGTGGCGTGGAGACGTGTCTGTGTTCGCGCGTCGTGATCAAGGTGCTCATGCCATCCTTGAACTAGTGCGATTTCGACCGCGATCGTGACAACATTTAAGAATGCCCGTGTTGGTTAGTGGTTTCTTGTAAAAATCGAAGCCAAACTAAAAACTATATAAATCATGGAACCGCTTGTCTTGTTTTTTTTTTTTCAAATGCTACTTGTAGTTCCAGAGATTAAGACGTTCAAACAAAAACTCTTCAGCTTTAATAAATGTATAGATACATTGTGTATTTAGCTTTGACTGATTTTCAATTATTACTTGTTCGTTGAGGTCGTGTTTAGCCGTCTGATGTGTCAGCTGTGGACATATTTGGGCTATTATGAATCATGCTATAGACTGGAGATTAACCTGACTTAATTTATGGAATGATACATCGACGGCTGATTTTGATAATAATCTAGGTTTTTGCACTTGGATAATTATCATAATCAGTCGATGTAGGAGTAGTTTGGCTGATTGTTGTCACTATAGTTTCACAAAATATTTTCTTTACGTCTGATGATAAAGTCCATGCATAATAAGCCTATAAAGTTCCTACTGCTAGGACGCAGGCCTCCTCTGTGAGCGGGACTGGCTGTAATCCACAACGCGAGCCGTGGGTGGTCGATGTCACATGTCTTCGAATTTTTGGTTCCATGAGAGATACCATATGCACGGAATAAAATGGATCGAAATGTTCTCCATACGTCATTAATTCATTCTCAAAATATCACCTAAAGTTCACGGCTTCATTTAATTACCTTTCAGTAAAACATTAATATTCATAAACCTCTTAAACCGAATATAACTTCGCGTCGGCGAAACTTGATATTGGTTTCCGTTTAGCGTAAAGTGTGTACAATTTCTGTATTCTCATATTACAATTAGATTTATTAATAATCGGTTCTCAAACGCGATGTTTTTCCAATGGCAGTCAGAATTATAAGCCAACCGTGGGTGTGTTTGGTGAATATTGTTAATTCGGGAATAATTAAGAAAATTAAGGCTGCATTTACATTGACATTTACAACAGCTAAATTGAGAATATTGAGCTTTGAAACTAGTCGTTTTGCAGGATTTAAATTAAATATACAGAACATAGGTATTATAAACATAAATATAAACATCACGCCTGTATTGGGACGCAGGGTAAGGCAGAGTTGTGCCAATAGTGCACCCATATTTCGCCAGGTATGCTTGTCCCATGTAACGCCGAGCCTATTGCTATCATCCGGGCACAAATCCAGCCTCCAGGCAGCTACTGCGAAATACCTACTTATATATAAGGTACCTAAATATGAACTGGATTGTATTGTCTTCGGACATTCGCTATCTCTACTTTTATCAATTCTTTGAACATTATCCCACTTTTTCTGATTATTATCACAAATGCGTATTTTTAGACGTTTGGATGTTTGTTAATTAATCACGCCAACCGGAAAACCGTCACGGGCAACGGATGCAAACAGAATTACCTACTTTTCATCCCGGAAAACAAATAAATGACACACCCAGAAGCCGCAAACCCAGCTAGTTTTACAAATTGTAAGAAGAATCAATTAAAATTTCCCCGAAATTCTTGTACGTCGAAAACACGGATCTAATTCCGAGCAGCCGGTAACATTTCGACATGTGTCACCATCGGCGGATAACCGGGTTTCTGTGGCTGGCGTGCTGCCAACCGCTGGCTGTGCACGTTGCATAAAATGTAGTGTTGTTATGTTGGTAAGAGATCGGCCATCCCCGTGACATAAACTGATTTTGAGTTTCTTTTTAATCGTCATTGTAAGTAAAAGTATGATGCACTACTTAGGGATTCGTATCAGTTTCTATAGTTGACCAGGTCGCGGTCGTGGGCATGGCACAGAACAAAAAAAAAAAACTAAACAACCCTTACACGTCTATGAAGAGATTCTCGGAGAAACATAATTTTACTTCATTTATTTTCAAAACAACAATAATATAGGTAAATTTTGATTGCATTCGAGGTGAATGCAATGACAAACATCCATTAGGTATTTAATCGCTTCAAGGACAAAGGACATCATTCAGGTTGCGAATATTTTGTACCCAAAAAATTAAGTGCCAGAAAATAAATAACTTATGGGTAAAAAATTTGGGTACGAAATGAATGATGTCCTTTTTAAGGTTGTGTACATGTACTATCGCGGACACGTATTCCTGCTTGCAGTGCTCGTCGCTATAGTAACGCTTACCTACAAAAAATAATGGGCTATTAACAGATGTGGCCATCTCGTGCACGGGATTTTATTTTCAAAGTGGTCAGATATACCGCGATGGTACAAGTGTAAGGTTGCGTTATAACCTTATTGGTCACGCGAAAACGTCGAGAATATCAGTATATACTGCATCCTGACTACTGTCTACTTGAATGTGTCATATTAGTTTTAGAAACAGCAGCAACCCCAAAGTCCAAGCTAAAAATAATGAGCTTACAAGTTTTTGAAAAACCCTCGATAACACTCACTACCTTTACCTTAGCTACCGAAGCATGTAACAACACATTTTCATAATTTTTACTCCTTCACAAAAATTTCTTAGCTTGGCAACATGAGCCAACTATTCATGCAAATAGTACAGAATTGAAACACCAGTAGAACACAAGTAACAAACTAAACATACAGCTATCTAGGTTCAGACAGGTCACGCGATACGGCGGACTGACCACGGCACTACACTTAGATGCAAAAACACGTGGTCACTGTCGCAATTATGGAATAAATTGCTCATTTAGTTTATTGGCTGTGTCTTAATTGGCTACTTTTTAGGATTCTATACTCGAAGGGTACCCACTGAGCCTCCGCTGTCCGTCCGTCTGTCTGTCAGCGGGCTGTATCTCATGAACCGTAATACGTAGACAGTTGCAATTTGCAATTTTCACAGATTACGAATTACTATTACCGCTATAATAACAATAAAAAAACCGGCCAAGTGCGTGTCGGAACACGCACAAGGAAGGGTTCCGTAGTTACCGGTGTCCGTAGTAGAGATGAATTTATCGCAAGAACAAACTTATCAAACGATCCCTGAATCCAAAAATGGTTTTCACAAACTAACAATATTTTTGAACGATCTTTCCAACATGGGACGTGAACACTATGAGGATATGGGATAGATGAGAAAAAAAACATGCCCACTTTACGTGTAGGGGAGGTACCCTAAAAAAAATATCTTTTTCATGATTTCACTTTACCACTTTGACGGCGTAATTATTATCTATAATGCCCTTACCAAATTACAGCTTTCTAGTACAAAGAGTCTCTGAGCTAAGCCTTGGACAGACTGACGGACAGACAGATAGACAGACGGACATGGCGAAACTATAAAGTTTCCTTGTTTACTACGGAACCCTTAAACTTATGGTTTTATTTTCATTCCTCTATTTCGGCAACCAACAGCGATACATATCTTATCATCTTACAAAGTATGTGTATTACAGTGTATTGTGTGGCTAATAATAGGTATCCCTGTATAACTAGGAAAAGTATAATACCATGCGAACGGACTAATAAGAAATACTTAAAGTCAAAAGGTGCAATTTTAGGTGTATTACTGATAAAAAGTGCACTAAGGAGGTAAGCCGTTGATCCCGGCTGTCATACGGGGATCTTTGACAGTCGTTACGGGTCGTCAGCAGCCCGAAAGTCTGACAACCAGTGGGGTATCGTATTACTCAGTAACTGGGTTGTGAAGGTCAGACAGGCAGGCGCTCCATGTGACATACTGGTATTCAGCTGCATCCGAATAGACTGGAAACCAACCCCGACATAGTTTGGAAAAATCTAGCCAGATGATGACATAAGTTTAAAATTTTAAAGAAAAAGAGTTCGAATACCGAAAATATAGAACTTTTATAAATAACTATGGAGAGACAACTTCTTTTGAACACTTGTTCTTCTCTTTTATAAACAAGCTATAGGTACGACAAAAGACTATTTCATAATGAAAAGCGTCAAGAGAAGAGTAAATGCAGTATTGTCTTGCTGTGTTAGTTGAGCAGCAGAGCAGTGGCTGCCCAGTGGTAATGGCCACGACTAACGAGTTATAGGTCATAGGTTCGAACCCAGACAGGCGCTTTACTTTGTGTGAATTATTTCATCACAACTGCTTGAAGGAAAATATCGTGAGGAAACCTAAAACAAAAAATTCGAAGGTATGTGACATCAACCAACCCGCGCTGGACCCGCGTTGTGGATTACGGCCCACTCCCTCTCACAGAGAGAAGGCCTGTCTCCCAGTAGTGCCCATATTATAGGCTGATTGAGTGTTCGTTCTAGTTTAAATCATCATATTTTTAATATTAACATCATTCCCAATTTATTAGTGGTAAGCACAACATGTCTTTGTCTTCCATTCTTCTCTACTAGCCGTCAACTCGATAGTCACTCCCTTTCTATCCATATCATCTTCCATACAGTCCATTCATCGTTTCTTTGGTCTTCCCCTACTCTTACTGACTCTTAACTGATCTTAACATGAAGATATTATGAAAGACATTTCTAGTTACCTACAAATAAGCGACTTTCGTTCTTGTGACCAAGGAACTCCATTTACAGGTGGTATATTAAGAATAGCTACGATATGCATTCCACTAATCTAATAATATTTACCACCTAATTCCAAATTCTACTCAATTTACATACCTTCCTAATTCCCACAAACTTAGGAAGTCTTAGCACCAACACGTTTAGCACTTACTCTGTTATACAACCGAAACCCTATTCTGCTAGTATACGCAAAATTTCGCCGCCATAATTGAATTTACGGCGATCAGTTTAGTGAGCCAAACATTGGATTATGTTTATATTAGCGTTACAAGGTCTTTATTACGTCATTACGGAGAAATTGGGATAATCATATTGGATCGTTTACATACATTGAAGATTTTGAAGGGAATTACCGGAAAGTGCTCTTGGATTAGCGGCAATGGAAAGTTAAGAGAGAAAATTGTTATTTTTATATTAAGTTATAACAGGAATTCCTGATGAGAAGAGGTTGTCTGTAGAGTGTGGACACATCCAATGTCAACAGAAATAATAAAGTATTTCCGAACCTGGCGACATATTCTGGTGACAGATGGCTGATGGGGCCGAAAGCTTCTGGAGTGGCGGCCGCGTACCGGAAGACGTAGTGTTGGAAGGCCTCCCACAAGGTGGACCGATCTGCATTCATACTTTAATATTCAATCTGCCTAGCCTTTTCAGTCTAACCGTACCCAGTAACTGGGTAATACGACACCCCTTGGTAAGACTGGTTGTCACACTTTCGGGCTTCTGACGACCCGTAACGACTGTCAAAGGTCCACGAATGACAGCCGGGACCAACGGCTTAAGGTGCTTTCCGAGGCACGGAGGAGTATCGGTATGTAAAGATAGTTACCAATCCACGGACCAAACCCGGCAAGCCTAGCTTAACCTGATGGAATTTAAGTGCGAGTACGTACCATCGAAGAAGTTTATATCTATACACCGTAAGGACTATTTCTGCTTGCAGCGCTCGGCCGCCATAGAACCGGGGCGGTAACACATGTAGTCATCGCGTTCACGGGATTTTGTTTTCAAACTGCTTAGATATGAATTTCTTCGATAGTACATCTGCTCTGCGAGCAATGTGCCCTGTCTACTGTCATCTGGCCGATGTGGCTGAAAGGTTCTGGAGTGGCGACCGCGTATATACCGGAAGAAATAGCATTGGAAGGCCTCCCAACAAATGGATGATAAAATTGTGCAAGTAATTCTGTCACCATGATGTGGGTTAGGAGTGTTTTTTAGGATATTTTTATCCGTACGCCGTGGGATAATTCCACCTGGGCCGCGGCCGAAAGCTAGTCTGCGTCAAATATGAGTACTGTATTTCCTGTTCCATAGGTATCTGCAATGTGTTACTAGTAACAGATTTATCAACTCCTGAATGTGAGTCTTATCACGTGTAGATTATAAATAAACAAATATATTCGCAACAAGATGCTAATGATGAAGGAAAACAGCGTAATAATATGTACCTATATATGCTGTAAATATATAAATACGCGTAAACATTATGCACCTATGTTAAATTTGATACGTACTACTGATTCAAACAATCGTTTGAAAAATGCATAAAGGCAAGATAATTATGTACACGACGGAGGAGGGTATGTCTCTTTCGTTATTATGAGCCATATTTTAATTACTGTGGGCGTACTATGGGTAGTGTTGGTTATTGCGCAATAGAAAAACCATTTACAGTTCAGATAAAACTATAATTTACTATCAAATTAATCACACTAGCAATTCACGCACGACACAACTATTCGGAATGTGCGACAGTTGCTAAACGTCTTCACCGCTTGACCGCCACCCATGAAGTCTACCAAGCTCCGGCCGGTCCGAGCGTTATATTGTAGACTCTGTCGAGTCCCGATTGGTCAACTCCGTAACCTATTACCGACACACATCGTTTGAAAAGCGTTATGATGTTGTAAAGCACATCAGTCGTTAAAGAACCTTTTTCTTTCCATTTCGTTTATCTTAGAGTTCTCAAAAGTCATAACATAACTGACTATACTGCAAATTATAGAAAAAAAAAAATCTCCATCGACGATACATAGGCGCGAAAGTTAAGCTTATCTCGTTCCAAGTGAGTTGTCACAGACTAAAAACAATTGCTTATCATGCAACCGAGCAATATTTGTACACTGTGGTTACTGGGGAAGTGCTTCCGACCGACACGCTTTCTTCAGAAGCATAGCTAAATTATTACGTGTAAGTTATGTAAACAAAATAATTGTAGCTATGTATTTGAAAGTGTAATTGGGTTTTCCATTACGAAATTAGCAGACCAAATCTGCTTTTGTGTCCGATTAATGAAAAGAAATTCATTTATTCGGCAAAACGTGACGCAAAAAGAGCAACTAGGGGAAAAAAATAACCGTCATATCTACGCAAAACGGCCATCGCCCAGCATAAAGGCTCACACAGACAGGCGCGACGCGATACCGGTATGACAATTTCCGTCAAGTTTTCATAGAAGTATCCACCAGAGTCGCGTCGCGCTTGTCTGCGGAAGCCTTTACGTTGTGACCCTATGTAAGACACCAATACCATGCCCCCTGGTATACCTTCTTATAACTATATACGGGTATACTCTTTTTTCCTCATGTTATTATTTATACGAAAATGGGCTCAAAACACATCATACATCGAATGTCTGCATCATTAAATCTCTTTACCATATACATTTAAGCCTCCTTATTGACGAATGTAGAAGATCGCTTTTAGCGATAAGACCGCCATTGTGTCACTCTTATTCACCCTATGCAAAATTTATATCTGTAATGGCTTACCTACCGAATACACCGAAAATATACCGAAAACTACCGGGATTAAAAGTGTCCTATGTCCTAACTCAGGTTATGGTCTAAATAAACAAACTCACTTTAGCATTTATAACATTAGTTAGGATTTGTATGGATGGTGTACATAATGAAGAGTATTTATTCTATTGTATTCTCATGTAGGTTAGCTAGGAGTCAGTTCCAATTCCGGATATTCTCTTTGTCTTTATGAGGCGAAAAATTCGGCCAACATTCGTGACTTCAGTCTCTTCAAACCGCGCCAACATCTTAAATTCTATACCTAAATTACAAAATCACAAGCAGCTAAGTAGGTGCAAAAACCAGAAACACATGCTTTACACTACAAATGCAAGAAACCAATCAGCGTATCCTCCACTCCTTCGAGTACAACAAAGCGATCAGATGATTCACGACCATGCGCGTGCGCTTCCTGCCGACCTTGACTGATCGTCTGCATGTCACGTTCGTGCGTGATTGGTTAACGAGTTAGTTTATTGTTCGAAAAGTTTGAATTAAGAACATCGTTATATTGCAAGGTGTTATTAAAAGACGATGCTGATCCACGCGCCATTTTCATCGCCGTCCGTTGAGACTGGTCATCTCGCCAGGGCTTATTTTTAATCTTACACCTATTTTGAATTGCTTTTGTTTTTTTTTTATATTGTCCTCACATATAGAAGCAACAAGAATAATGTACCCTGGGTTTTGTAGTATATTTAAAAGAGTGTCCTTGGAGTTTCTTGGCTGTTCTTCTCCATAGAGATCTACGTTTTGGAATGGGCAACTAGTTTCAGACTAACTTACCTCTCTCTCTCACTCTTTGAGAAAAAAAATGCCTGTGATTTAATTGAAATAAATGCTTTGAGTTTGAGTTTGATGATGAACAAATACACTTTGCTAAGCATGATGGTTGTAAGATCATTAATCCTACTATTAAGTATAATTGTTAATACCAGATAAGTATAGGTCTCTCCCTTTGAACGGTCATCGAGACGGCAATTAATGAGTTGATAAATGAATTTCTCCAATACTGTCAAGTTGATATCAAATTGCTAACAAGAGTCAGTGACTTTTCTTTCAATCTTTTGTGAATTTCTTTGAAGTTTAGGTACAATTCTGCATTAGCCTTCGGGGAAAACAGGCAGAATGTTATATTACCCTCACAAAAAACATATAGACGACTTATATTTAGTAACCTAATCCGCTTCATTCGCTTTTTATTTGTGTTTTTTAATGGATTTCCGCAAAGTCACGACTGAGTCAATTAACTATCTTACCCTCACAGATCGAAAGCTTTTTCTTCACCAGAAATTAATCTACAAGAACACTTATTTTTTAGGATTAGTTGACATTAACCATTCAGTGACGTATTTAACAAATTTTCAGCCCCGAAAACTGAAATAGAAATACAATCCCAACCATATCCCATTACGTTTAATTTCCTGAAAGGTAACTTTGAAATAGATTTTCATTAGAGAGTTGCCCATTATGAAATATAATAGTAGTAAGTAGAAAGCTACAAGGGGTATTATGGCTTCTCTATCAGGAGTGCAAAGCCGCTGTAAGCCGGCTAGTCCATGTCACTTCGTAAGCCGCTTCCATTTTTATTTTGGGGCTATGAAAACAGAGGGTGGAAGACGAAGTGTATATTTAATAATAAACCTTTATTATCAGACCACAGTGAATCCATACACTAGTGTTAGTAAAGTATCCAAATAATAATTTTATGCTAGGTAAAATCTGGAGCCGAACTTCACATTATCCGAGTAGTATTAAGTACGTACGTATGTATTTAAGAAGGGCAACCTAAATTCACCCAAGTGAGGTGGCAACTAGGAAAATTGTTTTGAAAATATGTATTTTATTTATTTATTGTCTTTTAAATATCTCCTTCTGCCTGCCCTGTACCCATGTCACGTGAAGTCGGCGCAAAAGGGTTGTGAAAAAATGAGATACATTTAAAAAATATAACTGAATTTTTTATAAAAAATATTTTGTTTTTTATTCTGTCTGTGTTTAATTTATGAGCGAACCATCCGTAACAGTCTAGAATTTATAAAACCCGCTTTACATAATAGATTTCGTAAAATTCAATGTTTCCAACAAATTTTCCTGATGTTGTCATGTTGACCATGTTATATATGTAATAAATAATAATATGCTAGCAAATTATAGAATATAGAGAAAATTTTCAGTATATTAGGTACTACATGTATTTGTAATTAAATGTCGCAGTTGCCTAAATTACAATTTGCTGGTTGTAATTAAGTTTAAATTAGATGCGGACTAATAAATACGCGGTCAAAGGTAATTGAGTGACATAAGACCTGTTTGTGATTGTTTCATTAGTTTGCCTACTAACAAATTAATTGGAAGAATTAAGTTGCAGGGTTCAGAGCCTAAATTTCATAAAACATAGGTCTCCTGAAGGCCTAAATTATAATAACTTCCTAATTTTAATATATCATCTATACAAAACTATTGTACATTTAAGTAGCTTTACGTGTGTGTTTGTTGTAACCACGTTGTTCTTCTAAACTAAGGAACGGATTTTGATGCGGTTTTTACCATAATTTATATAATTTATTCCGGAATGTTTATGTGTATATAATTTAAGTTTAATATAGGTGTATCATCAGTTATATTAAACTTATATAAAATAAAGAAATCTCTATATTTCGCCAAGTCGTAAAAACCGTGCGAAGCAGGGGCGGGGTCCCTAGTTTTGTTATAATTTTTAATGAAAATCGTATTAAACCGTAACCGTATAACTGAGTATTTATATACCTGTAGTATGTATGTTTATATATTTAAGCTTTATTTATTTATTTAATTATATATTAATTTATTACGTTATACGTGTAGGTATATTTTGATATTTTAGTTTAAGACTTCGCATATTTATATTTTTCTCTTCTTGTTCTCACACGCTATTTTCAACATTTCTTTCTTATTTCTCCTTTCGCAGGTTTGCTGGAAGAAATTTCTTAAGAAATAAGTAGTACCTTTGTACTCATAATTATGTTTATGTCGTATCTGTAACTATTTTACTGTGTTTACATAAATAATGAAATAAATAAATAAATAAAATTCATAAGGAAGAATACCTAACTATACAAAATATAATAATCGGCAGTGGTTTCAAAACATTGCTTTTTACTGTTCAATTGCTATAAATAAATCGCCTTAATATAATAATAAAACAAGAAGCATTAATTATAGAGTAACTCATTACTCTCATTAATTATATTGCTTTAATAACCAATTTCTTGCTCATAATCGCGGTTTTCCTAGCTCCATATGTCATCCGCCTTGACACCCAGTTGATCTCGGTTTAATTGCATCCGAGCTAACGATAAAAATCAAGGGGATACTGTTTCACGACCAATATCAATTTAGAAGCTAAACACTGGCTGGCAAGTTTTTAAAAGGATTTCTCTGTTCGTTGGATTTGGTTGATATTTTGTTTTGAATTTTATGATTGCCATCGGTTTTTATTTTTTCGGGCAAGTTTTATTGCAAGTCTTTATAAAGAACTAGCTGCACCCCGTGGATTCACCTGCGTAAGTCTCGATCCCGTGGCAATATCGAGATAAAAGTATCCTAAGTCATAACCTAGGCCATGGTCTACCCATGTGCCAAATTTTCATCGAAATCCGTTGAGCCGTTTTATCGTGAAACGCGAAAATGTAACCAACAATTATACAAAAAATCAAATCTTTAATCTATTTATCAGTTTAGAAGTTTAGATGAGGGTAGTTTTATGTTACTGAGGAAAGAGAGACAGTTTTGAGTATGAATTTGGATAGCTAAGAGTTGGAGAAGGCCAAAGAAAAGGTGGATGTGAAGAATTTATATTAGCCATATCCTATAGAAATGAATGGAGGTAGAAGACAGATTTATTATTTAACAAAAATCTTATAATAGCAGGAAGATGATGGCGAGTACTTATAGCTAATGTAAATATTGAGAAAACCAACAGAAGTGTTGTCTTACTTTATTGTTGATCTTCTCTTATAAATTCAGTAAACTTGTGTAGCAGCAACTTTGTAATGTAAATTATTATCAAAATGGAATTTATTGTAATACATTTCAGCTTCGTGCATTTCCCATTTCCTGACATTTTAAACTTATGTCATCTCCCCAACACCACACCTGCCGAGGAAATGTTTCCAGTATTGGAACATGTACCGTCTGCCTCCACAATGCAATTCAGAAATGGCCTGTCGTTTTTCAGGTCCATTTTAATCTGTATAAGAGCACTGACATATTTTATGCTTGTCAGCTTGACAGTAATACATTTGCAGCCGTACTCTTGAAAACAACACTGGTTTGTGAACTCCTGACTCATGACTCTCATCAGTTAGTTTGCTTGTAATCTCAGTTCATCTTACTAAGTAACCACCTAACATTCCTATAATACTTGAGATTTGATAAACTGATGTCTACTACAGTCTGCAATGTACCATCGAGGAAGTTCATATCTAACTACCGTAAGGACTATTCTTGCTTGCAGCGCTCGGTCACTATAGAACCGGACCGGTAACAGATGTAGCCATCGCGTTCACGGGATTTTGTTTTGAAACTGGTTAGATATGAACTTCATTGATGGTACCTACTGACTACTAGGTACTTTAAAACCCCAGAACAGATCTGTTCTGTGTTTAAAACTTAGTGGTCGCACGCGCAACTATTATTGGAGGGTATTATTGGGTTTTTCCATTAGGAATTTCTTAGTATAAGCCCGGAGTTTGGAAGTTGGCGGTGTAATACCCCCGTGTCTCAGAAAGCACGTTAATCCGTTGGTCCTGCGCCTGATCTATCTCCGGTCGTGTCGGATTGCCGTCCCATCGGACTATGAGATTGAGGGAAGAGAGAGTACACCTGTGTCTGCGCATACACCTGGCCACTATAATATCTCCCGCCGAAAGATGGTCTCCGCACAGATTGGTCGCTGATGGATTATTATTTCTAAACACAAGTACACTAAGTACTTCTACTACTGTCTATTAATGATTAATAAGACTAGGCTTTCAGAAACTGAAGGAGCAAACGTTAAAAATCAACCCATCAAAGATGTGTGTATACAAAATATCCAAGAGATCCTTTAAATGTAAAGGACCTCTTGTATATTCTTTACACCCGGCTTTTCGTGAAAGTGTAACACACCAACTACCTATAATACAGGCTTAATCAACCAATCATGTTCGAAGGCCGTCCGTCCCTCACCGACCTACTCCGACATCTTATTAAAGTTGGCGGGAATCCATTTGGGCATACTCAACGGCTGTGATGCCATTATTTATGCGAAAATTGAGATGTAAATCGAAAAATGGGGTTGGATTTTTACGGAATAAAATTGGTAAAACAAGGCTTGTCTTATGAACTGTTATATTCTAGTTCCTACTAATATTATAAATGTGAAAGTATGTATGTTTGGATGTTGGTATCTTTGTTATTCACGCAAAAATGTCTGAACGGATTTGGATAAAATTTGGCACACATATAGTTTATCACCTGGATTAACACATAGGATACTTTTTATCTCGATATTTCTAGGAGGTCGAGACTTATGCGGTGGAAACCGCGGGGCGCTGTTAGTAAGTATATAATACCACAAAGACACAGATATGAAGGAAATACCTTTTAGCGGTTCCGATGTAAAAGTCCAGAAAAAGACTAAGGTCATAAATCTGATATCTGGTAATGTAGCTTCATATCTTGCTAATCTTCAGTAATGCTTTCAACGTGAATTACCTGAAACAAAAATACGATTTAATTAGTACAGAATACATTTTTAATTCAACAGATATTAAGGAAAATGGGTGCCTTATTACTTCAGCTGGAAATCTTAAGGCGATTATGGGATTTTGTCAGATGGGCACTTGGGCAGCTGCTTTCATTTATATTATGCGCTAGTCACTGGTAGACGTGGACATTCTGGTTATATTCCGTTAAGATAGGTTGTTGTATGACCTATTTATATTAAGTAGACTCTAGGTTTAGTAGTGCCTATGATAAGCTGGTACAGCTACAAATATAATAATGAAAATGTATGTAAAAGTGCTTATTATTCTTGTTAACTCTTCGAAGTCGTCAAGTTCAAGTTTCAATTAGCAGTTTATTAATGCGAAAAATACATTACGAAATTAGTGACATAAAATTATAAGGCAATTTTTTTCGTACAAGTGTGCGGAAGGTGGGACCGCCTGGCGGGAGCGCCAGTCGCTCGACGGCGTGAACTATGGGACTGTAACCAACGAAAAATTCGCCCTCTAATTTTATGTCACTAATTTCGTAATGTAATTTTGGCTAATGAAAGCAAGTTTTGGACTTAAAATTACCATATTAATTCATTCTCAGCCATTACCTCATGACTCTTGAGTTGAAGTTGAGTATGTTCCCCAGTACGTTCACTGATATTGATTCAACGTCTGCATTCAAACGCACGTGTTCTTCGACAGTAATTTTTTCTACGCCTAATATTACCAGATTTACCAGCCCTTTGCCACTTTAGCTTGCTTATTCTGCGTAGTCAAAAATACTACTCCATAAACATAAATACACATGACTTGTACTAAAACTGCAGTTTCGCCGTGCATGCTAATGGCCGAGTTTCGCGGCGCGTTAATGTAAGTGCCGCAGTTTGCCGTGCTAATGCTAATGACAGGATACACTGACGCGGTTATAAGTTTTAATAGTAAGGTGCTGTAATTGCTGCTGTTGGGGTTTTGTGCTTGTTCTTGTTCTTGAGACGTGAGAGTTTGGCGATGATGATGATGAAGATATTATCAAGTATCTTCCAGGAAAGAAAACTGTAGTGAAACCTGGTAGCAATTTCGACTTCTTGGTACCACAGACCAAATAAAAAACCAAGACAGCGCTGTCAACAGCGACGTGAGGCCGGTTTCATAAACATGTGTGCACTTAGTGAGGTGTAGTTTGATTGTAAATGTGTGCGTTCGAGTGTGTATGCACAGAGCAGAGGTGTAGTTTTCTAGACAGTTAATCTATTAAGCCTATTCTAGTCTACTGCTGAATACAGCCAGGTGTGTCCGTATGGTGCCGGACGTAAAGAATAGTACCATCTCATTTCTTGCCATGGGTGTCGTAAAAGGCGACTAAGGGACTCACTAGAGAATGGACAGCAGCGTTCTCTATGCATTTTAACACCCTGAATGTGATGTGTTTCCGGATGAATGGAGTAAAATTATGCGTATATGTCTGGTGTTCTGTGAGAGAAAGTATGCTAGCGAGTCCACTGTTCCATGTTAGTTTTAAATTAAATGATTGTCAACGTTGTAATTGTTTCTTTGTTAATTAATGTAATTTGTGTTGTACCGTTTTAATTAACTATAAATAAATAAATAATAAAAATAACACCATACTGCGATCGCCAAGCCGCCTGCCAAGCGTGGCGATTATGGCAAATCCCCCCTATTTGGGTGAGGCCTATGTCCAGCAGTGGATCAGCTGAAATGATGATTGAGTAACATACTTACAACCGCAATGCCTTCCCTTTTGACAGTTCAACAACATTCATTGCGTTATTTATGCTGTTGAGCAGAATATTTTTTCAATTAAATGCAGCAATGGATTAGCACTTTCCTTCAAAATCTTTGTGATTGAAAGTGTGTTACGTAATTAGTCTTTCAAAGACTTCCGCATCGAGTTTCTTTAGCAATGAGATATAAAATAAAGTAGATGCGCTTCTAAATTCCTAGAAATTTTTGGAAAAAGGTTTTGAATTGGGGCGAATTTCACCACTGAAACTGAACTGAGTGTCATTGGTGAAATTCGCCCTTAATGATCTAACTTTCATATTTCCCGCTTTTCATTTCACTTTTAAATTAGCGATGAAAACTCGACAAGTTCGCATCCTATTTCACACATACAGTAGTCGAGTATTTGTGCGCTTCTAAATTCCTAGATATTTTTGGGACAAGTTTTTGAGTTAGGGCGAATTTCACCAATGAAACTGAACTGAGTGTCATTGGTGAAATTCGCCCTTAATGATCTAACTTTCATATTTCCTGCTTTTCATTTCACTTTTAAATTAGCGATGAAAACTCGACAAGTTCGCATCCTATTTCACACATACAGTAGTCGAGTCGTGCGGTAAGTATCGCGACGCGCTAAGTGCAGCGCGTTATGTGCATTGCCACTTACATTTTAGCACTTAGTAACGTATAGCCTTAATAGCTAGGATGCCTGTCTCATGCACTTATTACGCATAGAACTTCGTGACTTAAAAACTGAAATGAAATCGTGGTAAATAGGTATAGTAGTAATATTTGTGTTGTTGTTATTTTACAGTTATGATGAATAGGGTGTAATGTTGACTCATCCTCTATAGAAAAGAGAGGATCTTCCGATCAGACGGGTGTCGTATCTGGTGGGCAACTGCCTAACCATTGATGTCGGTGAAGTTATATATATTCTGTTTGCGCGATAAACTATAATTGCGCGATGCAGGATTTGTGCGACGTCAGGTCTCTGATGCGTAGTTGGCATGTGGTGATGTAGATGCCGCCACATTATAAACAAAGATTTAGGGGAAAACAAAAATTGAAACTCATTACAGAAAAAAGTATAATTACAAAGCTACCAGTTAAAAAACATTATTCCAAAATGAGTTTAGACTTTAGTTCAAGCCCAAAGTTAGAACTTAGGTTTGGCCTAAAGTAAAAGAAGTCGTTTTGAAAAGAGGACAGATGAAAGTCCACTGCAAAATCTGGTTTAAATCGTGGATTAAAGCCTAAACTCAAATAACCTTCGAGGTTAACAAACTTACAGCTTTGATTTCATAACAAAAACAACATCATAAAATTCATAGATACAGGTCGACTTAAGTTTCAACTATCTAGAAGTAAGACGGTCGCGCGATCAGATGACTACAATATTTAAAATTCTTAGGGGGATTATCGATGTTCCTGATTTGCATAATGAAATCAAGACTGCATGACTGTGTTAAGTAAATTATATGTTTAAATAGTGTAATTGGCTTCGGCCGTTCTATCTAAATAAATAAATAAAAGAGTCTGACGTCGTGATTTAGAACTACTTAAATATTTTAAGTACTTACTTAAGTTATGCAGACTTACGATGATGGCACTACTATGCTGAAAAGCGCTAGTAGGTTTTGAGTCACCCACAAACAGCGTTTTTAACTATTTGTTTAAATTCTTTGACGCATTTCCCATTCGAAGTGACCGAAGTGTGATAATTTTTTCCAGACTTTTTATTGCCAAGCTGTAGAATCCGATCGGTTTATTTCATACTATAAACACCGTTTTTGAACCGTAACCTGGCACAATAACAGAGGATTTCACACTCGCTACCCGGAACCAGACGCAAGACAGGTATTACTGACATTCTTATATCTTATAGGTATTATTTGTGAACACGTTGGTATTTACTTAGCATTTAGTGCATTGCGTGTGTTCTTATGTAAAATAGTTTATGGTATTATATCTGCATTCCTGTTGAGGCGTAGGCTGCATTTGAAAATGATGTGCCTCATTTACATAGTATAGGATATTATAGTACCTGGGCGATCGAGCCCTGCTGGGGAGTTTGTTGCGCCACTTCTTCTTCCCAGCTAACGCACTAGGAAGTGGTGAAGGGTGGGCGTTTTGGGGGACTGTCTTGTGTAATTTTGACGTTCGAAAAGTGCTGATTCTCAGCCTAGTTTGAATAAATGACTTTTTAATATTGAATTTTTTGAATTTTTGCTCTGGTGAAAATAGAGTATGCTCATTTAATAATATAGGATAGTTCATACTAATGCCATGCTGCCATGATAGTAGGTACTTACTAATTCCATGCTGCCATGTAATGACATTCTAAGGTAGCCATCTTGTTCTAAACTTTGGGTAAAAATACGGAGAAAACGAATTTTCTCAGTTATGAGACCTAGCTAGATCGATTTTTCGCCCCCGTAAACCCCTACATTGCAACTTTAATCGAAATCGTTAGAACCGTTTTCGAGAATATATATATATATATATATATAATTATATATATATAATTATATATACAAACTAGCTGGCCGCCCGGCTTCGCACGGGTAGCACTATATACTTATCTACGGCGCACTTACCTACCTACCTACCCTATCTACCCTACAAACCTACTCTATCTACCTACCCTACCTACTAACCCTACCCTACCCACTTACCTACCTACCCTACCTACCTGCTCTACCTACATACCTACGTATCTACATACATACCTACATACATACCCTACCTACCTACCTACCTACCCCACCTTAGGGGTATCAAAAATAGATAGTAGCCGATTCTCAGACCTACTGAATATGCATATAAAATTTCATAAAAATCGGTCAAGCCGTTTCGGAGCAGTCACAATTTGTGACACGAGAATTTTATATTTTATTAAACACGAATAAAAAATCTGCTGTTCCCTGTTTATGTTCGCATAAAGGCTTGTGCAGATCACCGCGACTTGTCGCGCGACGCGACACCGGTTATTGTTATACTGTGAAGTTTTCTTAGAAATTGTATTGTTCGTATCGCGTCGCGCGACAAGTCGCGCTGGTCTGCACAAGCCTTAACTCGTCAAAATGTAGGGAACACATGATTTTTTTTTCATGATTTCAGGTTTGGTCCAATAGTAAAAATGGTTCATAATGAGGAATACAATGACCCCTTAAAAGGTTGTTGGTGTTTTACCAATAACCCTGTATATAAGATATTGCTAGTTTAATAGTATAGGATACGTTTTGTCTATGCTATGGCAACAGTGGCGAAGAGTCAACCAACATAACACAATTCACTTAACTTCATTTTCTTAACACTGCATTAATAAACTTAGTTGTTCATAAATGGCCACAGTTATATTATGTCCTAAATTCTATCCTGCCCTCTGTGTCCCAAAAAAATACAGCCATAGCTACCTCTGCGCTACCACCGACGATGCCGTGGAAGTGGAGACGTTTTGACGTTTTGGGCCAACAAAATTAAATACACTGTCGTGACATCAACACGAAGAGAATTCTGACAACACTTTTGAACCGGCTTCCTATTTGATTACTTTCACTAATTGCTACATGAACATTGTGTGTACTGTTTATATTTTATTGAAAATTCACCCATAAATAATACTGCAGAAGCAATTCTCAAGCACAATCCCGATTTATGACAGTAAATATGTCGTCGGACGATTTATGTGCACTGAAGATACTTTTACGACAAAATATATAATATTAAGTCACCTACCGTTTTCGTACAATGTAATGTAACGTTGTAGGGGAGCATTACTCATTGTAATGAATTATTATGTAGCAGGTGTTCTGTTGGGCTAGTGGTCGCAAGTGCGACTACTGAGTGTTACGGGGTCCTGGTTTCGGTCCTCCCTTCTGGCCATGTTTTAGACAAAAAACCTCATTAGTACCCGTACCCCAGTCTGCCCGGTTAATGGGAATAGACTCCTTATTATACGTTTGGTTTCCGCATTTAGTCCTTCAGATGGACCATCTCGCCCCCTATTACATGGAATTTGAACATAATTAGCGAATAGGTACATCAGGGGTAATCCCCTCTGGGGTCAGCTAGGACCGATGCCTGCCGGGGTCGCGGGAAAATCTGAAAGGGATACCGTGGCCCCTGGCAACGTACAGGCAACTGAAGGAACACGGGTGGGTTTTAGTCAGTAACAGTCTGATACGCCCCGCTCCGCCCAGACCGGGAGAAGTTATTTGAAAATTTCCTACATAAAAAAGGGGGCATGAACCCCTTCGAGAAGTAAATGTGTGATATTATATAATCAATTTAATTAAGCCTTTCAATTAATTGATAACTTATAAGTGACAGGAGCCTTATTTTACTGAAACGTTAACTCAGCATGGACAAGTAGGTAGGTAGTAGTAGGCCCATATAAGATTTAATAAACTTTTTTTTACCGACTTGTCAGTAACACAATTAGCGAGAAATCGGTCATTACTTATATGTTGTTGTGTCTGTGTCTCGTCACACTTTTTCTGGTAATGTAGAGAGGGACTTGAAAGAGAAAGAAGTAATTTGTAAACAAATTGTAGACAGTAATAATAATTGGTGTCTTCTTCAATGTCATTTGTAGGCATCATCATACAATGTGACATCATAAAATATCTTCCCCATTACAGTAAATTACAGCCTTATTTATTCTCCTTTAATTGTATTTCGAAAGAAAAATACTTGGGAGTTATATTCTTTTTCGGCTGTTTTCATAGCTCTAATTTTAACAGGTGGTTTTAAGTTCAGATTTCTGCAACACTATACACTAGGGAATTTTTAAATTATGCATTAAAAGTAGAGTCTAAAATAAGTTTTCCAAGATTTTACATTATCTTTTCGCGTCAAAGAATTTGTCGCACAAAACTGCGACGGAAATAGTCGCAACTATTCCGTCTTTGGGGCTCTATCTCTGTATCATCCGACATTTTTTCTTGATTATGTCACTCAAAAAATCTCAATTTATAAATGCCGCAAGATGACTTTTGTATAACATGTGACTAGGTTATCCTTTTTGTACGGTCTACATCATAATGATAAAATAATATCCGTGACATTTAAGTGTCATTATTTATTGTCGAATAAAACCTGTGAATACAACAGCCGTAAATAATGTTATCTTTCAGTTGTCAGCTATCATGCGGGTGTTCAATTACACGCAAAATGTGAAAATTAACAGTTTTATAAATATGAAGTTACTAGCTTTTCCCGTGACTCTATTCACATTTAAGGAATTAAGAACTCACATTTTCCCAGCTGAAAACTAGGATACCTTTCGTTTTGATATCCAGGCTCGTCTAAGAGCGTTATCACACTGACGATTTGTCAGCGTGTTTCTAGCGAAGCGATCTGTGTACGTGCTCTTCGCGGGTGCGGAGCGACCTAACCGCGACTACGCGATGTACACGTCTCCTTTTCACAATATTGGACAATCGCTTGTCTCGCTTTCTCTTGTATACTCACGTAAATCGCTCTCATTATACATTTTGCGCCCACGTGGCGTGCTCGCTACGCACACGCAGCGAGCGCATTGAACAATCGCCTCGCTGATAACTCGCTTGCAAATCGCCAGTGGGTTGAAGCCCTTATTACAGCCGCAATTACCTATTATTATGAGCTCTATAACACTTTTAATCATTAACCTCTAAGCGTAAGCGTAACGACACTAAAACATATTTTCTTGCATAGGCATTTCGAAACCGCGTGAGTAACATGAAACATAAATAAATTATGTTTGTTGTCAACCACAAATTCATTGTTTACTTAGATTTGAAACCGTTGCAATTTCACTAAATTAAATTCATAAATCACGATTACAATCTTAAACGACTGAAATTATTACTCGTCAATTCTATTACTCGACATTAACGAGTGCTTTAGAACATCGCTCCCTCGCCCCGTTTCTTCGGACGAGTTATTTCGCTTTATAATGACAATGGCTTGAGACGGAGGCGTACACTTCTTAGTTCAAGAAATGCGCTAATTTGTACGAGAGCTTTTAACTTGCGGCGGGTTTTGGAATAAAGCCAACTATTTATGGATCAACAGGAATGATTTACTGTTTAATATTTAATTAATGATACCTAATCATCAGCCAACGAGGTAAGGAACTCACATGGAGTTGCGCTTGGGCAGGACAGCAAGGCACAGTGATGTCAGGTGGAGTAAGGCATAGACCGAGTGCCGTCCAAGGACTGGGTGGCGAAGTGTCGGTCGTCCGGCGACGAGATGGACGGACGACATTGTTACCATTTCGGGAAGAACCTGGATGAGGCTGGCACAGAAGCGTGGGGATCGGCACAAGAAAAGTGAGGTCTATGTTCAGCACTGGGTGAAGTCGGGCTATGGATGATGATGATGGAAAAATCAGCCTATTATGTTCCCACTACTGGGGAACAGGCCTCTTCTCTCTGAGAGGGAGTGGGCCGTAATCCATAACGCAGTCTATAATGTTCTCTCTGCTGGGGCACAGGCCGTCTCTCCGAGAGGAAGTGGGCCGTAATGTCTATAATATTCTCTGTGCTGGGGCACAAGCATCTCCTCTTTGAAAGAGAGTGGCCGTAATCCACAACGCAGTCTATAATGTTCTCTCCGCTGGTGCACAGGGCTCCTTCCTCTGAGAAGGAGTGGGCCGTAATCCACCATGCGGGCGGGCCCAGTGTGTCACGCCTGTATTCCCCCGAAGGGTTAGGGACAGGTGAAATAATAAAGAAAAGAAAGAAAGAAAAATGCATTTATTGGCATTACAACACAAAATACACCGTATAATAAAAAATTAAAATAAACTGAAAACAATGATTACAATGCCAAAAGGGCCTCAGCTCAGCATAATGTCAGATGGCAACACAAAGTGTTACCACCTGACGCTGATTCAGCTGCAACCCACGAGTGCCATACGCTAGAATAATAAAGACAGGGAAGTGTGTGTCCGTTTTAATAAATAATTAATTATCTGTAATCATTGAACAGTTAGAGAGCATTGTTCTATGGTCCATTATTACTTGTTTATTGAACTGATTAATTTGAACTTACGATGTGTGACTTAATGAATTAATGCGAGCAGTTATGTGATATCATTGGAAAAAAGTGGGGAACTATTAACCTCGCAATTGATAATGGAACAGCAGGGAAATATAAAACCAATAACTGATAAATAATCCGTGTTTCTTTGGTGCCCATGTCATTAGCATCATCATCTTTGCATTGTTCTCACGTGTATATTATGTATAATTGTACCATTTCAACATACATTTTTTACCAATATTTTGTACCAATATATTATGATTTAAAAGAGTGTTCATGGAGTTTCTTGCCTGGTCTTTTCCATAGGAAGGAACCTTCTACGCTTTAGAATGGGCAACTAGCTTCATCTTTCTGACTGACAGACTCCTTGATAATTAAAAAAATGCCTGTAAGTAAATGGTTTAATTGAAATAAATGCAATGCATATATAATATGGGTATATATTATAGTAAATATGTATGTATGTGTATGTAGTTTGTACTGTTGTACCTATTTTAGTTATAATGAATTAGAATACTTTTTTTTTTAATTTATCCTTGTTCCTCTCATATAGAGCACCTGCCATCTAATCTCTTCACCACCCTTGGTTGACTGGTAGAGAATGCCTAAGGCATTAAGTCCGCCTTTGTACTTTTTTGAGTGTGAAAAGTTTAAATAAATAAATAAATAAATGCTTTGAGTTTGAGTTTTAAAGATTAGGTTAGTACCCTTATATTTATTATTATATATATAATTATTATCACCCTTATACACCATTTGTCAGAAAGTAAGTTGACAGTTCCAAAGAGTTCTTTTGTCTTTCATCTTTACTTGACCATGGCTTTTAAAATACCTAATGTAATCTTCAATCTGCCCAGCGTTTTTCCAACTATTTTGGGGTCGGCTTCCTGTCTAACCGGATGTAGCTGAATACCAGTATTTTACAAAAAGCGACTGCCTATCTTACCTACACAACCCAGTAACTGATTAATATGATACCCCGTGGTAAGACTGGTTGTCAGACTTTCGGGCTTTCTGACGACCCGTAACGACTGTCAAAGATTCACGAATGACAGCCGAGACCAACGGCTTAACTTGCTTTCCGAGTCACGGAAAAAGAATATGTAAAGATGGTCATCCATCCACGGATCAACCCCGGCAATGGTATATTATGGTATATTGGTTATAACGTAGCCACGAGCTCCTTTTAAAATAATGTGATCTTACGAATTATAAACGATTGTAAGTCCCTTTATCAATTTCCTCTCCGTTAACGAATTCTTCAAGTGAAAATAATCAACAAAGTACCATAAGCTGGCAGAAACATCACAAAACGACAAAAATTACGTCACTATTCCAAGTCGCATTTCATTCCAACTCAAAGGATGTCTTCAAACTTCAAACGCATTTCAAAAGACCTCTGCCTCACATTCTAATTTTATCCTTAATCTTTCCATTATAAAGTTTAATTTACCTTGGCAAGATTAAATGAGAGAATGGAGGGTAGGTAACAAAATCAGGTTAAGTGTACTTGCCTACAGGTGGCATAGCCTTTTTACATTTTGCGCTTGTTACTTGATGGGGTTTAACGTGAGGAAAAAACGTCAAGTCCTAGATCCAGGTTCCCTTGCCAAGTTTCATCCTTTGCGCGAAGAATTCTGAGTACTATCTAAAGCACTTAGGTATTGGAAAAAATGTGGGTTATTTTTTAAGGAAGATGTTAATTTAATTAGAATTACAGTTGGTAAAGAGACGACTGAAGATGTTGAAGTCGGGAAAAATTATTTAAAAAAGTTGGAAAAGGATTTTGAGTTTAGTTTTAGTTAATGCTTACCTCAGAGGGAATCTGTATCAATGAGGCCTGTTGACATAGTCTATGAAGATAAACGTTTGTTTTCACGGAAATTTTGGAAAACTTGACAATACAGAAGTTCCTATGAAAGTCTCAGTTTTTACAGAAAAAGTTCGTTTTGATGTTTGTTGACCAACCAGACAACCCAGATTGTTTTGTTACCTCATACCAATGGCTGCTTAACTACCTCTCTAAAACTGTTTCCCTTGCTCCATATTTATGAATTCTTACTTAGAACTCTGCCTGTTTCATAAAGGAACACATAGTTGTAGCTACACGTGCTCCCCAAAGGCTGATGTAAGCGACTGGCAATGCAACCTTTAATGACGTCACGCATACATATGCGCACCAGTCAGCACATCATATGTTTTACAATGCACTGCATTGAAATTCTTACACTGCGGAACATATGAAAGACATTCTTAGTCTGTTATAAAAATAAATAAAGACGAGATGAATAAATAATACAGGAATACTTTAAATACCTATGGTTATGACAATAGACCCCTATAATGGACTCATTTAAAAAATAAGGAAAATTGATATACTCTTTACACTTAACAACTGATTAAAAGACTTGACGATTTGACTACCGATATTACGGTTAACCTTGAACCCAAAAACTGATATAACATCGACCATATTTCAAATTGCTTACAAAAACGACAATAATTGAATTCATCCAAACATTCTGTCCCAATGATATAATAACGTTTTTTTGCTATCATAACAATATCTCGGCCGTCAAGCTTTCTGAGACAGTTTTTCTGCTGAAGATAAGGACCAAAAAACCATATAATCAATGAAGCAAAACATCGCGTGGAGGCATCTTTACGTCTCGCTTCGCATCACAAAATGTTGAGAGTTCAAGGCAATGGAGATACGCGACGCACTAAGCGAGAGGGATGGAGATAGGGAAGTACCCGTGTTAGAGTGAGACAGATAGTGATGTCGCAGAAGGTAAACATTTTATGAAAGTGTACTTAATTATCGAGTGTTGACTGAGTCTGAATGTTTGGATTATGCAGTGTGATATTGTTTTAAGTGGAATTGTTTAGTTTAACTTGTGAAGTAGACCATTCGGTTCATTGTTTAGGATTTTGAAGATGTCAAGTGTATACTCGAATGGACTGTCACAGAATATCTTCTTATTTATTTTTGTTTGAGGAATCCTAAGGATAAAGTTACATTTTAAAAAGCTATTCTTAAACAATTCTTCGAAGCGAAATAAGTATAAGTTATGGAACATTTGTAATGTGAGAAGTCCTATTCTTCGTGGAATCTTGGGTATTGTAGAAATAGAATGGCGTCTTTGATCTATCGAAAGCCTTCGATCTGGTTTCACATGACATTTTGCTAAAAAAATGGGAAGCTGTTGGTATTAGAGGACCGGCACTTCAGTGGCTGTCGTCCTATTTAAGCAATACAAAACAATGTGCCATCATCAATAATAAAAAATTAAATAATGTAATAATATCCTATTCATCGGAATATAAACATAATAAATATGGCGTTCCACAGGGAAGTGTGCTAGGCCCAATATTATTCCTCATTTATATAAATAACATCATAAAAATAACTAACCATAAATGCGTATTATTTGCTGACGATATTTCTATTATAGTGACATCTAATAAAAAAACTAAATACCATTTCAGAACATGAACTCGACATTAATAATACAATTGACAAATTATTGCATTGGCTTGACATTAACCATTTGATGATACATTTAGACAAATCCGTTTACATCCAATTTAATCGATCAAATAATTCCAAAAATGACATTAAACTCAATATTAATAAAATCAATGAAGTAACGCGTACCAGATTTTTAGGTGTAATAATAGATCAAGACATTAACTGGAAAAAGCACATAGACAATGTTAGCACTAAAATTAATAAATTTGTTTATGCATTAAAACAAGTAAAAAATTTAACTAATATAAAAACTGCTGTAATGTCATACCACGCGTACGTCTAATCGTTGTTACGTTACGGACTAATAATGTGGGGTAACAGCACTGACTTCCAAAGAGCATTCATCGCTCAAAAAAAGTGCATGAGAGCAATTTGTGAACTTCAGCCTGACGGCTCATGTCGACCAATATTTAAAAACTTGGTTTGTTACCGTTACCGTCGCTTTACATTTACAAAATATGCGTGTTTGTCTTGAAAAATAAGCAACTATTTAAGACTGCAAATGATGTCAATCCTCGGAACCGACGAGATCCTTATAAACTGGTGTTAAATTATTTGCCCAGACTGTCTAAATACAATAGTAACTCCTTGGCAATGTGTGTGTGCATTTATAATAAAATACCAAGGCATTTTAAAGCTTTAAATACAAAATTAAATTTCATAAGTGGTTACTCGAGTGTAGTTTTTATAGTTTAAAAGAATTTATAGAAAAAAAATGTTGATGTTTTTTTATTTTTTTATTTTAACGATTGTGGTTGCTTAACTTGTCTTTAAAATTTTGCATGCTATGTTTTATCCTAGCTAAACATGCTTGTGCCTCAATTTGTATTTAACACCCTTGTATACCATGTTTAACGCAAATAAATATTCTATTCTATTCTATTTGTCATATTTAACATGTAAAAATAGCTAAACAAAACAATAAAAAGCGAAGACCTGATCTGAGAAACAGTTACACAAAGACGCTGAAAACAACAAAAACCTACCATATTTATTTATAACTCATCCATCACAAACATTGCAAAAACCAGTCTCCAACGAAAATACACTTGAGAGCAATAAAATCGCACACGTTGACTTTTTGTTGTTAAAGCAGTTTTTTTCATAAATGTGAATACATATTAAAATAAAACTTACACTATTTGAATGTTTACTTCAGTACCTTTCTAATGATATCAAATACAGTGTAAAAAAAGTACCCATAGGGAGTTTTAGGGCACAAAACCCAACATACGGATAAAATTACCCAATTTAGCTTAACAAAGAATAAAAATAAAACTCAAAATGCTTGATCAAATTGTTTTTTAATAAGGTGTATTCCCTCCCCTAGCCTTGATTACAGCTCTTAATCGGTTTTTCATGGACCGTATTAATTTCACCATGAAATCTTGTGGTATGGCGTTCCACTCCTCTTCAATGGCAAGTTGAAGCTCTTGGAGGCGCGTAGGAGCAGGGCTTCTTGCTCGAACTCTTCTTTTTAGCTCATCCCAGACATGCTCAATCGGATTGAGATCAGGACTACGAGCTGGCCACTCCATCGCGGTGATTCCAACATCTTCCATGTAGTCGCAAACTGTTCTAGCGACATGCGGTCTGGCGTTGTCGTGCATTAAGAGAAAATCTTCTCCCATAAGCCACGCAAGCGGCCTCACATGTTCTTCGAGCACTTCTTCGACGTATCGTGCAGCCGTCAAACTTCTCGATCTCGGGCCGGTATTCGCCGAAGTGATGAATACAATGTCAGTTTTAGTGTCCAACATTATGCCACCCCAAAACATACACGATCCACCTCCAAAAGCCACACGTTCGCTTATGCAGCATTGTGAAAATCGCTCTGATGACCTTCTGTAGACCCTAGAGCGTCCATCATGACCATGTAAAGTCATTCTGCACTCATCAGAGAACATAACAGCCCGCCATTGGTCATACGTCCAATTTAAATGTTCCCTAGCAAATTGTAGCCGGGCTTGTCGGTGAGCTGTGGTCAATTTGGGACCATTTGCTGGGCGATGTGAAGTCATTCCTGCTTCACCTAGTCTTCTTCGAACTGTCCACCGACTTATACTGACATTGCGAACTTCTCGAAGCTGTTGTCCCAGTTGAACCGCGTTCAGTTGCCGATTTCTCAAAGACCTTGTCACAAGAAAGCGGTCATCACGCTCTGATGTTGTGCGTCGCCGGCCAGATCCTGGTCGCCGAATGTAGCCACCGGTCTCTTGGAACCTCTGGTATACACGACGAACAGAGTAGCGGCTCAAATTTAGCCGTCGAGCAACTTCACTTTGGTTATGGCCTGCTTCGAGCAAGGCAATAACTTGAGCGGCTTCTGCGGGCGTGGTATCCATATTTTTCCAGTAAATCCGTATGCTTCCAGTAGAGATGTTATCACGTTGACCTTCGGTATGCAACTGAATAAAAATTCCAATAAACTGACCTTTTTATACCTGCGGCTAAGGGTGCAAGTAGTGACAACGCAAACGCGTGAATTTGGGGAATTCGGTGTACGGTCGGTTTTTGTAAGTTACGTGAAGGTCAATGATTTTAATTTTATGTTTTTGTAAAGCTAAGCTGTATGCTTTAATTTTGTCTAATGATTTTTACTCAATATCTTTCGATTTTAGAAAACAATCAGTAATAAACCAAATTACAAGGGGTGTGTGATTTTATTGCTCTCAAGTGTATTTCCTTAACATTTTTCGTCTCAAAATAAAAAAAGAAGTTCGCATCTCATTTAACGGTACTTGCTGAGGCTTCTGACTGACGTCACGAGGGGTGGAGTGAAAAGGGGGGGAGGTCACGGGTCAAACGTTTATGGAGTTAGCATCAATTAAAATTAAGTTTGAAGATGAGACAGATGTAGTGGCAGTGAGATTGTTGACAGTAGTGTTTAGGATCATTGATATAGTAAGGTTAATCAAATTTATATGCGACCATCGCGCAATTTTTTTCTATCATATGAAAAAACATTTTAAAAATCGGTCCACAATTGATAAAAATATCGATGAACATATTTAAAGAAAATACAGAAAACAAAATACATATAGAAGAATTGAGAACCTCCTCCTTTTAAGTCGGTTAAAAATAGTCAAATATCCTTTTTGAGGACCCGTTTTGATTCTCATAAGCATAATTACCGTATTAGTTCCCACTGCTGGCACACAGGCCTCCTTTTTTTTCTAAGACAAATAAATGTTATCAAAAAAATGGTATCTTATAACATTAGTAAGCTATTCAGAAAAGTTTGACAAAAATCACACTAATTTTTTTTATGATTTGCAGCAAAAGCATTAAAAACACTGAATGCTGGTACAGAAAATGGTAAAAATCGAAAAAAAAAATGTCTCGGTTACCTTACCGGTTTTTTTAAACTGTTCAAATTAGTTGTTGGAGATGAGGTTAGCTACCTACGCCTTACGTTTGATCCATTATTTACGGGACACCCTGTATACAGGGTGGCAGGGACATTGACGCGAAAACTGTTACCATGAATTCAGTACATGATTCTGAAGCCCCCTGCGTAGAATTTTTTTGTCTCTTTCATAGACAAATGCAATACCTACGCGGTCAAAATGTATGGAACAGCAGATTTAAAAAAAAAAATCCGACGAAAAATCTCAACGCGCGGGGCTTCAGATTCATGTAATGAATTCATGGTAACAGTGTTGGATTCGGTGTCCCTGCCACCCTGTATATTCAAAATATATGCAGGAATGAAAAGCTAAAAAATAATCTGAAGTTTCATTAACTTTGACAAAGAACGAAAGGATTACATGGAAACCGAAGCAATCAACATCGAAACGAAGGAAAGATGAGACGTAATGAAAACGAAGGCGAACAACGAAGATCGAAATGAAAGATCTCCACAAACTGTGTACTTAGCATTATTTGTGGAACAAAAGATAATTTTATTGGTTTCTGAGAATAACTTGAGGAGTTTTGATACTTAAATGTGGGTATTATTTAAGATTTTAGTCTTTTTGTAATTGGTTTGATTTCTTGAAGTTAACGATGAAATTGAGCTTGTCCTCTACTAAGACAAATAATTTGAAGTGGATAGAAAGCATCCTGAATTTAGTAATGTCGTACCGTTAGACGGTACTCTCACATTTAGCAATATGTGTTATTTATACATTAGGAAGTTTTTCGTAACCTTTAATATTAAATCCAGCTATACTGGCTATTTCTCTAATTTAATTGATCTTGGAACGACACTAGATGCTGAAAACCCTGGGAAACTTGTAAAGATATAAATCCCTACATTTTTCTTACGTATATTTTGTCTGTACTCGACCTTGACAGATCATCTTGCTCAGCTTGATCAGCTTGTCCTAATTGAGGTAGCCACCGTCAAGGAAAAAGAATATTGTAAAAAATAATCCTCTCTTTCAACAGTTTCATCTTCAAACGACCGAGTATCATCACAAAACAATACGGTATTTTCGCAACTAAAGCTCTCAGTCATTAACGGTTGTGCATCAGTGACTCAATAACCTAAAAACTGGCAACATTAATGTGCAGACAAAGGAGGATCGTTAGTGTGTGTCACTGAAATGTGGTAACACTCGTCAGTTGCGACACTGAGGTAGGGTTAGCAGCTTGTTTATATCCTTTCTTAAAATTAGGTAACATTTCGTGACTGTCAGACTTATAGATACGATTATTGAATACTAAGATGTTACGTTTAAAATCTGGCAAGAACCAATATGAGTTGGAAGTGTCATAATGAAGTTAGTATAGTAAACCTGGACTTAATAGTCCGATATTGTAGACAAGAAGTAAGCTAGTGATCAATGCCAGTACCAGAAGTGACTGAAGAGGTATTGTCTTCGCTGTGGGACAATTACCTACCGCTGAAGCAAGAAGAAATCGAGACGTTGCTATAAAGGCAAGATCCAGAAACGATGCGAGAAAAGAAGGCAAAAAAGTAAAAGATGAGGAATCTATTTATTTCAACATTTGAATGTGCGTATAGACAAATTAAAACACAGCATCAAATGCAGATCCTAGTACCAAGCCTGTTGATACTAAACATAATATAGAAAGGCCTATTGACGACCCTAAACACAGGTGACACGTATCCGGGTCGCTGATGTGCTCTGACCTACTCCACTTGGGCACAATGACCAATTTATTGACCATAACAATCGATGGAACTAATTCATGTAGCTCTATTATATGAATGAGCATTATATGTCGAGGATCGTTGACATGTTGTTTAACTGGTTCGGTTTGGGCATTATTTTTGTACAAAGAAAAGTCACAGTTCCTTTTGCTAAAAGTATTTGGTAACGGTATTCTTCGTTTATCTCTTCTTGGATTATGCTTCTTTATTACGATGTTGCAAACGGCTAAGCACTATAATGCCATCCTATTGTCAGACTTAAAACAAAACCACTTTACTACTGCTAATACAAAAGTAATATCACCAGGCCCAGCTGCATGACAAAGTCCTCTTTTACAATGAAGAAAATAACAGGTACCTATCACCAATTTATCACGTTTGCTTACTGCAATAAATTAAGCCCAGATTCCTTCGTTATGTTTATTTTATTCAAAAACCTATCGTGATACAATCCTCTTCATAACCTTCACAGTCCCAATTTATATCATAAACTTCAAAAAGATAAAATGAATAAACCAAAATACTTCGAATAAATACCCAAAATTGCAATAAATACCCTCAGTAATCATATTTAAAATTAGCATAACTTGACATGGGTAAGGCTGACCTGAAGGTGGGTAATATTGTACAATTAAATGGCCGCAGCAGACATCAATCGATGCTAACATCAGTATTCACACCGTGTGCGCCAAGTCGATGGATATTTCATACATAATGTTGGTTACTTATTGTAGAACAACGCATAGGATACAGCGGTTTTTAGATGCATCGCTGAACTCATAACGACTTCGCCAGAGACAACGTTAGTGTTTGCACATCCTGATCATTCTATTCAGTAAGTGTTGGATTTTTTCGACAGCATATTTTTTTTTCACCATAAGTGTGTGAACTAGGATTGTCAGATTTGCATTGAGCATACGTATTAGCTAGTGCTCTCCTGAACTCATATAAATCTTTCAAAACTTCCACATCTCTAATCCCGCTATAAGTTCCAAAGTTGGAACCTCATCTAGTTTTTCCACTACAAATGCAAAAGCACCTAGGAACACTCCATCACCAAGGCTCGCATAAATTTGGAAATACGGAAATTCTTACCAGACCATTTCCTATACTCTATCTACTGACCTTCAGACTTCTACTGGAAAAACAGGTACTAGTCATATTCATTAGCAAACAGGTTTTATTTGAAGCAGTTAATTTACATATGAGTATGGATGGATCGTGTGAACCTGGGCTTGATATAGACGATGGTGTTTGTGACCGACTGATGGCAGTTGGATGGTATTTTGCGTCTATTATTGTTTTATTTCTTAGTTGATATTGTAAGGGAATACGAGGTGACAACATTAATCATTTTTTCATATCAAGTCATCTTGTTTGTCCAACTCGATTCTAAAATCATCGGTATTGTTTTAGGTACGTTGGGGTTCACTACAATATAGGTTAAACAATTCTCACATTTTTGTTATAATTCGTGACCAGAAAACCACTAATGTTTAATATGGATAAAAAATTGAGTTCATCTAAATTAAAAATCTACCTTATAGCTATTGTCAGACCCACAGCGTTAAGCTCTGTACGGTAACGTGGCGCTTGAAGCCAGAAGCCTATGCCGTCAAATTTGAGCCTGCGGACTGACGGTGTGGCATTGTGCTGACGGCTTATGTGAAGCTTTGCACCGGGCGGTTGGCATGCGGGCTTTACAGCCGACCTAGTCTGATAGGCTCGCTATTATTCGGACTTGAGAAGCCGAATAAACTGCTGCTGGCATTTCTGCACGTGAGGCAGTGATGTCAACATACCTTCAACTTGTTTGAAAAAGTCACATAAATCTTCGTAATCAATTAGGAAGGTAATATGTTAAATATTTTTGTTATGTTGCTGTGCTCTGTATCCATACATACGTGTCCGTATATATACAACAATTGGTGGTGTTTTTAGAAAGAAGTAAAGTTTCATTATGCACTTGTTTTTTTATACTGGACGTTAAAATTAACTGTTCCAATAATAGTACATTACTGTCGTGGCCTGCAACTGGGGCATCGGGCCGAGGCGAAGCCGAGTCAAACGTACGTGAGTCCATCAATGCCTGGTTGCAGCCAAGGCTTGTATAGTACTTTTCTCAAATAATGCGCGGAAATACAAATTGAGTAAATTAATTATAAATACCAGAATCATTGTCGAACAACGATAATTTTTCACGCGCCAATATCTTTGTTTGTGTCTTCTTTACTATAAAATTCTTGACCAAATTAAGGGCAGCTCTATTTGCAAGCCAAATCTAACATTTTAATAAAATCTTTGATAAGTTACATGTGTTGGAGTAAAAAGTTCGTTCCATTTTTAAATAACACGACACATATGAGTTTTCATAGTCATTTATTTGGCCGCTAAACACGACAGATATGGATTTTACAAACATTGTCGGGCGGGCGCTCGCATGTATTCGACCAGTACCGCAATTTCAATTTATCTCGAAGAAGGTTGTCAAAATAATATTCGAATTTCCAAGCATGTTTGAGAAATAAACATTTGCTTTCCAAAGACCCATCAAGAATCCAAGACAGGGCGGGCGCTCGCATGTATTCGACCAGTACCGCAATTTCAATTTATCTCGAAGAAGGTTGTCAAAATAATATTCGAATTTCCAAACATGTTTGAGAAATAAACATTTGCTTTCCAAAGACCCATCAAGAATCCAAGACAGTCTATCAACAACATACCTAATAATAACCCCAATCAATAATCATCCTAAAAACAAACTGACGATGACGATCCTAAGCTCCTAAAGCTATAATAAATAGCTGTCATCCCTTCAGAACTTCAGACGCAGGTGAATGACCTCAGCTATATCGGGATTGTCTTAGACTGCAGTTAAATCTTCGGATAGTGTCGCCACGATTTCTTGGGACAGGATTAGATGAAAGTGTAGTTCGCAACGATTAGTTCTGGTGGTTGTTAGAAAATGGCAGGTATGAGGAAGATTGGCATATTGTATTTGAATGACTAATCTGGCCAGGAGTGGTGATTAAAGAAATGACTGGGTGCTCAGCAGTGGACAATAATAAGCTTTTTCCCTAACGGCCCAAGGATTACTTTTATCCCAAAAAGTTATTTGTGCTCATATAAATTAACTAGAAGTCACCTGATTTAAAGGACACCAATAAGATGGGTAGCAGTATCAACTGAAATTCTGATTGTACTGTATTTTGAGTATCTTAGGTACGAGCGTCTACAGCGTCTTTCAGGTTAGTAATGACCTCATCATCATGAGAAAGGTCTACCTCAAGAAAAACCCAACCCAAATAAACTAGACAAAACACGGTTTGCATGTGACAAATGCAAACCGTATTTTGTTTATATTAACCCTTAAAATTTCAACCCCACAATATTTCCTCTCCACAAACATTCATGGCTACCACAGGGGCATTGACAGTGATCCGGGGGTTAGACAGATAAATCCGGGCTCTAAACAATTTACGACAGTTCTCTGTCGTATCGTGTCGTATCCGATTCGTCTTGCAGGTTTTTATAATGTCGTCTTTATTGCTTGTGCTGGGTTTAAAGGGACTTCAGGGAGGTTCGGTGTATCTATTGGATTAGCCTGAGAAAGAGAAATGGTTTCAGGTATTAGTGCTTTAGGAGCATTCGTTTTGATTTAGTCTATGTGGTGTGGGTCTTTAATAGCTTTATAAGGCGAAAACGTCAGGGCAACTCGCGAAATTCAAATGTTCTTATGTTTTTTACAATTTGCAGGTTTGTATCATGTTGTATGTTGATCTAAATATGATTCGCGGCCGTATCAAATATTTATTTATAGAATTATAATCATAAAAATCATCATACAACTCTCTAAGTTTATATAATCCTATTGAATGACTATTTCATGAAATCATGACATTTGAGGATTACTCTAACTTAAGGAGTTGTATTGCTGATTCTTATGTTTATTGTTCTGTAAAGCCATATTTGTTACGGTCGCGAATCATATTTTAATCAACAAAAAACCTGACACTGACGTGCAAATTGCAAAAAAAAACAAAAAAATAATAAATTCGCGTGCTACCTTTAGCGCATCGCCTTTAAACAAATATCTTTTGATTTAAAGAATATGCATTTGTTTTAGAATCGTATTTGTGTTGTATGAGCGTAAAAAATATAATGTTTTAAAATAAAAAAACAGATGTATCCGTAATTAGTCTGAATCAATGACGAGGTAAAGGGGTACTTAAATGACTGAAACGCGCTATCTTAGTCAATAACCTCGTCCACTTCTTAATTTAGAAACGTGCTAATTACTCAAACTAATTACTAAGAACACTTTATTCTAGGCAGCTACTCACTTTCTCTCCTCCGTGGTTCTACTAAACTAAATTATTCTGAGAATTGAGCTATCTAGGTAACCTAAAAAGGTCGAACATAAAAAGGAGCGAAATAAGAAGTTCCAAAAGGTTATAAAAGCATTTACAATTTGATAGTGCCGTAACATATCAAAGGCAATGATAATGACCCATCAAAAGTTTCGAAGTGTTTATGGAAACTACTTTTTCATGAACAAGGGGAAGTCACCCCATATCCATAAAAACTTGACAACAATAAACCTTAAAAACGAGACAGTAGTACCTACAAAGTTATTGAACCCTTCATAGTAAACTTATAGACAGGATGACGAGCTTTTTATTTTATTTTTTATCTTTTTTACGCATACACTCTTAATACAGATTCATGTTTGTTTTGTATCATTAAACCAGAAATAGTTTATATTGGTACTCACATTCGCTAGAAGAACACTCCATAATAAACTAAAAACTAACGTTAGTAACGTTTTAAATAATTTTCACTATAACAGAGCGCCTCTATTCTCGGAAGATGTAGGCAGAGAAGATAGTACACTAAATTTTCGCCATAGTTATGTTTTAGTCCCATGCTACATGGGCTGACTCTGGGCCAGACTCCGGGCTTTTATTTCACAATTTATATTTGCAATATTCTATTCTAATCCTAATGAAATAACTCAATAAAACTTATCCCCGTTTTTGCCAACACTAAGCTACACCTAAATGACAGCCTCAATATAACAGTGCGCTGCACAACACTCGGCTCCGCGCCGAAAGTTGAAAACCCAACAGCTTCCTTTTATGTAGGCATTCATTTAGTAGTCACCTAGTGTTAATGAAAATGGGCACTAGCCCGACCTGAGGAATGGATTCAAGACCGCTAAGCAGTCGCCTTTAAGACCGCTACTTATAAAACACACAAGTAAATACTGGGTAACAACTAATTCAACATTAAACAACTTTCAACAACAGTCGTTATTCGAATCAAACACTGAAGTTTACTGTCTTCTAAACTTAGCTTCCTCAGTTCAAGGCACTGAGCTAGAAATAGACATACAAAACAACAAGTTCAGTTAGGTTGAAATAAGACAAGTAACGTACTGAAGGTACTTCAGACCTGTCTGTAAGAAGAGCTTCTGTAGCTGAAGGATTCAGGCTAGGTTATTTTTATATGATACTATTTTAAGACAGGTTTTCTTGGGGCTGTCTTACTTGTGAAGGAAGGAATGAGATTATAACTGGATACGGCATTGTGTAAGGCCGAGATCTATGCTCTAGAGATGCCGCGAATAGTTGTTATAGCGAATATTCGAACAGCGATTAATTGCCATTCACTATGGCGAATAGTCGAATACTCGCCATTATTACTCTAAATAAAAAAAGGAATATAAAAAAAGTTTATTTGTAGTTGATATATTTTCTGAGGCAGCTTTCTTTTATGAAAAAAAGCGCAACCGGCTTGATCCCAATCGTGCAGAAAAACTACTAGTTTTTTTTCAGCACCACAATCTTTTGGACTTGCCCAACTAATCAATTTCAACATGACAAATTACTGGCTAAGTTTTTATATTAATTCTATTAAAAGGTACTAAGTTTGTTTTGTTTTTTAAAGATGAATAAAAGTTTAATTACTTTTAATTCTATAGTTTTTCTGTTTACTATAAGTTTATTTTTATTTAGACAACTATTCGCGGAATGTCGAATAATAGATACTAATATTCGGTATTCGACGAATAACAAAAAGAAACGAGTAATGCCGAATACCGAATAATAGCGAGTATTCGCGGCATTTCTACTATACACGTTACTTAGCACATACTTTGGCTAAGCGTTATGCCTGTCACTATCGCAAAAATGTCAAACTGCAAGTGCAAGATAGGGGCGGGAAAATGTCTAAGCCTAAGCATGGATAAGTAAGTAACGTTTAAAGATTTCCGCAAACAGGCGCGACGCGAGTTTAGTAGAACAATTTCTATGAAAACTACATGAATATTGTTCTACCAAAATCGCGTCGTACCGTCGCCGTCGCGTCGCAGCTCTCTGCCTTAAAGGTCTCGGTTTTAATCATGGTAGAAAAGGCGTTCCATTAAGAGTTGAAAACAACTTCGTGGAAAACAACCATGAATATAATAATAATAATATTTTGGTAGACGAACAGAAAGGCTTCCGCAAAGGGAAATCAGTAAATATGGCCATCTATGACCTACTGAAAACTATTTTGGTTACCATGGACAAAAAAATACCAACATGTGCCATCTTTATGGACATGAGTAAAGCCTTTGACCGAGTTGACCATAAAATATTAATGCAAAAATTAAGCATGTATGGCATACGAGGTAAAGCGCTAGAGCTCATTTCTTCATACCTGCATAATAGGAAACAAATAGTAGAAATAACACAAGTATGTCAGAAAACACGAAATGAGATTAAATATAAGTCAAACTCAAAAAATATTAAATTTGGAGTTCCACAAGGTAGTGTCTTAGGCCCTTTACTGTTCTTGATATATATCAATGATCTTCCTAAACACATCAAACAACCAATGGTATTATTTGCAGATGATAGCACAGTTATAATAAAAAGCGACAAAGAAAATGATTATGAACACGTAGTCAATCAAACACTAAATACGATAGTACAATGGTTAACAGAAAATAATCTTAAAATAAATGTGGACAAGACGAAAGTTATACACTTTCACCAGAGAACTCAATTGACAAATATAAACGTTAGTTACAAAGACAAAATAATACACCCTGTGACGGATACAAAGTTTCTAGGAATTAATATTGACAATAAACTGACCTGGAAAACACATTTAGAATATATCTGCAAAAGAATTAATAAATCCTCATTTGCTCTGTACAGACTTTCAAAAATTGTTAATAAAGAAGCCATATTAGCTGCTTATCACGGACTTGTTGCACCTGTCCTAAGATATGGTATTATATCTTGGGGCAACTCAGTCGATAAGGAATCTGCATTTAAATCTCAAAAGAAATGCATTAGAGCAATGTGTAATATAGACAACACTACCAGCTGTCAACCCTACTTTAAAAGCTTAAATATTTTGACACTGCCCTCTTTATACATATATGAAGTTAATGTTTTTGTGAAATTGAATCCTAATTATTTTAAGACTGCTGCTAAAAGCCACTATAGACAATTACGTGACAAAAAAAGATTAGAAATTCATATACCATATGGGAAAACAGCACTAATCAATAAAAGTATTCTTTGTATGGCATCATTGATTTACAACAATTTGCCTGATGATGTCAAAAAGTTATCTGTTCTTCAATTTAAGTCGAAGCTACAAAAATTCCTAGTAAATAAATGTTATTATAATGTCAAGGAGTACTTACAGGATAAGAATATAGATGGTTACATATAGCAAGAGTAATTTATTGACATTGAATAATATGGCAATAACAATAGTGTGACATGCTAATAATAATTTAATTTGACATCTGATAATTTTATTTTAATTTGGACTAATATTTTTAATTTAATTTATTTGATTGATAAGTTTATGACATGTATTATAAATTTATAATTCATCTGACAATCTTTATTTTTAAACCTTTGATGTAGTATTCTGTTTTTTTTTTTTTTTTTTTAGTTTTTATTATAATAATTTTTGTAATGTTATTTTAATAATGATATAATAAGAATAATAATATAAATATTTGCACACCTTATTAGGTAATGATACAGTGTACTTTAAATCTATTTGTAACATCTGTTTATATACCACCTGTATTAAGCAAATAAATGATTTGATTTGATTTGAATAGAAGCACTAAGTAAAGATACCAGATCAAGAGAGCAATACGAACTTTATAGAGTATGGTGAACCGTGTATTTTCTTTCTTCTTATTGCTTGTCATTCTAACACTAAAGTAAGACTAATATAATACCACCTCTAGAGTTACTAACCTAGCGTGTTTTGGCTACCTACCAATTTAGTTGATTAGTATGATTATCCCGCCATCTGGCACTGGCTGGACATCTAGATGCAAATGCAGTTCCATAATTTACAAAATAGGGTTTACAATTCACCCTTAAACATGGACCAGAAATCATAAAACATAAAGTTCAAAGCGCCCAATTAATAAATTGATGAACATAATAATTGTGTGACATAAATTAATGGTTAATTAATAAGCAATTAGCTTCGAACGCTCTTGTTTTAATACCGACTGAAGAGGTTAATTAATTATATTGATTTTGAATAAAATATACAAAACTAGCATCAAACCGCGGCTTCGCCCGCGTAGAAGTCGTTAGTATCCTACGAGAACGTACTGCCGAGATAAAAAGTATCCTTTAAGTTATATGTTATATATCCAGGTTGTAAACTATATGTGTGTCAAATTTCATTCCAATCCGTTCAGCCGTTTTTGCGTGATTGAGTAACAAACATCCAAACATACAAAATTTCACATTTATAAAATTATATAGTAGGATTATATTATAAATTATAGTAAGATGCTTATTATAGCAGTATATGTTCATTCATAGCTTAATCAATGTAATGCAGTGCGAAATAAACTATCAAAAGTATATAATTTGCTGTATGTCCAAAAATCATTCTAGTCTAGTCTATGAGTAGTCTATGAGGCAATTGCGAGACCAGTCTTATTTGGAGTAGAAGAGGATAATCGTGTAAGTAGAACAGAGAAAAAACCATCTTTTTTTTTCTATTATACGAGTAATAATCAACATGCCATCACCAGTAGGTACTAGTTTTACAAATGGTCTCGGATATCGTGCTACCCAGTACCTAACTTGGTTGTGGAGGTCAGATCAGCAGTCGCTCCACGTAAAATACTGGTTTTCAGCTGCATCCTGTTATCCTGGAAGTTGACCCTAACATAGTTAGGAAAGACTAGGTAGATGATGGTATTTGTGAGGCCAATGGAGAAACAGCCAACTTTCTCTAACAAAATCATCACGTTAGGTCTTCTCTGTGTTCTATTCTTCGATATATTAGGTACTGCATGCTTACCATGACCACAAAAGAAACGGGTTTTGTCGACGGAAGAATAGCCAAATGACAGATTGTCTATTCTTCCGTCGACAAAACCCGTAGAAAACCCGTTTCTACGGTTGTCGTGTTACGCGTGCTGGTGAACATCTGCCTAGTCTTTTCCCAACTATGTTGGGGTCGGCTTCCAGTCTAACCGGATGCACCTGAATACCAGTATTTTACATGAAGCGACTGCGTATCTGACCTCCACAACCGAGTTACTGAGTAACACGATACCCCTTGATAAAACGGATACAGGTGACAGCGTTTTAATTCATAATCGTTTCATATCTGTACTTATACGATTATCCTTTTCCAGTCCAAATGGGCGCCTAATCCGACTTTTGGCACCTAACATATTAACTCACTCGATGTGTGCCTACTGGGGCGTTAAATTGGTCCCATTTATCAGCTCAGTAAACACGGCTAGCCTAGATCCGAGATCTGTTTACTACTACAACAATGTAAACAATGTACTAAGTACTTCTAATAATGTGTGTACTGTTGTATGTGATTTATCTAACGTAGTTGATTATCTGTGTATTCGGTCAGTACATAGTTCATAACTACTCGATGGATTTAGATACGGTTTTTGTTTTCACCGTGATTTCGAGAATATTTACTTGTAACAATGAGTTTACTGCCTGTGATTCATATCTAAATACGATAACATAGTTGTTTTTTGTGTATTCGCTTAAAATATCCAAACTACTTGCCGGTTTTGGATGTGGTTTTCAGCGTCGTGTAGAAAAAATCCTAAGGAAGGTATAAGTGTCAGACTCACAGAAATTGCTATACGTTCTGTGGTCACACTTCTGCCACATTATTCAATAGTGCACCTGTACGAAACCGGGGATGAACGTAACACGAAAATAAGAGTAGCCGAAGCCATTAAATATAGAAACATAAATAAAACTAAGTAAGATCGTTAGATGGTGTTAAGGACCAAAGGAACGATATTTCGAACTCCCCTGTAGATCACATCAAAACAATATTCCGACGATGTCTTTTAGAAATATGGAAGGTGTGAATTTAATACAAGTAAACATCAAATTTGAAGATTCTACATTCTCTAGGGGACGTCGTCGTCTTGAAAGTAACAAACACTATAGGGGTGCGAAAACTGCGAAAAGTATAAAACTTGCGAAGTTTTAAAGTCAAAATACAAGTTGTCTATACTTTATATCCCTCGAGAAATAAAACTTGGAAGTCAAGAGAATATATGAATAAGTTCGTTTTCGTTTAAAGTTTAAAATAAACTAACAGCATCAACAAGTTTTATATAATGTTTAGTTTTATGACATGGTAATGTAAGCTAGGATCTGGGGGCACGGCAATACCCTGGCCAAAAGGAACCAAAAACAAAAAGCGGGGCAGTAACTTCCTTTTCTCGAAGCGTTTCGACGTATTTTCAACTTCGGCCTGGATAATGCAAGAGAGCTCAAATTCAGGATAAGATGTAGTTAGCAGACTTATAAAACACACTAAGTTTCATTTGTCTAGCTTTTATACTTTAGATTTTATTAATACTTCAATACGTCGATTTCGTCACTCACTGACTCACTCCTCAAAACCTCTATGGTACTTCCTGAAGTCCCAGAAAACTGAAATTTGGTATCCTGGCTAGGATTTACACACAAACATCAAAAAAATTCAGAAATCTGTAACTTTCGCCCTTCCCCCGCCCCCGAAATGGGGGGTGCAAGTCTGTATATAAAATAAATCCTCTAAGGTACTTTCCGAACTCAAAAAACATTTCAGATAAAATTGTTTGCCAAGACCTACATAACGCTTTCACTGTTAACAAGATAACTCTTATTTGTTTGTTACGCTTTCACGCTAAAACGGCTGAACGGTTTTGGACGAAACTTGGCACATTGGTAGACCATAACCTGGGTTAGGACATAGGATACTTTTTATCCCGATATTACCACAGGATCGAGACTAATGGGGTGAAACTGCGGGGCGCAGCTAGTCGCTAATAAAACGCACTTTGCCAGGCCTGCTTAACGCGGTACGGTAGGGGTAAAAATATACTTTTATTTTTGCTAAAAATAATGGTTGTAGTTCAAATAACATGGTCGACTGTTCATCATGAACTAGATAGCAACCCAAATGTGGCGCCTCTTTTAATAAATAAACGTTTAAGCTACGGAAGACGTTTCCGATAGCCTTGGCATTCGCTAAATGTTACTTTTAAATGCTAATTACTGTGTTTAATGTATAGCTAAATGATGAGTAAATGGATGGTCTATTTATTTGTTTTTAAGGCTGGATTCAAACCACACGGTATGTATCTACACGATTTTTTTTAAATATTTTTGTTTGTAATGATAATTTCAAAAACTACTGGACCGATTTTAAAAATTCTTTCACCAGTAGAATGCTATATTATCATTGTGAAACATAGGCTATAATTTATAAAGATATCATGCAGGCGAAGCCGCTGGCGGAAGCTAGTATGCAATATTTTGCTGTACCTAACTTGATTATTTACACCAAATATTCCTTGGCATTAAATATACGTTAAATAATAAATTAAGATAATGTCATTGTCACCACAGATTGCAACATTAAACCTTGCAAGGACAACAAGTCAACAATTTAAAAATAATTAAAATAGAAATGTCAAAAAATACAATAAAATAAACATTTTCATTTCGCGAGCCATAAAAATGCATCATCTATGCAATCTGCGTGACAACTATAAAATATGATTGGTTATCAATTTAGAAATTTGTGAAATCGTTAATATTTGATTGTAAAATAAATATAAGTCTTGGTTCAGACAGTCACGCGTTGTCGCGTGATTAGAAGTCCGCCTGTGCTCAAATGATTAAATAAATAATAAATTTTGAGGAATGTTCCAATGAATTAACGCGCGGCAAACCATGTAACAGCTTTGTCAAGTCGTATTAACGTAGGCCTAAGTGCTTTGCGCGACCTTAGTTAAAGACGAACGTTCAGTCAGTATAAAATGGAACTTTGCTCATTTCCTGCTAACGCTTGCTTAAACCAAGTCAAGAGGACAACAAAAATAGGTTAGGTTACGACGCGGGATGACATGCCTTAAAGAATCCACATATTTACCAAAAAAAAAAAAGAAAAAAAGTGGTCCGAAAATAAATAATTGTTTGCTTTTGCATATAATAAATAAAAGTCGCACTTGTAACTTGTACAATCTTCATCATTACAAAGTGGAAACTATCGCCGAGTACAAAGACAGGACGAAATTTCACATTAAAAAAACACAACTGAAACCGCGCGTGAATCGCCTGATCTAAACAAGCAGTTGCATTTTATTATGCTGCAAAAACTAGTGTCTATCCGTCTCTAATGGGTCTCCTGACCTTAATGATGCACGGACATTGCCTCACAAGGCGAATATTGTTAACTATGTGTTTCAATACTTGTATAATTGGGCATGCATGACTTTTGCTTGTACGTACCTATTTGCATAGATTGCTTAGACACTTTAAAAGAGGAAGGAAGTCTTTTTAATTAAGTTACCGGGTAATAAAAAGTCAATAATGTTACCATAAATGTCGTAAGAGGTGATTTAAAATCATTAGGGCAGTGGTAACTCTACTAATTACAAACGTTGCAATGGCGAGACCATTGTGAGTTTTTATTACAGATCTGTCATACAAGATCTGACAAAAACTCACAATGGACCATTGCAACGGTTCTAAATTAGTAGACTTAGGCCCCAGGTGTATAAGTAAAGACTACAGAAGTCATGGCGATGGCTCTGGAGAGATGGAGGAAGTTTTGACAAACCAACAGCTAGTGCAAACTCAGATCAAATAAAAAACCAAGACATAGCTCATGGCTAAGTAATAATAGCCGCACGGATCCATCAGGTTACTTACCGGGGTTGGTCAGTGGATGGGGACCATCTTGACATACCGAGACTCCTCCGTGCCTCGGAAAGCACGTTAAGCCGTTGGTCCCGGCTGTCATTCGTGGATCTTTGATAGTCGTTACGAGTTGTCAGAAACCCGATAGTCTGACACCAGTCTTACCAAGGGGTATCGTATTACCCAGTCACTGGGTTGTGAAGGTCAGATAGGCAGTTGCTCCATATAACATACTGGTATTCCGCTGCATCCGGTTAGACTAGAAGCAGACCCCAACATAGGTGGGAAAAGGAAAAGGTAGACTAGGCAGATTGATAGCGCTGTCAACGCAACAGTGACGTGAGGCCGGTTTCGTAAACATGTGTGCATTTAGTGAGGTGTAGTTTGATTGTAAATGCGTGCGTGTGAGCGTGTATGCACAGAGTGGAGGGAGGTGTAGTTTTGGCATGCTTCACTGTATTGTTCGAAGCGCTATGCCTTGGTTTTTATTTGATCTGAGAGTGAGAATAGCCTCTAAAGGAACGCGGGTTTGGATGAGAGTCGTACAGAACAGCAGGTGTAGCATGACCAACATAGAAATGGGTTTTGTCGACGGAAGAATAGACAAAATGACAGTTCTTGATTGTTTATCTGCCATTTTGTCTATTCTTCCGTCGACAAAAACCGTTTCTATTATGAGCGTGCAGGGAAGCAAAGCACAAAAGGAATCAAGCGTATTCTTAGCAGTAGGTGAAGCAAGATAATGATGCTGTTGAGGGCAGAAGTATCTACCACTAATAATAAAACAAAATATTTCTGAAATAATTTTGTCAGATATCCATATCGACTGATAATTGGATATCATTAGTGATAGAATTATCCAGCCAGTAATATTGTCATTGTTGAAATTTTCAGAAATTCATGACATTAATTTAAAAGGTGCATAGCGTTAACGAGCATTAATTAATTTTAGCAACTCTCATTTAAAGAGGCTGATCCTTATTTATTATAATTTAGCATTTAGAGATGGCAGGCATCATGTTAGCTTAAGACTTCCATTAACTTCCATCGAAGAACTTAATCAAACAGTTGAGGGATGGCTTTGATGGGAACATTAAATTAAATTGACAGTTTTGATCTTCTTCTTCTTCTTTTCGTGTGGTTAGTGACTTACCTGGGGTCAGAGATTTAAAGCCGCCCCCAATGGGCCTTTGACTACTATAAATATCTAATATAATTTTTGATGATTTGTCAGTAAGTTTTAGTAAATGACTCAGTGCGGTTCTCGTCAAAGGACATACAATTATGAAACACCTATTCCTGCCGTAGGTGATGTAAATATAACTAAAGGATATTTGTCATAAGTACCAACTTTACTCACTCACTTTGTCTGCCAATTAATCAATCAATCTGCCTAGCGTTTTCTCAACAGTTTTGGGGTCGGCTTCCAGTCTAACCAGATGCAGGTCCTTGACCTGTATTTTACATGGAGCGACTGCCTAACTGATGTCCACAACCCAGTTACTGGGTAAAACGGTATACCCTTAGCAAGACTGGTTGTCAAACTTTTGGGGTTCAATTTTCCTTTGATCCACGACTGCCAAAAATTCTACCTATTCTTAAAATACTAGTTAAACCAGAAGTCCATGATTAGCTTGCAATGTTGCGAAGTAACACGATTCTTACCTGGAAAGAAATAAAAACAAACATTAGTTATATTGCAATTAAAAACATATTAATGCACATCAATTACTTTAGTCATGTTATCAAATTACTTTATAGCGCAATATATAATGGCCAAGGTATTAAATGTACGCCTACTGACTACCTTGAAAGGCATATAAGTGAATGCAGTTGAATTAACAGTATGATCAGTTAAAGTACCTACTAAACTTAGAAAAATAAACTATTCTACTGATGGGAGTTTCAAATAAACAATAAGACCTCTAAGCATATAAAATTTTTGAATATCACTTGCATGTCACAAAACGTTAAAGTCAAAGTGACAATTACAGTTTCAATATTAGTGAATTTTCAATTTCCTGGGAGTTTGTAGCAAAAGTGTAAAGTAATATCGAGTTTGACTATACGAGTACACAGACAAACTACTTAGCCCATTTTGAAATCATTAAACCTGGAAATGAATGTAGAGAAACGGGGACTTCACAAGACAAAACTTTAGCAACGTGCCTTAGATTCTCCTAACACTCACATAAATCCGGGGAAGCCCGGATTAATCTATGACAGCCGTAAAACAAATACACTGATTAGACTACGAGTAGACTAGATTAAAAGATATACAGACAGTACGATATGATTCACGATCAGTGATTGATAGTCAACAGTAGACTAAACTTGATGATTATTTGTATGTTTGTGTTTTTTTGTTACGCTATCACGCCAAAACGGCTAAACGGATTTGGATGAAATTTGGCACATGGGTAAAGATGCGGGTGAAACCGCGAGGCGCAGCATGCTATTAATATACATTTGTATTGAGATAATGGCGTCGCTGGGGGAGGCCTATGTCCATGTGTGAACGTCTTTCGGCTGCTGTCATGATCATGATGACGAAGAAATAAAACAATTTATATCTGAGACATTTACTGATGAACCGTTATCTTGAAGTTCTCATTTTTATTTTGCCTTTTGTTCCACTACTGGGAAAGTTCTCATCAAGAAAGTAATAAACAGTAGTTAAGCCATTATTACAATTTTCAAGATAATACCTTGCTCAACCTATTCCCTAGACTCCTTGAAAGACAGACTAATAACATTAACAGATTCAATACGCTAGACAATATCGAAGATCATTTGTCTCGAATGTTCAGATCGAGTCTCCCCACAGTCTGGAGTCTGGACCCTCGGTGCAAACAATCAATGCAACCTTGAATCAATTGGTCATAGTGGCCCACATGTCAAATGTGACAGTAGTTCATGATGACGTTAGATAGTTATTGGATGACTTTAATATTTAGATACATACACATCATAAAATAAATGAAGATGATAAACAGACCACGTACAGAATAGTATACTCTTTATTATGTAATTTCTCCATTTAATTTATATGGAGAAATTACAAATATTGAAAGGAGAAATTGTACATAAGGTGACACAATGGGCGGTCTTATCGCTGTATATATATCAAGATGATGAAAGTGATCCTAGGGTTCCGTATCCGAAGGCCAAACGGAACCCTATTACTTAGCTTCCGCTGTCCGTCTGTCCGTTCGTCTGTCTGTCTGTAAGCGGCCTGTATCTCATGAACCGTAACAGTTAGACAGTTGAAATTTTCGCAAATTGTGTATTTCTATTACTGCTTTAATAACAAATAATAAAAATAAAATTACTTAATTTATTAATTACAGGGGGTTCCTATATATGAAACGTGTGCTTTCGTGCTAAATATTGTACGGTGATACGAAACCCTTCGTTTGCGAGTCCGACTCGCACTTGGTCGGTTTTTAAGAAGTTTTTGTGCCTAGATTTGAAGCCAGAAAAGATACTCAGAGCTGCATTGAAACAGACTTAAGAGAGTCCAGCTTTCATTAAACTAAGCTTCTAAGCATTAATAAACGAATGCATTGACTAAAGTAGAAATTGTATTTTGGTTTTTCGGCTGTGTTTGAGCTAAAAAAGTATTCTCAAGGACAGAATGGAAAACGCAAAACATAGCTGCCAATAATGAGGGCTGTTATGATTTGATAATGCTGTTCATTTATAAACATAATTAGTGGAATCTTTTGCAATAATTCAGCTTCCGCTCCAAATTGATCTTCTATTGAAAGCAATGACCCATTGCTAAGATCCGCATTACACAATGGACCAATTTTCTACCCATCTACTCCCTGTTTTCTTTTTTTAATGTCTCTGCTTTGTATTTTGAGTCCAGGTCCTACTTTTTAACCCAAATGCTCCAATTCTTTATACCTAATCCTTATGATCTACATACTTCTAACACGATTAATAATTAACAACAACACTAACATACAGTCTGTGACGTGCTTTGCATACAATAGAACACGTGTCGAGCATTGATACTACGAACACGTACAGAGCCCTTATTTAGCACACGTGTAGGTGTTAAACTCAGATGGTATTTAAATAATAAGGTGTAAGAAGAATTCGACCTGGGTGAGACTCGTACAGACCAGGGAAGCATGGCACAAAAGGAAACCGGACTATACTTAGCTGTCGGTGGAATTGTTCCCCCATTGATGAAAGAAAGTAAGAAAGAAAAATATTTAATTTGGGACACGCACAGGAAATACAAACAGTCAGTAATAATAAAAAATTATAAATCAAAAAAGGAGCATTTAAAAACTAACAAAATAATAACGACCTGTGCGAGGCCAAAAAGACTACTATCTCAGCATAATGCGGCGATATTTAAAAAAAAAAACCGCAGCGCTGGTATTGTGATGATGATGATGTTGATAACGAAAAATATGATGAGTACTTTAAAGATGCAGGTACTGATAATGAAAGAGTAGAAAAGCATAGCAGTTACAGAAACAGGTAAAGATCTAGCTAGTATATGACCATGTATGATGTAAGAACATGAACGACCCAAATAAATCTGTTTGTAGTTTGTAGAACAAAAGTATTATTTCTATTAATGCACTTAAGCAAGGTCTTGAAAATAAACGTCAAAGACATAACAGCTATCAGCTAAAACATTACACACAAAAAAATGTCATAACACGTTACATTAGTAATTCCAAAATAGTCTACGTTTATCACAGTCATGTTTCCTTCACAGCAAAACAAGGTTAAAAACGCAATAACTCGCACAAGCGAAGGACATTTTCATCGCATTACACACTACGATACTACTTGAACGGACAGCTACAAGAATTCACTTCACTGAGCAAAATATTCATTAAAATCAGACCTGACCTGATATAAAATTTAAAGAGTTTAAAACTCTTTAGATTTTCTCACTCTTATTTATTACGTGATATACTGAAAATAATGTATCATCTTTAGGTGATAATATTATGTTAAAGTAACCGTGTCAGGCGGATTTTGTTGCTGACTGTAACACCGTGTCACGTTATATCAGCATAATATTCGTAAACAAATTGTATTAGTTTGAAAATCGTGCTCAAAACAAAGGAGGATTTAACAATACCATGAGATTACAATGGTAGTGATCTCTGAGTTTTCTCGGAACAAAACAGCTGCAAATTCAGTTCAGCATTAGGTACATAATATTGAAGTCAAGGAGAATTCCTATTTATCTGATTTTTCAGTTTCATGACAAGGATTGAAGGTTGTTGCATCTAAACATTCAGTAAAGCAAAGATATGTTAGAGTAATTTAAAACTGAAGATAGTAAAGTAAACGATTATATTTTTTAGTGTCAATTGGGAATCAAACTTGGAAATGCATGCAAAAGTTGTATGAGACTCGTTTTGTTGGCTTAATAGAGATCATAGAGTATTATGCTAGCAAAAATTTCACGTTTGTAAAACTATTCGAGAATTTGACGAGTATTTTTCCGCTAAGCGTAAACAAAGTAACTCACTGAACGACACTTTGCTTATAGAAGCACTTACTACTAAGTTCTTTACAGTATAAAAGAAAAACGTCAACTTAGGTAAATAACCGTTTTGAAAGCCTTTAAAAACTTACAAGTCCCTTGTTTCCAAATTCTCTTAAAAGCGTTTAAGAAACCCGTCAACTATAATATCAGAGAACAAGTTAATGTTCGTGCTTTTAAAAATTTCTAGAGGAAATAGGAAAGTGACGTGTATTTCCTATGACATTTTAAACGAGTTCCAGATGGAAGATTGTACTTGTAACATATTTATTATATCTAGTTTTAATATAGATAGGCAGAAAGATTACATAGAAGGTTATAAGGAAATGGAGACTGCTAATCTTGGGCCTGTAATTAATGAATAGGATAGTCCATAGCGCCGTTAGTATAGCACTTTCTTCTTGTCTGTTTATATTTGTGTACATAAACAAGAATTAGAAGACTTTTGATGATGCAGGACGGCAAATATATAGCGAAGATGATGCAAGATGAGAATCATATTAAAATTTATTTGATAAGCGTCCTTGACTCCAACGCAAACACTAAGAAAGCTAAACACATTATAATCAAAGAACCAAACATGTCATATCCATGCATGACTCACGTTACTACTAATAAGCACTAAACAAAAACCAATTGCGTTCACTCTAAAAAGACAGTAGTAAATGATATCAATGATTTACAACCCGAGCTAATATATGCCGTGACTGATGATCATAACGAGTGACATAAGAACGTCGTAACTCACGCAACAGACTGTCCAGTTACAACGCGGAACTGTTGTCGTGGAGACATTATTAGGTAGGATCATTTCCCTACAATTTTTGTTATTTCTTTTTGTGTTTGACATGTATAGTGCTTAATAATGAGATTTTGAGATTAGGGAAAAGGAGATTTATTCTGATTACTGATTCACGGGGCCATGACTAGGGGATAATGCTAACTATGCACTAAGGGAAAATGGATTGTGTGAAAGATGACATTACAAAGTAGGAAGTTAACGCTCAGTAAACGGAAGATATCAATGAGGAGGAGGAAGAAAAAGACGTAGGTACTATGCTGACCCCAAATGAGTTGAAGCAAGGTCAGGGCGCAGATTGTAATGATGATGAAAAGCACAGAAGAGAAAATACATGAAAGAAAAAATAATCTGCAAGTGCTTGTAGAATCAATCTTTAATACATACATTGTAAAACATGTATCAGAATTTCCCATAAATATGGCACGATAAACCGTTACTCCTTGTACTGTCACCGCAGTCAACACTTTTATAGCAGATCGTTAGCTTGTATATACGACGTTTTTATGTTCCAATGCCGATACGCGGTAGTTTGCCGCGTTCTTGTAATTTTCGTACTCGTAAACGTAAAGCGATTTGGTAACACATTAGGTACTTGTGTTCCTGCTTTAGTTGGTAATGTAACTACAACCTTGAGGTTTTCTAAAGGTTTTGTACGGGTCGCTGTTTCGTTAAGTATGGGAGTTAAAAATGGTTTGTATTTATGTTATAAAATAAGCTCGGCCACTATTGCATGCCAGTTACAAAGAGTTTCATCTCTCGAGCTAGAACACAGTACTTACATCAACAATCTATTGGTGCAAGTGATTACGTCTATTACATTTGACAGTGTAATTATCGTGGTCATAATATTTTAACAAAATGCACCAATTATTTCCACTAGTGTTTATTTTATTTTAGTCTTATCATAGAGGAAGCTGAACTGGATTATTTCTTTCATTTATATACTCAACAAACAGATACTCGATTGAAGCTTTCACAACAGTCCGCAACTTATATCATCCCATTGCACTCTCCACTCAATCTGTTGCACAAATAAATGTTTATACGCGTTAAGTGCATTCGTTTTATTCACCATATAATAAAAATCATGTATAGAACATACGACTGTGGCGTAACGAGTACATTGTAGGGCGAATGCAATCGCCTTAACTAGAGTTCACGTCACTAGTGGAATAGGGTTGGTGATTTGACAGAACATCGTGAATCTTTTTGACGAACTGATTCGTATACCTTAGTGAATATAGAGGTAGTATTGAAAGCCAAAGAAAGTCCTTTTGGAAAGATTTCCACAAAAAATTGCAGGATGCGGTTTTCAATTTGTACCAAGTTGATTGTTTATAATTATCACTCTTCGTTTACAGAAAAAAAAATGGCTTTATTTTGGTCTCTTCTTAGAATTGGGCATTACCAAATTGTAAGCATGTACTGCACTTTTGCATGATCTGACCTACTTATGGCGATCAAATAAGAATCTTATCATCAATGATTTTGGTAATAAAAACAACTTAATTGACAGAGCATAAATTTCATCATCACCAAAGTTGCCAACCCTTTTCCCAACTATGTTGGGGTCGGCTACCAGTCTAACCGGATGCATCTGAATACCAGTATTTTACATGGAGCGACTAACCCTTGGCAAGATTGGTTGTCAGACTTTCGGGTTTGAGACGACCCGTAACGGCATAATGTGCTTTCTGAGGCATAAACTTTAGCATTAATAGAGGATTTTCTTAATCCCCAATATATCCTTTCCCAACTTCGGCAGCCCTGTCATAGGGAGAGAACGTTGCACCACAACATTGCACTATCCTCACTCCTCAGTGAAACAGATCTTAAGTGGACCGTACCAGATATTTATTGCAAATTGTTTTACGTACATAACACGTTCTAGCCCACGTTGTAACACTTCAAATTCAATAGGAATTTGTTTGAGGATTTACGTCAATAGATCAGGAGATTAGGCAGGTTCTAGACTTAGTCATGTTGAGAGGTTTTCAGCCAGTTACAGCCATGTTTTTGTTGAAGTTAGTAGTAACCTTGTAATTGGTATTTTGTTTAACGTTTTATTATTTAGTCATTAAAGAAAACGTATAATTGGTGTTTACTAAAGATGTCTAAGTAGTAATTAAATAAGACCAGCAACAGTAAACAGAGGCACAGAGCTAAACAGTTTTAAAATAAAATAAAATAAAGAAAGGCCTAATTTCTTATCCTAAAAAAGTTATTAAACTTGAAATGCCCTCGATTTCACCTATAATATATAACGCATCAAATTCCCGGTGTTGCAAATTAACATCGGCGAAAAGTTTTTTAGCAACACTACTTTTTAACCAATCACTATTGTTCCATCTCAAATCACATAACTAGGGTTATCATTTCAGAAAAGTCCTGGCAAAAACAATCCTCATAAGTCGCGAAGTTTGAACAAATAACAAGGTCGGACAAAGTACGAAAGGGGGGCAAAAAAATCGGACATGTCCGAAGCAGAGATGTAACGGAGCTTCGATTCCGGTTCCGTTAAGTCGGAACTTCCGATTATTATTACACTTTCGGTTCCGACTTCGGTTCCGATACTTTTGTATCGGATGTTAATCGGAGGTCGAACGAAACAAAGCGGGCGGCGCGGGACGGCCTGTGCCGAACAGGTTCATACATGTCGCGCGGGGAATCCCCCGACCCCCACTTCGTGCACTCTAGGTTAGGTCCCTTTGTTAAGTAGTGATGAAGACGATGATGATACAACATCTGGAAGATATGCAGTTTTTGACAAATTTGTTGTAATGAAAAGTATGCTAAATGAGTACAATAAAGAAAAACGTATAAGTATTAGTGATGATCCGTTATTGTGGTGGAAAGTAAATGGAAATACAAAATTCCAGCCCCTACAATCAATTGCCCGGCAATATTTGTCATGTCCACCGGGCTCGGTAGCTAACGAACAACTTTTTAGTGGTGCTGGCCTAATTTAAGACTCTTTAAGAAATAGATTGGATGGGGACAAAGCATTTTGATGCTTTGTCCCCATCCAATCTTCTTAAGCTTTTCTTTGGTTTTGTTCATAAAGTACAATACATTACTTTTGGAGTCCATTTTGATTTAATTTGTTTTAGCTTTTGTTCATTTATTGTAATGTAACCAAATGTAACACGCTACTTTGGGTTTTAAGTTTTAATTTTAATTAAACTTTCAATTCATTAATTTTATCTTTTGTTTATTTGGAATTATGCCAATTTTTTTTCACAGTTGTTTTTTATTTTATAATAAAAATGAAAAGAATTGACTATAAATCATGTTTTATTTGTCCTTAAACAAACTGACCCTGCCTCCGATTTCGATTCCGATAAATCAAATTTGAAAACTCCGATTCCGATTTCGGTTCCGATAAAACTACCTCCGTTACATCCCTAGTCCGAAGAAATCGGCACTGATGGCAAACCTACACATCACCCCAACAACTCTCACCACACGAACTCATCAGCCGTGACGTCACCCAGCACTATCAATAAATCTAGCAATTGCAACAGATAGCGACGGTTGCACAAGCGCTTCTTTACGACGCATTGTCTATAGAATTGGTAATTGCTCGCGTGAAATTGACCGATCGAGTATCTTTTGGTAAGTGAGTTATGTCATGGTTGAAAAGTAATATGGGTTGGTTTTGTGTATTTTGACTGCATACTTACTATGAATGCTTATTGTTTAAAGGAAGGAGGAAATACTAATGAATGGTTTTTGGTAGCACCACAGCACACGTAGCATGATCATCTCTATATCTACGAAGAAAAAATGATATTTCTTTTCGTCGTGCCGTTGAAATCTTTCTACAATCTTTTAGTTTGTCTTTCGATTCTTATTTCTACGCTGGCCATGCTACGCGTGCTGGTTTTTCAAAGCGAAGAGGCCTTTTCATACGGGAGTCAAGGGATTCTGGATTATGTAACAGAAATTGATTTTGTTTAAAGTCTTGGTTTTTCAGTGGTATCTAGATTCAAGGTGTCTGGTAATATTTATATTTTATTATTGGAAGTCTGAATCAGGAGTCAACTGAAAAGCCAAGACTATACAAAAAAATCTAATCTTCAAGAAATAATACAATAGGTCAACAAAACAGTAATGTCAACCTATTGTATCATTTCAGTCGTTGTCTTACGGAATCAGCATCAAAATGCTATGTTAAAAACAGAAATATCTGACATCAATCACGAATGTCGTGTCTGTGTTGACATTGCATTGGTAGTCACTGCCCTTTCGACTCTGCCATTTGAAGGTGAGCTCATCCCTTCAATACAAAAGAGCACTATACTATCGGGATCTTATCGTGTTTGTAGGTAAGTATAATAATATGACTCATACATAAAAATCTGGTATTGGTGATGGTGATTATGATATTTTTTTCCCTTTTTGTTCTACAATTTATTTTCCCTGCTAATGCAGGATATCTTATCTCTCATCACTTCTGACCGGTAAAGGAAAACATCTTGAGAAAACCGTTAGTGAGTTATAGTTAACTTAAGTCTGAAATCGACAACCCGTCTTGAGCAAGCATGGTGATCAATGCTCGTGCCTTCTCTGTATTAAAAGAGACTGTTGCCCTGCAGTGAGATAATATTAGGCTCGTATTATTATTGTTACTGCTGCATGGGTTTTCTTAATTCATAGTCCGTACTCTTCCATCCTTGTCCTGTTGATGACTATCCATCCCAGTGTTGGTTGTATTCTCTCACTTAGGTGCAGGCTACAGTTCACTGTTGAAGGTTTTATAAAAAGACTAGCGTCCATCAGTGACTGATTACGATTTCCTACGATGAATCCATCCAACCCTATTTAAAACCTCGCATCGTTAGGCTCCAAACTTGAGCAACGTCCAACTAAAGAGTATATAAAATAGTTGCAATCTATTGTTGATTATCTCGGCATGTGCCTGGCGTACCGTAAAGGGGCCCACACTATTGCATCCGTGGTTCAGACGCTTTTACAACACTATTGTTAAAGACGCACTTTACGCGTTGCGATAGATTCAAGTAATCTTTTTGGATATGTAGCAAATAATGTTTTACAATGTGTAATACTATAGCCAGCAACAAAACTTCTTTCCGTTTGTGTTTCAGCCTGAAATTTTCCCCTGCTACCCATAAACTCCTTTCTGTTCTGCCAGAATTCCCAGTACCAAGCGTCCCCTATTATACTCGGAGAGTATTTCTCGTGACATTGATGATATCTTCGGACCATCATTGTTTTTTAATGTCGATATTTTCGTTTTGGTAATGCAGCAGGGGAATACACTTTTACAGAGCTCAAAAGGCACAATACCAGAGCATGATGTCGAGATCTTCTTGATTGTTAAAACTCTGGAAATGTTCCTCCTAAAAGTTATCTTGATCTTTTGTAGAATAGAACCTATCTCCTATGTGTGGCAAAAGACCTACCTACAAAATATTGTTGCATTAATATCCAGTTGTTTCTAATATTACAAATTACATAATTTCTTATCAAAGTTGTTGCATTGCGCTTACCCATTGATCGTCACGCGTTTTTCTCGTACCGAATGAAGTAAATTCCAAGGTAAGTATGCGCATCAGAATCGCTTAATGCCACATTACGACTGTTTCTAGTAACTACAGTTGGACAGTCTTTGGTATGATGTCTCTATCGGTGATCAACAGCTGCTGGGACCGGTGTCTGGTAATTGGTTTTAGGCATATGCTATTTGGGTCATCTTCGTCTGGATCTTTAGTTATTCAAACCCAGGTTATTTTAGTTTGAAATTCAGAAAAAAATCGTTTGCTCTCACTCAAACTCTTGAAATATAGACAGAGAAAGCTACACTTCATTGTTAACTTCTTTTATTACAAATGAACTGGTGCATAAATGAAGTAGGTACCCATGTGGAACCCATTTTAATTAAATAACGACTACTCAGTGAGTCAGTGACAACAAAACACAATTTGTTTGACAACTTTCCATTAAATTCGACGCTTTAATTCAATAGAGTTTATTAGTCCATAAACAATCACAGTTCACACCCAGCCGGCATAACTCAATTGTCATCAAAATTTAATGCAAAACTGACCTTATTTCCATTGCACTTGATACCTAACCTTATCTTTTCAACATAAGGTTGAAATTCCCGTCCATTGTAGTCAGAACTGAATTCGGAGTAACCGAATCATGAGTGTCAGCGATTTAATTCGTCAGTTACGAAACGCATGCGACTCGATTCGTTTGAATAGGGATTTACTATCATTGCAGCCAGTGTCACTAGACCTGCGGTGAAATTGGGAACTAGTCTATTGAAATTCTTGTTTCCAATTGTAGTAAGTTTTATAATGTCGTCTTTATGCGTGGGTAAATTAAGTTGATTTTTAGAATGACTATTGAAAAAGTAATAGTTTTTTTTTGAAGCTGTAGCGTAAACTGAACTTTATATGTGGGTATTGAAGTTGTTTTTCCAAAAACACATGATTTGTTTTCAAGTTTGGAAACTCAATTGCGAACGCAGTATAGCTTCAATATAGTGTATTTTAGATAGTGGTATTTGAAACCAGCGCCGCTGTAACATGTCAGGTTATACCGGGTCGTTGTGTTGAAATATGTGTGGGTTCGTTGATGGCACTTTGTTTGTGGTTAGAGAATAAAAGGTAAACATAATTTATGTCAGCTGATTATATGCCCACGCATGTTATCTTAGTGAAGGAGTGTTCTGAGTGAAAACCAAGGATGAGTGCCTTTTGAAAAAACTTGCGAACAAATAATGACAAGTCATATAGACACATGAGATGTTGCAAGTGTACCTACTTAGATATTTCTGCTGCAAAAGGACCAGTACCTATACTTGCAACCCAGCCGATTCCTCAAGCAAATTAAAAGAAGAGTAGAAACTCATTTCCATTAAATACTGGTTCGGGTTATCGAAGCCTAGGGTTCTCTATACCATAAAACTTTACAAGTCTACAATTCTACAAAATTGTAGAAAAAATTGCGTACCTGACACATATTATTATATTATGATACACATTGAGACATTACAAATATGTATGAGTTACAATTTATAATCTACAATTCTTTCGCATTTCTAGAAGCGTAACACAACACACGAGGGCTATGTATAAATTGTAAACTTGTCACTACAATTTACATAATTGTAAGGATTTCTGTTACAATAGTGTGGGTTAGTTTACAATTTTTTAAATTGTAATAGTAAAGTTTTGTGGTATAGGACCCTGGTCAGATCGATCAGAACTTTTTTAGCATAGATTCATCTATGCCAAAAGCCTTAGCTCGTACTAATATGAGAGCAAGCTCCATAATTCCATATTTCAGTTTAATTATCCTCATATTCAATGCACAGACTTTCCGACCAACTTCGACATAACTTCAGGCTTCATACTTTGCCCGTAACATACAAAAACAAACAGTAAAACTTTATTCCGGCTCTGATTGCGAACAAAAAGTTTCATTCGTGATCCGACCCATATGGCAGGATTGCAATTACTCTGAATTTTCATATCAATCAGAGCGGATAAATCGTGATTGTGAGTATACGCCCATAACTGCATAATAGGTAAGGTATAATGCTATCTACAACATTGTGACAGCGAATTAATTTTCAAGCCTCCTTCTTAAGACCTCGGCCAAATATTCGGATAGCTCATGACCTAAAGAGGTGCCATAAGGAAAATGAATTTGAAAATAAACCGCGGGGTTTCGCGGGTATTCTGGTACTATACTATACATAGGATCAGGAAAAGTCCCAAGATATGTTTTCGTACAGAATCAAAAGCATTATTTATTGACTTAACATAACATAACATAACATAACATTTAACATAACATTTATTCAAAAATAAAAATTGGTAAAATACAGTATAAATCTTAGAAATAATGTTGGTATTACAAAGTATGATGCCTGTACTGTACTTGTAAAAAGTCTACAGTTTCCCGAGATAAAAAGGACACCCTTAAAAAGTTATCAGTTCATTTATATAGAAACCAATGGAAAGTCACTCATGGACTGGGTTGAGAAGTTTTTAAATTTCAAGATATTTTTCATTTTTATTTTTAAAAAGGACACGTTTCTTATTCATATGAATTAAAATTTAAACGCATCATGACAAAACGCAAGAAAGTATTTAAAGATCAGAAAGAATGACGAGGTCTCCAATTTTAATGTAACTTCATCATAAAAGTGAATATTAAAATTTCCATATTGTCCACCATTCAGGTGTGAACTCAGTTCACATTTAATAAAAACAAACACTTTCACTCCTTAAAAATACAAGTTCCAAAGGAGTGAAACTTGAATGTATTTTGCATACAAATTAGTATGACAATTTTAATAAAGCATTGATACACAAATCCGAATATTGGCCTGCCGTTTTAGGAGCTGAGCAGACGATGGATTTTTTGTCTGCGGACAGTTTGGAATCGCGTAGGACAAAATGCCGGGATTTCCATACAATTCCAAACTGTCCATCGTTTGCTCAACGCCTTCTTATTTGTGGGCCTATCACGAACGCGCGGAGTAGGTAAACGTTACATAAATTGCAACGATTGAAAATACTCGTCTTGACTTGTCTCGTCTTGTACTTAATATCTATTTACTTTTAAGACTATTCATGTCTAAGAGTGATACTAATATGCTTGCCACATTTAAACGGAAAAGCTATAGGATCTGTATCTGTATATTCCATTTATAAATCGAATTCACATTACGTCTACTTCGCACTTGGGCCTTTGAAAGGTTCATGTAAAAATGGCCGTTTTTAAACGATACCCTTTTAAAAACCTGAGCTCAATTTAACATTGATGCAATTGATGATAAGTTTCTATGTAAACATACAATCAAAAAGGCAATAGGGTATTGTAGTGTATCTATTTAATACAATATCTCATGCATGTCAGCAGTCAGGTCGCTGTCACTAATGTCAACTGTCAGTTCACCACGAATGGCGGGAAACGGTTGAAAGTGGAGCGTGCCTGCACAAGAGGCTTGGGGTGGGGATGAGCCAGTGTAGTGCATTCAACTTAATTACGGAATCAACACGATTCTACAGGTATCATCATCATCACCATCCACTGCCCGACTTCGCCCACTGCTGGGCATAGGCCTCTTTTCTTGTGCCAAACCCCCACACTCCTCTGCCAGCGTCATTCAGGGCAAATAGGACAGTTGTTGGATATTTAGAGTCTCACTGAAAATCACAGATTTTCTTTGAGCGGATTTCGATAACATTTGGTGTTCAGTTTTCAATCAGTCTGCCTAGCCTTTTCCCAACTATGTTGGGGTCAGCATCCAGTCTAACGTGATGCAGCTGAATACCAGTATTTTACATGTAGCGACTGCCTTTCGAACCTCCACAACCCAGTAACTGGGTAATACGATACCCTTTGGTAAGACTGGTTGCAAGACTTTCGGGCTTTTGACGACCCGTAACGACTGTCAGAAATCCACCAGGTATGACACGGAGGAGTCTCGGTAAGTAACCATCTCACCCATCCACGGACCAACCCCGGCATTACTTAGCCACAAGCTCAGTTTATCAGTTTTATGTTCATTTTCATTCCGTGAAAATGATATTTTTTCTCGTGAGTAAAGCCACGAGAGTGGCTAGATGATTATGTATTTAATTTAATGAGAATGGAACTACGGCTCATAAATCAGCTAATTATATCGGGTGCAATTTAATTTATAAATATTCATACGAACACCAATTAGTTTAATTTGAGCTGTGCTGTCGAGTTAAATTATTTGTTTTACTAGCTTTCGCCCGCGGCTTCACCCGCGTGGAGGTCGGAAATTTATTATCCCTCGGGAACGTACTACCGCGATAAAAAGTGTCCTATATGTTAATCCAGGTTATAAACTATCTATGTGCCAAATTTCATCCAAATCCGTTCTGCCGTTATTACGTGATTCAGTAACAAACAGACAAACGTATAAACTTTCACATTTATAATATTATATATATGGGTAACCATATTAAGGTCTAATAAGTTACAAAAGTAGATCTATAGGTACCTATATTAGTCTCGCAGCAACAGATGAGGTATTCATTGATTTCGGGTAAAGTTAAAGTCTATTCAAATCCTTCTTTCCAATTCATATAATTTCCACTTAATACTCATACCTTTATTTGTGTAAATTAAGTTGATTTCGAGATGACTAGTACTATTGAAGAAGTCTTAAATTTGTTTGAAGCGTGGGTTTTAGTTTACTCAGTCTTTCCAAAAACACATACTTGTTTTCATTTTTGGAAGATTAATCGCGAACGCAGTGTAGAGGACTCCGATCGAATTGAAGGGAAATTTGAATGTCAATACTTAAGAAATTTTTGAGACTTATTCGTCCTTGTGTTGCAACTTCTGTTATTCCTATTTAATTAGGCTTATTAGTCTAGTCTAGACCATCAGTTGAGTCTTCTACGGCATGAGTATCCAATTGAAATAAATCATTGAACTAAATATAGTCCTGCTCATTGAAACAGAGGCCTTTTAGTCTCTAGTGTCAATTAAAATACCAATTACTTGCCATATAAATAAAACGGCATTGAATCTTCATAGCTGTCAAACATACATTTATGTAGTACTTAATTAGCAGTGATAGCCTAGTGGTATGACCGCCGGACGGCCAAGTCATAGGTCTCGAGTTCGAACCCAAGGTACAACCTCTGACTTTTCGGACTCATGTGCGTATTGTATAATTATCACTTGCTTCAAAAACGGCGAAACAAAACATCGTGAGGAAACCGGCATGCCTGAGAAATATTTCTCGATGGCATGTAAAGCCAAGTCAGAGGCCCATGGGCGGCTTTAAAACTCTGACACCAGGTTAGTGAAAAAGAAAGAAGAAGTACTATCGAAGAAGTTTATATCTAACCACCGTAAGGACTATTCTTGCTTGCAGCGCGCGGCGGCTATGAACCCGGCCGATGACAGATGTGGTCATCGTGTTCACGGGATTTTGTTTTCAAACTGGTTAGATATGAACTTCTTTGACGGTACCTACATCTTTGATACTTACCTAAATCTATTATTAGTCCCCAAGATTAAGTAAATCGTAAGAACTCCATGTTTCTTGGAATACATAAATCTCCCTGATTTAAAGATATTATCTTCTAAATGGGTGCTTTTATCGCTAACTTCAAACAAAATCAGATTTTATGAAATAAATGCCATTAAAAATATATTTCGACAGAAATTCGTCACTTCTTAGAACCTTCACTTGCAAACATAACATCACGCCTGAAATCCACGAAGGGTTAGGCAGAGGTGTACCGATAGTACCCCACATTTTGCCAGTTATGTTTAAATCCCATGCAATAGAGGCCGAGCTTATTGCCATCAACCGGGCTTGTGCCCGGTTGATGGAGATCATCCAGAGATCTGGCTGCTTCTGAGAAATTCTAGAGGAAAAAACTCAATATCGATTTGCCAGATCAGGGACTAGAGCCCAGGAAAATATAGTTACTCATAGTTAATTTAATTAGATTTATTTATCAAACATAATGAAACCATTTTGTATAGTCTTACTTGACACTTAAAATATGTCTTAGGCCACGCAAAAGCTTTTTCAATAAAAAAACATTTACCTACATTTGTATCCTACACCCCATCCCCTCTAGGGTTGCACACTTTGAAATATTATTGAATATATTATTATTATTATAAGCCTGTGTCGTCCCACTGCAGGGCAAAGGCCTCCCTTCCCTCTTTATATGAAATATAGTAGTTATCTTTTTTCGAAGCCATTTCCTGAAAATGGTCGACGGCGCGTTGTGTTCCACGCGCGCCTCAAAGAGATGTCTGCACCAACTGACGGAGTCCGTAAGGACCAATGCCTGCTGGGCTTGCGGGTTTGTCCAAAAGGGATATCGCGGTCCCGGCACACAGGCAACGGAAGGAATGGGTGGGTTTTAGTCAGTAAAAGTCTGACACACCCTCCCGCTCCGCCCAGAGCATAAATACGAGTAACATAACGTAACATAACGCCCAAACATACTGTAAGAAACAATGGAGATACAGGCAGATCCTTGTGTGGCGCTACGCTATGACGTCATCTGCTACGTCATGACGTCAGTGCTACGCCGTAGTCATCCAGGAGCTACGCGAGGGGAAGATGCAGGGAAGGACGGCAGTCCTAGTTGAGCTATCCCTGCGAATACACGTGTACCGATTGTCGATAAAGTAAATAATATAAGTGATTAGAAACCTCGTGAGTTGTCTCATTTCTGGACTCTAACAGTTCAGAAGTGGGATACGGCGAATTTTCGCCATCCCAAAGATAGGATAACCCATCCCACAAGAAAATGGAAAGACATTCCCGAGAGCGGCATCGTGGCGCGTGCCGGTCGCGTACCGCATCCCGAGAGCGGTATCGTGACGCGCGGCGAGTAAAACGGAGAAGAATTGACTCGGAATCAAGACTTGACAAATTGGAACGGATGCTCCAAAGACTAATTAAATCAAAGCAACCTGACCGCGAAGGTTCCGTCAGTGTAGGAAGTGGTACGCGTGATGGTGGAACGCCGTCGCCGCTGCCGAGGGGCAGCCGGTCACGCGGCGCTCCACCACCTTTACAACTTTTGCCGGGTACACTGGCGCGGACGCCGTCAGCCTCGCAGCGCACGTCCGATGCTGCGGGCGCCGTGTCATCGCGAGCAGCTCAGGATGCACCGGGTACACAGGCACGAACGTCGCCAGCTGTTCAGCGTGCGCGTGATGCTGCGGGCGCTGTGCCGACAAGAGAGGCGCAGAGCGCACCGGAGGTCGTGGATGCCACCACGTCTGGACCGAGCACGGTCGGGCCCATGGTTTGGTCGCCAAAACAAGGTTATGTAAACAAATTATTATCAGGGTCGGAAAGTATACCCAGTTTTTCGGGTAACATTGAGCAAGATAATATGTCCGCACAAGTTTGGATAAAACGTTTAGAATCTTTGGCTAAAATATTTTGTTGGGATGAACGCTTTTTGATTCATCAAATGACATCTAAACTTTTTGGGAATGCGCGGTTATGGTTCGATTCACTACAAGAAATAGACTTTAGCTGGCTAGAATGGAAGACTGAACTTGTTAACAGCTTTCCCGAAGGTCGTGGTATAGCCTCGAAATTGTATGACTTTGTTACTGTTCAACGTGCAAATAATGAAAGTGTTTTGGACTTTTACTATAAAAAGCTTTCTCTCGGAAAACAATGCGATCAGCCAGATCACGTTGTCGCGGACGTTATTATTTTTACGCTGAACGAGTCATTGTTAAAGGCAGGGGCCCGGGGGGCTGTGTGTCGTGACACTAGAAGCTTGTTACAATATTTAACTGACGCCGCGGGCGACACGAATATTGCTTATCAGAATAAAGTGACCGACGTACCAATTGTAAACAAAGGTCGAGTCACCAGAACAACTAAACAGCGGGATGACGTTACTTGTTATAAGTGTGGTGTAAAGGGCCATTTTGCATCTCAGTGTACTAGAACCGATACACCGCGCTGTGAACGTTGTTTAAAATTTGGACACATAATGGGTGACTGTAAAGAAAATAAACAGTGCTCTAATTGTAATCGTTGGGGCCACGATGGGGAGCATTGTTATCGCACAAAGAAACAGTCGACTAGCAAATCTTCTAAAGTATTATTTAGAATATCAGATATTGATGTGAATGACAGAAAGTATCACAAAAATGCTATTATTAATAATGTTTCACTGACGGCTTATATTGACTTTGGTAGTGCATGCAATACCATTACTAGAAGCGCGGCAACGCGAACGGGGCTTGAGTTTAGTCTGGGAACTTCCCGTCGAATTCGGGCATATGGGGGCAGTCTTGTAACTCCAGTAGGCGAATTGTCAGCACACATAGCTTTAGACGAAGCTTCAGCCACCGTACCGATGCTAGTAGTTGAGGATGGATTACAAGACACAGATTTGATAATAGGCCGGCCGTTCACCGAACTTCCTAATATTTTTGTAACGAAAACTTCGGATGAGTTAATCATTGCCAATACTGATAATACGTTCAGACATCTGCCTAATAATATTTCGTCTGTCGACAAGGTATTAAAGTTATCGGTTGTCTGCGATACGACCCTGCATCATGGTCTTAATAAAGTTTTAGTCAGCATACCACAGGAAGATAATGACTTCGCATCGGATACAGTATTTGTAAAATATTCTCAGCGTAACGAACCCGGCAGAGAGATAGAGGTACTTGGGTGTCCGGTGCCGCTGCAAGATAGCACTGGCGAAATTAATGTTGTTAGGCATAGCCACTCACCATTAACCATTTATGCGAACAAATGTATAGCGAGAGCGCAGTTGGTCACTACTGGACTGAATACTGATTTAACGGGAAAGGATAAAAATCGTCTAGAATTATTATTACAACAGTATGGTCATTGTTTTACAGGTCAAGAGGGTAAAATTGGTGCTTCCACTATCGAAATGACACTTGAGCTTACTAGTTCCACTCCATTTTATTATCGACCATATAGAATGTCTCCCCAAGAACAACGAAAGGTAAAGCAAATCGTCGACGATTTACTAGAACAGGATATTATAGAACCCAGTAACTCTGCTTACGCCAGTCGCATTATACTGGTATCCAAAAAAAACGGCGATACCAGGATGTGCGTCGATTATAGACACTTGAATAGCCTGACACGTAAGGATAGATATCCCCTTCCATTGATACAAGATCAGATTGATCAGTTGAGAGGCCAAAGGTATTTCAGCACCCTCGACCTATGCTCTAGTTACCATCAAGTGTGGGTACACCCAGACAGCCGAAAGTATACGGCATTCGTCACCCCTTTTGGCCAGTACCAATACAAACGAATGCCGTTTGGTTTGGCTAATGCTCCATCGGTCTTTCAGCGAGCAATTAACCAGATGCTAGGTGATTTGAGATTTAAATTTGCGGGGGCATATTTAGATGACATTATTTGTTATTCGGACACGGTTTCAGAAGGCTTGGAAAGACTTGAATCCATATTAGAATTGATATCGGACATAGGGTTAACATTGCGTAAGGAAAAGTGCGCATTCTTAAAAAAACAGATTGAATATTTGGGTTTCGATATTACGAATGGCGAAATACGTCCTTCCTCTAGAAAAATAGAGTGTGTTGAGCGTTTTCCCAGGCCACGTTCCGTTCATCAACTGAGGCAATTTATTGGGTTAGCAAGCTATTTCAGGAGATTCATTCGATCGTTTGCCTTAAAAGCGCGTCCCCTAACTGTACTGCTGAAAAAAGATGAGCCGTGGCTATGGGAAAGAGCCCAAGAGGATTCTTTTAATGACATTATATCAGCGTTAGTTTCTAGGCCTGTTTTGGCAATCTATGATGAGAATCTTGAAACCCAAGTACATACAGATGCTTCTTCCGTTGGAGTTGCCGGCATATTAATACAAAAGCAATCTCACGGTGAATTCAAGCCCGTGGCGTATGCAAGTCGGCAGACTACGAATGCCGAAAGCAAATATCACTCCTATGAGCTCGAAGCTCTTGCCGTAGTTATGAGCCTGAGGAAGTTTCGCGTATATCTCCTAGGAAAACCATTTACGGTGATCAGTGACTGTAACGCTTTAAGCTCGACGTGGACCAAAAGGGATATGATACCTCGGATTAGTAGGTGGTGGCTTGAATTACTAGAGTTCGACTTTAAAGTTCAGTATCGACCCGGAAAACACATGCAACATGCCGACGCGCTTAGTCGTAATCCAATTGACTCCGTGCTACACATCGATGAGATCGATTGGGTTATGGCGGTACAGCAAATGGATCCAAAGACAAACTCTATAATAGAGGATCTTAAACCCACTGCAGACAGCGATGTAACTAAGAACGATTACTGCATGGTTGACGGTCAGTTGTGTAAAGTAGTAGATGGTAAGAAAAGGGTCGTTATTCCTAAATCAGTTAGGTGGCGTATGGTAAAAATGTTTCATGATGATAATGGTCATATGAATCAAGAAAAGGTAATAGGACTTATTCGAAAGAAGTATTGGTTCGAAAAGTTAAGACAGTTTGTCACAAAATATGTGAAAAGTTGTATTTCCTGTCAATTTGCAAAAAAACCTACGGGGATACAGAGAGGTCACCTGAACCCCATTGACAAAGGTAGTACACCTTTCGATACATTACACATTGATCATTTAGGTCCATTTTGTGAATCAAGTAACGGTAACACTTATCTCTTATTAATAGTGGACGGATTCACTAAGTACACGTGGCTCCAACCACTTCCTAATACTAAAGCAGATCACGTATTGCAGACTTTAATTCTATTAGAGAAAATCTTTGGCAGCCCTGCTAGAATTATTAGCGATAGGGGAAAGTGTTTCACTAGTCGTCAAATGGCGAGTTTTTGTTCTAACAGACACATAAAACATATTCTTAACGCAGTAGCTTGTCCTCGTGCAAATGGTCAAGTAGAACGCGTTAATCGTACAGTCTTACAATCTCTTACGGCTTGCATTGGAGATCAGCATGATAAATGGGAAGAATATGTACCCCAAGTGCAACGCGGTATTAACTCCACGGTAAACAATTCAACGGGAAAAAGTCCATTTGACCTGGTGTTTGGTTACCTTCCTCGCTTTCCTTTGGAAGTTACTAATTCTAAGACAGTAAACGTCGATTTGGTAAAGAACCGAAAGGAAGCGAAAAAAAAAATGAAAGTTAATGCAACTCGCATGAAAACCCGTTATGATCAAAATCGAATGCCAACGTTAGAATTTAATATTAACGATTTAGTACAAATCGAACGTAGAGTCCTAAAGAAAGGAATAACTAGTGGTAAACTAGTGGACAAATACGCAGGTCCCTATAAAATAATAACAGCGTTGGGAAATGACCGCTATCGCGTTCAATCATTGAATACACGCGGACGCAAGTATTGTAACGTCATTGCGGCCGATAAAATGAAGCCGTTCAGGATTCAGGAAGAATCAGATACTGACAGTGGAGAAGATGAAACTGAAACAGGCTAGCGGGGTGATAGTTTCTGTCATACAAGTTTTGCATCTTGTTCAACTACATAAATGATAATGGTAAACAATAAATTCGTTTAAAAATATAACCAGACGTAGTTTTATTTTGATACACCAAAAAACCGCAATAACCAATCAGCCTGATTGAATGAATGAATGAATGAAATGCACCGATCCCAGCGTGGTTTAACCAGACTCGATAAATCGAATGAACCCCAAGATTTGCACTAGCCCATGAAGCCTCATGTTTCATGGGACTACAAAGGCCATTGCATATCTAGGAGTAGACCGGGGGGCGCGGGTAATGGTAAGGAAGACGTGCCCTTAGGATAAGGAAGGATTTGAGAGCCATACCGGATATGCATCCTAGAGTAAGCATAGGAATAGTGGAGAGACGGGTGTTAATTATCTATGGATGGGCATCTTTTGCGACGTCTTCGTTATGTTGGTTCGAGTCAATCTTCACCGGTGTATTTTGAGAACGGGGATACGCTGCTTTCTCAGCTTTTTCTATACTGCTGCTGTGCTGTGTTCGATTTTGCTGTGTCTAAGTCTTCGTCAGAGGCGTCGCTGCTATCCGTTTCAGGTTTCTTGTACATCTCGCTGGCGGCCTTCATGATCTTGGATCTGTCTGTAGCCTTATCCATCCAAAAGTCTAATTCCTTGTCGAAATAAGTCGAGTCCTGCTTAAGATTGTCGTTCCATGTGTAAATAGGACGGCCTACTTTCTTATATTTGGCCTTATACTCCATTGCTGCGTGTAAAAGGTGTGGTTTGCCACGCCTGTGGACGTGTGCGAGATAGCACATTCTGTGGTTCTTGATGCGTTTGGTTACAGTTTTTCCATCTAAGATTTCGTGCATCTTCTTTTGTGTTGGTTTATTTCTGGCGTGGTTAATCAAGTCTCTCATGATGACTCTCTCATATCTTCTCAGTCTTGACCTATTAGCTTTGGTGATTGCCGATACTTTCAATCCGTATATCATGCAAGGTACTATAACCATTCGATACATGAGTCTGGCTAGTTTCCAGTCCATCTTTGAGTTTATTATGAATGGTAATAGTGACTTTGCGTTTCTAGTGGCCTGTTCACACCGTTTTCTAACTGTGCTTCTCCTGCTTAATGCAGATGTTATGTATGTACCTAGATATTTAATTTCGTCGACAGTATGTAGTTTTAATCCGTTCATTGACACGTAAGTCGCTTTCTGTTTAGTTAATGGGTCTCTAATTAGAATTTTTGTTTTAGTTTCGTTTATTTGTAGGCCGACACTACCTAGTAGGGGTTTAATATGGTATACAATACCTTCTAACCCTTTTAGGTCGTCTGTAATGAAGATGAGGTCGTCCGCAAATGATAACACCAAGGGGAGTGATATTTCAAGATCTTGGTCTAATTTAATTAACTGAGTTTCCTCTTCGAGGGTTCTAAGGACCTCATCCATGACCAGTGTAAAAAGGCGAGGAGATAGTGGGCAACCTTGTTTGACTCCCTTTCCTTTAATGATCCAACTACTTTGCTGACCACACCATTTGATGTGTGTTCGTTCATTCATGCAAACTTTGATTATCCTGTTAGTTAGCGTCATATTAGATCTTTGTATTAGAATGTCTCGTAGTGCTTGGAGGTTGACGTTGTCAAAAGCTTTTTCTATATCCAGAGCGAGTACATAGATTCTTTTACCTGCGCGCCATTCTTCGTCCAGAACCCTTTTTAGTGTAAATATGTGATCATCTGTAGATCTATTGTTTAAAAAAGCCGCTTGGTAGTTACCCAATTCTTTTATTGTTTCGTCTAATTTTTTTAAAACGTAGGAGGCGTAGATTCTGTAGCCCGTATTGCAAACCGATATTCGTCTATAGTCATTTGAATCTTTAGGGTTGTTTTTCTTTGGAATTGGTACTTGTACTGTTTCTAGCCAGGTGTCGGGCGCTTCATTTTGTGTCCACGCTTTGTTCATGTGCTTGGTGACGGCTTCCTGTAATATCGGCGGCATTGCTTTGAAGAGCTCAATTACCACTTGGTCTGTTCCGGGCGCTGTCCCGTTCCGCATGTTGTTAATTATTTCCATTACTTCGTCCAGTGAGGGTCCTGCATTTTGTGCGGTGGATACCCGTTTTGTTATGGTAACCGTTGGTATAGGTAGGCCCTCGGAGGTTTTTAGGATTTGCTCCCATTTGGACATTGGTATATAAGCGGTTCTTTTCCGGCGTTTGGTAGTTTGCTTGTTTTTCCTGTAAAATAGATAAAGTACCTGCATGCGTTTTGATGGATGTTTTTTCCCCAATCCAGTGAAGAATGCACTGGATTCTTTGTTTTCTTCTTCCGTTTTAATCATATGAAGTATTGCATGACATTCCTTTACGCGATTATGTCTATTTGGGTTATCTAATTGTCTTCTTTGTAGGAATTTAGCCTTTTGGAGGTTAGCAAGAGCTATACGATGTTCCCTAGAGTGACTCTGTTGAAAAGTTAAGGTTTCCTGGGCCGCCGCTTTTAATACTTCAGTTATGGTACACCATGGTATTTCGACGCTTTCATCTGTTGAGTCTATTCCGACGTTTTCCAATTTTTTATTATGCAAGCTTGGTATTTTGCTTTGGTTGATTTGATATTGAGAGCGGCATAGTAGTATTGTTTGTAATTGAAATCCTTGGTCTTTATTGTTGTTTCATTTTTTTTGAGTCTGGTGTTTATTGTTTTCATCATTGTTTATGATTCGGTTTGTTCTTAGCTGCCCCCAAATTATTTTATGGTCAGATATGGCCCTACCTGCCCATTCGCCTTTAATATACTTAAAGAGTTTTTCTGTTGTCTGTGGCGTAATAATGTGATCCAATTGTGATTTCTGCGTGCCCTTTGACCATGTTATCTTGCATGATGTTCTCGCTTTTGTTGTTTCTATTTGTAGTTTTTCCCTGCTGACTATATCCATTAACATTTCACCGTTGTAATTGGAGTAGTCATGATGGAGATTTTGGTGAATCAGCCCTTTGCGTTGGAAACTTATTGTATCTTGTCTACCAATATGAGCGTTAAAGTCCCCTAGGATGATTAAAGTACATTTCCTTGGTTTTTGTCTGATCAAGTTTAGTATACCCGTGAAGGATCTGGTTGCTTTAGAGGTACAGCTGTTGATGTGAGAGTTAATTATATAAAGCGGAGCAGGTTTGTCGCTTCCCCTACCAATTTTAAGAGTTATTGTCATCACGTCGGTATCGCAATTTCTATTTATTATTTCAATTTGGGAATCCTTTCTGACTAGAATTGCAAGTCCCCGTTGAGCTTTACCTGCGGTTCCGGATAGGTGCCATTCGTAATGGGTGGAGTTGTACGTTCCTAAGTTCATCCCTGTTTCTTGTAGGCAGGCTATGTGAATGCCCCTATTTGAAAGTTCCGCGTCTATTTTATCTTTTTTGGCCGGTTTCGAGGCCCCACGAACGTTCCAAGTTGCAATGCGCAGGTCTGAGCAAGTGTACTTAGTCGCGGCAGAAGGCAAATTTCTAAGTATTGTGTATCCGGTGTCGTCCGCGAGTTCAGCCGATAACGGTGTACATAATGTTGATGTTAATTGTTCATCCGGTGTTAATGAGCAAGCTAGTTGGGGGCTGCTCAGAATTCGGGGTTTAGTAGGCTGCCCTTGTTCGTCTCTTTTGTTGTATTTATTGCCTACCGTTTCGGCATGTTGTGGTGTAACTTTGTTAGTTGTTTTATGCGTTAGACTTTGCAGCTTATTGTTGTACTGTTCTTCGGCGCTTATGACCCAGCTATCATAATGTTGATCTTTGTAAATGATATGTATGTTTCCGTGTACTGGTTCGCCGGCAGGTGAGTAGACCAGTGTGTTCCCGTAGTTATTATGCACATGCACATTTACGAGATAGAATTCGGCCGCGGCGATTAGGATGTCTTCCCCTCCCCAGAACGTCTCGTTAAACTGCGCGGTTATGTAGTTTGTTATCATTTGTTCCTGAGAGAGCTTGCTGTTAGGAATAGAGTCTTGAATGTTATTCCTAAGTGCTAAGCAAATTCTGGCTTCGTCGCGGTTATCCGAAACATACGTAGCTAGGTCTCGGCGTATTGACATATGGCCAAATGTTAACCCCATTAAAAGATTTAGTTGATGGGCGATCGCACTAAACAGACAATTGCCATCCTTTTGCATGGCCGCTATTATTACCATTGTAACACTATTGTTTGGGACTCTGGACCCCACGTGTTGAGACACAGAGCTACAAAAGTTTGACAGGGTCATGCGTTGATTGAGATTTATTAGATACCCTCTGTTTTTCTATTGAAATATAACTTGTTATGCAGTTTTTGTTTTTGTTGAGTGGGCTTTAGGCTCATCACACGTGTGCCTTTCTTCACAAAAACTCGGGTAAATTGTTCGACCGAAACACGACAAAGAAGAAGTTGCTTTAGACGCGACTTTTTGGAAGGCAATGGAAATTGCCAGAATGTTACGCAATCTAAATCGACACTGTTATTTTTGTTAGAGTATATATTATAATTTTTATCTTGATGTTCTCGTTCTACTATATACTAAATATGTAGCTTAAAAGTAAGCGTTGGTTCAGTGCGAAGCATCAAACCTTTAAACTTCGCCAGTCACTACGCAACCGTAGATATGCGCTAACGATGTTGACGCTTAATCTAACAAATAATCTACCGAACTTTGTCGCTGAATTTTGGCCTCGTAATCGAAATAAAGCCGGGAATTTAATTCAGTTCTCGTGATCGATACACTTACTAAAAACAATTTAAGGTGTAAGTCTTTTTGGTATCTGGATCTACCGTTGGACTTAGCATTAAGCATGCGTTTGAACTATGGGAGTTTGATTTATTAACTGAGTGATTAACAGAACGCCCTGACATAAAAGGAATGATCTCACCGGGTTTTTCTTATTACGACGTTTCTGGTTCCCTGGAAACCTTGGGCAGACGATAAGGCCTTCGGATGCCCTGGATCGCTCGCTCTGGGTCATGAACGTACGTAGGCTTAGCACACCTCACTTTTGCACTTAATGTAATTATTTGTAGACGCTTGAGTCATAGCCACATTGAATAAACAAAACACTCGATGTTATTTTTATTTTGACCGGCAAAAAACACGTTGGATCTTGTTTCGGACCCAAGCCCGTACGTACACGTGTGCGATAAAAGACGCGGAGCGCTCGAGACGTCCTTCCGCAACGGCGTCCAGATGAACTCCTCCGCAATAACCAATCAGCCTGATTTGAAGTAAATCAAAGAGTAATATCAAAATATTGTTGTGATTTTATAAGCTGAATCAGAAAGACTCAGTTTATGACCAGTTCGGTTAAGACCAGCTAGGTCGGTTTAGTAAAATCTGCTGGATTTGAAATAAATGAAAGAGTCACTATCAAATCGTTGGTGTGATTTTGTAAGCCGAATCAGAAAGACTGAGTTTATGACCAGTTCGGTTAAGACCAGTTAGGTCGGTTTAGTAAAACCAATTGGATTTGAAGTAAATTAAAGAATTAATATTAAAATGTCAGTGTGATTTTGGAAGCTGAATCAGATAGACTCAGTTTATGACCAGTTAGGTTATGACCAGTTAGGTCGGTTTAGTAAAATCTGTTGGATTTGAAGTAAATTAAAGAATCAATATTAAAATGTCAGTGTGATTTTGTAAGCTGAATCAGATAGACTCAGTTTATGACAAGTTCGGTTAAGACCAGTTAGGTCGGTCTAGTAAAATCAGTTGGATTTGAGGTATCTATCAATGAGTCCATACCAAAATGTGGATGACAAATTTTAATACGTGGTCGTATAATTTCTCAGGATGGCCGAGTGTAAGAAACAATGGAGATACAGGCAGATCCTTGTGTGGCGCTACGCTATGACGTCATCTGCTACGTCATGACGTCAGTGCTACGCCGTAGTCATCCAGGAGCTACGCGAGGGGAAGATGCAGGGAAGGACGGCAGTCCTAGTTGAGCTATCCCTGCGAATACACGTGTACCGATTGTCGATAAAGTAAATAATATAAGTGATTAGAAACCTCGTGAGTTGTCTCATTTCTGGACTCTAACAATACATTTTGGGGATCCCGCTGTACCAGCACTCGTGGACGCGATTTGAAACGCTGTGTTGATGAAAATCACTTAAAACCGATATCTACAGGTGAGGCTACCTACTGGCCAAGCGACCCAAATAAATTCCCGGATCTCTTGGACTTCTTCATAAATAAGGGTATAGATACCTTACACACTACTATCGAATCGAGTCTAGACGGGTCATCAGATCATACACCGGCGATCCTCACAATTAGCACTAGTGAGCTTACTCGAGAATTAATAGAGTCTCTGACGAATAGCCGAACTGACTGGGATGGTTTCAAGACCTACCTCAATGAAAACTTTACTACTGCTATATCACTGAAGAACAAAAATGATGTAGATAACGCCTGCAGATATCTCACTAACACCATTCAAGTGGCTGCTTGGATCAACACACCCTCTCGTCCCAAAGGTATCACCAACCCTTCTCATCCACCAGACAATGCAAAAAATCCTAGAAAAGCGCTGACTTAGGAGAATATGGCATCAATCCCGTCATCCTCTTGATAAAATAAATTACAACAAGACAGCAAAGGAGTTAAAGGCTACAGTTCAGGAGTCTACTAACTCAACGTTGGCAACGAACCTACAGATGATGTCACCAACGGGGGTTGGTGCGAACTCGCTCTGGAAGGCCACTAAAAACTTAGATAAGCCTCAACAATCTTATCCTCCGATCAGATCTCAAGCTGCCTGGGCAAGAACTGACTTGGAAAAGGCTGAGGTATTCGCAATGCATCTGAATTCTGTATTCAAACCAAACGAGAGCTTTGCTGATGGACATGAAGTTGACACAGTATTGGAACAAGATCTGCAGATGTGTATACCCATTATACCAACAACACCTAAGGAAATAGCGAAGGAAATCAGATTGCTGAAGTCGAGAAAAGCCCCGGGATTCGACCTGATCACGCCTTCCATACTTAAAAATCTTCCCAGAAAATGCATTTCTTTTCTAGCTAGTTTGTTCAACGCAATTTTTCAAACATCTCATTTTCCTGACCTGTGGAAAATCTCTGAAGTTGTCATGATCCACAAATTAGGTAAACCTGAACATGAAGCTTCGTCTTATCGGCCGATAAGCTTGACGCCTGTACTCTCCAAACTGTGGGAGAAGATATTCCAAAACTGATTAAAACCGTGCATGGACGCCAATGGTGTTGTTCCATCTCACCAGTTTGGCTTTCGGAAATCTCACTCAACAATAGAACAGGGTTCAGGTTCACAGGTTCCGAGTGTACCAAACAGGAAGACAGGCTTTTGAATGTAAACAGTATTGCGCAGCGGCATATCTTGATGTACAACAAGCTTTTTCCCGTGTCTGGCACAAAGGATTGCTAGCTAAAGTGAAGGAAAAACTTCCGCACTCAATGTTCCTACTCATCCAGTCGTATTACTCCAAGCGCTGCTTCCAAGTAAAACAGGGCGAAGCAAGATCAAGATTGTTTGGAGTGGAAGCTGGTGTACCACAGGGATCTGTTCTTGGCCCAGTGTTGTACAACATATTTATATCAGATCTACCCACATTGGATGGCATAACAATAGCAACATATGCAGACGACATAGCCTATTTACCAGTTGATGAAAACCCAGAAATGGCCAGCAATAGACTCCAGAAACAGCTAGACAAAACTCATAAATGGCTCAGTAAGTGGCGGATTCGTGCCAGTGCATCCAAGTCTCACCAAATCACTTTCACGCTCAGGCGCGGAAACACCTCTCCTGTTAGACTCGGTCCTGATACCCTACCACACACAGATTGTGTAAAGTATCTTGGCTTCCACTTGGATAGGCGTCTAACATGGAAGCATCACATTAAAAATAAAAGGGACGAGATAAACCACAAGTTCCGCAACCTGTATCTACAACTCGGTCCTTAAGCCAATATGGACCTACGGGAACCAATTGTGGGGCGTTGCCAGCAAAACCAACATAATCTGCCTGCAAAGAGTCCAAAATGGTATCCTGAGATCAATAGCAAATGCACCTTGGTTCGCTTGGAACGACGAAATCCACGACTATCTACAAATGCCATCAGTAAACTCTGAAATCGAGCGATACAAAAAACAACATAAGGCACGCCTAACCATGCATCCGAACCCACTAGTTACGGAACTGTTAAACCCGACAGCGGTGGTAAAAAGGCTGAAGAGGAACCACCTTCTATAAGTGGGAGGCGCAGCACTGGCTGCTCCACCACAACGCCATTTTACATGGAACGAATTCGCTTATGGTCTGACGACCGATTGCAAATAGAAATAAAAGGAAAAAAAAAAGTTCAGAGTTCACACCAGGCTCGGGATATATTTGTGTGCCATGAATAAAACACGCCTGTCCTTTTACGGGCCTTGACGAATTTAGCAATATTTAGAAAATGGCGTCGTATAATTTATATCTTTAATCGGTGAAATGTCGGAGGTTATCGTTAAGTGGTCTTGGTGATATGTCCAGCTTTGATCACGCGTGGTTCTGATATTTTCGTAATATTTCGTACCTACACATGTCAATAACAATTAAATAGCAAAAGTTAATTCAGTTTTAAAAATAGCGGTTTTATCCTGGTCCAAGAAAGACAAAAACGATAAATATTTTTTATTCTGCACAACTAAGACGTACCTACATTATAAACATAAAATACACACTGCTGGCTGGCTTAGTTGTTCACCAGAGCAATCGGCCTTTTCCCATGTATGTTGGGGTCTGCTTCCAAGCTAACCCGATGCAGATGAATACCCACCACATATCTGGCCTCCATAACCCGGTTACTGGGTAACACGATACCCCTTGGTTAGACAGTTTTTCACCCAAGCATGGGATATCATTTCGGCCCACTCAACACTAAAAGAGAGGAAGCCTAAATCCCAGTTTAGTTATGGAAAGTTGGAAACATTAGCTATACAGGGTGTCAGGGACATCGACGCGAAGCTGGCTACCATGGATTCAGAACATGATCCTGAAACCTCCTCCGTTGACATTTTTCGTCGGTTATTATTATGTGTTTTCAGAATCATGTTCTGAATCCATGGTAACTGGCTTCGCGTCGATGTCCCTGAAACCCTGTATTATATATAGGCTGATTAAGTTCATATCATCTATTATTTATTATTTCCCAGCTCTTACTGCTAACCTACATGAGAAAATGATAATTATTATACTAACTTTTGAACATCTCGTCCATCTTAACAAAACAATAATGAGCATAATACTGTATTAGCAGTTTTCGTGTGAACTTGTCAAAGAAACAAACAAACTTCATAATCATTTGCTTCCACTGTGATTCATCTCGGTAATTAATTACCCGTTAATCATTTTCATGCTTAGGTAAATTACCTCTAAAATTAAACAATTTATCAAGCCATGAGTGTAAAAGCTTGACATCCGGTGTATTCACGATATTGTTTTTAATGATCTTACAAATTATACTATTTTGAAAAATCTCAATTCGGTCATTCGGTAGTTCTTTTTATAGCGACTAACGCAATGCCCAAAAATATATTTTACAGTATGAGAGTTTGTAGCTTCTAAAATAGCTTTTTAGCGGTTTTTCAAACACACTTAAAAGTAGGATCATAGACTAAATTCCCGTTAGTATGGTGCAGACAAATTATCCAAAATCTCATTGTTTTTTCTTTGTTTACATAACATACCCATGCCTAAATAAAGCACGTTCATAAAAATTCTCCACAATAAAGAATCTTCCATTGTCCCACAAACTATGAAACGTGCATTAAAACTATTAAAATAATTTACGACACCAATGTCAAGGGCGCACGATAAGGGGCTAACATTATAAGCCAATATTAGCCCCTTATCTCTTGTAGCCACACATCCGTCAGTGACAGTTATATGGCTCTTGAGGGATGAATATGAGGTAACTAGATCACGGTCTAAGGCCGATTTTATGACATTTTTTTTAAAAGCATGTAGGTCGTGGTTCCAAATAACAAAGGGTTTTTTTTTAGAGAGCTCTCTATCTAGATTAGCTACTTTTTGTTTATGCCTGATGCAAGAACGTAAAGGAAAGCTCATTTAGAAATTCTTGTAGGTAGGTAAACAACTTTTTTGAATAAGCTAAATATGCTTGTCATACAGGTGGATTTGGATTCGCGCCATGATATGTCGGATTTGAAGACAACTACAAGACATCTCTAATCGGCAATCGGAGACCGTCATCGTTAGGTTATTGTTGCCAAGGTTAATCAGCCAGGAAATAATCTTTCAGCCTTTTCTTTCTTGTTGTGATTTTAAAGACTTTTAAATCCCAGGAAAAACAGCGCAGAAATCTAAACCCCAACCATTAAACTCGCAATTTCTTCAATGTCACTACAAAATCCAATTTCACAATACAAATGAACCGCATTGAGCCTTGAACTGCTAGCAGCCATAACTTGGTCATAAAACCGAATGACTCACACCTCGGGATATATTCTTAGAACCAATGGAAGCCATGCATGACGCACGGACTTCCCGGGAAAGCCTTGGATACGATACCGGGATTGAGTCGGGACTCAAGAGCTGTTGTTTTATTTTTGAAAGTGTGATTCATTGGACCCGTTTCTATTGTTACTATCTATTCTGTGTTGTTGCTAGGAAGGCAAATTAAGGTGTTTTGGCTGTGGTAGAATAAATTGATGTCTCTGTTCGGTATGACGTGTAGAACATAAACTTAATTGGATAGGTTATAAATATGAGAAAATTTGGACTTATTTTATCCATAACAGAAGACTAATGTTATGCTGCTACAGAAGATTGATAAATAACGAAGAATTAGTGTGTAAGTATTTAATTATATTCGTTTCTACTAGGTCATCTCGTTCTACCACATCAACACACAAGGTCAATAAAACTTAGCAGCTGAATAAGTAGAAGTATCGGAATAGATAGGTACTATAAACACACAGAAGAAAAATAAATAATAATCGTAATGAGTTCTTAAATTAAGATAGTCATCACTTCATCAGCATTGAAGCGTGTAAGAAAAATTCCGAATACGACATCAATCTCAATAAAAACATCGATGACTTGCGAAAAACTAAAACTGCTAATTCACAACATTCCACACACGATTCCCTCAAAGTAATCATTACTTACACCTGACAAGATGACAACAAGCCAACAGATTCTCAGATGTTTTATCTACCATCTAGAAAAGGAAATAAATTCCTCGACTACATGATGTTTATAGCAACTCTTGCAACGTAGTGTGACATTGCAATGGATGGCAGCAGAATATCCACTGCGCGAATACATGCATTCATCTGGGTATCACGTGGAACGGAATTATAGTTGGAGTACAAATCAAGTGGACGGGTTTAAGATAAAGAATGAGGGAGGTACTTTCTTACGTCCTTGTAGCTGCATCAGTAGCAAAATTATAGGTTTTGATTTGAGCAATATATACTAGCTAGACACTAGCTCCAAACTATCAGTAGTGACGAAAAGCTTGTTTGATTGCAGGGTTAGAAATTCTCTTGTACTTTCTTACTATTATTTTCTATCCCGTCGTTATATCTATTTTCTTGCCCGTTCTTCTCCATAGGAACCTACTACGCGTTGGAATGGGCAACTAGCTTCATATTTCTGACTGACCGACCCCTTGACAATTCAAAAGTACCTGTAATTGGTTTATTTGAAATAAATGCTTTGAGTTAGAGTTTGAGTTTATTGGTTTACGATTTTGAATATTCGCGAACAGGATGAGATGTTGTTTCCTTGCCTTTGAATTAGTAGTCGTGGCTTTTGAGCACTTTGATATTCCCTTATGGCATTATGGCTATGGTTTCTCGTGTCCTTTAATTATATATTTAGTGGACCCAACCACCTAATTGGTTTTATGGCTCGACCACATACCGAGTGCGAGTTTAATGACCAAAAAAGGTCGGGTTAGATTTTCTGGACCTACAGAATTCTTAAGTGTGATCTGAAACTGTAGGATCAAATTGTAGATATTTGCTACCATCTACATGAGATCTTATCGTCAGACGAACAACATCATTCTCTTGCCGTTGTTCCCATTTATTTGGGGTCGCAACATGTCGTTTTCTTCCAAACTTCTTCTTTTCTACTTCTTCTCAGCCGCATTTATCGTCTCTGCTTATTATGGTCTTTGCTGTGTAACTCAAATAATATATCACTTCTTTACTAATTGTCCTTCTGTTTCTCTTTCATTATTTTGGCCTACTAATGTGATGACAAATGAATCTGAATCAGCTATCACCCACAATGATGCGATGTATAACAGTGGCGCTAGTGGACCGCGACCGAACTAATGACCGTGTTAGTGGGGAAATTTCAATGTGGGCTAATTTCTAATGGATAATGTAGTAAGTTATATTGACGATAGTATTATGTCATTGGTAGAGTGTTATCTTTAGTTAATCGATTGGGAATATCGACAGTCTTTTCGGATAATGTTTCAAATAGCGATATGTTGTAGTAATTTATAGTTATTATGTTTCTTATTCCTTTTTATAAGCACTTGGACGTGGTACCTGGTGAGTGCTTTTCGGCGCCATCTTGTATTTATAATTCTGTACTGAGAATGTGCTCGTGTGGTGTTGGCCCAGTTTATTTTAGGGTACATGGTAAAGTTATTTTTTATGACCGGATTGATAACTACCTAATCTGCAATTTTTTTTTTTACATCCCAGACGCAGACATTCTGGCCGCAAAGAATTCTCAAACCATTTTCAAATCGCATTCAAAACCGTTGCTCAAACCACGACATAAAAACAACAAAACTACCCACATTTCACAAAGTCACTCACTACTCCCAAAAGTGACAACAACATGAGTTTCTTCTCTAGTAGCACTAGTTAGCGTGATGGCACGCTTACTACACCATCACCACAAGTTATCGAGTTTCAGACGGAAGATATATCAGGCTTGGTGAAAATTAGCTCAGTTTTATGTGATACGAGGAATTTTTATTAGATTGTATATGTAGTCGGTGTGAAGTAGATTCATGACGTTCTTGCTCTATTTACCGGCACGTATTGGTAACGTTTACCGGTAAGTAGTAACGCGAGGTTTGAATTATGCTGTAAACTCAGGAGTTTGTTTGCATTCGTTTTTGAGAACATAATGGGAAAACAACTGCACATGGATTAATCGGGATTATAATCATAATACACAGACATTTTCCTATCCTAATTTTATACGCAATGTACACCTACTAACTACTACGCTATTTTCGTGACTAAAAATAAATACAGGAGGAAGCATATTAATAAGTTAATCTTTAGTACTTTTCCGATACGTACTGCTTATAAAGATCCTCGTAACATGTTTGTCACCCTGGGACTTGATTGAATGATAAGTATTAATGATTTTATGGAATGGCTCTAATCTGTCAAAAAACTGACAGGTTAGAGCCATTCCATAAAATCGTTCAAATAGTTTAGTTGACCGTTAGTGGAATTGTAAATAGCCAACTGTAATATATATTTATGCCTTTTTAAATGTTGGAACGCCAGCAAAACTAGATCCTCTTATTTTTTAACACATCTTACAAATCAAAGAGAAAAAATATAAAACTTCAAATAATAACCATGATCCGGAATTACTGAAAGATTTGCGGTTCGTCCGGCACGGATCTGATCAACACATGACCCCGGACAACCGGATGAGGCACACAATGTGGAAATACGGCGGCCATTATGGTTTGGCACGAATCTATGAGCAGTAGGATTGAGAGATTTCAAGAGGAAACAAAGAGTTCGCAGCAAAGAGCACGTAGGTTTTGGCAAACAATATCACAATATCGAAATGTTTTCAACGGAAATGTTAATGTAAAAGGAGTACAATAATGTTGATTAGTTAACATCTTCCTGCTGACTTCATAAACATCTACGGGTCGGGAGTAAGGAGTGTTGGCTTGTGCCATCTTACTTAGACATGGTCAGACAAAAGCGGTAAAAACTAAAACTAAGTTATGTCGTAGTAATAAATTATTTACAAACTATTAAACTAGTTATGTCTAGTTATTCCGTGATTGTACCAAAAATGCCAACTATAATCCCATTACACATTGTGTTAAGCAGTCAAGGTTGTACAGAACGTAAACAAGCAACAAGTTGTTGTTCTTGATCTTGGTTGGCTGCCATCCACAACAACGAGGGAAAAGAATAAGTAAACCATCAAGTTTTAACACAAGTTTATTTATCCGCATATCGTTGAATGGTCTATAGTCTGAGTAGACAGTAAAGGGGACTCTTAGTTTGGTACCCAATACCCGAAGAAAGCAGAAAAAGAAAGGAAAGAAAGAAATACTAAATAAATAAAAGAAATAATTGAAGCAGCTCATATAGTAACACAAAACTAGGTAGTCATGTCTGGTTTTATCCAGTCCAACTTCCGCCATACCCTCGAATACAAATGCCTGCCAAACATTGCGTTCCTCAAGTTAAATAACACTCGTCACAGTCGTCACGGAAATTCATAAATAAATAAAAAATTACACGAAACAATCCGTCTGGTTGCTTGTAACAGTTATATAAAAATAATGTTGTATGTAATAAAATATAACTTGTTCGTTGATTGAGTTTAACGAACTGTGAAGGATGCTATGATAGCTAATAGACAATCTATTTAGGATTATGAAACTGAGTGAAATAAAGATTTGGGTGACAAAACCAGAAGAGACAATTTCAAACATTTTACGGAAATAAATTGGAGATTGCGGGATTCTGTTTGTCTGATCAAAAATCGATCAATACAATTAAATTGTCGCATTTACTTGGCAGACAAGTTCATTGAAATTCATGGTACATTTACCTGGTGAATATGTATTGCCTAACTGGTATAGTTCGACAAAACGGTTTTTTGTTTCGGCCAAAAACGAAAGCATAAAGGCTTGTGCAGACCAGCGCGACTTGTCGCGCGACGCGACACGGGTTATTGTTATACTGTGAAGTTTTCTTAGAAATTGTATTGTTCGTGTCGCGTCGCGCGACAAGTCGCGCTGGTCTGCACAAGCCTTAATTCGGCCTGATTTGCATTTTCGCCAGAACCAGAATCGAGCAATTTGGTTGGACTCTACTATGTAGATAATATATCTGGAAATAGACCCTGTCAAGGTATTGTTCCCAACACGCAATGGGCCCGCGTGGTGGATTATGGCCTGCTCACTCTCATAGAGAGGAGGCCTGTGTCCCAGCAGTGGAAACGTTATAGGGCTGAGGTATATTATATAACGGACGAAAAAATAATGATATGACAGAGAAGCCACATACAAACAAATTGCTTATTTACGGCAACAGAAACATCAAGAACAAGAAAAAATTAATAGTTTTTTTTGGAATGGCATCTTGCACGTTAGCCTAGGAGGTTGAGGGCTGCTTAACGGGACTTTCCTGCGAGTGCCCCAGCCAGGGCATAAACCTGACAAACTAAGCGATTACATGCTAAGGGCACCCCCTGTGGGCTACGGACCTCGGCTTAAGGCGTCGCTGGGCGAGGCCAGCAAGGGACAGGCTAGATCGGATTAAAAACAGAATTCTACATCATTTACAAATTAAAATAAGATACTGTTTTTCAAGAACACAGTCGTCGTCATCTGTCCTCACATAATCTAAAGAATAACAAAGTTAACTCAACTGTGGCCACATTATCATAGTGCACACAAAATATTTACGCGCTCTGTATGAATATGTGCATGTCTGAGGACACTCTGACTCACACGCTGAATATTTAAATGTTATGTGGCAACTATGTGTTACGAACGGGTGATACTAAGACTATATTAATATGTTTTGCTTTAGAGACGGAGCAATACACAGCAGTTCTTCGTGTCTCTCATACCTTTGTATATTATGTCTATGTATGATGTGTGACTATCACAGTCTTATAAAGTAAAATGGCGCAAAGGCATACATTTTAGTAAAAAAAAGTAAAGTTTCCAATATAAAAACAGGTTTTTAGTCATGTGTTTCATTTCCGCGTAAGAACTTCGTACGAGGAAATGTAACACATGTCAGTATGTCGCCAAATAGAGAAGGAAGTCCTAAGTTCATACATGTATGTATGACACTAGCCAAAACACATACATAATGGAACACGAACACGACCAACTCCCAAAAAAAACATGTCCACCAAATAGGACAACAAAAAACTGGTAAAGAAAAGATTATCAGTAATCCATTACTGCCGTATTACGGTAGTCGTTAACTCGTCCCGAAGTGTAGTTTAAACTAATTGACGAAACAATCGGACATGGCTTAGTGTTAGGATGGTTACACATCTGCGACTTTGTAGCGCTATTTGGTAGCACTTTTGAGACGTGTCAATATTTTCGCCATTCCTTTATTGCCCCGATCACGCGGCTTTACAAGCGGCTTATGCGGTCTTGCGTGGTGGGATGTAGAATCTTAAAAATGTTTTATCGCCATATTTTTGTAATTTATGATGCAAAATATATTTGATTTGCTGGCTATTCAGTGGGTATTGTAATCGTACAAGTAGTGACTGGGCTTTAATCACACTTGGGCAAAACTGAAAAAGTTCAAATGACAGCCCGCCATCTCATGGTCCTACTTCAATTAATGCACCGACAGATTGTGTATTTTTTAATAGGATGCGCTGTCCCAGTCCTGGGCAAAGGCCTCCCTTCGCTCCTTCCATCGTTCGTGAACCCGCGCGTCCTCCCCTTCCCGGTTTGACAGAACCAGAGTGGCCTGCCGCGACCCCGTCTCTCTGTCTCAGGGAACCAGTTCTGAAGTATTTGGCCCACGCAGACATATCCTGCCCAGTCCCATTTAAGTTGTGAGCCTTTTGAGTCACGTGAGGTATCTGTTTTGGAGCGCACTATTCACATTTTAATAGAACACAACTAAATCGCGCTTAAAGCCCATAAATGTGTAACCACCTTTAACAAAATACCGACCGATTGCTACGACAATTTGGTTTAACTATCGATTGGACAATGGCGTACAATGGTTATCTTACCCACACAAGTAATTCATGTTAGTTTAAAGTAATGGCGCTGTTAGCTATTAGTGTGCGTTGCTTGCTTTACAAAACGCTGTCTGGTCTATGGTTGTTGAAGAAATAATGGCTGTACTTTTACGGAGTTGGATTCTACTACAAGTAAGCAGTGTTTAAAGTGCTGTTTGAATACCAAGGTTTGAGACATATCGTTACGATTTTTGCAAGACGTCAATTTTTCTTATGCCGAAAGCCGATGGTTAAAATTACTCACACTGGTTTCTGTATTTAAATTTCTTACGTAGTACTTAGGAATCACTTTAAGTAATGCTCATGTAGCGTTTGACAACGGCTCAACTTTAAAAACTCAATTCAGAATCCAGATGTTATTCGTGCATCCAAATGAGAAAATCCTAAATCAATATTGAATTTCGAACATTTTATTTCATTTGTTTTCATGGCCGAGCAATGCAATCGTTTTATATTTGACTCTATGCCCAAATTGGACTTTACAACAACACTTATTTACCTAAATTTGCCAAAAGTAGTCCACATATCAACAAAAATGTCGTAGGAGAAGGCTCTATGTATCGGTAAGTAAATGTGACACTGGCTGAAAACACGAAAAGCACTTTGGAAGGATCGCAAATACATTGTGAGTCTAGTCTTTATACGGCCATGTTTGAGGCTAGATTGATTCTGAAAAGGGTCACAAATTGCTAACATTTTTCGTGGAAGACGTAACGAGTGTTTGAAAGGCCTATTTATTTAAATCTTTGTCTACATGATTGGTTGTTGGTGTTTTTATTTAATCTAATTTTATTGTATATCTTTTGAACAGCTTAGGATTTTCTGACTTCAGAATAGGAAAGTACCTCACTCAAATAAAAAGGTTCTTTAAAGTCAGTTTTTTCCTCGTTTAGAGTTTATAAATAGCTTTAAGATTTAATGTAGCTACCTTATGTTTTTTATTTATAAACTTGACCGACATAAAATTAAGTACTTACATGAAAATCATAATTAAATTTTTTCCATGATACAATCATACAACCTTACGAAATCCTTATCCTTACGTATTATAACACTAAGTCCCCCGCCGCGTCTGTCTGTCTGTCTGAACGCGATGAACTCAAAAACTACCGAACGGATTTTCAAAGGGTTTTCACCAATGGACGGAGTGATCCATGAGGAAGGTTTTGATGTATAATTCATTAAAGTTTTGTGTAAATTGGCTGAAATATGACGATTATTGTTGAAGATGTCGGAAAAAATCATGCCGACTTGGGAGCTTTACTGGCGTGCGCCACGTAAACCGTAAAAGACACATCAAATTTATGTTCTACAAGATTGTTCAGCTAAAAAAGTTCAAAAAAAAGACCGCAATGGCATATATGTCTATCTTCTGAGGATGACCCACAGTAACTATTATTACCTTTCAGAATTTATTTTCGAAACTATTTTCACCAGTTCAAATTCAAATTCAAGTATTATATTAATATTCATTCAGTATTATAAAAATATGTTATTTAAATTGGACATTTAATTAAGATTAAAATATGCCTTGACATATCATTTAAATGAATAGTTTAGAAGATATCACAGATTCAAAATTACGCGCAACAAAATAATTATGGTTGACGGCAGCGCGGGCACAGCGGTAGGAGTCAATTACTTTTTCCTCGGCTATTAGGTACCTATATAATCGCAATAGTCCGTTTCCGTGGAATATTTTGCGACTTCCACGCGGGCGACTCCGCGGTCAAAAGTTAGTATAATATAATACCTAAAAACTCTTCAAAATGCCAGACAGTGCGACCTTCACGTTGAAAACTTAATTAATTCAAAATAACATGGTAACTGGGTCATTTCATAATATATTACAAGTTTTGAACAACAATACGTACTTTGTTACAACATTGAGAATTTGAATGAAATACTTAACACCATCTTGTAAGTAGGTGCAAACACCTTGTACAGTCGAACGCACATCGGTTGTATTGTAACACTTTTTAACCCTTGAGTTTGCTTTTGCGTAGTGCGGAGTTTCAATAAAATAAGAGACCAGCTTATACACATGTACAAAGATTGAATCTCAACGAGCGTAGGAAGACCGATGGCAAAATGCCGAAAGAAGATAACGACGAACGTCAAGCTTCTCAGCAGGCACACCAGGAAAAGATTGTGACAGAGTAAAGCAGAATGGAGTAAAAGGTTCGAATCTTTTACACCACTGTTCGTTAATCACACAGTACGCCACGAAGTAGGCATAAATGAAGATGAATATGCATTTTTATTCGACGGGCAACATTTTACCAGCCTTTAATTGACTGAGGACCAACCACCTATCATTACAGATATTGGTATCGAACTTGTGTGTTCTAAATAGTCCACTCTTAGATATTACTTCTGTTTTGACAACCAATCGACCTGAATAGCCCATTGTCAGAATCTGGAGCTGGTAGTCCAATTACAGATACAATAGTACTTGTAGAGACAATAGTGTCTCGATTTCCCACGAAAACCTCAACTACAAAACTGGTTTTCTCTCCCGCATCATAACTGGACCGATTTAAGTTCAATTTTTTTTCTTCAAGTAACCTTGCGAACGTAAACCTGGCTACTTCTGAGCTCATGCTCAGCAGTAGCCAGGTCGGGCAAAGTGTTGTTGGGTTTTTCCAGGAATTTCTCAGTAGTAGCCCGAATTCTGGATATGGGCCCGGTTGATAATAGGCTCGACTCCTATTACATGGGACTTAAACATAACTGGCGAAATGTAGTTGTGCTAGAGTACACCTCTGCTTTATTCTTCGTGAATACAGGCGTGATCTTATGTGTTTACTAATATAATGACAATGTCTAGTCCCCTTCCACTCGTTGAAACAACAATAAAATATAAATCAAGGGTCTACTCCTTACCCGACGTGAACAATTGCATCCTCGGCGCTATAACTTTACATAACACTCGGCAAATGTAAATATGAATCAGAAGTAGTACTAAAACAATAGGGTTCAATCATAACAGCAGATGTTAGAATGATGTTGTTATAACATGATTGTTTGACGTCCGTTGGTAGGTTAGTTGCAAATGTTAATGTTATTAGTCCTTTTGAGCTAAGATCCTCATGTTTCAAGTCCTAACTAGCGTAGGTCTCTTAAAAAGCTCATGCAGTGGAGTTTCGAATCTCTCGATAATCTTCTAGTGTATGGAGATCTCGCTTTCTATAGCCTTTTCCTTATGTAGTAGAAGATGGTAACTTTTGAGGAGTTCCTTTTCTAAATCTTGACTATCATTTGTCTTATAACTGATTGATTATGTTAACAAGAGCCTACAGGGTCTTCCCGTGAACGAACCATGAGGACAAGTAACTAAGTAACATTGTTTACTCTGGTTATAACGTCCTGCCCGTTCCTAGACAATATCTTACAGTATCTTACTTTTTCTCAAATTATCTCAGACTGTATCATTCATTAGCAAGCCTGACCGATCTTCGTCATAAAAAAACCATAAGAAATCTGAAATACTATTGCACATAAAATAAGTCTTTTGCAGCGAAGACGTTTCGGAAAAAAATCGAGATGAGATAAACGACACAGATAAATCTAGACACGTTACTTTCCCAGCTAATTGACTTTTTATCCACTAACACATTATACTAGTTTAATAAATTATTCATTAACATACTAACGTATTTAAAATGGTAATTTTCTGTATAAACAGTACGAAGAGATGTCCATTATGAACACGGGTTCTATACACTGTTATAGTTTATGATGTGGAGTTGAGATTACCAGCAAAGTTGTGAGACGATTTGTTGACCACAATTCGTTTAAATTCTCCTCCAGATGTTTTGTATGCACGGCCAAGGTATGGAACTCTTTACCAGCATCTGTGTTTCCTTCCACATATAACCCATCTGCTTTCAAAGCAAGAGTGAACAGGCATCTTCTGGGCACGCTCGTTTTATTGTAGACTTCATCCATCGGTTTTCATGCGGGGAGATCGGAGTCCACCACTCCACTGTAAACGGTAATCAACGGGCTTTGGAAGCGTATTTGTGATTCCAGTACCTATTCTTCAAAATTCTACTAAAATAAGGATCTTCGGTTGCTCAATGATCAGTCTTGCCATAACTTTGGATTGCTTAGGTTATGTTGCGTCTATAAGTTATTGTCCGCCTTCTACAAAACAAACTGAAAATTCTTGTCCAAGGATTTACATGTCTTACTACTAGGGTTACCAACTTTTTTTAAGTATATCAAATAAAGTATTATCGAAACCATTGATTGTAAAAATATTAGTAGATGGCGAAATAATTTAAAAAATATAGAAGGTATGTTTTAAAAACATTTTTATTCGTTAAATGCATATTTTGTGCTACTATTACCTTTATTAACAGGTATTTTTTTATTGTCTCATATCTATTTTTACTCTCTGAATTAAAGTTATAAATAAAATACCATTAATTCAGCGTTTACGAGATTAATATTACGGTGATCTCGCCATTTTGTTTTGAAATAAAAATGAAGTGGTTTTGCCTTTTTTTGGATTATAGTATTTAGTATTTTATATAGCAGGCTACTATATTATATAAAAGGGTTGGCAACCCTACTTACTAGTACTACCCACATATTACTTAGAAAAAGCTTTTTTCTATCCACTAAATATCGATATGATAACGTTCCGAATAGTTCGAAGTTTATACCAAAACGTTTCCATGATTTATTCAGCCCTTTTTTGTAATATCGATAAGTATACAAAGGGCTATATTTCAAAACTACTTTATGAAAACTGTTAATAACAATTGGGTATATAAATTGTTTGTGGGTTAAAAGGGGAATAAAACGGAGGGCGTAACGAGGAAAGAGGGTTGAGTTGAGACTAGAGTACTTGCATTTTTATGTAAATGTTAGGTTCAGTTAGGTCTCAAGTTGAGGAATATTACACTTGTGAGTTTTAGCTAGGTAAGTAAGTACTGCGGTAGGCAGCGACCTAGGTTTTAAGGTGCTAGGCTAAAGAAAAGTAAAGTAAAGGGGGCATTGAACAAAGGTCACCAGCGCAACGTTTCCAAAATGTGGTGTTTCTAGTTCTTAGGCCCATCCTTACAGAACCCATTTCGAGTAGTGCCTCCCAAAGGAAGTGATAAAGACTACAGCTGCAAATTCAGTTTGATGTCTCTAATTAAACATTAATCAACGCTGTGCTAAGCTCATTAGTACCATGAAATCACACGTTATGTTAGGAAGACGGCGTAACATAAACTAACTGCGGATATTAGTAATATGTGCTAAATGTAAACTTGAATATGTTCGTAGGAAATTGATGCCTTGAACGGGCGGTACTTGGGAGTTCTACCTTGCGGGAGGCCGAGGAATGATGGCAGGTTGAATTAAAAGGATTGTTTTAAAAGGCATTATAAAAGAGCATAGTGCATTTGAAGAATAATGAGTCCAGTAATGGGCTGCAATAAAAGAGTTCCACAAGTGATGGTACTCACCGTACTTCTAGCGCATCCTAGATAGTCAGCTGCGCTACCAACTTGCATAGTGCCGAACCGGGAGAAGATAGTAAAGCGCTTTAGATGTTAATTAAAGAATAAACGCTGAAGTAAGTGGGTACTCAAAATGCTCAGACTTCTTGGCAAATAATTTGTGTTCAAGGCTACGCAGCAGAACAGATGTTCCATTTATTGTATCCTTACACATTTGCTCGATTTCTAACAACCGATTTATCAGTGTTCGCAATATTTACTCGATTTTCGACGATGCAATCGACAGAAATACGACAGTCATATTTTAGGAGAGTGGAGTTAAATTCCTCAGAAGGGAATTTGCCTTTGTCGGTGTTTAGATAGACAAAGAATATTGAAAGGAAAAAATTAAAACACCAACGATGCGATTAACCGAAGCAGTGATTTGAACTTCTCGCCATTTTGTAATTTTCGTTCGTTCGGTCATTGTTTTCGTTCGCTGTTAGCTGTCAAACTAATTTCAATAAGCTGTCACGGTTTTTTTTACGCAGCACTTAAAATCACACCTGTAATTCTCTGAAGGGCTAGGCAGAGGGGAGCCTATACTGACCTATATGTTATGAAATTAATGAAACTTTGTCTATACAAATATTATAAAGCAGAAAGATTTGATTGTTTGTTTGCATTGAATAGGCTCCGAAACTACTGAACCGATTTGAACAATTATTTCACTGTTGGGCAGCTACACTATCCCCGGGTGACATAGGCTATATTATATTGTCAAAAAAAAATTAGATCCTTACTAAAACTCCAATAATGTAACCCAGGGTGTAAAACAATCTTGGCACAACGTAACAAAAAGTACTAGGCTTGCATGAATTCACCTTAAAGTATTTCAATCATTAGATGTTGTGCACAATTTCTGTGCAGTAACCTAACAAAAAGTACTCGGCTTAGGGTAGGTAGGGTAAGGTAGAGTAGAGTAGGTAGGGTAGGTAATGTAGATAGGTAGGGTAGGTAGATAGTTAAGCAGGTGCGCCGTAGATAATTACTTAGTGCTACCCGTGCGAAGCCGGGGCGGGCAGCTAGTTTTATACAATATAATACAATAATTGAAGAAGATTGAATACAACCGCATCGCATTCTAGATCAGTCCTATACTTAGATACCATCTGTATACAATATGTAAATCACGCAAAACAGCACTAATAAATCAATCGATATACTACAACACATAGCTACCTAGTTCTGCATGATTCAATCCTAACACCAGCATGTGAAGATCGGTATCAAGACAAATAACACACTACACACACTCGGCACAAACGCGACGCAACAACACGACATGTTTTGAATCGATAATCAATTATTTGTACGTCATTTCACTTCAACTTTCTAAAATGTACGTAGAATGCAATTTAAGGAACGTTTTGGTATACGGAAGGTGGATAGAAATGTCACCTGCACAGCTTGGTGATTGCTGAATAGCAGAACTTTAGGGGATGTCACGTTTGGCGCTCAAGAAAATCTCAATATAAACATCTGCATTTTTATTGTATTGAACGCCTCGGCGAAAAAATAAATCTGTGATAAGTTGATGAACTGGACCGTAAATTCTACTCACTTATAGGGTGACTTACTAATTTAATATGATACCATATTTTGTGTGGATTTTTTATCAAAAACACATAAAACTTGGATTTTACCTATACCGGCATGGATATTTGCTTAAGGCTACATTATTTTTATTTGATTATTTTCGGTAATAATATGGGGTCCTTACTGCTTTGTTTTTGCACATGGATCACATTTTCATGTCCTGGAAGGATTATGTCGAATTACCGAATTACTAAGGAATATAAAAATGAAATGATGTTCGTTAGTAACGGCTGAACCGATGTGGCTATTGTTTTAATATATTCGTAATAGTCCGAATCAGATTCATAAGGAGAGAAAAATTTCAAAAGTTGCCGGGAAAATTGGAAAATTCGGAAAAACTAAAAGTGCATTTTCTATGGGAATTTTATATGAATTAAATATGGAAATTTTGACAGGACAACGTCTGTCGGGTCAGTGATATTTAATAAAATTAAATTACAAGTCACCTGTATTACCTTCTCTAACAGCTTACAGTTGACATAATTAAAAGGAAAACTTAGGAGATATTATAAACAGCTATTTAAGTATCTGATTTTCTTTTGTTTTCAGATTACCAGTGAGGGCACATATTATGGGGTGCGAGCAGAAAACCTCCCCGTGTGCCTGATGCCTGCTGGTCCCTTATGGATACGTCCGAGGGGAAGAGCAGTCGTTGGGCCGGTGCACTCTGGGCATGGACAATACACTCTTCGAAAAAGGTAGCGGAGTTTTTTGGCGAGGGTATTGTTTATGGCGAATTTCTGCTAGGAGGAGAGCGTTACGTTCCTCCAGGGTGGATGGTGGCCTACTCCCCCCTCTGCTTACAGAGGGACGGTCGAGTGGGCGAGGTTAGGACCTGGAGGTCCGTAGAGGAGGGATCTCCATGTTGGAGAAGCAGGGCGGGGCTCGTTGTGCACTCACCCTGCCAACGAGCTGGCAGCGGGAGAATTTATTCTCCTGACTGCACCCGTCGATATCGTAATCCGGAAAGAGTTCACGGTCATGTTTTGTGACTCGGAACGGGACGAGGATCTTGGCTTAACCGCCCGGATCGCGAGGACGTAAACCTCTATAAAAAATTCCTCTAATACCAAGTTTTGGTGCGTGGCGAGGGTATGGATGGCTGAGGAGTAGTGCCATCTGTAACTCTTAGTTGCAGGTGGTGCATCAGTCGTTAGCGCACCCCCAGCCGGGGACCAGTGGAATCCTTGGGTTGGGTTACAAATGTACACTTACCTAGGGACAGGGGGTAACCCTAGGAATGACGTTTTATATCCCCCACACTCGTGGGATCAAGTATGACGAAACCAAAAACTAAAAATAAAATAAAAAGCGTAGAGATGGTGAGCGATTCGGGGTCGGAATCCGACTCCGCATCTGGCGCGAAGGGCTCTTCTGAGAGCCCGGAGCGCGTTGAGACGGGGGCCGCAAAGAAGAGCGACTTCTTCAAGCGGTCCAAACCAGAGGGGTCGTCCTCTGACGGCGAGCTAAATGCGGCTCGCAAAAAACTGATAAAGCGGGGCGGGCCTCGGGAACGGGGTGTGGCCAGAAGGCTCACTACCCCGGAGGACAGCGAGCCGAACAGAGGCTCTGAGTCCTCGGGCGGTGAGCCGGACGCCGCTGGCAGCTCCGAGCTGAAGGAGGCGGCCAGCAGCTTCGAGGAGGTCGTGGCAACAGCCATCCGGGCTGTGGGCTTGAAGAGGATTCAGTCCTCTAAAGACAAGGCCATGCCCGCTGCCACGGCCTCCATAATGGCGGCAGCGAAGGCCCTTCAGGTCGGGTCTCCATCGGACGCACTGTCCGAGATGCGGGCGGAGGTCGGCCGCTTGACGGCCACTATCGAGCTTCTCCGAAAGGAGAACGAGGAGCTCCGAGCGGACCTGGCCCGGCTTCGAGGAGCTGGCCCCCGGGAGGTGCCCCAGGGGGGAGCGATGCAGTCGCAGGCGGAGGACCGGGTTTTGACCCTGGTGCGGCAGGAGCTGGCCGCACTCAGCAGCCGGTTTTCCGTGATGGAGGGCATTGTCCTGCGCCCTCCGCTAGCGGCGAGCAGGCCGGCAACTTTTGCCGCCACCGTGGCTACTCCGGCCACGCCTGCGGCCAAGCTTGCGGCCAAGTCCGCGGCCAAGCCAGCGGCCAAGCCCGCGGCTAAGCCAGCGGCCAAGCCCGCGGCTAAGCCAGCGGCCAAGTCCGCGGCCAAGCCGGCGCCTCCGGCGAAAGTTGCGCCGTCCAAGCCCACAAAGGGCGGGACGGCTGCGCGAAAGGGGACCCCAGCTGTGGCGGCAGGACGGTCGCCCCCGGCCCCGCCTCTTAATTCCTCTCTGGCCGACGCCGAATGGCAAGTAGCCGGGGAGAAAAGGCAGGCGGGAAAAGCCAAAAGGGCGGCCAATCGGAAGGAGAGGCAGCAGCAGCGCAAAAAGCGAAGCGCCGCGGCTAGGCTCCGCGCCCCGAAGTCCGCAGCTGTAGTAATCACACTACAGCCGGAAGCGGAGAAGAAGGGCGTGACCTACCGTCAGGTGCTCGCTAAGGCGTGGGCGGCGGTGAACCTGGAGGAGATCGGCGTCGCCGATGGCTTCCGGATGAAGGTCACTGCGACGGGGGCTCGGATGCTGGAGATCCCCGGTGCGGCCAGCGGCCCGACCGCGGACGCCCTGGCCGAAAGGCTCAGGGCGTCCTTCAATGCGGAGGAGGCCCGAGTCTCCAGGCCCACCAAGTGCGCTGACATGCGCATCCTGGGCCTGGACGACTGCGTGACGGCGGAAGATGTTGTGGCCGCCGTGGCTAGGACCGGAGGGTGCTCTGCCGAGCAGGTGAGGGCAGGCACTATCCGTCCTGACAACACGGGCATGCAAACCATAACGGTGAGCTGCCCCGTGTCGGCGGCCCAAAAGATAGCCGGGGAGGGCCAAAGGCTCCGGGTGGGCTGGGTATCCGCGCAGGTGAAACTGCTGGAACCCAGACCACTGAGGTGCTTCCGCTGCCGGGTGGGGCACCACGTAGGAGCGCAGTGCACCTCGGAGGTGGACCGCAGCGAGGAATGCTTCCGCTGTGGTCGGCCCGGTCACAAGGCCGGCTCGTGCAATGCCACGCCGCACTGTTATGCGTGTGCGGCGGCTGGCAAGCCGGCCGATCACCGGGCCGGGAGCAAGGCCTGCGCTCCACCTGCCAAATCCAGGGGCAGGGGCAAGCCTTCCGCCACCGCCGTCACCGCCGCAGCCGCCACCGTTGCCGCTGCCGTTGCCGCCTCTACTGGCGCCGTCGTCGCCGCTAGCACCGCGGCAGGGCCATCACAGGGGGCCCGGGAGGAGGCTGAAATGGATTGCCATTGATGGCCCCATTACGCCTCCTTCAGGCGAATATCAACCACTGCGCCGCCGCTCAGGATCTGTTGCTCCAGAGCATGGCGCAGTGGTCGATTAACATCGCCGTGGTCGCTGAGCCGTACTTTGTCCCGCCCAGGGATCACTGGGTGGAGGACCTGAGCGGCTCAGTGACCATTATTTCGTCGGCCGCCGCCGGTACCCCGTCCCTCGAGGCCGTCAAGAGGGGATCGGGTTGCGTGGCAGCACGGTTCGGGGAGATTGTCGTGGCAGGAGCGTACTTCTCCCCGAGCCGAACTCTCGCCGAGTTCCACAACTCCCTTGGGGAGTTGAGAGTCATCGTCGTCGGGTACCATCCCCTGCCCGTGATCGTCCTCGGGGACTTCAATGCCAAAAACGTGGCTTGGGGTTCCCGGTATACGGACACACGGGGCAGGATGGTGGAGGACTGGGCTCTGGAGACGGGCCTGGTCGTCCTAAACCGGGGTTCTGTCCCCACGTGTGTGCGGATGCGGGGTGAATCAGTGGTGGACATCTCGTTCGCCAGCCCCGCTCTGTCGCCGCGTGTCATCGACTGGCGCGTCATGGAGGGGGTGGAGACCTATTCCGATCACCGGTACATTCGGTTTGAGGTCTCCGCCCAGACGTCGGGCGCGCCGGTCCGACAGACCCCGAGTGGTCCGCGGTGGGCGCTGAAGCAGCTGGACCGGGAGCTCCTCCTGGAGGCCTCGATCGTGCAGGCCTGGGTGTCATCACCGGACAGGCCTGCCGACATCAATGACGAGGCGGAGTGGTTCCGGGAGGCCATGTCCGTAATATGTGACGTGGCAATGCCCCGGGTCCAGCCCGGAAGTGCTCGGCGCCAGGTGTACTGGTGGTCGCGTGAGCTGACCGCTCTACGCGCGGCGTGCGTTGATGCGCGCCACCGGTACTCCAGGCACCGCAGGCTCCGTATCCGCCCTCCGGATACGGAAGCCATTGAGGCGGAGCTGTACGAAGGGTACAGAGCGGCGAAGACCGCCCTCCGAGCGGAGATCGGGCGGGCCAGAGGAGTGGCCCGCGAGGAGTCGCTGGAGACTCTGAACAGAGATCCGTGGGGACGCCCATACAAATGGGTGCGAGATAAACTCCGCCCATGGGCTCCCCCGCTGACGCAGAGTCTCCGGCCCCAGCTCGTGGAGGACGTGGTGAGCGCTCTGTTCCCTTCGCGAGGGGAACACACTCCCCCGCCCATGGCTCCGCCTCCTGCGGTGCCCGATGCGGACCACACCACTGACGACGACGATGAACCTCCGGAGGTGACCGAGGTAGATTTGAGAGTGGCGGTACGTAGGCTGAGTGCCAAAAATACCGCCCCAGGACCCGACGGCTTACCTGGAAAAGCCTGGGTTCTGGCCTTAGAGGCTCTCGGGCCTCGACTTAGGGGGCTCCTAAGCGCATGCTTGGAGAGAGGCCAGTTCCCACTTCGTTGGAAGACAGGGAAACTGGTCCTCATTAAGAAGCCGGGGCGCCCGGCGGACTCTCCGTCCGCTTACCGGCCCATCGTGCTGCTCGACGAGGTGGGCAAGCTCTTTGAAAGAGTAATTGCAGACCGCCTTGTCGGGCGGCTGGAGCGAGTGGGGCCGGATTTGGCGGACAGCCAGTTTGGTTTCCGCAAGGGGCGCTCTACGGTGGATGCCATCATGCGCGTTCGAGCCCTCACGACGGGGGATGCTGTTGCCCGGGGTGGGGTCGTCTTGGCGGTGTCTCTCGACATCGCCAATGCCTTCAACACCCTGCCCTGGAGTTGCATTAGGGAGGCACTCCGGTATCACCGGATGCCGACCTACCTCTGTCGAGTGGTCGAGGCCTATTTGACGGATAGGGCCGTCATCTACCCCGGTCACCACGGAGAGTGGAACCGGCGAGAGATGTCGTGCGGTGTCCCGCAGGGATCGGTCCTGGGGCCGCATCTGTGGGACATCGGCTACGACTGGGTGCTGCGCGCCGACCTCCCTAGCGGCGTCAGCGTGGTCTGCTACGCTGACGACACGCTGGTCCTGGTGCAGGGGAGGTCGCATGAGGCAGCGGCCGAACTAGCGACACGTTGGGTTGCGACAATCGTCGATAGGATCCGGCAACTGGGACTCGAGGTGGCCTTGCACAAGTCCGAGGCCATGTGTTTCTATGGTCCTCGGAACGCGCCACTGTCGGGTTCCCAGATAACGGCGGGAGGGGTTCACATCGGCGTCGAGTCGACGACGAAGTACCTGGGACTCGTCCTCGACAGCCGGTGGAACTTCGTGGAGCACTTCCGACGTTTGGCTCCCAAACTGGATAGGGCTGGGGCTGCTCTGAAGCGGCTTCTGCCCAACCTAGGGGGTCCAAACGCCTCCTGCCGGAGGCTTTACGCGGGGGTCGTGCGGTCCATGGCCCTTTACGGGGCACCGGTGTGGGCGCGTTCATTGAGGCTGCGACCGGCCCGGCGGTTGAACGCGTCCCAAAGGGTCATGGCCATCAGGCTGGTCCGGGGATACCGCACGGTCTCCCGTGAGGCGGCGAGCCTCCTTGCCGGACTACCGCCATGGGATCTGGAGGCGAAAGTCCTCGCGCACATGTGGGAGTTGCGCGAGGAGGCGAAACGCCGGGGTGTAACTCCGCTGCCGCGAGAGATCACGGCACAGCGGACAGAGCTCCGGCGGGACCTCATGGCGGCATGGAGTGTGCGATTGTCGCAACCCAGCGCTGGGCACGCCACAATTGCGGCGATAAGTCCCCTCTTTGAGGAGTGGCTTGAGAGGCGCCATGGCGTCCTCACCTTCCGCCTGACGCAGGTCCTCACCGGACACGGTTGTTTCGGGAGGTTCCTGTTCCGAATTAGGCGGGAGGAAACGCCCGGGTGTCACCACTGTGTGGATCGCCCGGAGGACACGGTGGAGCATACGGTGGAGGTCTGCCCGGCTTGGGCGGAGCACCGCCGTGTCCTCACGGAGGCGATCGGCGGCGGCGATCTCTCGCGTCCGGCCCTGGTTCAGGCCATGGTTCGGCGCGAGAGTGCATGGGAGGCCGTCACCTCCTTCTGCGAAGCAGTTATGCTCGCGAAGGAGGAGGCGGGGCGCGCGAGGGAGATGCAAGCTGCACGCCCTCGCGGCCCTAGTCGCCGCAGGAGACGCCCCGGGCGTCGGGAGTCAAGAGCCGACTTCCGGCCACCGTAGGCGCGGGCCTGCGGACGGTGAGCAATGGGCAGCTCGCCGTCCGATCAGGACCAGGCCCGTGTCGACGGCGCGTTGTGTTCCACGCGCGCCTCAAAGAGATGTCAGCATCAACCGACGGGGTCGAAAGACCAATGCCTGCTGGGGTTGCGGGTTTGTCTGAAAGGGATATCGCGGCCCCGGCACACAGGCAACGGAAGGAACACGGGTGGGTTTTAGTCAGTAAAAGTCTGACACACCCTCTCGCTCTGCCCAGAGCGGGAGAAGTCATTTGATGATTTCCCATCCAAAAAAAAAAAAAAAAAAAAAAGGGCACATATTATAAAAGATATTATGTTGTGAATGTTTATAAATATAAACTTGATTATAATGGAGACTAGACATAAAGGACAACTTTGAAACGGTATTTTTCCTATGCCATGCTATACGTATATAATTTGTTTATATTAAATAAACAATTATAATGGTTTATAAAGAAAAATAATAACTGAATATAGGTATGTAGACAATTTAATAATACTACGTAAGTTAATGCAGAATATAAAATACATGTTTAAGATGTTCTTGTATAGGGTGTTCTATGAACGAGTACCTACTAAGAATCTTCATTTACTTATTATATCATAAATAATGTTTTGCGGTCTTTAACCACAAAGCACATTTTTAATGTACAATTCAAATGCCGTTATTGTTTTTATGGCTTGTGAGTTTATACCAGGCAGTAAACTGCTCATACCTCTCCATAAATAACAGTTCAGATTACGCTTTAAGATACAGCATACGTACGAGTATATCGAATATTGTATAGAACAACAATATCGCTCAGCATTCATTTTATAAGGACACGTTCACACAACGCTACGCTATAAATTATTGACATTTTCGGAGCTTTAACTTACGATTCAGAATATACACAATTTGTTTTTTTTTTTTTTCATAATGAATTTATAAGTTTCAGGAAAATTCCATATCATCGTCATTGCTTGATGAGCTTTTCACGCTAGTTATTACCAAATCCATTGTGTGTGCACTTAATACGGATCGCCGTCAAATAACTTGCTCTAAAGTAGCTTGCGATTTAAAGCGTATAGTGTGACGATATTTTTCGACGGCATGTGAAGCCAAGTCAGAGGACCATGGGCGGCTTTAGAACTCTGACACCAAGTTAGTCACTCACTAACCACACGAAAAGAAAAAGTGTGAACGACATGTTAAATAGTTTTATAGCTGATGCAATATACTTTACTATATACCGAAATAGTATGGCGTAGTTTGAACTGAACTGCCCCTAACTTCTTGGTTTACTGTTTACAGATAACAAAAAAAAAAAAATATAGATAGATGACCAGTTGGTGGTAGATCGATAAAGATTTTATGAAGACTTCAGTACGTACCCTAATTACGTAATACTCGATCAATCACAATCTGAATCGTCTTGAAACAGATTGCTAATCCATTGCTTCACAAGATCGAAAAAAAAATATGCTCAACAACGTAAATAACGCAATGAACGTTGTTGAACTGTCAAAATGAAACAGATTAGTCGTAATCATTTACGAAAATGTGTTACGCAATTAGATAGCAGGCTAAATCATTTGTTTTTGGTACAGTTACTTACTAGCTACACATAAGTTTCCTTGGCTTACCTGGAAGTCTTAAACAGACCCCGGACCCAGGTTGGCCGAAGCAAGGAACACCTACTTAGGTGGAGATTCACAATTCCGACCAGCATGTGAAGCATGACCGCCATAGAAATGGGTTTTGTCGACGGAAGAATAGACAAAATGACAGATAGTGATTGTTTATCTGTCATTTTGGTCATGCTACGCGTGCTGGAGTGTAAATGTAGTGCTGTTCCACAAACGATGGGACACTATTATTATCGTGTCCAGCGTGTCCTTCTGTCTGCACTTTATAGTAACTGATGGATGATACTGAAGGTGCCAAATTTCGTAGCCAAATTCTGGGCCGCCTCAATTTAGATTACCATCGACACGAATAGAAGAATTGCCTTTAAGTACATGTTCGTAACGTTAAGACAAGACTACCTCCCAATAAAAAATTAAAAAGCATTCGATAAAATGTCCGCTAAACACAGTTAGGTCAACAGAATATGGTAGTAATTAGGAACAACGAATATCGAGTGGTTTGCAAAAGGATCTTTGTTTGAACAGTCAGGAATGGCACACTCGTACTCCGCAGTTTATGAATCGAGACCATTGTTCCGAACCAACATCTGTTGTAATACGTAAATGTATTGCCAACACTTGTAATGTACTTACATAGTATGGAATGGAAGTATTGGTACCTAGGTACGCGAAGAAACTAAACCTACATGGAATATATTTTGCAGACCTACATATTTTCCATATTCGTAACACCACACTGAGCATTTATATTCGAAACAGAAATCACTGAAGTAGCTCAATACCAAAAAAACTGAAGTGTGACTGGGCTGGCCACGTCTTCCGTATGGTCAATGAGTTTTGAGCCAAAATAACCACTACGTTGAGCCTTCACACAGCCAGAAGGCGTCTTTCGTAGTAGACCATGTAGAAGATGGCGGGATGATCTGGACAAAACCAACAATGGTGAATATTGGCGCGGGACAATGAGAAAGTGTTGTATTTGCTGGTGTTAAAAATATTGGTGAGGTATGATAAAGGCTTGTGCAGACAGCGCGACACCGGTTATTGTTATACTGTGAAGTTTTCTTAGAAATTGTATTGTTTGTGTCGTGTCGCGCAACAAGTCGCGCTGGTCTGCACAAGCCTTAAAACATTGTGGAGTGTTAACAATGCCAAGGCGTTAAAAGCTATGAAGAACATAATAATCGAGCATGTTTTTTTTTTATTTTTTTTAGCACTGAGCATCGAGCTAAGAATTGACGCAATAATAGAGCCTAAAACATTAAAACTTTTTGTAAATAAAACGATAAAATATTATAGAAAACATCGTTTATCTTTATCGTGCCTAATATATTTTGTGTTCCTACGTGTTTCATGCTCACATAAGAAATTGTAAACTAAAGAAAATATTAGCTCTTTCTAAGAAGCTGTAAGTAGTGCTTATCTCTGCTTGTTGCCAAGATTACTTTTTACGGTTCCGTACCCGACGGGTGGCAAACGGAACCCTATTAGTAAGCCTCCGCTGTCAGTCTGTCTGTCTCTCATGAATAGGGTTTATGGTTTTTCATTTCTTGGGTCACGAGAATTCTCGAACTCGATTTCTCGGGACTACCCGGGAAACCGAGAAAATTTATTATAGCGTTTTTTTTACTAAAGTACCTATTTAAAATAATTATGTAGATAGTGTTAAATATTGTAAGGTGGTACGGAAGCGTGAGTCCGACTAGCACTTGGCCGGTTTTTCTTCATAATAGGTCTAAAGACAAAGGTAAATAACAAGATATTTACGAACTGCTAATCTTTGCGACATTTAGTAATAATGTTCTGCTATTGTCTGATGAAGTCAGTAATGAACAATTATTTAGATGTCTAGAATAGAAATCTGAAGTTTGGACAAAATCCCATCATTTTAATTCAAAGAATCACATTGAAATGAAAGGTTTGCTAAACTCAATATTATCACCAACATATTTACGTAATGGTCAATCCGTTAGTTTTGTATAAACTAGAGGCGCTTAGCACGTGCTTAGCTGTTAATCCGTAAGTTACTTAGAAAAATATACTGAGCTCAAACCGGTTTCCATACAAAAGTGACAAATAACCCGTTACTTAAAAACATAACAACACGTAACAACAAATAAAACTTTCAAGTGGCATCGAAATTCTTGCTTAAAATTCTGCTCGCTTAGTAAGCGAAAATACTGCAAAGATAATTTGTCTTGCACAGCACAGGTAAGTATTTGTACATTCTCATAAATGGCGGTCCAAACTATAGAAAATAACACGTTACGCTGCCTCGAACGTGATGGTGATGATACGATTAAAATAACACATCGACATGTCGATAGCATTGAAAGGAGTGGACTGGGTTACTGACTTTCTCCGAACCAGTTAGCAAGTGCTACAGTATCCTCCTAAATGCGCTATCAAAGACAGTATCATATTACAAACAACCCCAGCCCACATCCTGTTCTCAAAATAAACCCTCTATACTTCACTAACTTCTATTATTCTTGCTTCCATTATTTAGTAGGCATAGACAATATTTTTCTTTTCAAAAATAGAACGTGTTAAAGAGTTCGAACCTTTTTGTTTGAACTGTTAGAACAACAATGAGTCGAAAAGTAAACAAATGAACCTACGAGATGGGCCAAGGTCGAAGCAGATAAATATTTGGAGTAAAACGAAGGCTGAATAATGTAAGCTTCGGGAAAGGGAGAAAAACTTACTGAAACGATTTTAATCGACTTATGAGAAATGTTTTGTTATTAACTGGGAGTCTCCAAATATGACTGGTCGGAATGACAATGGATTTGACAGATTTGGATATTTCAGGGCTGAAAAAAGTGATGATAAAGCTTGATTTGTGGATAAATTAATGCTGAAAAGATGAAACAGACACCTGTAATCAGCTTGGCCTCAAATAAACCAGCGACTATGCTTGATTATAATAAAATAACCAGCCAGAGAATTGTGAAAAAGAGGATTAAAATGGCACAGCCAGGTTTCCGAGTATGAATAATAAGCATATTAAAAGTTAGTCAGAGTTTCGTGTCAAAACGTAGGACTGGATTCAAATCCAACGTAGGTGCACACTTGTATTTGACACACGTTCTGAAAGCCGAGTTCCTAAATGTCAAATAGAAAGTTTAAATTGAATTGTCGCTCACACGGAAATGAGTGGTTCACCACATTTAAATAAAGTCTAACATAGCTAGTATTTAGGGAGAAGGTTGGACACCTGGCGAAGGATTTATGTTCGATTTCGTATCAAAACTTCAATTTCCTGAAGTTCGAATCTATCCCAACTTCAAGTCATAAATTATGCACGTTGTGCTCTGTCATTTGTTCGTCAATAGCTGTTCTTGCGATCTCATTGGAAAGTTTATTTCTAGCGCTTGAATAAAGGCAGCCTATACTTCTAGTTCTGTAATCTTATTTCTATTTAATGCCCGGTTGATTTTGTCGCGCCCCCTTAGCTCCATTAACGTTTTGTTTAGAAACGGCTTCGAACGAATTTAATACATGTGTTGGGATAAAAAATAATCGTCGCTCCAACACTTAGCGTGTCTCGCAGGTGGCTTGGATCAACAAAAACTATTTGTCGAAGAATTTTTGGTGCTCCCAAAATTTTTAAACACGTCAATCTAATCAACGCTCTTTAGAAGCATATTTTGAGATGTATTAGTAAAATTTTAGTTTATGATGCAGTTTCATAGATATAAAAACCCCATTTGTGAACCTAGTTCAATGAAGATGCCAAATCTAAGGACAAATGACGCGATTTCCAATCATAATTTCGATAGCAAAATCCGAATGAATGATAATTAATTATTATTCAGATAAATAAAATTGCTATTAAAAAGCAATTAAGTACCCGTCTTATTGTATCATTCGATAACATCTGGCCATCATAATGTATTAAACTCAGTTGGTGGTAGGTAATAGTGTTCGGAACCTCGGACTAATTACGCACTGGTCATGCAAGTGTGAAAATAACTGTGTTATTGCTAAACCACTAAAGAAATTTACATAATACACTATAAATCACAAGTTGTTGCTATTCTTTTGGCGGGAAAAAGATCATATCTTAAGTAATTTCCTGTTTCGCTAGCTCTAATTGAAAAAAACACACCCAAAAACATTAAAACATTAGTAGTCATCTTCGCCAAATTCCACTGCGAAAGATTCTTCGAGATGTTTATCCAATTTCTTTTTCTTTTGCCAGTAATGACTTCGATAATAAAGGGTGCCAATTTCGTTTGCTTATCTATCGGCAAGAGAAAGTTGCTAACCTTGTTCGCAAGATTATAATCTTCGAAATTGTTGAACCGATTTAGATCACTTGTTACGTTTCGCTATCATTTTTTTCATTTTTACAAAAGAATAAGTTCTTTGAATAATTTGATTTAACGCCGAGGTTTTTTATCCAGAAAGGCAGAAAAAAACGATAGTTAAGTGAGTCAGGTTTCCGAGTAAGTTACTTCGAAGCAGCCCTCTAAAGTTGTTCCCTCTTTTCTTTGTTTTTTGCATGCGAGTCAAGTCATTTGTTACTCAACATATTTTTCTATCGAACCAATCCATCGATTTATTATTCAATGTCAGTTGAAACCTGACGTTTTTTTCAGTGAGCCGTTGGTGTAGGAGAACCGGCTCGACGGGGAGTGCCGAGTCAACAGGTAGGGTATAGGGCACTGACCTACAGTTGCGCTGCATGAATGGCATCGAAGTCGTTCAGCTGGCTGCTATTCTTAATGAACTAAGTATCGATTTTTGAAAACAGAAACAATTAAAACCACAGGGGTTCACAACACATAGAAAAAGGAACAGGCGTAGTGGAGGATGACCATCGCAATTTAAAAAAAAAACTTGTTGCTGTGTTTATTAGGTTTGTTCAAGTTGAGAATGTGAGAATTTTTTGACACTGCTGTATGTGATGTATTTATAATAAGAATATTAAGTAAGTACACTCATTAGCAGCATGTAGACTAAGTAAACCAACTGATATCAAGTCAAATAACGGCACTTATCTAACGAATTCCAAAGTGAAAGAAATACTATTTTGAATGCAACGAATAAAAAAAACTCTCGTTGTAAAGATAACTGTAGTTTGAAGAGTAACTAAGTAGGTAATTCATGCCGCTCACCTCGCAAACTGCAGGCGAAACGTGTCGTTTCGAGCCAGTTGCACGCCAGTGTCCTTTTGAACTTAACAAAGGTCTACTTTCACCGACGCCAGCCCCCAAGATTCAACTATACCATATACGGCCCTCTCGACGAATATTGCAACTTTGCTTACGCGCTTTTTTATCGAACAAAACAGTAAAGTACAATTGAAACGGTAAATTGCGATCGCATAAAAAAAACCGTAGACGCACTTCACAAACACTCGTCAAGATTGACCACTTTTATTTCACCGCACTGCTGATTCTGGAGAAAAAAGTGTTGTATCATGGGCCCGATTAAAAAGTTGGGAAACTTTTCGACTGTTTTCGTTGATCGAACGTGGTAAGACGTTCGTCGTGGGGCGATGCCGCCGCGCGAATGGTGGCTAGCCCGGCTCGCCGCGACGAGAACAAAACGAGTCGAGAGAAGCGGAGCGTGCGCCGCGATGCAAAATACACCGGGCGTACAAGACCGAAAGAGACAACCACTCAGAACCGTTTACCAACCCCCCTAGCCCCGCATGCCAAATTTAAGGGGAAGTAAAACACCTGCCTGTAAAACATTATTTTATTGAACATTATCGACCCAGATATTTTTGCAGTTTGTTTATTACAAAGAATTTAATTGACTTAGTTGGAAATTATCTGAGTCAATTTGACGTCACAAGGACTACTTTTACAAGGTTTTGTTTGTAGGAGTGCCATTCTTCAGTCTTATAAAATTTACAATATGGAAGAAAAAAGCACATCACACAATAATATTGTAAATAATGTATTCGAATAAGATAGAATAATATAAAGAATACATGATTATATACAAAGACAAAACAATATATGTAAAATAATTAAAAAAGTATAAAATATAAAAAAAGAATACTTATAATTAACTTCTGACCTTAGTTGCATACTTAAAAATAATATATACTCAGAAATTCCCATTTTACATAGTAGAAATAATCTCAATGAATATAAATTGTATAAAACGTGTCTACTTAACTTATCAGTTAACTATCACCGATCTTAGTTAATAGTGGAGTGAAATAATTGAAGTCAATAAAAATAGAAAGAACAATAAATAATAATTAAGATTCAAATTAAATTTCAGTGGAACACAATACTCATAAAAATCTCTATATACAATACAAAATTAGATAAATAATAATACTTAGTACTAATTTACATTTGCTATCATGGTCTTACAAGTTCTATGGGAACACTTAAATCTGGTGTGACTAACAATGGATTCGTCTGCAGACGAATCTTAGCATCATAAGCTTGTTTGTGTGCAACCGCAGTAGGTGCCACTTTATTGAAAAAGTTTGTTCTTATAGTTAAAACTATAGTACTCATAAATCCAACCACGATGTATATGCCACCGATGATCGAAAACAGTCTCAATGTAAATTGAAGTACATTTTCCCTTTCTTGGTATACTTTGACTTTTAACGCAGCCATATCATACTTGACAAATACACCGGGGACTCCGTGGGATCCTTTAGTATGACTGATTGGTCTTTGAAGCTCTTTGACAGCGTACTGGAAAGTTTTTATTGTTTCAAATGTGGTATCTACATCAGTTGGGACAACTTCTATAAAATATTGGTATAGCATATTTTCTTCATTTGTGACTTTAAGGTCACCTTCCAGTGGGTATATTAATCCATTAGCTGGACTACCGAAGCTGAGACGGTGTATTCTGTGACTGAAGTTTTGGGGTGTGTCATCAAACAACATGTTTAAATGTATGTGTCCTCTTGGTAAATGTAAACTTTTTCCTGCTGTTACATGGAAGTTTCCAGCAACTTTGTTTAGTGTTAGAACACCATGAAGTCTGCATGCATCTGGTCGACGGTTAGGCTTTGTTTTTCTCGCCGGTATCGTAGCACGAACAGAACCATGGCCTTTTTTCCATAACAATTGCCAAACAGAATGATACTCTTCTCTAAGGTAAGAATTTAGGTATTTTACAGCATCAAAGGCGTCTTGTTGCTCCTGTGTGAGCTCGAACCATGTGTCCTCCTCTTGTAACTCACCAAAACCGAACACGCTTTGTGAAGTAGAGTCCAGAATATCAGCCCCAATGTTCGAGCAGGGCATAGCAACAGTCATATCTATGTTTATTCGGAGTTTTTCGTCCATATCAACATCTGGCATGAATTTGAATACTAAATTACTGTCTAGATAGTAAGTTACTTCGCTATATAACAGCCACATAATTATAAAAAATGCGATAACTGAAAAAGTGCCGCCTACCGGTGTGCTGTCCACGTACTCTTCCGGCACTTTGGGGAAGGCATCCAGCTCCTTCACTCTGTCAATCACTTTCTTTTTACCTCTATATCTTAACATTTTTAATTAAAAATAACCGTATCTAAACGTAACTTCTCAGTCGACGTGTTTTTGACTTTTTGTGATTTTTATTATTTTGCTTCCACTTGACAAATGACAAGTTGACACTTGAAAACTTTGAGTTTGTTTGACAGCAAAGCTAGGAGTCACAGGGGTCCGTTCATATATTACGTTCGACAATGAATACAACGTGGAATGAATGAACATTAGCAGTTCATTCAGTACAAATACCGATCAAAGTACGCTCAATGCGTCGTCTTCAGCGAAATAATGGAACGCACTCGTTAGTATTACGTGGAGCGTTTACAAAGGCATATTTATACAAATAAGAACACTAACAGATTATAATATTCAACATTGTTTTAAAAAATAATTAAGAAAGGTATTACTTATACACAAATTATAGCCTTTCAGAAATACATTACATTACATCATATACAAAACCAGTAATTGTTTTGTAGATTCAACGCAAATTAGCTTAGACCATTTGATCTAATCATAAAGTTATAATATTATTTAATATTCATCAAGTTAAATACATAAAGCTTTCCAATTACGTCATATTTAAAAAATAATATAAATATACATATATTTGTTACAAAAGGACACTTAGGCGTCGAAGTATTCGTCCGCATCGCTGTCATCCGGAAACGTGCCCAGAAGACTGGCAGCATTGCCACGTTGAATGGCAATGCTAATTCTTTGGCCATAGAACAAGCCAGCCCTCTGGTCGCGTGAAGTGTCGACCAGTCGGCGAGAAATTTCCTTAAAAAGGACACGCGCACTCGGACCGACCCTAGGAGGTGATGTAGACACAGTCCTAAAAGATTTAACATTTTTAAAAGAAAAATTCAGTTCCATTGGCCTAGACCTTAACCTATCAAAATGCGAAATTTATCTTCCCCAAACCACTGACAGAAATACTACCATAGCAAAATTTAATACTATAGCACCAAACATCAAAATTACAGAAAGAAACTCTCTGCACCTCCTGGGGTCCCCAATCTTTGACGAATCCTTTCCAACGTTTATTGAGCAAAAAATACAAAATTTTAACGATGTCTCGGAAAGACTTTTCAAAATTAATATTCATTCGGCCTTCACACTCATTCGATACTGTTGCTTTGGACCAAAATTCACGTATAGCCTTCGTTCCTCCCATCTGTGGATGCATCCACAACTTTTAGAAAAAGTGGACCAAATTATTAGAAATACATTAACCTCAATCCTAAATGTGGCCCTGGACGACCGAGCGTGGCAGCAAGCCACACTTCCCATCCGCCTGGGTGGTCTTGGTGTCCGCAAAATTTCAAGTATAAGTTTACCGGCCTTCCTCTCCTCGGTCCACAGTACCGATAAATTAACCAGGAACATTTTATCTTCCTCACTGGTCGATTTTGAGGTACCGTGTTTGACCGATGCGTTGAACGCTTGGAAAATGGCTTGTCCCAATACGGATTTGCCTGATAACCCGTCCTCCCAGAAACGGTGGGACGTGCCGCTCTGCAGTATTATACGGAAATCCCTGGTAAACACGTCACCTAATACTGCTGAGCGTGCCCGTCTGCTAGCTGTGGGAGAATGGGAGTCAGGTTTGTGGCTTCAAGCGCTCCCGTCATCCACCATAGGCACCATGATGGATGACTCATCGTTTCGGCTCGCTACGTGTCTCCGCTTGGGCGCACCTTGTGTTGCACCGCATCGGTGTCTCTGCGGTGAAGCTGTAGACAGTCTCGGACACAATGGCCTGTCCTGTTACAGGAGCGCAGGTCGCATTGCACGGCACGCCACCATCAACGATATTATTCGTCGAGCCCTTGTCACCGCCGGCGTACCAGCGGTATTAGAACCAAACGGCTTGGTACGTGACGATGGGAAGAGACCAGACGGCATGACGTTGTTGCCTTGGAAGGTGGGTAGGCCTCTGGTGTGGGACGCAACCTGTGTCGACACCCTTGCACCATCTCATGTTCCTAGCACGGCGGGCTGTGCTGGCGCCGCTGCAGCGGCTGCTGAGACCCTCAAGCGGCGCAAATACTGTAACCTCATGGGTAACTACAGTTTTGAACCGTTTGGGGTCGAAACGCTCGGGCCATGGGGTCCGAGTGCGCGTGTCCTTTTTAAGGAAATTTCTCGCCGACTGGTCGACACATCATAAAGTTATAGTTTCTACAATCATGTAAAAACCCCCGAATCGATTTCATAGCGAAACGAAATGTCATTTGACAATGACATTTCATGTTTTCTGTGTGTCATGTCATACCATCTGTCATTTTTGCTTGCCGAGTTTCGCCCGCTGTGAAATACGGAATTTTCTATTTTTATCCGCATCAGGAGACAATAAATACAAACATTTATGCAGTCCGACGACGAAGACACGTCGTTGCATTCATGCTTCGACTCGCTGAAAACCGCCGTCATGGGGTGCTGCTATAGTATTTGCCACAAAGACACGGATCCACAGGTAAATTTTACGCTGTTTTTACGTGTTAATTAGTTATATAGCGTGTGTATGTTACATAGAGGTTTATAATCGCCTATACTATGTTTCGAGCGTGAAATATGGGTGGATATGGAACTATTTGTTCCATTTCCCGTTTCCTACCTTTGGCACTGACATACAAGCTTTATCTATATCGTCTAATTTCCAGTTGACTGACATTTTATCTAATTAAATACATAAATAGCATGGTTTAGTCATTAATATAGACCTTCTAGATAGCGAGAGTTTACAAATACGAATTTAGGAAGTTGTATGGAGGTCTTTGTCCTAATGTTTATGTCCATTGTGCATGTGCACCTTCATTTTACCTAAGCAATATTTGTTTATGATAGTCATTAGAAATGCTTTATCACCAATATTGTAGTAGAAAAACAATCCAATAAGACCGAAAAAACTAGGGTTACCTATTGGTTGTTTAATTTATTACAATCAAGTTTACATAAATACATAATTAACCTTGTTTTGCAACCTGTTTTTTCATTTAAAAACTCTTTCTTATGGTTCAATAGACAGATATATGTCTTGACTATTTTTGTTTACTACACTGATGGAAGGGGTTTGTGACAAAGTAATAACAGCCACATGGGTCGATCAATCAGCCCAAGCTATGCTCGCCACGGCCGGTCCGTGGATAAGGGACCATCTGTACATACCCCTCTTTGAGCCAACACCAACATAGTTGGGAAAAAGCTAGGCAGATGACTGTGATGCAAATATTGCATCTAAGTTTCCAGTAGTAAATGAATAACGTCCATCTCTTTTATGATTCCCTGGTATCCACCCACTTCTTAGTTCATATAGTGATTGTTATTATGTGTAATTTGCTGTCAAAATATTATTAGGACAATTTTTTTTCTAATGCATGGTATAGTTTGACTGGGATCGCTGTACCGCGCCTTAGGATGACAGGGAGAGGCGCGGGCAGCATTGAAGAGTGAGCGGCGGGACGCCGTGAGCGTTGATAAATGAGAGGCGTGCACTGCGCACTGAGGCGCGTTACAGCGGGTTCGGTCAAACTATACTAACTAAATTATTTGACTGTGATGTTTTAAAATTTTTCTTCAGCTCGGTTTAGAGAAGCCTGTATCACAGTTTAACTCAAAATATGCAGCAAGCCAATTTTACTGTAAATAATTTAATTTGATGAATAAAAAAATACTGTTTCCTATTATTAAAATGGCAATTAAAGAGTAGAATATAAACAAACAAATAGCAGTAGTTAGTAATAAATATATATCATTATCTTTTCAATAGGCAGGAATTTGGTATTCAGGAACATGCTTATCATTGATACTATTCAAAATAATGTTGGTCACAATAATTATATATATATATATATAAGCTATTTTTTGTTTTCAATGTTCGTAATAGTCTAAATTATATTTTTAGATAAAGAAAAACTGGAAAAGTTTCCCGAAGACTGCAAAACCAATAAAAACTGAAACTGGTTTTTTCTATGGGATTTTTGTATAAATTATTGAAATTTGGACAGGACAATGTCTGTCGGGTCAGATAGTAATGTAAAAACATTCTGCAAGGTTAGTTAGTATAAGTTGAATACAATAAAAATATGCATACAAAATGAGTCAGAAAAACATCTATCAAATGTGAATAAATTGAGGAAAAGCAGTTGAATGCAGATCACATTGAAAACAATATGATAAGTACTGCAGTTAAAACATAAGCTTGGTTTAGTATTACATATCTGCAACAACTCGTGCAACTTGTGTCATTTTGTGTTGTTATGAACGAAATATAAACTGTTTAGAACTTATTTTTTCTTCGGATATTTAAAGTTCAATGATTTCCAAAATACTATAATATTTTGGTATCCACATATCTCATATCTTCTTTTCGTGTGGTTAGTGACTAACCTGGTGTCGAGAGTTGTAAAGCCGCCATGGACCTCTGACTTGGCTTCACATGCCGTCGAGAAATATCTCCCCGGCATGCCGGTTTCCTCACGATATTTTCATCGTTTTTGAAATTCAATACGCACATGAATCCGAAAAGTCAAAGATGCATTAATCAGCCTTTTAAAAACTGATTTGTTTATGAACTAAAATAATATACATTGTTTATTAAATCTACTGGGTACATTAAAGTTCAACGTTTTCCATCATAACATAATATTTTTTGTCACCAACGTACTCAATCCTTTTAAAAACGCATGCTGTACTTAAGGTTGCACTAGTCAAAGGCTCGAACTCGTATAGTTCGCGTGGAGTTCGGAAATTATCCCACGGGAATGTACTACCGAGATAAAAAGTATCCTATGTGTTAATCCAGGTTATAAATTATCTGTATGCCAAATTTCATCCAAATCCGTTCAGCCGTTTTTGCGTGATTGAGTAACAAATATCTAAACATACAAACTTTCACATTTATAATATTAGTAGGATTGTTAAAAAAATGATAGGTTTTTCATTTATTTAGTGAAATAGACGATGATTTATAACAAAAACGACCGCGTAAAATTTCATGAACCTTTGGGCGTATATATATTATGGAAAAACTACTAGATGTATTTACTCAAAATAAAATTATATGATATTTGAATAAATTATATATCCCTGTACGGTTTCTATTTTGCAATTTTTTTACTACATAAGTTATTTATTTACGCACAAAGACGAGTTAAAATTAGTGTTGAAATATGAATGTTTCGACGCTCATAACTTCCAAAGCAATATTTTTTTTCCAATTCTGAATAGAATAGAATAGAATATTTTTTTGCGTAAAACATGGTATACAAGGATGTTAAATACAAATTGAGGCACAAGCATGTTTAGCTAGGATAAAACATAGCATGCAAAATTTTAAAGACACGTTAAGCAACAACAATCGTTAAAATAAAAATAAAAACATCAACATTTTTTATCTATAAATTCTTTTAAACTATAAAAACTACACTCGAGTAACCACTTATGAAATTTAATTTTAAATAATTTTGGATTTAAAGCTTTGAAATGCCTTGGTATTTTATTATAAATGCACACACTCATTGCCAAGCAGTTACTATTGTATTTAGACAGTCTGGGCAAATCATTTAACACTAGTTTATATGGATCTCGTCGGTTCCGACGATTGACATAATTTGCAGTCTTAAATACAAGCATAATTCAAGCATCTGCATCCATACAAGGATAATAAATCCATAAATTGATATAATTTTTAGTTTTGAACGTACACCGTCAAACAGTCGAATAATCAACATACTACGTTTATATGAAAGAATTACCGACTAGCGCACCCTTAAGTATCCATCCGCACAAACAAAATGTTCAGGAGGATGGACACTTTCTTATTAAGCACTATCACTAAAAAACTATAATTTATTCAAAGAATTCTTACAACTTAAAAATAAACAACCATAAATTTCAAACCCCGATTATTAATATTTATGAAACATTTATTAATAAACTTGCAATTAAATTATCAATTGATTGCAACATTAACCTAACAACCTTCTGATTGAATAATAAAAACAGCACAAATAATCATAATATGTATTCATTCACTTTATAATGCGCTAGTAATTTGTAAATAAAAGAATCTTTAAACAGTTTATTATTTTAACTTCTCGGGAAAACCTTTCTTCCTTTCTTTTCTTGACATTAGGGATGACGACAAAATTTTTTTTTAGTCCGTCATGGAGATTATTAGAAAATATTGGACACGTATTTTTTTTTTACGTAATCTAAAGATTACAGCGATACATTGAGTTAAACTGTGCCATGACGTCACGAGTATGTATACGTAGATTTTATATTTACTTGTGATGCAGCGACCCCCACTCCCCGACTTAAAATGCGTATTATCTAAGTAATTGTTTAATATGACAAAGCAAAAAATACGAGTCTAATATTTTTATTACGGACTAATTAGTTATTTTTTTTTACCCAGTGCCTCTAATTGGTTTATTTGAAATAAATGCTTTGAGTTTGAGTTCGGTATCGTATTTACCAGTAACTGAGTTGCGGAAGTCAGACAGCAGATGCTTCATGTAAAAAACAAAACTGATATTCAGCTGAAGCAGACCCGAACATAGTCGGAAAAGGGTTAGTCAGATGATATGGCAATGAACAGCTAATAATTTTATTTCTAAACTGTTCTTCCAGGAGAACACAGTAAACGAACGGACGCACCTCCTCGAAGTGACAGAACAACAGCAGGAGACGCCGGCGCCTGCCGCCTCGGCGTCCACCCCGCCCCGCAAGCCTGACGAGCAGAGCGCGCTCAACAGGATACTGCACGAGACTGCCACGTAAGTGTATAGCTCGTCTGTTAGATATATTCCACAAACCTTGAAGTCTAACGTTTGGTATCCGATATATTGGTTGAAGAGCTTGTCGACTCCCGCCATAGATTCTTTAGCAGAGATTCCAACAGTTTCTTGGAACTCCCTTGTCACCAGTCTGATCGCCGTCGAAGGTTCATGCACACGTCAGTCACGTCAACGTCAAGACGCCGATCAGTCAAATTAATTTCAGGGACGTGTATGAACAGATAGTCAGGCAGTCAGCCATAGCAACGCCTGTTTCGTTCATAGCAATACCTACAACTTTTGACTTTCCTACGACTTCAACGTAACTATATTTTTTGACGTGACTGATCGGCGACTTGACGTCGATGTGACTGATGTGTGTACATGAACTTTAGACAGAGTTCTCTTGATTTCGTTTTAAACTCGGAAACTGTCGATTTCAAGTGCGATTTTACGTTTTAAGACAAGTTGGTAGCTCCATGCACATCATACCTCTAGTTTTCGTAGGTCAGTTGTGAAAAATATCTGGCACTGAGCCAGTCCATTCCTTTTAACAATAAAAAATACTGCTGATAGTTTGGGGTGTCCCATTAACATATGTACGTTAAATACATACATATTTAAGCATAGACTGATTTATAAAGTCCTTTTTTCCGCACTTTCCAGCAATGTAATAGACGTAGGCGCCCTCGGTCCGTACGCACTCGAAGCGGGCGCGTACTCGGAGCGCGTGCGCGTGTACAGCGCGCGTGTGGCGGGTATGGGCGCGGCGCCGGCGCCGCCCCCGCGCCTGTTGGCTGATCTGCCGCATTCCGAGAGAGCTGCTCTGCTGGCGAGGCCGGCGTTAGCGGCCGAGGATAAGGACTTTGTAAGTTGTTTTTTTTTTTTGGTAAAACATAGGCTTTGAATTCCTTAAAATAATGAACGTTGATGGACGAAAAAATTATTTTATTTTTTTACCAGCCTCTAATACCCACGTGACCACGCACGGACGTAAATATATCGCAATTTTCAACTCTCGGTGTTGAGCTGAGTGTTGAGAATCTAACAGAGTGCAGTCCCAGCGCGTCGAAAAGACACACTGTTGGACTTTCAACTCTTGGCGCTAAGCAGAGCGTTGAAAATCCAGTGTGTGAAAAACAATCGTCGCAGGAAACATCGCCCATGCGAACCTGTGTAAACTGTACCACTGCAGGGCAAAGATCTCTTCTCATACAGAGAAGGCATGAGCATTGATCAAGGTGGATGGGCGAGTTCATACTCATATTTATGACTAGCGTCGCGCCCCTGCTTCGCACAGTTTTTATGACTTGAAAAAACATCAGATTTATTTATTATATCTAAGGAAAATATCAATGTATTAGACATACGCCTTCCGAAATAAATTCTCTAAATTATATTGAAAACCGCATCAAAATTCTTTGCGTAGTTTTAAAGAACAACGCGGTCAGACGGACACGAAAACCTACTGCAATTTATAAATATATGTAGATAAGGTCCAGGTTTCCTTACGATGTTTTCCTTTACCGAGGACATAATAACAATAAATTATATTTAAGAGCGTCAGAGCGATTATTCTAAAAGTTGGCAACGTCGCAAATTGCTGTCAAATATTTACCTGTTTTGATTATTGTATGGAGATATGAAATGTGGCTAACTAGTGAACTAAATTATTGATTATGAAATGCAATAATTATTATCGTAACACCGAATATTTAGTGTACATGTAAAAAAAGTACTTATTTGGAAACTTTCCAAATGCCTTTTTTACACCTAAAACGATTACTCAAATTCTGTGTTATAATTGCATTTCATTATTAATATTCTAGTTCCATACAGTAATATTGCAAAATTAATCAAAACACCGAAATATTTGACATCTATTTGCGACGTTGCCCACTTTCAGAATCTCGAAACGCTCTTAAGAAATAAGTATTTTCAGTCATATCGTCATATGAGGTAAAGTATTTTGTGGCGACGGTTAGTTGTAGCTTTACCAAGATAAGACACAATAATATAAAGCTTATAAAAAGAGATTATAATATTATGATTGTATGCACGATACAATAAAGTTATGATTCCCAACAACGCTGCACGCGACAGTGCTGCCGCGTCACTACTGGTCCTCATACATTTTCTAAAGGTTTATATGTGACAAGCTGCCCGCCCCGGCTTCGCGCGGGTGGCATTTAGTACTTATCTACTGCTACCTACCTACCCTACGTACCTACCCTACGTACCTACCCTACGTACCTACCCTACCTACCTACCCTACGTACCTACCGTACCTACTTACGTACCTACCTACCTACCCTACCTGCACCTACCTATAAACCTTGTCCTTAGAATAACGAACACAACAAAAAAAGATAGGGATTCATTTTTAGGGTTCCGTAGTAAACAAGGAAACCTTATAGTTTCGCGATGTCCGTCTGTCTGTCTGTCTGTCTGTCCGCGGCTTAGCTCAGAGACGGTTAATACTAGAAAGCGGTTAGTTACGGTTAGTGACGGTTAATACTAGTACTTCCGCCAAAGTGGTAAAATAAAATCAAGAAAAATATTTTTTTTTTGGGTTTTTTAGGGCAAAGTGGGGAAGGATTTTTTTTTCTCACCTATCCCATGGTGAGGGCCATCGTTAGATAGGTCGTTCATAAATGTTGTGAGTTTGCGAAAACCATTTTTGGATTCAGGAATCCGTTTGCGAAATATTAAGCTTTTAACTGCAAATTATTGTTAGAGTCAAGTGCCCGCCCCCCTGCCAGCGAAATGGTTGTACTGAAAAATTCACAGCAGTAGTTTATATAACGAAATTAAAAGGAAAACTATCACAGCTAAGTAGGCTATACAGGTTAACGAGTAATAATCAACCAACTTAAATTTGCAGGTTGTAAAACATGTTCTCCCATACATTCCGTATGGGAGAACATGTTTTTCGAACCCAGTCCCGGAAAAATGATGAACTCTCGTACCGGAACACTACTGCGGCAGCATTGCTGCGTGCAGCGATGTTCATACCTTAATAATTGTAATACTTATTGTCTCAAATGCTGTTTCAAAACCGCACCACACGTCATTCAAAATATGTTTTGGTCTCCGTTATTTAAACACTAAACAGACATCGAAATGACCTTCAAAGTAAAGAATATAATCGTACCTACATCGTGTATGATAGCAAAGCCATATTATGGATATTAAGAAGCCCTTAATCCACATTTGAGTGTGTAGTAAAATGGATAATCTTTAGCGAAATAACTGTCCTATAAAAAATACAAAAACCGGCCAAGTGCGAGTCGGACTCACACACGAAGGGTTCCGTACCACCATTCAATATCTAGCAAAAAAGGCCGAAAAAAAACACGTTTCTTGGACTCCGTTTAATTTTTAACTTTATTATATTTTTATTATTTGTTGTTATAGCCGGAATAGAAATACACAATCTGTAAAAATTTCAACTGTCTATTTATTACGGTTCATGAGATACAGCTCGCTGACAGCCAGACGGACAGCGGAGACTTAGTAATAGGGTTCCGTTTTGGCACCCGGGTACGGAACCCTAAAAACTTCCTTAGGACGAAATTCAAATTTTCTTACGTTTTATGCAATTTGCAGGTCAGTGTCTGAATTTATGTTCATCAAAACATAATTCGCAACCGTAACAAATATACGTATTTCCAGAATCATAATAATAAAAATCATTAATACAATTCTCATTAAATTTCGCAGGGCACCTAAGCACACCCGCCATAAAAACGTTCCACTAAAAAAAAAAAAAAAACCATTTCAGATAACGAACGCAGTAAAGAAAGCCGCGGCCGCCATTTCTGAGCTCCGAGTGGAACACCACGAGGACTTAGTGGTGCCTTTCAGGGTGCCATAGCAACGGCGGACCGCGTCATACTGCGAGGACGAGCGGCCTTACTGACGCGAAAACATGGCCGGGACACAGTAAGAATTTTATGTAGATAGGTGAATTAGGACTATGAAAAGAATGAGGATAAAGGAATCGTAAAAAAAATCTCACGTTTGTTTCGCGTTAAGCAGATGTCAGATGCTTCCCTTTTTTTAACTTTTTGCGGGACTCTAAACACCCCCTAGGGTAATAACATATAAACTTCTGTTGTGTCTCGTTCAGTGTCCTTCAGGTTCCGAACTTCAAAGAAAACACTCTGAACATTTATAATCTCACTTTCCGTCTGTCACAGAGGTTTTTCTCGAGATCTATGCATGGTGGGAATTTTAATTTTGGGATAATGTTTTTGTCTTTCAAAATGAATCAAAAGTGAATTCATTAGTGAACCGATTCAAGATGTTTGATTTCGGCAATCGGCATCTTTCACTCGCCTACCGAATAACAGAAAAATGAAATGGGTAGATGAACATGTGTTATTTTGTCGGTGTGGTGTCAACGTGGAATGAACAAAAATTTACGATCACTCAAGTGAATCATTCACTCGAGTCTGAAGCGTGTGATACCAGCTTTAGTTACGCAACAGACGCGCGACTTTTTTGTATTGGTGCGAGGTTAGTCGGCCTTTAAATTGAATTTCGAAGGACTGTTGAAAGTGGTCTTTAAACTTGTTTATAAATTGGTCTGTATAGTGCCGGTCACTAACTATTATTTGAAGAAAAAGGTAGAAAAAAAAAGCTATGAATGACATTCCGTAAGTCAGATGTAAATCCGAATGCAAATTAAAGATCAAGAATAACCATAAGTTTTTTAACTTGTCTGCCTTTTTCTTCTATAAAAATCAATCGTCAAAAATAAAAATATAGCCGGTGTTGTGTAAAAATCTTGCAAGAATGCACTAGTCCCGCCATTTTTTATTGCAGTCAAGTAACTGCCAGACTTTCATAAACTACTAAGATTTAACAAATACTTGCAGGTTACTTGCAGTTATTACTGCAAGTTTTAACTGCAAGTCATTGCAATATAGAACTGCTAATTAATGTAAAAGTATCATTATTTAACGTTTTTAATAATATTTTCCATTATCATTTTGTGTGCCATGGCTATAGATAATGCCAGGGTAAGCTAGAATCAGTCTTTAATTTTGGTGGCAAAACTAACCTTTTATCACTAAATGAGTTTATTAAAAAAAATCAATGAAATTGTAAATAATTCGAAGAATATAAATGTATATAATTATTTTCGCTGTTACCTTGTATAATCGAATCTAAAAGAAAAAAGTGTTATTAATTTGTACAACGATTTTATTATTCAATTCTAAATCGGAATATTTCTATGTAAGTATTTTTTTATAACAAATAACAGGTACCTAAAAATAAGGCCAATGACCGCCGATTCAGCCCTATGGCGTATGTTTATTTTCTTCTATTCTAAATCTCGACACCAACATTATTTTTAAATGAAATAGGACCATTATCATATCATTTATTGGAAATATTCAATAGATTTAAGTTCTATGGTAACCAGTATTCATTCTGTGTGATAATTTAATTACTCATGTTTCACCGTTTCTTAACATTGAAAATTTTCACCAAGAATAGGATATTTAGCCTGAAGAGTAGGTTACTTAAATCCTGCTATTCATTGTTTTAAAGCAAAGTCTTGATGACATTAAAGGACCAATTTGAGCGACAGATGGTGACAATCGCGCAACAGTTGCGCTACAAACGCGCAACTAATGGTTAATTAAAATAACATTGAACACATGCCACGCAAATGCTGCAGTCTGACGTTTAAACTGATTAGACCACAATTTTATAAATAAACAGCTCATGTAACACAATTTTGCTTCCTAATTATAAAATTCCAAATGCTGGCTGATTATTCTAAATGCGATCAAGATTCACATTAAAGTGACGTCTGTCAAAAGAATCTGTATTTTTCAACGTTTCTGGAAATAGTGAAACATTGTTAGTCAGTATGGCACAATTAATATCTTATTTTGTAGTTATTTTGTCTAAACAGTTTCTAGACTAATTTCATGATATTATATCCAAGACCTTTATATTATTTGATAGAAAATAATAAAATACAATAATTATTGAATATAGTTCTAAGAAATAAAACAATATCGACAAATATATGAAATTAATTTTACTTGGAGTTGCTGCAGTCATTTTTCAGTTTATTTGTATGTGTAAACTAAAATTTTGACTAACATCCTAAATTCGAACCAAAAATATGTTAAAATAATGATTAAATGTAGACAAATTGTGACGACTTATTATGGCCTGCGCACACTGACGGACGGCAGGGGAGAGGATTTTAAATTCATTAATTGAATTGAATACTTATCCAATCGAAATAAGGTATATATTTCAATGCTCGGTGATCGAGCTTGGAGCATCGCGGAGCACCTCAGTTTTCTCTGGAGCAGCAAGTATTACAATGTATACCTTATTTCCATTGAATAAGTATTAAACTCAATTGATAAATTTAAAATTCTCTGCCTTCCCGTCTGCCAGTTTGCGCAGGCTTAACCTTATTAAGAGAAACAAATGCAACGCAAACAAATACCCATCAAGTTTTGTGATAGTGGGATATTACACTATCATGATGAATCTAGGATCATATCATTTATCCCATGGCTTCCCTAACTGCGTCCCGACGCCCTGGGGCGTCGCGAGACGATTGTCTTGTAACTTCAGCCGCTCCAATACGCCAAAGACAAACTACTTGAATTTTTGAGCTCAGTTTCTCATGTAGATCGTGCCATCATCACTGCAGCATCGAGGGTCCTATTACCATTTACGACATCGTACTTGTGCGAAACAGGCTTTTCTGGGCAATAAGGAACAAGTACAGGTTGCAAATATGTTTTTTGGAGTTATGTAACTTGTTACTAGGGTAGAACTACACACTGGTAGGTACTTTTTGACTAGAATGAGGCGGGGGAGGGTGCGTCGAACAAAAATGGTAATCCCAAGAGCGTCACAGTAAAAATAAGTTTGGGAAGCCCTGATTTATCCTATAAGACATATACACCTCTGTCTAGCCCTTCGGAGGTTACAGGCGTAATGTTATGATATGCGTGTAAATATATAGGGTTATTGGTAATAATATGTCGGCAATCCGGTAAGGGGATGTAGGAGAGGTAATTTGGTCATTTGTTTTTGGATTTATGATGAATATAAGGCCCCCGTAAGGAAATTTAATGAGTGAAGAGTGAAATTTTTACTAGCGTAACACTTGTCTTATTCGTAAATATCACTGATATCTTTTGGAAAAAAAACATGGTACATTATACCCTTCGATCTAGATATTTCGGCCGTTTATTTACCCTCTTTGATTAAAAAAAAAATTCAAATTCAAAAGTCATTTATTCAAACTAGGCTGAGAATCAGCACTTTTCGAACGTCAAAATTACATAAGACAGTCCCCCAAAACGCCCACCCTTCACCACTTCCTAGTGCTTAGCTGGGAAGAAGAAGTGGCGCAACAAACTCCCCAGCAGCACAGCTGTCTGTTCAGTTAGAAGAACAAAAAAAATAAGATTCTATATAATAGTATTCAAAATAATTTACATTACACAACACAAAACATAATTTAAATTATTAGCCATATGTTAGCTAGCACACGCCAATATACCACACAACATCATCGAGAACTATACTCAGGCAGAAATAAAACTAAACGTAAACAGAACTTAATATCTAAATAAAAGCCTCCAGGCATAAAGGGCGTGCCCGCTTACATATGGCAAATTTTGCATATTCAAAGACAATCTTATTAAGGAGTAAACTCCAATCGTGCGTCGGAGCTGACACACACACACGTTTTTTTGTCATCACTGTAGGGTCATGCAAATGTCAACCATTTTCTAGTAATTTGACATTATATATTTTAAAATGAATGAAATAAAATGTCAAATTACTCGAAAATGGTTGACATATGCATAACAGTCATACAGGAGTGAATATGGTTGTAAATGACCTCTCCTGTGTCCCATTAATTGATTGCCGACATATTACCAATAATCCTGTATACCGAAACACACAAATTATTGATATGTCTATATCACATGTCATATTTCTATGCCTCATAGATCTATGATCATAATTATTATTATAATTATGATAGTGTACATATCCCCCATAGTAATTTGCCTCCCTGAATAAGGTGGTCTACAAACCTGCGACTAGTCTTGCATATCTGCGATTAATCGAAATTTTTCGGCGTCTATTTATTAACGTTGTGTAATTAACCAAGGTAAGCCTAAAGGAATCTGTGATGCAGATTTTTTATGTATGTCTGATAGAAATATTACTGTAGACTGCTTTGATTTTGCAAGTTTGATGGGAATTTCTTATTAATAAAATTTGAATAATCTGATAAATTTACCATTTTACTTGAACAAGTTATTAAATTGTAAAAAAAATACCTTCCTTTTGTACTTCATCACAAACGGTTATAAATAAATCTTAAATCAAAGCAGTTTAATACATGTGTAGATATTAAAAACGATCATTTTGAAACTAAACAAGACGACTGACTGAATGTAGTTAGTTTTATTGTAATGTATAGAAAACTTATTAATATAGCGTGTTAGATTAACTATGGGTACCTTAAACTGCCATTCTCATTCAGAACCAAAAATGTCTCGATACTAACTAAACATATTGCCGTCTTGTACTAACAAGCAGAGTAAGAAAGAGACGGATACATAGACCTGTCAAATTCAGTGTCAGTTAAATAAATGGCACGTTACGTCATTTTGTGCCGTCTCTCTCTAGGTGCCTAGCCATAGCTCATATCATCACATATGGGTGTCTTGCGACTGAGCTTTTATTCTTTGAAAATCTGAGTGATTTTAAATGCAACTCACATAAAAACAATATTAATAAAAAAATACCTAAAGATATTCTAACACGCTAATTATTGTGTATAAAATTGTGCTATATAATAAAAGAGCTTAGTCTTGATTTAAATATCGATGCCATTTTGTATGTTTTTGTATAAAAGACGCCACATGTAAGCGTCTTGCGATATTTGTAGCGATCGTACGCTCGTGCGTAACCACCCTAAGAAGTAATTTTAAGTTTGTGTGTGGAATGATAAAGGTGTATATGGACGGTGCGATTTTTAATCGAGAATAGCATGTGCTAGTAGCGACTTTATTAAAAACTTACTATGTATTTAGGACTTGGATATTACAAACCCGAAACCGAGAAAAAAAATCTGCTTCTCCATAAGATTTTTGATTTATGTGATCACAAAAATGTCCCATAGTAAAAATTGTTCGCAAAGATGAGTAGGTAGGTACACGGCTACACATCAAGCTATACATTTCCAATGTAAGCTGACCTCTCATTGTACGGAAATCATAAACAATGCGTGTTCAGCTTATACTGGAATGACTTGATATGTCGTGTGCCGTGTGCGTGAGCCGTGTAAACCTATTTTCAGGTTTATTATCTTTAAAATTCTGGATTTAAATATAGATTCTCAATAATTATGACGTAGGCGTGCTTCACACTTGTTCGGCTCGATATGATAAGGCACAGCCGGGCGGCCAAATCGAATATAAGTACGGAAAAGCCAGTACGCATGTCGCTATTGCGACAAAAAATCGCACTCTTCATACTCAAGTGTTGCTCGCGTCGTGTTGACAACGACGCGGCGGAAGAATATAATTAATAAATACATTTTATTATTATTATAGAATACCAGTTATTTTGTTATGCACACCATTAATGTATAGTAATAAAAGTGATTATAAATTTCTATTGAAAAATTCTGTTTTTTATTAATTTTATTGAAGGAGTTGAATAGACAAGACCTGAGACGAATGTCAGCCGGGACCACGGCGGCACCTTCGTGCACGGGCAGTCTTACCAAGGGGTATCGTGTTACCTAGTAACTGGGTTGTGGAGGACAGGTAAGCAGTCACTTCATGTGAAATACTGGTATTCATCTGCATCCGGTTAGACTGGAAGCCGACCCTAATATAGTTGGGAAAAGGCTAGGCAGTTCATGATCGAAACTGATGAATAACTACGCGGTCAAAATGTATGGAACAGCATCTTTTTTTTTTAATAACCGACGAAATTTTCATCGTACTGAATCCATGGTAACAGTTTTCGCGTCGATGTCCCTTGCCATCCTATATATGGCTAGTTTGGCTATACAGACGTTATGCAATATTGATATTCGTGCCGATTCTCTTGTATGTACACCGAACTAAACTATCACTAAAATTCCTTACGAATGAGAATCTTAGAGCTAGTCTGAAAATAAAATTCTCTAAATTAAAAAATAATTTTGACACAACTAAAATTGAATTTGACAGTCGCGAATCCACGTGGTACCCGTGGTTTGCCCTAATCCGTGATTTTTTTAGAGCCGGAGGCGCGCAGGTGGGACGACGTGTTTTATATGGTATTTTTCAATTTTGGTAAGGAAAATATGAAAAAATATTACCGACATGTTGAGTTTATGAGTTTTTAAAGAGGAAATTTTCATTATTTTTGCGATAAGACGCACCATTTTCGAGATATAAGCAAAAGAAAAATTAAATGCAGTACTGTTTTTGCTCATGAAGTCGAAATGTTGGTGTGAAAAACATAAAATTCAGAATAGCAAAATTGCCATTTTCACTAAATAAAAAACTGAGTAGGTACTATCTTAGTGCTGTCAAACTAAAATATATTAGGTCCCCACCTATGAAATCAGCGTTTCGTATGAAGAATTTTAAAGAAGTTGCATGTTTCATACTAACATTTTCTTAATTTGTATAACAACCATGAACACGAATGTTTTAAAACTTTTATGCACTGATGTTTAAAAACTAAGTTAACGAATATGCTACATAGATTAAGCGACAAAAATAAGTTTTGGCTAAGTTAACACAAATAGTGGTCATTTCTGCTAACAAAATGAGGAGTCATTTTAAAGGTATTTTTTATGTTTATAAAACTATAAGTAATAAGGTTTTTTTTTTACTTTTTGTAGTTCTCTATGATGGTCATTATTCGATATAATACCATGCAATTGATGAATATTTTAAATCACAGAAGTGACGAGGTTCTCTATTTGTGAGAAAAATACGCCAATTTCATAGGTAAGGACCCAATAGCTAAGTTGTGTGACTTTAGTCTATTTCAGAATGGGACATTGTCGTTTGACAGGAAGAAACAAAATTTTAGTGATTTTTAGTCTAGTTTAGAGGTATTTGTGACAAGAGAATCGGCACCATTGTAGTTCAAGAATTGTAATACAATTCTCCTAAAATAAATGTGCCTAAATACTACTTGATTTTATATACTGTAGCACGAAGATGTCGCATTCCTATGGAAAGTCTTGAGGGCCTCCTTGAGCATTCGGACGTCTGATAGAATTCTGGCCGGCTGGAGCTGGGAACAACGTGCACAGTCATCGGTCGTAACTGTCAGCCGTGCCGCAAAAAAGCTGTAAGATTTTTTTTCACGGTTTATTCGGTAAGAATACCTCTAAACAATAGACATGAAAACTCGGTGGTAAATATACCTAATAAAAAAAAAATAGTCAAGAAAATAAAAACGTCAATTCGTGTACAACTGTCAAAAACAAAATCAATTATATTTTTAGTTTTTTACGCTATAATTTACAAAATGTCTGTATTCGACGGCGAAATAGAATACCGGTCGGTTTATATGGTAGATTTTGATAGAAAGATCAAACCGTAAGTACCTAACTAATATACATAAACTCACTCCTTCCCGACGACGAGTTTGTACCTACCTATTTCTTCCCGCCTACGACGGCACCACTTGCTCGTCGACGTGAGTACGCCGGCCCCCGGACGGCCTAGGATCTCGAGACCCACCGGCCTCTGATAGGATCCGCGTCAGGCGGAAGTGTGCAGCGCATGAAATGGACACAATTCATCAATGAAAACGTCATGCGCATATTATACTATAGGGCTACAGAGGGGGAAAACAATTATTATTATTATTTCCTTTTTTTTCATACATACATATCGTTTACATTTTTAAATATTTATAAAAACAGAAAAATAAAACAAAAACATTTAAAATATAAAAAATAGTAGCCCACCGGTATCGGGAACAGGGGCCAAGCTACCGGTGGTCAGGGCTGCTGAGAGTGGAATCTCCTAACGATACGCGCCGTGTCCAGAAGTACCGCTTTCTGGATCAAGCCCTTGATACAGCTGCCTAACGAGAGCCTCCTCAGGTGTTGGTCTAGGCTCTTGGCTGTTATGCCATTGGCCGTCATGACTATCGGCACAATGAGTGCTATATTCATATCCCACATGTCGACAACCTCGCGAGCCACGTCAAGTCAAGATACTTAATCTGCTTATCTTTTTCAGCTTTCATGAGGTTCTCGTCATACGGGACCGCTATGTCAAGAATCATTGTACGACGCTCTAATCGATCTATCACCACTATGTCTGGCTTATTAGCAACAACAGTCCTGTCAGTGATGATAGATCGATCCCAATACAACATGATATTGCCATTTTCGAGAACTGGGTCGGGCACATAACTATAGTAGGGTACTTCCGAATCCACTGTATTTCAGAGCAAGTTGCTGGTGAATAATCCTGTCTACAAGGTTGTGCCTTTGCAAGTAGTCTCCGTTAGCCAGACGAGAACACCCAGAAATAATGTGTCGGATTGATTCCCCCGGACGGTAGCATGCCCGACAGATGTCAACCGTTCCGTCCTTCACAATATATTTCCGGTAGTTGGTCGTCATCATAACTTCGTCCATAATCGCAAAGACAAAACCTTCGGTTTCCCCAAAGACATCACCGAATCGCAACCAGGATACGGACGCTAACAGTTCTACATCGGGCCCATGTAAGGCCCGGTAAAAGCGCCCGTGAAGCTCTTTTCTCTGCCATACCTCCCTGCGGTCATGAGTATCTAGTTCTATATAGGTTTGCGCCAGTTCTCGTTAGCCAAGGATAGTGGGGTCAGGCCCTTGTCCACTGAGACCACATCTAGGTGCATTCCCTGATACTGCATACCTCACGGTTGTACCGGGTCTTAGCATTTAAGAAGCCTCGACCTCCGCATTTCCGCGGGATATACAGTCTTATCATCGATGAACGTGGGTGATGCATCAGATTTGCGGTCAGCAATGTGCGGACCCTCCTATCCAGGGTGTCAAGTTCCTTCTGACTCCATTTGAGTAAGCCGACAGAGTACATCAAAACCGGCATGAACCAACCGTTGAAGGTATATGTATGTCGACAGATCCTTTCGGGAACGACGATTCTGTTGGCTAAAGGCCATATCAATGAGGAGCAACTCCTTAGTACCGCGGGACCCGTTCCTACGTCCGTTTTGAGAGGTAGACATGATGGAGTTGGTGTTTACGTATATGTTTGTTAATTTTAGCTCTCAAAATGGATGTAAAAACTTTATAGACTGTCGCACTGTGGGCTGAAAAGCAGCTTTCATAAACATAAGGATGTCAATTTGCAAGTGCCGAGTTTTTTGCCGGACATCGCTTCTATTAGTTATTAATTTATACAAAAATGACACCCGAGTTAATTCTGCACAAAAACGAAGGAATTATATTTTTTTTACGAAAAATTTGTATGAAGCTAGTATGAAAGTCTAATTATCTTTTAAAAGTCGATTTTTTTTAAATCCTAAAAATATTTTTATTTATTTTTTACATATGAAACGGTTCCTTTTAGTGTCTAAGAACATCGTGAAGAATTTTATTGACGCAAAAATTATGAATATATAAAACAAGAAAAATATTTAAAAAATAGCTGTATATTCTTTTTTATTGATAATTTAAATAAAACAGAGGTTACAAAAATAATATTTTAGTACTATAAATACAATTATACAAAATATTTAAAAACTAATTTATGGAATTAATAACTAAACGTATTGGTACGCACGGCTACACATCAAGCTATAGATTTCCAGTATAAGCTGACCTCGCATTGTACTGAAATCCTATACAATGCGAGATCAGCATAAACTGGAAATGTATAGCTTGATGTGTAGCCGTGTGTACAATATTATAAACTAACATAAATAACAAAAAACATGAAAAAATATAATTACAAATTTTCCTTATCAGTCTTGTTGTCGGTCTCCAATTCTGAGTCAGAATCCAGATTGGATATATCTAGAAACTTGAACTCAATTAAGTCGAGCGTTTCAGAAAAAAAGCTCTGCTTTCTCTTGGCCTCCAACTTAGTCCTTTGTGCACTTAGAAAAGAATCCGAAGAAACAACAAGCATATTTTAGGATATCTTGATTAGAATCTTGCCTGCTTCTTTTTCGCGAAGAATTTCCCCAGAACCTCTTAAAATCCTTGTTTCAAGACTCTGAGCCTTCTTCCGAGAGATCCCAATCGGCACAACATAATTTTTCTCGATTATGTCAGCCCCGTGTAGTCAGTTGATTAAATCTCCTGGTCTGTTCAGAACATCTGTGTAACATCTGGGTGTCCCGAGGGTCTCTGTTCTAATCTGGGTGACGCCTGTGCATTCAAAAAGCATGTGCGTGACAGTTTCCTCAGTCTCCATGCACGCCCTGCACAAAAGACTATCTGTACGCAGTGGCCCGTGATGGTCCCCGACACCAGGCGAGGCGATTTCTATCCAGGCGTAGTAAACGCCGGGTTAGCCCGGTATCCAAGGATGGCATGGCTTCCTTGGACTGCCTGCAGCCCGGTGTCGAGGTCCACCAGTGCTCCGTTTGAGTGTGGGTGAACTCCTGTAGCCACCTTCATATCTGGGTGAAGGGGATGGGTACGATAGGCTCGGGTCCACAGACTGCCGTGCTGGATCCTCGTCTAGCAAGTTCGTCAGCTGCGTCGTTACCTAACGATCCGCTGTGTCCTTTTATCCATTGTAGTGTCACCGTGTTGCGTCTAGATACCGTTATTTGTTCTAGTGCATTGTGACATTCTAGTGTTAGCTTTGTGGTAATATGTTTTTTCTGTAAAGATTGAAGAACTGAGGCGCTGTCGGAGAATATGCGTATGTGTGTGTCCGTAACTCTCCTGGCTTTTAGGGCGTGGACCGCTTGTATGATACCCACACACTCCGCCTGGTAGACCGTGTTGTACATTCCCAGCGGGCTGGATATCTTTATGTTGAAGTCGTGTGAGAAGACTCCAACGACGGATCCAAGACCGACTCCGAGATTAGGATCTCGGAGTCGGTCTTGGATCCGTCGGTGTATACTCGCATCTCTTTCGAGCCTGAGTGGTCACACTGTTCTTCTGTAAGTATTGTGTTGTAGTGCCTATGAAAGTGGTGTGTTTTCAGGGCTTTATCACAAGGTGATGCATCATTGGTTGAGGTGCAGAGGAGGCAGTCCAAGCATTGCCTGCAGGGCGGCAGTGGGTGTAGTTCTCATACTGCCAGTAATTGCAACACACCGTGGTGTTAAGTAAAGCTTGAAGTGTATTCCTAGCCGATGAATCCATGACTGACACTGATTGCTTCGGAGGGTAGCAATCAAGCTTAGTTTGTTGCACTTTATAGTAAAATGGATAAATATCCTTAGCACCTTCCCGAATGGCAGCCTCTCGCAACGTAATATATTACCAGTTTGACAGATTTAGTGAAAGAAGCAATCCAAGCGCTTTCTCTGGTGTAAATGTGACTGTTTTCACTCGTTTCTTAAGCAATTCATTAATTTTAACGGTTGCTTCAGGATTTTTCTTCATATATTCGATCACAGATGTGATTTCCTCATGCCATCTCTTGCTATCTCTTTGGGGTCTTCCATAAATCACATGAGCCTCGAAAGGGGGCGAGGGATGAGGAAATTTTTTTTTTTTTCGGTTATCGCGCATTTCTAAACCGAAAAGCGGCCCCCAAATAAAATATCTGTCTTTCTATTTAAAGATAAAATATTCTGTATTTTTTTAAAATACTTTTTTCCAAAAAAATAAACATGACTGGGTAGGGGGGAGGGGTTTGTCTAAAACCTCACTCCGTATCACCAGGGGAGAAGGGGTGTTAAAAAGTTCCTAAAAAACATCACGTGATTAATGGACGACCCCTTTGACTGACACGGGACCTACAACTATTGTACGTTTCTTGCGCAAAAAAAACAATCGATAGCCAGCCGCTTCATCGTCAGCGGTGGGACAGTTGCCTTAAGATGTCGAGATAGATAAAGATTCATGATTATAGACCCTCAAATGCTGATGACGGGCCAACCATATCCACGGCATTTTCTACTCTGTTCGCAGCAAGAGTGCCCGTCGCAAGCGCATCGACGATGACTGTCTGATAGTAGGTCTGAGCCGCGACACGCTGAAGGCTAAAGATGAAATGAAAAAGTACCCCGACGTGCTCTGTCCGCTGTATAAAGAATACTACAAGGATGCTGTCAAGAGGGTAAATAATTTTAATGTTTCATTATCACCATCTTGGCACTATTTGATACGACTGCGGTAATGTGACGTATTTGCCAAAAAATTACAAAATTGACACATTTTCATGACAGGTGCTGTTTCTGAGCGTTTATGCTAAATAATAATAATAATAATAATAATAACCTTTATTTCACAAAAATACAGATTTAACATATTTAAATAAACACAATTTAGATGAGCTTTGGTAGTAACACAATGCAGTTTAATCCAAGAACTGAAATCTGTACACAATATGGGAAACCCTGCCTCTCAAACTAGGAAACCTGTATCTTGAGAGACAGTGATTCAGCTTAAAAAGTGATGCTTTTGGTATAATAGTAGACTGTGTCGATCTACCTGAGCGACTATGAATATAAAGCTAATTTTTATGTTTTTAAAGTAAAAGTAAGTATTATATAAGGAATGTGTGTGTGTGTGTGTGTGTGTGTGTGTATGTGTAGTGTGGTGTGTTGTTTGTGATTGAGGATATGTAGGTAGTTAGGAGACGTAATTGAGTAAGGATTCTGTTCCTAGATAATCTTGTTCCAGTAGCCATTCCATTAATTTTGATTTTAATTCATATTTATTCAGATCGACAATGTTTAGGTTTTTGTGGACTTGTTTGTATATGTATGTGCTTAATGTGTAGTATTGGTGTTGAGCGAAGGCGGTTTTGTGAGGGGTACTTAAGACTAGTTTTTTTCTTTTTTTAGGGTCAGTTGGGGGAACGCTAGCGTGTCTTCTAACAGTAGACTGCAGTACAAAAAGCTGGCGCACAGAAAGTACTTTAGAATCAGCGTATAATTGCGTAGTGGGATAGCGAAAAGGTTTGCGCGACATCACCTTCAGTACGGCTCTCTGCGCTCTTTCAATCCTCAGAAGACTGGTTTTATTAGCACCACCCCGTACTGCAATGCAATATCCAATGATGGATTGGCATAATGCATAGTACACCATCCTCAAGGTATCAGGCGCAGCCGAGTCTCTAAGGGATTTGAAAATATGCAAAAGTCTCAAACATCTAGTGGTAATGACGTCAACCTGTTTGTCCCACCGTAATCCTCCGTCTATTAGGACACCCAGATATTTCACATTATCAGTTCTTACGAGCGTCGGACATAAGCATTGTGGGGATTGTTTGGAGCAGATGTGCGCTGTTATAGAGAAGGATTCATCGGGCAAGTTGTTACGCCGAATAGCGAAGGGAATGTACGATGTTTTGTCGCAGTTTAGGGTAAGCAAGTTTAGGTTGAGCCATTTCACTATAGTCGACATTGCCGCTTCTGCGTGGCGCTTAACGCTATCCCAAGTTGGTCCGTGAACTATGACTGCGGTGTCGTCCGCATACGCAATGATCCTGGAGTTGGGGATGGTCATTCTGCACAACTCATTGACGTATATTAGGAAGAGGGTGGGGCCCAAGAAAAGTTGGCAACATCGCCAATAGCTGTCAAATATTTACCTGTTTTGATTAATTTGCCAATATTACTGTATGGAAATATGAAATGTGGCTAACTAGCAAACTAAAATATTTATTAAGAAATGCAATAAATAATATCGTAACACCGAATATTTAGTTTTAGATGTAAAAAAAGTATTTGGAAACTTTCCAAATACCTTTTTTACACCTTAAACGGTTACAACATCAAATTAATTCAATTAGTGTTATAAATGCAATTCATTTATTTATTTATTTATAGTTAATTAAAACGGTACAACAGAAATTACATTAATTAACATAGAAACAATTACCTACAACGTTGACAATAATTTAATTTAAAACTAACATGGAACAGTGGACTCGCTAGCATACTTTTTCTCACAGAACACCAGGCTTAAACGCATAATTTTACTCCATTCATCCGCAAACACATCACATTCAGGGTTGCCAGTCACAATGGCATTCAGCATCTTTAGGGTACGACAGACTGGGGATTCGGCTACAGTTTTGCATGACAGTTGCGCAAACAGATTGTGTCGGCGGCTCTGACGGTGTCCAATGTATTTGTCGGGCACAAATAATCGGCAGAAAAGGCCATGGAGCTATGGACAGTCGATACCTCCCTGTAAGGTCTTACAGGCTACCGTGAGCTGATCAAGACCTCTTCTTACCTCCAACGAGTTAAAGCCTAACGTCCTTTTTTTTTTTTTTGTGGATGGGAAATCATCAAATGACTTCTCCCGCTCTAGGCGGAGCGAGAGGGCGTGTCAGACTTTTACTGACTCACCCAGACCACCAGACCCACCCGTGTTCCTTCCGTTGCCCGTGTGCCGGAGCCGCGATATCCCTTTCGGACAAACCCGCAACCCCAGCAGGCAGGCATTGGTCCTTTCGGACCCCGTCAGTTGGTGCTGAAATCTCTTTGAGGCACGCGTGTAACACAACGCGCCGTCGACCCGGGCCTGGTGCTTATCGGACAGTGAGGTACCCATTGCTCACCGTCCGCAAGCCCGCGCCTACGGTGGCCGGAAGTCGGCTCGCGACTCCCGACGCCCGGGGCGTCTCCTGCGGCGACTAGGGGCGCGAGGGCGCGCATCTTGCATATCCCTCTCGCGCTCTGCCTCCTACTTCGCGAGCATAACTGCTTCGCAGAAGGACGTGACGGCCTCCCATGCACTCTCGCTTCGAACCATGGCCTGAACCAGGGCCGGACGCAAGAGATCGTCGCCGCCGATCGCCTCCGTAAGGACACGGCGGTGCTCCGCCCAAGCCGGGCAGATCTCCACCGTATGCTCCACCGTGTCCTCCGGGTGATCCACACAGTGGCGACACCCGGGCGTTTCCTCCCGCCTTACGCGGAACAGGAACCTCCCGAAACAACCGTGTCCGGTGAGGATCTGCGTCAGGCGGAAGGTGAGGACGCCATGGCGCCTCTCAAGCCACTCCTCAAAGAGGGGACTTATCGCCGCAATTGTGGCGTCCCCAAATCTCGACTTCCTAACATATTTTCGACAGTTTGCAGAAGATTATCCAAAACTCACAAAGATATACATGACGAAGGACATCGACCCCACGCCAATTGACAACGAGGTCAAGGATCTGAAGAGGACGGAGTATTTAAATAAGTACTGTTCTAGAGGTAAATGTATTAGAAATAGAATTGATTGTGGTTTATAGGGTTCTATACGTCTGAATGAAAAAAAATGGGGTGTGGCTGTGTCGTGGACACGGCCGTGAGTTGTATGTGAATACGTTACGAGTAATATTTTGTTTGAGTCGAATTCTTTGAGCCTTTAGCTATCGAGTGGTGTAGGTAATTAAAGTTTGTCATCATCAGTTTTTGAAAATGCCTCCTGTAGCGGCATTTACATCGCTACATGCAAACTACGCATCAAAGACCTGACGTCACACAACATCCTGACGTCACACAAATCCTACATCGCGCAATTAGAGTTTACCGCGCGATTAACATATATACAAGCTTCCCGACTTCAACCTCCGAGCAGTTGCTCGCCAGACACGACACCCGTCTGGTCGGAGGATCCTCCCTTTTCTATGGGGGATGAGTGAACTTTACACCCTGTTCCTCATACCCCTAAACCTCCCACTATGGAAGCTTTAAACACGTATTCATGTCAAAACAGAACCCATAGAGGATTTAGAAAGGGAACCCAAACACGGACGTGTAACGTTAATAAATGAATTTTGAATAGGGGGGTCATCTGAGATGAGAAGCAAATAAGAACGACCTCATATGTATAATGTTTTACCACCCTAAGACTTCAATCTTTCCTAAAGTGCTCGCTAAAAAACGAAGAAGTCTATTTGTCTACGAGACAATAAGATAGTTTCAACCATACTGAAGTTTTAATTGAAGGGGCTATTCCCATTCAATTAGTTTTAATTGAATGGGAATAGGGATGACGACAAAACAAATATTTTTGTCCGTCAGGTAGATTATAAAAAAAGATTACGGCGACACATTGAGTTAAAATACTGCATGACGTCACGGCTTGGTAGATTTTATATTTAGTTGTGTTGTGACGTAGCGAACCCCCTCCCCAACTTTAATGCGTTTTATCTGTCATTTATTATTAACAAGCGACCCGCCCCGGCTTCGCACAGGTATGTATTATCCATATAAACCTTCCTCTTGAATCACTCTAGCTATTACTAAAACTGCATTAAAATCCGTTGAGTAGTTTATAAGATCTAAGCGAACAGACAGCGGAAGCGACTTCATTTTATACCATGTAAAGATATGTTAAAGCAAAAAAAAAGGTTTCTTATATTTTTTTATAATCAGATTGAATTTATTACCTTCCAATAATTCTTTAATTAATTATATTGTTATCGTAAATGATAAAGAAATTAAGAGGCACTGCAGAAAACCTTGCGAAAAGTAGAGACTGGCATTAGGGGAACCACATTTTTTTTTTCAAATCCACCGGAAAAGTCAGAATTACACGCTCAGTATTTATACTTAAAACCGAAAATAAAAAATGACGTGTATCAAGGTTTTTCGGAAACAACCCCTAACGGGGTAAACCGGTTAAAATATAAACAGGGTGGCAGAGAAATCGACGCGAAAGCTTTCACCATGGATGATTCAGAACCCCCCTACGTTGTAATAACGCGTCGGTTATTAAAAAAAAATCTGCTGTTTAATAGGAAAAGTGAAATACTTACGCGGTCAAACTGTACGGAACAGCTGATAAAAAAAAAAAATTATCGACATAAAATTGCAACGCAGGGGGAATTCTGTTGCCTGCCAGGGTTGCGAGTTTGTCCAAAATGGATATCGCGGCCCCGGCACACAGGCAACGGAAGGAACACGGGTGGGTTTTAGTCAGTAAAAGTCTGACACACCTGAAGTTATTTTATAATTTCCTACTGTTCATGACACGTGCACAATAGGGATGATGCCTGGGTAAGAAAAATTAAATTCTAATTAGTCCGTCAGTCAGATAATAAAAAAATATTAGACACGTATTTTTTGCTTTATCATATTAATAAAAAAATACTTAGATCAAAAGCATTTTAAGTTGGGGAGTGAGGGATCGATACGTCACTAGTACGTATAAAATCTACATACTCGTGACGTCATGGCATATTTTACCTCAATGTATCGCCGTAATCTTTAGATTACGTAAAAAAAGAAAAAATACGTGTCCAATATTATTTTATAATCTCAAAGACGGACTAAAAAAAAAATGCTTTAGTCATCAACCCTATTTCTGAGCAGTACCTAACCTAACCTAACAAAAAGTAATAGGCTTGCATAAATTCTCGATAAAGTACTCGTGTTCCAATCATTAGACGTTGTGCACAATTTCTGAGAAGTACCTAACAAAAAGTATTAGGCTTGCATGAATTCACAATAGTATTCAATCATTATGTTATGCTACTAATAAGATTTGGATGAGGCAGACAGATAATTTATAACCTGGATGAACACATAGGATACTTTTTAACCCGGTAGCACGTTTCCATGGGATAATTCCGACTTCCACGCGAGCGAAACCGCGGGAAAAAGCTAGTTTTACACATAAATTACAGAGACATTGCAACAATATTACAAGGACAGCAGCAAAGGCGAACTGAACGCAGACTTGCGTTTTCTCACAGCAAACCTCAATGAGACAGCGAAATGTCCAAATGAGGAAAGTTAATAAATAACATCCAAACTAAAAAATACTATTAAACTATATTCCATCTACCTTTCCACAGAGCTGCCTTTCATGTCCGTCAACCTAACCCGCCGTGCGCGTGCGCTGCAAACCCTGCGTTTACCGGACGATGTTCTTATACCGGACACCACCCAGAGGGGCTCTTACCGCGTTCCCAAGCCAGAGAAATACGCGGACCCACCTTCCTCCATGTCTATGAGGCCGAAATTCGATGATTCTTTGACGAGTTAGTATTTTTTAAATAGATTATGGAAGTAAAACTTTCTGTCGACCTACAAAGTAAGAGGAGAAAGCGATTTTTTTTGGAGGAATTAATAGCCTTTTTTTCTTTGGGTTTTTCTGCGTTGCCACAACGACCGATCCTATGTTTAATATAGGATCACCATTTAACTGCCCCGTTGGTCTCGTGGTTGCAAGCGTGGCTGCTGAGCGTGGGATCCTGGGTTCGATTCCAAGGTCGGGCAAGGAATTGAGTTTTTCCATAAGGAACATCTCAGTAACTGCCCGGAGTTTGGAAGTTGGCGGTGTAATACCAACGGCTTATCGTACTTTTCGAGGCACGGCGGTGTACCTCGAAAAGCACGTTAAGCCGTTGATCCTGGGCCTGATCTCTCTCCGGTCGTACCGGATTGCCGTTCCATCGGAAAGAGTGAGGGAAAAGAGGGTACACTTGTGTCTGCGCACATACTTGAGCACTATAATATCTCCCGCGTCGATGGCTCGCTCCGCTGAGATTGGTTGTCATGGCTGAAATTCGATCTGGAGGACTATCATAGGATCACCATACAAATGGAACCTTGTTTTTATTATTAACTTGTATTTTCCCACTTCAGTGCAAACTTCTCCCTACTCTCCTTGCACTTCTCTCTGCCTAGGACTAAGGAAGCACGGAACAGTCTTTAGAAGTCCAGCTCAAGGAACCTTGATAACAACATATTTTTCCGTTTCACAGGGGAGCTCCGTCGCATCCTGCGTATCAACACAGGTGACACAACTTACGGCGCGTGTCATGGCCTTCTGGCCAAGGTCGTGTTGGAGAAGAATCCGTTCGGCAAACCCCGTAAAGAGCCCAGATACGGCCGCTGGAAGAATCCATACATGTTTACTTATAGAATTTGACTGGTTTAGTTGACGATTACAATTGTTTGTTGAGAACATGCGTTTATTTTATTGAATGTAGCAAATAGACTTGGAGATGATTTGTGTTGTCCTTCTTGACACACACGTGATTCATCTTAATTATTGCTGATTCATAAAATAACTCTAAAGGCAGATCTGCATTGAATGCACGATGTTATAAGACATAGTGATACGAGACACGACGCAATTTGCTTCTTCTTTTTCTTGTGGTTAGTGGCTACCCAACAAACAAAAACGTCATATAAGTCTTGACTTATACGACATAAAGTTGGGTAGCAGTCTTATAATGATAGTGAGATGACTACTAGGTCCTTTAGACGTCTTTAATTTAACTTAGTAGTCGTTCAACGAATATATTTTATTAAGCTGGTCTTAGCAACGTTGGTAAGTCTTAGCTAAAACGTTTGTACGACAACGCAATAGTCATACTAACGTTAGAGACCATTAAACGTTTTGAACTGACCAAATTAGGTCTTTGAAAAACCTTTATATGACATTTATATAACATAGCAGTTGCATAGACGTTTTCACAGTGACGTTTATATAATGATCACTATCCTGTTTTACAGCGGTCAATTGGAGACTCTTAAATGACTTGGTTGTTTATTTAATACTCAAAGGAGACCATTTTTTTTGGGCCCACTGGTAAATGATAACGTATATTAATCATATAACACATAAAAAAGTAACCATCTTATTATATTAAACTGACCAAAAATTATACAAAAAGCTAACCGGAATAATGAAATATTAATAAAAATGTGATAAGACAAAGAGTGCGTGTTGAGGGGCGTTTTGGCGTTTACTTAAACATGAAAAAATGTTACTACGGTGCGCGGTGGTAATAGTATCGGCTTTAAATGTGTAAAAGGATATGAAAGGAACCGTAAACTTGTTTTTAAATGCTGTTTTAAAAGGCTATCGCAAATATCGCGTAACGTGGTTTAAAAATCTCCTTGGAACGAAACGTAGTAAAAGTCTGTTGTTTTACATGACAGTTGACACTGACAGATGACAGACAACATATTTATTATTTCTTTCCGTTTCTTTATCAGTTGCGTGAAATTGTTTCTTCGATTCTTTTCGTATTTTTATTCGAAAGATTTTGAAAATGGCATCTGTAGGTACAGCGCATAATCCACAAAGCTGTTGTGTCAATTGTGCAGTAAGATTTCAACGCAATGTGCGAAGACAGTTACTGTGCGAAACATCTGCAGACGTGCGCCAACTTGTATGTATGTGGATTTCTCGCGAGGTGAGTGTTTCAACTCTCGAATCTGAGGTGTTAGTTTTGAAAACGCGAAGAATTTATTCATATTTATTTCGCGACTTTGTATTGTAACATGTTATGATGTATGTAAAATGCCTGCCTACCTACTTTTTTCAGTTACACCCACTAGATGCAGTATGTGGAAACTGCTTCATGATATTGCAAGAATGTATTCAAACTGCTCATTCAGTGAGAAGATTTGGGTATAGGAATATTTGCATTTCATGTGGTTCTTCAATTTTAAGAGCACATTAAACACATACTGTGCATGTTAACTCTGTGCAATGGAATATTATTTTACAGTGGCTACCATTGCACCAGGTAATATTAAATTAATAATTTTTATTCTAAATGATAAATCTGTGAAAATGAAAAGTCAAACAATATAATATTTAGTCTAATAATAAATATAAATCTCTACCGTCGAGGAGAACCATTATGAACATAAAAACAGAAGAAAATAAACTGTAAAAACGTGGAATTTAAGTTTAAATCAATTTACAATTAATTGAAACCAATTGGTTCCACCCGGAAGTGGTTCAACTCCAGCCATGCCTTTGCGCAAGTGGAACCTGGTCTGTCTCAAAAATAGTAAACAAAAAACTCACACACTACTTAAAAAATATATATGAGTAGGCTGCCTTTTGGGTTAAGGCATATTAAGATATATTTTATTTGCAATACTAATGGTCTATTTTTTCAGGTGGAACGTTTAGAACAAGTCTGTATGGCTTGCTGGCTGAGAGCCTCCCGAGCTGTGCAGAGAAACAGGCAACTGGATGAAATCAGGGATATGGAAATTCAGCCAATTGATGTTGAACACAGCAGTAACATCCCACAACCACCTCCTATGCCTATGACTGTTACGCCTGCTAGTTACAGAGCAGTACCAACAATTACTATGTCCAATTACAAGCGTGCTGCTTCTACTTCCCGCCACTGTATTTTTAGGTTATGTGAAAATACATCGAGGTTTTTAGTACCTATACTACTAAAGGAAAGATTACTGATTGATCATTAATTTTATGTTCCCTGTTGTGCTCGTATTTGTGACCACCATTTGAATGAACCTCATAATGACTGGAATAATTTATACACAATCAGTAACTGTTCAGATTTCACTGCATCTCAAATGGACGGCTTATGTTCACTACTTAAAAGTAGTGCATTTCGAAATTATAATATTGAAAACATAATTCAACATAATGCCACATTATGCAAATATTGGTTAGGCTTTACCCACTATCAATTTGAACGATTATTAATTGAGATTCCATCTATCAGTGAAAGGGTTAAATCTCCTAAAAGAAGTCTGGCTATGTTCTTAATGAAACTTCGTACAGGAGATAGTAATGAACGCATAGCTTCTCTTTTTAATGTAGCTTCATCAACTGTGTTCAAAAACCTTAATATTGTCAGGAAGTGTTTTGAAGACCAATTCATTCAATTGCATTTAGGGACAAATAACACAAGTATTCAGGAAGTTGCTCAATATAACCTGACAATACCAAATGGCCTATTTGGTAATCCAGACATGGATCCTGAATTTATGCCAGCCATAGTAATATGTGACGGTACATACATTTGCGTACAAAAAAGTAGTAATTACTTGTACCAAAAGCAAACATACAGTTTGCATAAGCTTCGCAACTTGATTAAACCGTTTTTACTTGTGTGCTGTAATGGTTATATCCTTGATGTCGTTGGACCATACCCTGCTACAGAGTCAGATACTTCTATTATGCTTAGATTGTTCACTGACAATAGTCCACTGCAAAGCTTTTTCAGAGAAAACGACGTTTTCATTCTTGATAGAGGTTTTAGGGATGCAATTCCATTCATGCAGCATCATGGTTACAAGGCTTATATGCCTGAATCTAAACAGGCTGGTGTATATCAATTGTCGACAATTGCAGCCAACAAGTCCCGATGTGTGACCTTGTGTAGGTGGGTGGTTGAAGTTGTAAATGGCAGATTTAAACGGGACTTCAAATTGTTCCGTCAGGAATACTTCAATACAGCATCCACCCACCTGATGCTTGACTTAAAAGTAGCAGCTGCATTAATAAATCGATTTCATACATTAATCCGTGATAATTTTTATGCTGAAGAGATACTAGCGATTGCTCAAGCAAAACTAAACACCCCAAACCATTTAGCCTCCTACGTGGAAATGCACAATTTGAACAGAGTGAGGGTGCAATTTGCCAGCATTGATGCTAATCTTCCAGAGCTGGATAATTTTCCTCAATTAACATTCCAGAACTTAATTCTATTCGCTCTAGGAATTTATCAAATTAAGCAATCTCGTTCGTACTATGGTGAGCATGTCAGGGCCTCTGGACAATACAAAATCGAGGTATACCGGCAACCTGTCCATGAGTTTGGTCCAAATAATTATCTTCTACGAGGTAGGATACAATCAAGGCACACTAGTAGAAAAACTTGTTATATTTATATACTAGTTGACACTGTAAGGGAAGCACAGTAGTGCGAGTTTAAATCATAAAATCATTGTCAACATAGCATGTAAGATAAAAGTATTGATCACAGACATGATTCTTGTTAAAAGGGTAGTGTAACTGAAATTATGACTATTCCATGTAAAAAAGCCTTATATATCCTTATATACTAACTAAAAAACTCTGTAATATTTTATCCTTACATAGTACTATATTTTAAAGTAGACTATAACGCTAGATAGATCATTTCCCACCTGTATACCTATTTCACATAAGGAAATCGAGTCACTATGTCGAGAATTAAGTAAATTCCTTTGTTCACTAACGTAAACAATGTTATGTGCAACTTCTACTGCGCAGTTGAGTCCCCTTCATACGTTTCAGTTCCCCCGGAACGCCCAAATATGTTAGTACCCCGCATTCCCCGCGAACGTGGAATCCCCTCAAATACAAACACACTGACGTAAGTAGGCGATGAAAAAGTTGTGTAAGTAGAGACACACACACTGTGTGATAGTGTGTGTCACTACTATAAATAAAACCCACTTGTGTATTCGTCAGTTCAGTCGTCTCTCATCCTTTCATAAGGCAATACGAGTACAGTTCAGTCGTCTCTCAACCTTTTATAAAGTAATACGTGTTCAGTTATTAGTACCTCTGAACACCATCGCGTTCAAGCTTAGTCAGATTTAAAGTCTGTTCTATAAATATTAGTCTCTTAGTGTTTAAGGCTGTTTAAGGCGTAATTATTTTATTCTTCTATTTCTGTATATTGTGTGTGTATGTGTGTGTAAAAGAATAGAGGAATATATAAGTTTTGTGCTCATCCCTGTGGTTTTCCTTTTAAACTCCCACCTGAAATAACCCAGCAACATCATTGACCGCCCCACATAAGTCAACGTTTTAGTCCTTCGAAAGCCGATCTGGTTAGCATTTCGGTCTTTAAGGCTGCCGCATCAGGGTGGTCAACATTTTGGTCCTTCGAGAGCCGGATCAGGTTAACAAGTAACCATGAGTCAGAGGAGCACCATTACTACACGCAGCAAACTAAGAAGATTGGCTGAAGAAATGAGTGTGCGTCGCAGTGAGTTAGTATCGGACTCCGGGTTGCAGTCTGAAAAGGCACCGGGTTCGCCGTCTGTCGCACCGACTGTGGCATCAACGTCTGCCCTCAACATCCCACTGACGGGTGGTCGAGTAATCGACTACAGTGTAAGAAGTACGTCAGAGGGACCCCAGGGAGGTCAGACATTATTACAAGGTCGCCATACGTCGCCGCGAAACAGAGCCTCATCCAATACTAGCCACAAGAGCGTCGAATACATAAAAAAGCGAATAGAATATGAAGCTGAACGCGAATTAGTACAACTCAAGGAAAACCTCCTCAAGAAAAGAATGGAGGCCGACATTGCAGAGATAGAAGCGGCTGCCGAGAGCGACGACTCAAAGTCAGACGAGGGTACAGCACAACGCGTGGAACAGTGGATAGACACGAAGCCCCAAGTAACTCAAGTTGATACAGTGCTGTGTACCCCGCCTATGACACGCGCGCCTGTGGATATGGCCGCGCGTCACCAACCAGAAGTCACACAGGGACTAAACGTAAGTAGTCTCAATCGTGACTCTAATATATACTGTGTACCGATCATGCCTAATAACAATAATGTGTCGCATGTAAGAGCGTCTACGTCAGTACCGTTACCTAACCTAACGGTACCTACGACGCAGATGTATACGCCAGTCTGTACCGAAAGTATAAGGTTCAGTCTGCCTCGTAGCTATCCCGTCTTTACCACCCCGGCTGCCAATGTACCTCGAGTATCGATTCTCGAGTCGGATACAAGGCAGCAGACATACCACGGAGTGGATGAAAAAGAAAGACGGCGAGAGGCATCAGGCGACAGGGACAGGAAAATTGATAGACTGGCGGAGGCAATCACTAGTATGGCACGACCGCGACCGGTACCCAGACAAGCATACGAATTGCCACACTTTAGCGGAGACCCAGCCGAATGGATTTCTTATAGAAATATGTATTGGGATACATCAGAATTGTATAATTTTAGAACACACGAAAATCTAGCACGGCTTAAGACATCATTGCATGGAGAGGCAAAGACCTCAGTAGAGGATTTGTTACGTTCAGGTACGGATCCCTCCGATATCATGCGTGAGCTTGAAGAAGAGTTTGGGCATCCAACCCTAATTTTACAATGCGCAATAAAGAAAGTTAGGGACCTACCTAAAGTAACAGAGAGCGGCCGCGAGCTAAGAAAGATTTCTTCAACAGTAAGGAATTGTGTGTCTCTACTTAAAAACATTCGCGCTGACGGTTATATAAATAATCCGCAACTAGTAAGCGAACTTTTAAATAAACTTACACCGATACAACGCGCGCAGTACGGTGACTTTGCTATGGGAATAGATAACTCACAGGGGGTGGATTTAAGAATCTCACCTAACTTAGAAATATTATCACACTTCTTAATTCAATTAACGCGCTCGACGTCGTATTACGTACAACCAAGTATGATAGAGTCTAGTCCTTTCAAATCCCCTGTGAAGAAGCAAGTCATCAGTCAAACACGACAAATGAATACCGCGCGTTCCTTTATCAATAGGCCACCGCCAGCACAAAGGATAAACACACAAAGCGATGAACATACCGTACCTAAAGAATGCGTTATCTGCCGTCAGGAACATACAATAGAAGAATGCGAAAGTTTTAAAAAACTTAGTGTACAACAGCGTTGGGACACAATTAAAGAAAAAAATACGTGTTTTAAATGTTTAGTTAGTAAACATCCCAAAAGATTCTGCCGCGCAAATAAGTGTGAGAAATGCGGTTACGCGCACCACCTGTTATTACACGCCGATAAACAAAAGAAAGAATACAAAGCGTGTGAAACAGATAAGATTGAAAGCGTAACAAATATTGGTGAATGGCGGGCTACAGCATTGTTAAAAATAATCCCTGTAACAATCAGTGATAATAACGGTGACAATAAACAAAGCTATGCATTATTAGACGACGGCGCGACCGTATCTTTAATAGACAGTGAAATCGCTACCAACTTAGCGGGTCCTCGTATACCCCTAACGTTGAAGACCGCAGGTGGCCACGGGGTCACGGATTTAACGTCGCGAGCGGTTCAAGTTCAAATAAAAGGTCCAAACGGGCAGTGCCATAACATTAAGTGTCGTACTATGGTGAACATGAACATGCCGACACAAACAGTGTCCGCCTCGATGCTTCGCGACAACGCTCACCTCCGCGACTTGGGTTGCGCGGAGATGAGGGGTGCCAAGCCGCTGCTGCTGCTCGGGCAGGACAACTGGGAGCTACTCGTCGGCCAGGACATCCGTCACGGGAAATCCGGTAAGCCAGTTGCCTCACTTACTAAATTAGGATGGGTCATACATGGACCGTTTGACATTAAAAGCAATATTGAAACAGTAAATTGCATGACAGTCTCCCTTCCTGATTTGCATGACCTAGTAAAGTCTCAGTTTGAGCTAGAGGCTATAGGCATTTCACAGAACGCTCGTAAACATAAAGACATTGAAAGAGCGTTAGACGTATTAGATAACACTAGTCACCGTGTGCCCGACGAATCACAATGGGAAGTCGGGTTATTGTGGAAACATGATAAGATACATTTACCTAACAACAATATGGATGATTATCTAGATAGTACCTGTTCCGATGATGAAGCTAACAAACTGATAGAGGTTACTAGAATACACGCCTCCGGTGGATTGATTATACGGGGGTGGGTAACCAACTCATCAGAACTGAGGGACAAGCTCAAAACAGACATGCCTGAAAAGGTAGCTCTCGAGAAAGGCATAGGCACAGTGGAGAGAACACTAGGCCTAATATGGGCACCTAGAGAAGATAACTTAGGTTTTGATCTGTCGTTTAAGCGACTTCCAGAACATAATATTATAAATGGAAGTCTAGTGCCCACTAACAAACAATTTCTAAGTATGATTATGTCCATTTATGACCCACTGGGTTTCCTGTATCCATGCGTAATTCAATCACGCATATTAATGCAGAAAATTTGGAAACCAGGAATCCAGTGGGACGAGCCATTACAAGATAAAGACGACGAGGTAATTTCTATTCCCCGGTTAGACTTGCAAACAGCTTTATTAGCCTGTCGATTAGCAGACACGACAGAGAAAGCGTTAGGGCTAATGATTTCCAAAAAGTTTTATTGGACTGATAGCAAAACAGTCCTCAAATGGATAAATTCTGAGGCACATGAATTTCAAAGGTTTATTTCACATAGATTAGCTGAGATAGATAAATTATCAGACCGAGGCAACTGGCGCTGGGTACCCTCGGAGGACAACTCTGCTGACACGGCGAATAGATTGTCTTGGCCCGATAACCACGCAGCGTGGCTGTCGGGCCCCTCTTTTCTTCGTGATCCACAGGAGCAGTGGCCAGCATGTCACGAGACTGATGTTGCGGAGAAGGACCTCGAGCGCATCCAGCGGGTATACGCAACCGCATCGCCGGTGGCGCCACTCCTGCAGTACGAGCGCTACTCTTCGTGGGGGCGCATACAGCGCGTCATGGCACGCGTCCTCATTTTTGTGGGCCGATGTCGGAAGCGGCGGACAACAGCTGAGCTACAGCGGCTCGACTTAGAAGAAGCTCACAATCATCTAATAAAGTTGTGTCAAGAAGATAGCTACAGCAGCGAGCGGACCGCCATTCTTAAAGGGCTGCCTGTGCCTAACAATAGCAGCATCAAGGCCCTAGATCCCATGGTCACTGACGATGGGTTTCTTCGGGTGAGAGGACGTCTAAGTGCTTGCGAGGTGCTCACATTCGGTGAAAAGCACCCAATTATCTTGGAGGGACGTCACCCTCTGACAAGAAAGCTGATCGCGCATTACCATGCGATCGCTTTACACGCCAATCACGAGACCGTCGTGAACAATCTACGAGAGAAGTATTGGATCACAAAGGTGAGAACCTCCGTAAAATCGGTGGTCGCCGGTTGCCAGCTCTGTCGCATCTGCAGAGCTAGGCCCGCCCCACCAAAAATGGGCGACCTACCACTCGCCAGGGTGGAGACTTCGAGAAGAGCCTTCACTAGAGTGGGCGTCGACTACTTCGGCCCGATGGAAGTGACCATTGGGCGGCGTCGCGAGAAGAGGTGGGGTGCTTTATTCACCTGCCTCACCACGCGCGCCGTGCACCTAGAGTTGGCCGCCTCCTTGAGCGCCGACTCCGCCATATTAGCCTTGCGGCGCCTCATTGCGCGCCGTGGGCAACCAGCCCACCTGTACTCAGATCAAGGTACAAACTTCATCGGTGCCAACTCCGAGCTACGAGCGGCCCTGAAAGACCTTGATCAAGGTCAGATCAAGACCGAGGCCACCAACCGAGGCATCGAGTGGCACTTCAATCCCCCGGCAGCCCCACATATGGGTGGCTGCTGGGAGCGCCTGGTGAGATCTGTCAAGAACGCACTTCGAAGCACGCTCAAGGAGCGTGCCCCCCGTGAGGAGGTCCTCTACACCCTTCTCACCGAAGCCGAGCTAATCATAAATAGCCGGCCGCTAAGCTACGTCTACGATGACCACAACCAGCCTGTGGTTTTAACCCCGAATCATCTACTCCTGGGGACTGCGTCCGGGAGTACGCCGTTCGCATCGAGTGACACCGAGGACATCGATTCCCGACGGCAATGGCGGCGCGTGAATTCGCTCGCTAACATGTTCTGGCGACGCTGGCTGCGGGAATATCTCCCAACGTTACAACGTCGTGAAAAGTGGACAAACAATGTACCAAATGTATGTGTTGGTGATGTAGTGATAATAGCGGACAATAATAAAGAACGAAGTGCGTGGACAAAAGGTCTAATTAAAACTGTATACCACGGTAATGATGGAATCATCCGTGTAGTTGATGTAAAAACAATAAACGGGGTCCTGCGTCGACCCGTAGCGAAGATTATTGTGCTTCCCACAGACCAGGATGTAATGCGGCTGAACCCTGTTACAGGGGGTGGAATGTAAGGGAAGCACAGTAGTGCGAGTTTAAATCATAAAATCATTGTCAACATAGCATGTAAGATAAAAGTATTGATTACAGACATGATTCTTGTTAAAAGGGTAGTGTAACTGAAATTATGACTATTCCATGTAAAAAAGCCTTATATATCCTTATATACTAACTAAAAAGCTCTGTAATATTTTATCCTTACATAGTACTATATTTTAAAGTAGACTATAACGCTAGATAGATCATTTCCCACCTGTATACCTATTTCACATAAGGAAATCGAGTCACTATGTCGAGAATTAAGTAAATTCCTTTGTTCACTAACGTAAACAATGTTATGTGCAACTTCTACTGCGCAGTTGAGTCCCCTTCATACGTTTCAGTTCCCCCGGAACGCCCAAATATGTTAGTACCCCGCATTCCCCGCGAACGTGGAATCCCCTCAAATACAAACACACTGACGTAAGTAGGCGATGAAAAAGTTGTGTAAGTAGAGACACACACACTGTGTGATAGTGTGTGTCACTACTATAAATAAAACCCACTTGTGTATTCGTCAGTTCAGTCGTCTCTCATCCTTTCATAAGGCAATACGAGTACAGTTCAGTCGTCTCTCAACCTTTTATAAAGTAATACGTGTTCAGTTATTAGTACCTCTGAACACCATCGCGTTCAAGCTTAGTCAGATTTAAAGTCTGTTCTATAAATATTAGTCTCTTAGTGTTTAAGGCTGTTTAAGGCGTAATTATTTTATTCTTCTATTTGTGTGCGTTACCCCAACAAGAAAGTATCTCCTAGAGTTATATGTGTGCGTTACCCCAACAAGAAAGTATCTCCTAGAGTTATATGAGTAGAACGTATAGTTGGTGCCTTATCTGCTGTAAATGTGCCCCCACATAAAAAATGTGTGCCCCCTGTCGTTTCGAAAAAAAATCGAAAAAACGATTCTTGCTGGGGTAACGTTTTTCTAGCAGGAAAATTCTAAACGAATGATCGGAGAGAGAAAAACTGTGCATGGCCAGATAGCTTATATGTGTGCCAAAATGTGCCCCCAAAAATAAAATCTGTGCCCCTTCAGATTTTCGAGATATTGCATTTCCTGCTGGAGTAACGTTTTGATGAATAGTATATCTCTAAAACCATTGCATGTGCCCCTGTAGAATAAACATACGCGAGTAGCTCTTAATGTGTGCCCCTTTGTGCCCCAATTAGATTTTAGAAAATATTTATAGTTTTCAAGTTATCGCGGTTTTATGAAAACCCGAAAAAACATCGCAGCGCCTAAATGAGACAAGGCATAACTTCGCTGAAAACTGTATTCGGTCTTTCTTGACGCTAATAATAACCATACAAAGTTTCAAAAATGTTCATGCATGCGTTTTTGAATAATCTTGCTAAATGTAAAAACGATGGTGTCATAACTTTGACGGCAAAATACAAGGAACTGGCACAATCCCAGATGTGTAGGTGTAAACCAAAATCTTGTGCCTTTAGTCAAAAATATATGGTGAAAATATTGAGCTTCAAATGTTACGCATTAAGTAAATATAAACAAAAAACCAAAATATGTAAACAACGGCTGGTTATCCGACCAAATCTGAATGACTACTAAAAAGCGACGGATTCATACATATCGATGACCTTCTTTACTTTACTCACTAACCGGTTCACACGTGTTGTGCCTGAGTACACTGAAGTAGAAAAGTAATAACTAATAAAATAAAGTTGTTATTGGATTATATTTTAATAGCTGTTTCTATGACCTTACACATGATTAAGTACATTTATAAGAGCCATTTTCAAATAAAATGTACATGTGACTAACATGCTCAAAATCGTGACCAAACTGTTTTGTGACATACCTGTATTTTTATACTAATGTAAGTCACATTTATTGTAAAGCAGAGTTAAAACTATGTCCTACTGCTCAAATTGAGCAGGGTCCGGCAGGGAGCTAAAATGCAGGTTTAATGATCAAATTTAGCATTTATTCGAAACCTCCAAATTATTATTTTAAAAAATTACACTAAAACTCTTTTATATCTATTTTCCGTAAATGTCGGATTTATTTAATTAGTGAAACGTTTTGTATGGAGATAACACCGGACGCCGCCGGCATATAATTTGTTAAAATTTTCAGCCGCAGTGTAAACATGTTTTAACTTTACACGTAGATGTGAGTTACGTCATATGAGTGACGAAATGTGACTCATATGTGTAGCATTTTCGTGAGAAACAACCTCAATTAGCCACAATATCAGAATAACTTGTAATATACAGATAAAGACGATACATACATGAATTGTATTAATAGGCTAATGCTATGAAAACAATACTCGCTTCTTTATTTGGAAATGCACTGTTATTCACACGTATTTTTTTTGTACAAATTGCAGCGACGTTTCGTGACAACAAATAAACTGACACTAAATATTTTCGTACTAAATAAAGGCGTAGGAAAAAAGAAAAAACAGGAAAACTCATTCCTACATCTTTATGAACTTAGAGCATTGTATTGATGATATTGATGATTATAATTTTGTATCTACATATGTCTTACAGCCGCGAATAATATTTTAATCAACATACAACCAAGCACTGGCCTGCAAATTGCAAAAAAACGTAGGAAAATTCGAATTTCGCAGGCTGGTTGGAGCATTTACCAGAAGATTCCCTTTTTTCGCCTCCCCACACCGCTACATACATCTCTGGCCCCGCGGCGTCCGCTGACGTCGTCACGCAAGGAATCGCTTTGTGTAGCTTAGAGAAAGTGAGACAGCTAGTACGCGTACGGTGTTAGTGTGACAGAGACAGTTACGTGTAACGTCGCTCTATTATGAATAATGGATACAAAGTGTTTATTGACTAGGAAGTGCGTTTGGATTATTACTTGGTATTGGTAAACAGTTGCAGTTATGTTATGACGCCAAGGACACTGTTACGTTGAGTCATGCAGTTGCACTGATACTGTTTGTTTACGTTTTTTTAAGTTGGTTGAAAGTGGCGTATAAGCATTTTATAACAATTATGTGGTTGTAGGGGTGGTGAATTTTATGGCACGATCTGCAGTGGTAAGTATTTAATGGCATTGTTTTGACTTATTTAAAAATACTTGTACCTTATCAAGCACTTGGGATTTTTTTTTCATTACTGTACCTATTTATTTATTTTTTAACTAATATGTTCTAAATCATGTTTGTTTTGTTTTCATCTGAAAGGATATACATACTTTCCGATTGGTCCAATAGAAATTTCGTCAAAAGCGATTCAGTAATTTGTTTACTTTTTTGTATAATACGTATTTAATTCTCTTCTTGTGGTAGGTTCATGACATATAATCCCTTAATAACTTCTAGTTACTATGTAAAAAAATAATTCATGACAAGAATTCATGTCTCCAAAACTAAGACTCGACCACAATCCGTCAACACTCAACATGTCACAGTCACAGGGCTGTATCTTTTTAGCCGAAATAACTAAATAATTGATTTGATTTTTACAGAATGTTCTATGGCAGCCATAACAACAATAATATAAACCAAGCAGGGAGGGGTTCCCATTGTTTATCTAGATGATGTAAGTAATAATTTTGTTGATCTATAGAATATATATATTTCAAAAAGTTCTGGCGGACCGATCAGGCTAAATGTATGTTATTCAGGGTTAAATTTTATCAGAACTGTATTATAAACTTAATTGCTGGAGTACTTCTGGAAAAAATTGAGCACAACATCTTATATCCACGGATATACACATAGAGAATTTATTAGTCTTTGGATATACACAAACTTACAACCTATAAAAATAGTGTAGAGTCAGGAAATGGGTAAATAGATTCAGGAGTTTTGGGCCAATTACAATACTTGGTTTGGGCCAAGTACAAAACCTATGTCGTCATTTTAAACGCTGAAGGCTGAACGTACATCTCAGACCTGAGACGTACCTACATAAATCAAGTTTCTCGTTTATTGCCCGTGGTCCTGGTCCCTTAGTAGGTACGAGTATTTTTTTGCTCGTGGTTCCTTCAAGAAATATATACTGCCGAATTAAATTGTCTGAAGAAAAAAAAGTCAAATAGAAATATTTCCATTATTTTTCAGTGTAATACCCACCTTCAAGAAAGTTCATATGGTATATGCCTCTTCTCAGCATACTACGGTCCTGCACCAACCTCACCCAATATGATACAGGCCCTCCTTCACAATGTCGTCCCACCAACGGGCGGGTAGTCTGCCCCAAAAAAGATACGGTAGAGAAATGTAAGCCGCTTCACAAGTCTCTCAAGAGTTATTTTTAAGTTACTTTTATTTTCTTCTTTTTTTTTTTAACACACCCGTTCTTTCATTCACATACGTACAATTTTGACAATTTTACTATACAATAATGTCAACTCGAAAAGGAAATTTTTCTAAAGAATATTTAAAGAGAGTGATTAGTAAATATAAAGACAAATTCCAAGCAGCAATTCCTCCTAAAAGCAATAATGTTTATATTTCCATACAGCAGGAATTGCGTGAAAAATTTAACCACAATATGGCCATTAAAGCCATACAAATATGTATTAGAAGAAATAAAACATATTTTTTTGATTTCGATGATTGTATAAACCTATTTGAAGAAAAAAAAGATACTGACTCCGACATTATAACATTTCAAATGAGCCTTGCAGAATATTCGAACATCGTACCCCAAAATTCAATTTACCGTCTCCTACCAAAAAAGTGGACTAACGAAATTCAAGACCAAATCTTTTTTAGAACTAATATAGAGTGTACATTTGCTTTCAGTAATAGTTATGTACCTGCTGATTTTAACTTTAATGAAATCAAATGTACTGGCAGGTGTACCCAATGTGACGCGCTACTGTCATTGAATATCTCCCCCCCATCTAAAACTTACGTAAAGGTTACTTGTAAATTAAATAATTACAACAAAAATTATCCTCATGACCCACTAATTAAAAACAGACTTACTTCTGATAGAGTAAACCGAATCAAAGAAAAGTTAATATACGAAAAAGCTTTAAAAGTTCAACACACGATGGCAAACGAGGTAATGACTATAGATAATCCAAAAAAGCCAACAACTTTCCCTAAATTACCCAATTTAAGAAAAATGCGTCATGAAGCCAGAAGTGCGCTACAGTTTGACAAAAATACAATACTATCTTTGTATGCTATGGCGCACTGCATTCCTTACGATAATTTTATCCGTAAAATCAGTCTTGTTCCCTTCTTCACATATTTTTGGACGAATGAACAAAACCAATATTACAATGAAACTTTAAAAAATAGGTCGAAAATACTTTCTATTGATGCTACTGGCTCCTTATTTCAGCCAATTGAGCCACCACCTTCTAATGATTTATTAAAATATCGCACTCCTAAACATTTATTTTTATATGCAGTGGTTGCCTACACTCTGGATACCAGTGTACCAATGTGCTACATGGCCTCCGAATCCCATACAATGGAGACGATAACCACATGGTTAAATACGTGGCAAATCGGAAAAGTTTTGCCAGATGAAATAATTAGTGACGACAGTTCTGCCCTGTTAGGAGCAATTACTAAAGTATTTTTAAAAATTGAATTCAATGATTATTTAAAACAGTGTTTTGATGTGCTTGAAGGAAATACCGCAGCAATACCTCTCTGTTATGTTCGCATGGATAAATCCCATTTTATTAAAAATCTTTATAAACAATCCTGTTTTGATAAAACTTCCGAAAAAGTTAAGTTATTTTACGTTCGCTGCTTGAAACATATTCAGCAGATCCGGTGCTATGAAGAACTTAAAACAGTTTTAAGAGACATAATCACGTTATCGCTCCATGAGTTCAGGAGTACGGACTTGAATGATTTGCAGCCCAAATGCAATAAAGCTTTTGAAAACCTAAAGGTCCAAATTATAAATCACACGAATCACGAAAATTTAGAAGATATTCATACTGAAAATGACATACAACCAAAAATCGAAATACTTCACAACGAAAATGACAAAGATGTTTCTTTACCTTTAATAAACTTTTATGATGACTTAATACAAACCGAAAAATTGTATCTGCAGTTAGTTGAACCATCAGATAACAAAAATGAATGTTTCTTACCGGAATTGAACAGTACATTAAAACGACTTCTGAAAAAAATTCCACTGTGGGGTTGCGTTATGAACAAACATTTCAAAAATGCCAAACACTATGCATCAAGCTCTAATGTTGAAAATCATTTCAAAGATTTAAATCTTTGATACGAAAAACCAACGCGTGCGATTAGACGAGTTTTTAGTACAGCACCATGGTTTTATAAATGGAGCTGTAAAACTTAGTTCCAGTGACGTTTTGCACAGAATAGATTCAAGTAAACGAGCTCAACAAACTGTGCGAACACAAAGGACAAAAAGACCAAAACCTAACCTCTTGAAGTGCGAAAATAATGATTTTGAGGCACAGTCAGTTTTTCAAGATAACCCGATAAAAATTGAAAATTGGAGAGGGCTAGCCGTATCCACACCCAGAAGTTTAAAACCCAAACCAATTTATATTTTACAAAACGGCAACGTGGCAAATTCTAAAACCGCTGAGAACAGGACTATAATAACAAACACATGTGCTTTCGATTCTGTTTCACAAACGTTTGCGATAGCTTACAAAGATAGACAAAAATTTAGAGACTCTGTAGATGCACAGATTAATAAAGGAGAATTTCATGATTTCTTATCATTAATTAAAGAATTATCGAATGCCAAGAATTGTGGTAAAAAATTATATGACCTGAGAGCGAAATTGCTCCTTCAACTTTTTAAACAATCAAAAACCCAATACGTAGTTGACTGTTCATGTAATACGACCAAAATATTAGATGAAATATGTACAAGTAGCTTATTCGTTTCCGCTATAAGACAAAGAGTTTGCTCTAATAGTATGTGCACAAGTCATGCAGATGAAAACAAATTGTACAATTGCAAGTATTTGCCGTTGAACTTGGATATAATAAATACTAAAGGTATCAACCACCTACAAGAAGCTTGCGAATCATGTTTAAGAACAGAATTTACTCCAGAGTGTCATATTTGTTGCGCTGGAAATATATCATTCATATACAATGTTAAAGATATTATCATTTATGAACTTCATGACGTGTGCGCTAACTTGGATGATCTGCCTCGTAACATTGAAGTAAATAATAAGGAGTACACAATTCTGTCTGTAATAGAATATGAACCCACTTCGAAACCCAAAAGTGTTGGACATTACAGGGCTCACTGCTACAGAAAAAATAGTAATTTATTTGAATGCTATGATGACTTATATAGTAAAATCCAACGACCTGGGAAATATAATATTATGCCACATGTAATAGTCTACATAGTAGAATAGACAAAATTGTACAGGGTCAGATAAATGCTCCAGGGTAGCCCGCGAAATAAAATTCTCTTACGTTTTTTTGCAATTTGCAAGCCAGTCCTAGGTTGTATGATGATTAAAATATTATTCGCGGCTGTAAGACGCATGTAGTTACAGAATTATAATCATCAAAATCATCAATACAACCTTCAAAGTTCATAAAGGTGTAGGAACCAAGAAAAACAGAAAAAGTCATTCCTACACATTTATGAACTTGGAGCAACCCTCCAAGTTCATATTGATGATTATACTTCTTAATAATATTTTAATCAACATACAACCTAGCACTCATAGCACTGGTGTGCAAATTGCAAAAAACGTAAGAAAATTTGAATTACGCGGGTTGGTTGGAGCATTCACCTTAACCAAATAAATGTTGGTACCTACAGTTTTGAGAGTTGTATTTAGTGTATACCTATAGTCAACCGCACAATGATCTGTGATGCAACAACGTGTTTCCATTTTGTATGTCGTATTACGTACCTATGAGGGATTTATAATTATTAACCAACGATTATATTAATGCTGATTATGTATTGTCACATAATTTTGATTTGATGGCGTTTTAGATATCTAAGTGTCATTCCACAGTCATGTGATAATGTTGTATGTATATGCAAGTTACTCGTAAGAATATTATTTATCTGTAATTTCAAATTTAATATTTTTTTACACAATATTATTCTTATACTTAATATTGATCTGTGATTTTTTGTGATGTTTACTAATTATAATTATGTTAGGCTATGAAAAACTGATCTGTGATTTAAATAATAATGACTACACAACGTGCAAATAATTTATAATATTTATAGGTAGGAAATTTGATCTGTGATTTGATGCAATAATTACTTTAAGAATTAAAATTAAGGGAATAAAAATAATAATTTCCACATCAACAAGCTGTTTCATTTATATAGTCACAAGGTGCATTTAATATATTTTTTAATTAGCCCTCAAAACTTTTGAACGCGACTGTAAGGACAACAGCTTAGGTATAATACGTCCAATAAAGAAGGTCCTCGTTAAGTATGAATCCGTCGCTTTTTAGTAGTCATTCAGATTTGGTCGGATAACCAGCCGTTGTTTACATATTTTGGTTTTTTGTTTATATTTACTTAATGCGTAACATTTGAAGCTCAATATTTTCACCATATATTTTTGACTAAAGGCACAAGATTTTGGTTTACACCTACACATCTGGGATTGTGCCAGTTCCTTGTATTTTGCCGTCAAAGTTATGACACCATCGTTTTTACATTTAGCAAGATTATTCAAAAACGCATGCATGAACATTTTTGAAACTTTGTATGGTTATTATTAGCGTCAAGAAAGACCGAATACAGTTTTCAGCGAAGTTATGCCTTGTCTCATTTAGGCGCTGCGATGTTTTTTCGGGTTTTCATAAAACCGCGATAACTTGAAAACTATAAATATTTTCTAAAATCTAATTGGGGCACAAAGGGGCACACATTAAGAGCTACTCGCGTATGTTTATTCTACAGGGGCACATGCAATGGTTTTAGAGATATACTATTCATCAAAACGTTACTCCAGCAGGAAATGCAATATCTCGAAAATCTGAAGGGGCACAGATTTTATTTTTGGGGTCACATTTTGGCACACATATAAGCTATCTGGCCATGCACAGTTTTTCTCTCTCCGATCATTCGTTTAGAATTTTCCTGCTAGAAAAACGTTACCCCAGCAAGAATCGTTTTTTCGATTTTTTTTCGAAACGACAGGGGGCACACATTTTTTATGTGGGGGCACATTTACAGCAGATAAGGCACCAACTATACGTTCTACTCATATAACTCTAGGAGATACTTTCTTGTTGGGGTAACGCACACCTTCTATTTCTGTATATTGTGTGTGTATGTGTGTGTAAAAGAATAGAGGAATATATAAGTTTTGTGCTCATCCCTGTGGTTTTCCTTTTAAACTCCCACCTGAAATAACCCAGCAACATCATTGACCGCCCCACATAAGTCAACGTTTTAGTCCTTCGAAAGCCGATCTGGTTAGCATTTCGGTCTTTAAGGCTGCCGCATCAGGGTGGTCAACAGACACCACCCCATCAATTTCTAACAGTAGGGCTGCTCTTGCTGGATATTGTTGTAATTGTTTAGTGGGCAGACGCACTGTCGGCTGCTGTGCACACGTGATGTCTGTCGTATGGTTTTTGTCTTGGGCACGGCATCAAAGTGAGGTTGAGCCACCTGCATCTTTTTTAGATGAAATACTTCTTTTAAGAGATGACTTTGAAAATGACGATGATTAACAGTACGCATTTAATAAATACTTTTGTTACGTATGTAAGTGTTTTTTTTTTCTCCTTACACAATCACCTTAGAACAATAAATTATACATCTAATCCATTTTCGTGAATCAGACTATTAAATCGTGAAAATCTTATCAAAATCTGTCACATGGTACAAAAATGGCATTGTTTTATAGTATTAATTATTGAACAGTGCACTATTTCAACTTTAAATACTAATGAAACCTATTCACTCATTAGACAATCGCTCTTGTGGGATTTAAGGTTATAGTGAGAGTAATGTTTTGATTGTCGTATTTCACAGTATTCCGGTTACATAAAGATTTGCCAATATTACCACTGTAATCTAGAGATTATAAGGAATAAACCAACATGCAATTCATTACTATACGCCACAATATGTGGTGGGCCCATTCCCCAAACAAAAAAAATTGTCTCCTTTATCCTATATATTACATGATGCCCGTTTAATACCATGCCCTGACTTTAATCAAACTTGTAGGCGCATTTATGTCAGGTTTTGACTTTAAAACGTCTAGGCCGCCATATTTACGGAACGTTTGATTAAATTTACTACGAAAAATGGAAGCCAAAAATTCGTGAAGAAGACTTAAACGTAGTGGAACTTTCAAAAGGAAAGTAAATCGAGATCTCCTTTTATTAAAAAGTACAACGCCAACAACCGTGGCATTAATAACTAATGTTGAAGAAGAAAAGTGTACAACACATGAATAACAAAAAGGTTCAGTATCAATATTTATTTTATTTCTATAAAAATATTGTGTGTGATTTCTTCCGATATTGAATTGGTTTTTTATCAGTAAATGTTGTGTTGATTGATTCATTTTTAATCAGTAAATTTTAAAATGATTAATCTATACAGGTTGTAAAAAAATCAATCTATTACGAAGTCTTAAATCTGCTCTCGTTAGAAATGTATTTATATCCAAATATTGAATGATCATATTTTCAGATAAAATTTACTTGAATGTTAAAAGGTTTTGAAATCTGCACTGCACTTTTACTGTGACCTGCATTATGAAAAGGGTTTTAAATTTATGAGGAACCCTAATAGCTAGCTGTCATGGCGTATTGGATGGTCTTGAAATAACTTTAATACGACTTTATGTCTTTACAACGTTGTAAAGTGATAAGTGTGTGACAAAAGCAACATGTCCTACATTTTTTAGAAATAAACATATTTTTATTAATAAAAATATAATAATTTAATCACAAAATTGCGAGGGGGCATGAAAATCTGAAATAAATACATATAGGTATATTATCATATAACTTTAATACCCAGTCGAACTATGAACTATATATGAGAGACAGATACAGTTATTAGCGAGATATACGAAATATAAGTTAAATAACACTCACCTTTTATTTCCTTGTAATTATTTATTTTGCACTCAAATCTCGAAACAAAACCACAAACACATGTCACTAACAAGAAAAATGAATAAGTCTAAATCTAAAATCTTTTTACCTATATTGTGGTATAGTAATTTTTATTTTTTATTTTTAGATGCATCGTCTTCGCATATAATTATATAACGAATGTACCTACATATACAAAATATTGTAAAACATTTTAAAATAGTAACGGTGGAGTTTCTTGCCCATTCTTCTCCATACGAAAACTACCTTTTGGAAGGGGCGACTAGAATAAATTTTTTTTTTGTTATTGTTGACGTTCAAAAGTGCCTTGCAAGGGCCTATTTGAAATAAATGATTTGACTTTGACTTTGAATTTGGGGCCATTTTCACTTTTAGTAAGTAAATGTTATTATAACGTTAGTGCGACTTAAGTATTACGATCAATGCAATTAAGATAACGTTTACTAAACTTTTGAACAACGTTAAATGGTTAGTTGGGTAACCTGTGGACATTGTAATTTTTTTTTTTGTGATATTTTGACATTATGATTTATTCTTTGACATTATGATTTATATTTTTCATTTAACTATTAATATTTTGACATAAAAAATAATGCATTTTTAATGAATCTATCAGGTTATTAATTTGTTATTAATATTATAAATTCGTAAATTAATACAAAATTTCATAATTTTATATAATATTCTTATAATGTACCTAGTTCTGATTTGCATGTACCTAGCTTATTATTTAATATTTCTACACCAGCAATGGTAGTATGTGTGAAACAGTGCTTAATGTAAGATCTCAATGTACCATCGAAGAAGTTCATATCTAACCACCGTAAGGACTATTCTTGCTTGCAGCGCTCGGCGGCTACACAACCGGGCCGGTAATTGATATGGTCATCGTGTTCACGGGATTTTGTTTTGAAACTGGTTAGATATGAACTTTTTTGATGGTACCATATACTGAGAAATAAATAAATTCTAATTCTAATTTTAACCTGGTATCAGAGTTTTTATGCCGCCCATGGGCCATGGCGCCCACGCCCAACCTATGACTTCGCAGTCCGACGGTCACATTACTAGGTTATCACTGCTGTTGCTGTTGTGAGGCTTGTATGGCTTAATCTTCGGTGCACGAGAGGCGTGTGAAGACAAACGATAGAAAAATGGCAGCGTAGTCAGTGGCGAAATGAAAATTTGTATAGAAAGAGGAAAGCCGAAGGGGAACCGGTCTTACCTTACTTACTTATGAATAAAGTAAACATTCATTATTTATTAACTTAAAAATAAAAGTCTTTCCTCTGAATTTAACACCATGTTTCGTCAAGTAGCAGAACCAAAAACACGCATATCATAACTTTCAATTTTTAACAGAAATAAACTAAACTGTAAAAAAAACAAAGAATAACTAAATTAGAAACTTTTAAAAATAGTACTTAGGTAGGTAGGGTGGGGGCTTAAAGGTCCGCGGGTAAAAAAGGTCCACCATGCCTATCTTCGAAATTAATAGGGCGCGAGCGAAAAGAATGACAGGCGTATGAAGGGGACACGGGAGGGGCATCCATGTAGCCCCGCGGCTTATTTCCAATCTATACAAGGCAAGAACGCAGCCATAGGAAACTGCTCGCGTATACATTGTAATGCTATTTTTAAATCTGTGATTACAATGTATGTATACACGAATTTTGCGTACTGCTCGTTTATAGTTCGTAACGTGGACGCGCGTCCTGGTTCCAAACTATACTACATCACTTACGCTTGACATGAGTTTTAATAATATAGATTAAAAATAAATTGAACTGGGTGGAATGGACAGATAATTATCGGAATATGAAATGGGTTAGGTTAGGTTAGAGCTGTGACCAACCGCGCGCGAGCCGAGCGAACGTAGTGAGCGGTGCCGCGGTAGCGGCCGGCTAGCGGTGCCGCGGTAGCGGCCGGCTAGCGCTACTTCCAAGTTGCTCCCAGCCAGGCAGGCTATTTAGGCCAAGGCGCATTACACAAACAATTTGAATACCTGTTCACAATTTGTCGCAATCTATACACGATTAGTCCGTATGCGTACTGGCACTGTATATTTTGGAATAAGGTAGTGAATTAGGTCACTACGAAGTATACGCGAGTATTTGCGCACTACTCTTGTATAGATTGGAAGACCTTAGTAAAAAAGTGATTTCCAATCTATACACGATTAGTTTCACACCCTTGCGTTCTGGCCTTGTATAGAATGGAAAGACGCAGGCCCGCGCAGTGAACTTGCGAGCGCCGATGAGAGTGTAGGTGTACGCGGTCGCGGTGCTAAAAATTCCGCTTATTAGCAATTCACCAGATTCGGAACTCGACAAATGTACAATAAAACACAAAATCACATAAAATAACAGAATAAGTAGGTACTTTATTGACCAAAGAACAAAACTAAAGTAAACCGAAACCAAACCAAAATGTTCATGTTCCTAGCACGGCGGGCTGTGCTGGCGCCGCTGCAGCGGCTGCTGAGACCCTCAAGCGGCGCAAATACTGTAACCTCATGGGTAGCTACAGTTTTGAGCCGTTTGGGGTCGAAACGCTCGGGTCATGGGGTCCGAGTGCGCGTGTCCTTTTTAAGGAAATTTCTCGCCGACTGGTCGACACTTCACGCGACCAGAGGGCTGGCTTGTTCTTTGGCCAAAGAATTAGCATTGCCATTCAACGTGGCAATGCTGCCAGTCTTCTGGGCACGTTTCCGGATGACAGCGATGCGGACGAATACTTCGACGCCTAAGTGTCCTTTTGTTTTTTGTATCTATTCGTGTAGTTAGTTATTGTATTTAGTACCTAGTGTTAATAGTTTGTAAATAAAGTAGAAATATGATTTAAATTGTGACAAATAAAAACCAAAATAATACAGAATTCTTGATATATGTAGTTTACTTACTTAATTCACCTAGGTGCATTAACAATACCTACTTTTTGTAAATATTATTCACATGGGTGCATTAAGTATAAGTACTAAAAGTAAACCTCAATTGATGCACTAAGTTAATTTTAACCCAGGTGAATTAAGTTAACTACAATTAATTCTTCTGCCACAAAATGCCAGAATTAGAGCTGCCAGAAATAAAAGAATACTTTATGCACAAAAAAATAATCGAAACAAAACCAAAATAATACGGACATTCTATTATATTCGTGACGTCAATTGGATACCTTTAGTTCCACCACCAACATGAACAGTCTTACCACAGAAAATAAATTAAACAACGTTTAAACACCTTTTTTAGTTAAACAATGTCTAAAAGATAAACACTGCTTAAACTAGCTTCATCTTTCTGACTGACCGACCCCTTGACAATTCAATCTACACAGTGGTGATACCCGGGCGTTTCCACAATTGCGGCGATAAGTCCCCTCTTTGAGGAGTGGCTTGAGAGGCGCCATAGCGTCCTCACCTTCCGCCTGACGCAGGTCCTCACCGGACACGGTTGTTTCGGGAGGTTCCTGTTCCGCGTAAGGCGGGAGGAAACGCCCGGATGTCAGCACTGTGTGGATCGCCCGGAGGACACGGTGGAGCATACGGTGGAGGTCTGCCCGGCTTGGGCGGAGCACCACCGTGTCCTCACGGAGGCGATCGGCGGCGGCGATCTCTCGCGTCCGGCCCTGGTTCAGGCCATGGTTCGGAGCGAGAGTGCATGGGAGGCCGTCACCTCCTTCTGCGAAGCAGTTATGCTCGCGAAGGAGGAGGCGGAGCGCGCGAGGGAGATGCAAGCTGCACGCCCTCGCGGCCCTAGTCGCCGCAGGAGACGCCCCGGGCGTCGGGAGTCCAGAGCCGACTTCCGGCCACCGTAGGCGCGGGCTTGCGGACGGTGAGCAATGGGCAGCTCGCCGTCCGATAAGGACCAGGCCCGTGTCGACGGCGCGTTGTGTTCCACGCGCGCCTCAAAGAGATGTCAGCACCAACCGACGGGGTCGAAAGACCAATGCCTGCTGGGGTTGCGGGTTTGTCCGAAAGGGATAACGCGGCCCCGGCACACAGGCAACGGAAGGAACACGGGTGGGTTTTAGTCAGTAAAAGTCTGACACACCCTCTCGCTCTGCCCAGAGCGGGAGAAGTCATTTGATGATTTCCCATCCAAAAAAAAAAAAAAAAAGGTAAGCCAAAATGGTATTCCGGTAGATGCCTAAATCCTCAAATTCAAGTTGCCTGTGCCTTACGAAACTGGGCCCGCCATCAGGTAAGCGCCCTTTCGTTATTGTCTTTAGTTTTTGTCGTCATTACCGGTTGTCATTGTACAGCTGTGTGCCTTTTTGCATTTTCGGTTTCGTTCCGTTCCGTTGTTAATGTAGAAAACACTTTTAACATTTATGTCAAAGTGTTACACCATACGTACTATACACTATACACCAACCGTATGGTGACCAATGGCGGACTTATTTAATTAAATAGTACTTATTTTCAATTTTCCAATTTAGTTATTCCGTAAAAACAACTGAAACAAATCAATTTCAATAGGAATGAGAAAGTATAATAAAGTATTCTTTTATTTCTGGCTGCTCTGCTTCTGGCATTTTGTGGCAGAAGAATTCAGTGTAGTTATTATATTCATATTCATATCTTTATTTGCATTCCATAATGTAGGTATACAGGTGTTATAATGGCTTAGAGCTAAGGTACAATCACGGACCCTGTCGGGCACAGCAAAAAGTATAAAATAAATTCTTAACAAAAAATAAAAAAAAATTGAAAGAAATAAAATTAAAAGTAATTAAATTAAAAGAAAAATAAAATAAAATTAAGTAACAATCAACAATTTTTAAATATATTCTTAACATTATTTGAGATCAGATATAAGCGTAATTGTGGTGCATAATAATAAGTTAACTTAATTCACCTGGGTTAAAATTAACTTAGTGCATTAATCCAGGTTTACTTTTAGTACTTTTAATGAATGCACCCATGTGAATAATATTTACAAAAAGTAGGTATTGTTAATGCACCTAGGTGAATTAAGTAAGTAAACTACATACATGTGGTAAATATAAGCATTTGTGTCTATTGTCTTCAAACATTTTTTCAATATCATATACAGGTTCAGGCTTGTTTCTCTTAATTATTTCTAAAAACTGAGGTTTAGTCAAATTCTCTCCGTAGTCAATTTTATTTTGAGTCAACCATAATTGCATATCTTTTAATTATTAGGCATGATGATTTAAATACAAAACATGAAAGTGACATTAAAAATGCATTACAACAATCAATTGCTTGGCTTGAACAAAATAATTTAATTCTTAATTTAAATAAAACTAAAATCATGCAGTTTCGACAAAGAATTACCACTTCTGACATTAATGTAACTTTTAATAATAATAAAATTGAAGAAGTAGGACATATTAAATTTTTAGGATTGACAATAGACTCTAAATTGACGTGGAAAGAACATGCATCGATCTTAATTACAAAATTGACCAAGTTTGCCTTTGCTCTTTATAAACTCAGTAAAATAGTAAATCAGGCGGCTGTCGTCACCGCGTATTATGGCTACGTAGATTCCATATTACGTTATGGAGTAATTTTCTGGGCAAATTCCTGTACAAAACTTGACATTTTTAAAGCACAAAAGAGGTGCATTAGATCCATATGCAATCTTAAATCAACAGAAAGCTGCAAACCGCATTTTATCATCTTAAAAATACTAACGTTACCTTGTCTTTACATATACGAGACTGCTTTGTTCGTAAAGAAAAACGGTGATTTATTTAAAAAAGCTTCAGAACAAAGCTATCGATCCATAAGACCAACATATCGACATGAATTATGCCTAAGAAGTTCAAAAACCGCACTTATGCACAAGAGCATACTTTGCATGGCTCAAAAAGTGTTTAATAAGCTACCAAATAACATAAAAGATTTAAACTTGACACAATTTAAACGTAAACTAAATATTTTTTTAATAGACAAGTGCTACTATACCATTGACGAATTCCTAGTTGACAAAATTTCATGTGACTGACCATTTATTGTATTTATGTTTTAATGTAATATTCTTATACATATGTCCATTAATTTATTACAATATATTAAATCTTAAATTTTATTTTTTATGGACATTAATTACTTCTTTATGTTGCATGTAATGTATAACATCTAATATTGTAATTTAACAATGCATGCCTTTTAAGGTAGATTTTTGAGCTACTATAAAATATGTTTAAGACCCTGTTGTATCACCAAAAATCGCATTAATAAAAACTTTGAACTTTGAACTTTTTTTAAAGAATTCGTATTTGGGACTTTATTCACACAAATACGGTGATAAGGAGCATTATCCATCATTACTATGGATGGCTCTCATAAATTAGGCACAAGTTTTTCAATAACCCACTTTTTAAAGTTGGTACTATTCATCTCGAACTTTATAAATTCAGCAATATCACGACAAAACAACCAGAGAACCGGAATGTAGTAGACACTAACAATCGAATGGCATTTCAACATGACGGCCGTAGTTCCAATTTTCGCCATTTCACAGATAAGTTGGTAGGAGTGTACCTGGTACTTGTTGATAGGCCTACACTGTCCTCTCATACCTTTTAACACTGTAATTTGAAAACATTGTAAAAAGCATTTACTTTTAAAAGAGTGACCGTGGAGTTTCTTGCCGGCTCGTCTCCATAGGAAATGAACAATTGGAACCGTGCACCTAGCTTCTGATGTTTCATAAGTGTCCTTGTAGGTTTATGTGAAATAAAATATTTTGAATTGCATTGAATTGCGGAATTTATCGGGTCGTTTTCAATTTAGGGCCAAAAAGCCAATTTCACGAATTTAAAATGTATATTTTCGTATTTTTTTGTAGGTATTTAGGTGCGTTCAGTAATTAAAAAACCACATGATAGTCAATGATACCACTTATGTATTTCAATAATATGCATTTAACACATTTTTGAGGGACACAAATGAGAAACATAATTTCTCCCATGATATTTTGTGATTTACTGATGAGAACTCTTGTTCACTAATGATAATTATTAGAGATGCGCCGAATATTCGTTTTATATTCGGTATTCGGCGTATTCGGCAAATGTTGAGGTATTCGTATTCGGCCGAATCATTCGGTTGAAATGCCGAATGTATTCGGTTTAATTAATCATTGTAAAGAGATCAGCATTTAGGGCAAAATAAATTAAAGGAATCCCATAATCTACCTAACAATCGTATTTATTAGAAATCGTTTATTGTAAGGGGTCTCTCGGGTCTTTAATATCCCACTTTGTAAGAAATGAATCCTGCAATGTTTGTTGCACAGTCGAAACCGATGATGACCCGGCAATCGATGATGGCCCAGTCACTGGTGTCGGAACCATATCCGCTGCGCTGTTGCTACTAGACGATGTCGAAACAACTTTTTGAAAATTACTTTTATGCTTTAGCATTATATGATTATTCATAGCATTTGTAGAAGCATTCCGCCCAGTGCCCCCGCGAGAAAGTACTCCGTTGCACAACCTACATCGCCCTTTTTTATTATTATCTTCGACAGGACCGTCATCTATGCCGTGGAACTTCGTTGAGCACTTCCGACGTTTGGCTCCCAAACTTGAGACGACTGGGGCTGCTTTGAAGTTGCTTCTGCCCAATCTCGGGAATCCAAACGCCTCCTGCCGGAAGCTCTACGCGGGGATCGTGCGGTCCATGGCCTTTTACGGGCCACCGGTGTGGGCGCGTTCATAGAGTGCGACCGGCCCGCCGATACCGCACGGTCTCCCGCGAGGCGGCGAGCCTTCTTGCCGGACTACCACCATGGGATCTGGAGGCAAAAGTCCTCGCGCACTTTCCGGGAGTGTCGCGAGGACGCGAAACGCCGGGGCGTAACTCCGCTGCCGCGAGAAATCACGGCACAGCGGACAGTGCTCCGGCGGGATCTCATGACGGCATGGAGAGTGCGATTGTCGCAACCCAGGGCTGGGCACGCCACAATTGTGGCGATAAGTCCCCTCTTTGAGGAGTGGGTAGGGAGGCGTCACGGCGTCCTCAACTTCCGCCTGACGCAGGTCCTCACCGGACACGGTTGTTTCGGGAGGTTCCTGTTCCGCATAAGGCGGGAGGAAGCGCCCGGGTGTCGACACTGTGTAGATCGCACGGAGGACACGGTGGAGCATACGGTGGAGGTCTGCCCGGCTTGGGCGGAGCACCGCCGTGTCCTCACGGAGGCGATCGGCGGCGGCGATCTCTCGCGTCCGGCCCTGATTCAAGCCATGGTTCGGAGCGAGAGTGCATGGGGGCCGTCTCTTTCTTCTGCGAAGCAGTAATACTCGCGAAGGAGGAGACGGAACGCACGAGGGAGAGGCAAGATTCGCGCCCTAGTCGCCGCAGGAGACGCCCCGGGCGTAGGGAGTCACGAGCCGACTTCCGGCCACTGTAGGCGCGGGCTTGCGGACGGTGAGCAATGGGTAGCTCGCCGTCCAATAAGGACTAGGCCTGGGTCGACGGAGCACCAACTGACGGGGTTCGTAAGGGCCAATGCCAAAAAAAATCAAGATCGTTTATTCTGAAAGTGGGCAACGTCGCAAATAGATGTCAAATATTTCACTGTTTTGATTAATTTGTCAATATTACTGTGTGGAAATAAAAATGTGGCTAACTAGGGAACTATAATATTGATTATGAAATGCAATAATTAATATCGTAACACCGAATGTTTAGTTTTAGATGTAAAAATCTATTTGGAAAGTTTCCAAATGCGTTTTTCACACCTAAAATGAGTACAACATCAAATTCAATGTTATAATTGCAATTTATTATTAATATTCTAGTTCGCTAGTATTTATTTATTATTATATATTTATTTTGTATTGCTATAAGAATCAAAACAGGTCAATAGTTGACAGTTATTTGCGACGTTGCCAACTTTTAGGGTAAACCCTCTTATCATCTACTCCACGAGAAATAAATACAAAATAATGCTTATGGCCCCTCGACCCTAATATAATCAATGAATTCGTAGCTTTCCTTAGCTTAGCGACCGATAGGTAATCGCCGCTAAGGCTTTCAATACCGGTATTCCGGAATCCCGTAATACCGTGATCACGGTTTTTATTTTGGCCTTTTTCAATACCGGTATTGACGCCCAATTCCGTGATAACGGTATTACAAACATTCGATGTGAATGATGTGATCTTCTCATGTTTGTAATACCTTCTCACACTTGTTTTCACCAGCGCAAGCGTTCCGCTGTTATCTTTAGCTGATCACAAGTTGTAGCACCTGATATTAAAATCCTTTTCCACTTTTGACGTTATAATTGTTTATGTTAACTAATCACGGTATCCGTTAGAACTAACATACAAATATATTTAATAATATTTTAAATACAAATATTTGTGCAATTTTGATTGAGGGAGCGCAAATTTTAGATTTGGCTATGTCATCAGGCCTGGTGCATGGAATTCAACTAGCGGTTATAGACGTGTTGTAAACATAAAATACCAGTTTCAACGAACTTTTTCTTCTGTTCTTTCTATCTCAATCGCCTCACCGGTAAATACTGACATTGAGTTTGAGACTGACAGCGAAGACGACAACGCTGATCAGACTAATCAAGGCGAAGACGATGCTTTGAATAATGCTGAAACACAACCGCTCGAAACAGAAAGACCTGAGTTTATTTACAAAAACCTCATAAATAAAGTGAGAAAATTTGACAAACTTTTTGCTGACATGATTGGGCGCTTTTTGGAACAAAAGGATTGTGTATCAATTTTTAATTTAAACTTTATTTTTATTTTTGTTTATTTATTTAACTCCGATTTCTCATTAAATGCTTTCCTGCAAAATTACTCAATTAAGGGCAGATTACTTTTATCTGAAGAATAAATATGGCAGTTTGACATATTTTCTATACAAAAGCTGTCAAACCGCCATAGTTATTCCGCAAATAAAAGTTATCTGATGTTTGAAAAATTGGCTCTTAGTTTAAGTATGATTACGTTCTTAATTCCTAGTCGTACCTAAATAATCAAACAATAACAAATTGTTATATATGACAGCTATGAATAAAAGGTATTTATTTTATTATTTTCAGTAAATAAGAACAGTAAAGACTGATTTGAAAATAAAAACTAATTTTATTAATGTCCTAGTTGAACTTGCGTTCAATAGGTACCGGATTACCGGTATTGATACCGGTATTGAAAAAATCCGGTAATTGAAAGCCCTAGTCGCCGCACATGCCGTCGGCCTCTTTGATATCCTTGCGCAGGCGCACAAACCGCTCGCGCATCCCCCGCCCGCCCGCGTGGCCGCGTCCCGCGCGCGCTTCAGTCACCTGCGATTAGTCATGGCGGCGTGACGTCACGCAGTGTTTGTCTCCGCGAGTGCCTAAACATGTACGAATATTTAAATAAATGTAGAATACCTAGCAATGGTGCAATTTTAACAAAGTAATTCCATTTAGTGATTGTGTAAGGGCCGATTTTTCAATCCTCAGTCGTCAAATAGTTATCTAGCGTATAAAATTATCTGGCTGTTTAACAGGCGAATAAATATTTCAAATTTTTCAATCGTATAATAACGGGAGAATTATCTGTGGTCTTTGTTAACCAACTTCACACTATCATGTGCAAGCGAGACGCACAGATACAGTATTCAACGTGTTAGACAAGCATAGAAACAAAACGTATGTTTGACGAGATTTCTCATCTTTTGTTTAGATCCACAGAGCGGCGACCTTTTTTTTTGTTGTTGTTTGTAGCAAAGTTTATAGAACTGGGCATGTATTTAGCTAAAAAGGATCCGTTACGAACAAATTTTCTGTGTTAACTGTGTTTTTGACTTGGTACTAAAACTTGAGCCTAGTGGTTTTAAATTGTTAAAATATTGTCGTCCCGAAAACGTAAGTAAAGTGATATTTGAAGATATTTAAAAAAACTATCGTCAATTGAATAGAAATCATTCATGTTTTCATCAAAACAAGAGCATGAAAACACGCAGAGGCAAAGCACATTAAAACTCCAAACAAAACAAACGTCAAAACATTTTATATTCCCTAGAATAAAGTAATAACTGGGACTTGAAGGGACAATTAACTTTATTCCCCAGTTACGGGCTTACCCGTAAACCCTGTCTAAGGGCCGATTTTTCAATCCTCATTTAAATCGTTGAATAGTTATCTAGCGTATAAAATTATCTGGCTGTTTATCAGGCGAATAAATATTTTCAACTTTTCAATCGTATAATAACTGAAGAATAGTTATCCGTGGTCTTTCTTAACCAACTTCACACTATCATGAGCAAGCGAGGTGCACAGATACAGTATTCAACGTGTTAGACAAGAATAGAAACATAACGTATGTTGGACATTTTGACGAGATTTCTTATCTTTTGTTTAGATCCACAGATGGTCAGCAATAATGGTGACCTTTTTTTTTGTTATTTTTTATACCTATCTTGATAGAAGTGGGTATGTGTTTAGTTAAAAAGGATCAGTTATAAAAAAAAATTCTGTGTGTTAACGGTGTTTTCGACTTGGCACTAAAAGTTGAGCCTAGTGGTTTTAAAATGTTAAAATAATGTCGCCCAGAAGTAAAGTGATATTTAAAAATATTGAAAAAAACTATCGTCAATTGAATCTAAAACATCAACACAAGAGCACGAAAACACGCTTAAGCAAAGCACATTTAAAACCCCAAAAAAAACAAACGTCAAAACATTATTTATTCCCTAGAATAACGCACTAACTGGGGCTTGAAGGGACAGTTAACTTTATTGCTCAGTTACGGGCTTTAACAGTCCGATACTGACTGTCAGACTGTTGAAAAATCCAGAATCACGCTATCTATGGAATAAACGCTATTCGATTCTTTATCTGAGGATTGAAAAATCGGCCCTAAGAATCCAGAATCATGCTATCTATGGAATAAACGCTATTCGATTCTTTATCTGAGGATTGAAAAATCGACCCTAAGAATGTTTACATTTTTACAAAGCATACCCTAAAGTACCTCGCCACGGATAATCTTGTTGCTGAAAGGTAGGTACCTAACATTCAGTACGTGCAGGTGCGCACGACTACACCTACTCTTCAGCTGTCGGCGTAGGCGTCGTCGTCGCGTCGGTCGGTCGCGCCATGTTACAATAATACAGGGTGTCAAGGACATCGACGCGAAGCCGGTTACCATGGATTCAGTACATGATTCTGAACCCCCTTGAGTTGAAATTTCACGTAGGTTATTTAAAAAAAAATCCTACTCTGGTGGGTTCAGAATCATGTCCTGAATAGTGTTGCCGCAACTGAATACCCAAAAGGTACATATCCAGCGCTGAAAAGGTACATTTTGGGTTAAAAAGGTACATATGCAATGCTTTTACTAAAATCATTCACTACTGCTTCTCTCGCTCTCTCGCAATGAATGCGAGGGATACAGGAGATACAAGGAGAGACTGCCTGCTCGCCAGCAGAAGTTCTATTTTTTGGATTCTAGGTGTGAGAAAACTTACCTATATTAAAAATCCCCGCAGTTTTGTGATAGGTACTCATTGAATTTATTGTTTCTCGTGGTTAATTCGACTAGTGGAAATGGGCTTATTATATTTATTTATTGTACACTATGTATGCAAGAAAGAAAATCACTTAATCCAGATTAATATTAATTAATTTATTAAAACTTCATGCACAAGTAAAAACTGTACAAAGGCGGACTTAATGCCTCCGTAATAAAAAGATAAAACAAGGAACAATTCAAAAATTTAAATCAGCCAAGGCAGCTAAGACTTGACCAGTCCCAACTGATGGCGCCCATTCACGAACATGACGCATGGATTAGCACCATTCAACTCAACCATTTTGAAGGGAGCTAAATAATCCAACACACGCGCCACCATCAGCGAGACATTTGAGTGAGCATGACATACTCACAGCCGCCTGGGCACATTCAAGTCAATAAAAGACGTATTACCCGGTAAATGTTAGCTCATTAGTTACGTACATAGTACTCACACCTGTGCTCTGAAATTATATAATATAAAGGAAATTGATTTTATACAATGCAAAAATGGTCTTAAACTCTTCGGCAGCTCCAACTGTTTTTTCAAATGTTAATCAAATAGTTGTGGTTGTGGAGCAGGACCAGCATTATGTATTCATAGTAACACACATCACCATAGTTTATTATGGGAAAGTTTAGGGACTATACAAGAATTACCTGTATGTGTGATGGGAGAAGGTTTTTCAACCGATAGAGCGACCGCAACGTTCCGGTGACTTTTTTGCTTACAGTTGTGACTTGCTTTACCAAAAAAAAAAAAACAATAGACGACGTATATTTAGTAACCTAATCCGTGTAACTGTTCATAAGGAGTCATAAAGAACCCTGTAAGAAATCGACACGTGTTTCACCTCTCAACGAGGCATCCTCAGGATGGCTATTGACTTGTTGCAAACCCGGACCCGACATGTGAACACGTCAAGCGTCGAGAGCAGTGTGTGTTTACACTGCTCTCGACGCTCCTCTTCTCGTCACTGCTCTTTATGAACAGTTACGCGGATTAGGTTACTAAATATACGTCGTCTATTGTATTTTATAATGGATTTCCGCAAAGTCACGCCTGAATCAATTAACTTGCTTTCGCCAGTCAAGACATGTGTCAACATGCAGACCATGATCCTTAACGTCGGAGCTAAACGGGATGACCGAGTTGTCAAACACGGCATGTGGCAGAGTTAAGCCATTTAGCTTCCTCATACTGTTGGTGCTCCCTACAATGATAGCCTGAACTTGGTAGGATTAAACGCCATCCCAAAACGATCAGACTAGTTTCTCACCACACCTAATTAATTATGTTCACTTGTTCTCTCTTGTAAATAATGAATAGCGCTATCTATTGCTAAAAAGGTTATTTTTATGAACCTTATACCTAAATAGTAACAACTTGAACAGGTGAAAATTAAATAAAATGTGCAATTTTCCTCCACCCGTTCTCGCTGACGCATTTTTTCTATATCTGTCTCAATCGTAACCCATTGTACACCGGCTTGCTCTCGCCCTTATCAAGCGGAGCCACGTGACTTACTCGTAAAGTGACGTTAAGGCGCGGGCCTGCGGACGGTGAGCAATGGGCAGCTCGCCATCTGATAAGGACCAGGCCCGTGTCGACGGCGCGTTGTGTTCCACGCGCGCCTCAAAAAGATGTCAGCACCAACCGACGGGATCGAAAGACCAATGCCTGCTGGGGTTGCGGGTTTGTCTGAAAGGGATATCGCGGCCCAGGCACACAGGCAACGGAAGGAACACGGGTGGGTTTTAGTCAGTAAAAGTCTGACACACCCTCTCGCTCTGCCCAGAGCAGGAGAAGTCATTTGATGATTTCCCATCCAAAAAAAAAAAAAAAAGTGACGTTAAGACGAGATCGCTATTGTATGAATTTTTAGTTCCCGACTATGATGTTTTGACGCCGGGTTATTTTACGACCCGTTTTTTTTGCTGTAATTCAAAGCTAGAAATAGGCGTTTTTGTTGTTTGAATGTTATGGTGGATTAAGTACCCATTGTGTAACTATATTTTTTGGCAATAGTAGACACTATTGGACACTATTGACTGTGCCATTTTCCAATAGCGGTAGGTAGACTTGCTGATGCGAACCTCCGAAGGGAATCAAGTAGGAATCGTACCTAGAGATGTAAATTGAAAAAAAACTAAATGTTTTTTTTCACAATCTTGAAAAAAAACATGAGAAAAAACTTGGCACCGTCGTTTTTTTTCTACATTTGGTTTTTATTCAGAAAAAGTGAAACACAATAACTAAAATGGAATAAAACACAAAATTTAGTTGTTTCGTTTTTAATTACAGTCTAATTATGTTTAAATCAATGGGTACCTGTTATTATGAACTTAGAAAATACTTAATGTGTTACAATCATATGAATCAGTGTCAGTAGCTATAGCTACGCATACTGTTTTTTCGGCGTCGGAATCATTGACATGTTCTGTGTCTGTAATTGTTTCATCTGATTCTGAATCAACGACTATACTATCAGGGACTCTACTAACTTCGGCTTGTGTTAATATTGTAGATGATTGTACTGATTGCAATCTTAAATTGTGCGCAATGTACACTATTTTCCTAGCCCTCTCATTTGTCAGTCTATTACGTTTTTTAGTATGAATGTCGCTTTACGTTCTAAATGTTCTCTCACACGCTGCTGATGTAGTAGGAAGCGAGAGAAACTTGACGGCTACTTTAGACAAAGCAGTTGATTTGCAAAGTCCTGCCCACCAAGCAATGGGATTCAATTTTTTCACCGATGACCACAAAAAAGTCTTAGAAAAAAAGTCTTGTTTTGCCATGTAAATTGCAAGCTCTGCCAGTACTATATCCTCTTCAATATCTGGTATCTTTACAGCAGCATTATAAATTTGTTCTGTAGCAGCCGTTTCTTCTTCTGGAGTCAGATCGCATCCTTTAAAATGAGGATCCAATAGGTTCGCGATTTTATGAACGTCAAATATAGCGAATGCCTTTCTATTTTTGAGTATTTCTCTGACTTTTTTTTCATGTCACTTTCCACAAATAATAGTGTTTAATATTCGTTTCAATAAATTGTAGAATCCAGTAACATTATCCCAAAAGTCATCGCTCAACATGTTTACTTTTAATGTTTGCACTTTATTTATAACATCTAAAAGACTCTCATCAATCGCCATGCTTTTAATAGTTTGTTTGTTTTCTTTTATACTCTCTAAGCAAGAGACTAGAGATCCCCAGCGCATTTTAACCGGAAGCTTAAGACTTAATTTGACGCCGTTGGTCAACTGCTTTTCTATGAAAGCTGTGTTAAGCTTGTGAGAGTTTTTTATAGCCTTGACACAAGCTGTTGCATCAGCTGTGAGGGTCTTTAAAGTTGGTAAAGTATTCATATCAGTAAATATTAATTGGAGGGAGTGTGCTAGGCACCCGTAGGTAAATAAGTTTCTCCTTGCGTACTTCGTTTCGAGTAGTCTCCAAGCTGCTTTCATATTAGCAGCATTGTCGGTTACGACGCCAAATACTTTTTGAGATCCTATTTCATCAATGACACAACTCATTTCTTGAGCCATGAATTCTGCAGTGTGACATGATCTTCCTGTCGGTAAAACCTTGTAAAGAAAAGCTTTCGGCGTCGTGACATCAAAATTTACGATAGGTTCATTTCTAATGTTGCTCCAGCCATCCATAGCCAATCCCACAGAATCAGCAGCGGCAATTGCCTCTGCTACAACAGACAACATGTATCTAGAAGGTAGTTTATACGCTGGCCGAAGAAACGAAAACAATGTCCTCCAATGAGAATTTTCTACCAAACTGAGAGGTGATCTGCTCGCAAAAATTGCCCTGCTGAGAAGCTCATCTGCCTTGTCTTGATCTTCTGGAGTCATGTTGTCTATAAAAGCTGCAATACCTGGTGTCTTTAACTTTTTTTCGGTAGTGGCAAGCATAGATGTACTGGCAATGCTGGATACTTCTAAAAAGAAAAGACAGTGCGGTAAGGTAAGGAACACTAAAAATATCTACAACATAGGTATTTGATTATACATAATTATATATGAACTACGAAACGGCAGTTTTTTTATAATATAATTTTAAAGTTTCAACACTGTTTTGTCATAAAGAGCTCGGACTTTCAACACGGAGTTCCGTCGTTCGAATCAAGCCGGTACAATTTAAGAGTTTATCATGTGCGGATTAATTTGAATTTAATCGTCACAAAAACAACGCGAGAAATCGGCTAAATACAAAAAAAAAATGTAAGTACTTACGCTGTGGAACTTCAGGAACTTGTGTGATTGTCTTCATATATTTTTCTTTTACAGAGTCTGGGCATTTTTTACAGACTTCTAGATGCTTTGACATTCTTGTGCCGTTTTTTGTAAAACGTTTTGAGCAGAATGTACATTATACTTTAGGTATTTTCGTAGTGCAAACAACATTGTTAAACAGATTTGCCACGACTGATGTCTTTCGACCTGAACCGACTCGTTTCGGCATATTATTATTTACAAATATAATCAATTAAATTTACTCATTACTATTTTCATGTTTAATTAACACTCACACAGCACACTCAAGAAAAAGGAACTCTCACTGTCTCAAGCTTTCTGAACTAAGATTAGGGTAATCCCTGTCCGTAAATGGTAAATTTCAGTGGGTGCTGCCAATTATTTTAAGACATTTGTGCACTATTTAACAAAAAACAAATGGTATTTTCTTATTAAACAAACAAAAATGTAACATCAACGCATATACGATAGCCGCCTTACCATATTTTTATTTTCGTACTCTTGAAAAAGAACCTACTCCAGAAAAAAAATCTGTTTTTTTCATGTTTTTTTTAAACGTTTTTTTTCAGTTCAAACAGTTTTTTAACAACTCTGATCGTACCTATTCTATGGTGCTTTCGCCAATGCAGCGTACTGCAGACCAGTCACATAAAGAGGAAATGATATGTACATATAACCAGCACCATAATATCAAAACTGACCTTGCTACCAAAAACATCCGTGTTATCGAATAGAACCTTCACGAAGGTGCTCCGCTCCTACTTCGACAATAAACCAAATAAAAAAAACAACAAATCGAGTCACCATCTTCATGTCAATCCTGTCATTTTGGCAACAAGTCATTTGATAAATTCAAAATTCCAGTGTGGAATAATGAAGTAAAAACATGCAAGCCCTTTAGACCTGATCACAAAATTGCCGGTGAGAACGAGATGAGATAGCGCGGTCTATTTTGACGCTATGGATCACTACCTAACTACTTACAGGAAGGACTACCTATGGCCCAACCTGCCTGGATCCGGCTCTGCTGCACCGGGAGGGCCTGGGCTAGGCGGTGAAGGACGTTTCGCAGAGTGAGTCTACTTCCAAAATCTTCATGTATGACAGGATTTTGTGAAATATTGGAAAGATGATTGCTGATTTTGAAGGGTTGGGAAGTTGTGTGTTTTGTGACTCAGACCAGAATTTAGTGAAAGGTCGTCCAGTTGAGGCTGTCTATTCTCTTCAAAGGCTTAAGACAGGCATGACCACAAGAGACTTTTAAAAACACAAAACATAAGCCTGGTAGTTAGTAATCAAAGTAGTCGGCATACGATAAATAATGTCGACGATGCTGATGAATGAATGACGCTCACGCACACTTATAAGACCGTCGGTCGTTACAGAAACGGACCTTGAACGTTTTAAACGTTTTTCAAGCTAGCACCATTTATTCTTGGTATATTATTATGTTTAAATCCCAAGCAAAGTATCTCGGAGCAAAATACACCTATGCTGTTTTATTTAACCATAAGGCTGTTTTAACCATAATTTTAATTGTTCCCACATCCGTAGTGTGCCGAAACTCTCAGGCGAGGAGTTAGCCTTCTATCAAGCATGCATGCAACACACGCGTCCTCCGGACTGCCGGTGTCCCCAAAACTCTGGCGGGGAGATGCCACAACTGCCGCCCGGGAAGGAAGGCGGGTGGAGCCGGAATGAGGTAGACTAGCTTGCTTTATTAATCGAAAAATAGTACCACAGAAGTAAGAAATCTATTTGGAAACGAAACTCATGAATGCCTTTGTGTGTGTTCCTTCTGATGCTGCGGAAAGAATCAACTAGTGCCGCTCCATGACTGTACGTCCCGCGCGGTCAGATGGTACGAAACGGTGCATTATGATAAAATACGTAGAATTTTTTCTGGACCTGGTGAGATGTGGGAGTAGTAGCGATAGGGAACACCACGGGCACACACAAGGTCTAGCCACGAATAGCCTTGACCCTAAAGTCAATGACCTTTACCTCACGGTCAAGGTTAATGACCTTAGGGTCAGATAAAGGTCAGTGATGGCCTTAAATGACCTTAGGGTCCTCTGCAATCGTGCGGAACGGGGGACGTCACTCGACTGACTGGCGGAGAGCGCACGTGGGGCGGGGGCGCGGGCGCAAGCGCCCGAGGTGAGACTGCGACTCTTGCCCGAGGACTTGCTGCAGTTCGATTTTTGAAAATCCTTTCTTACCAACCGCGCATGCCGCTTCCGCCACCACCGCCGCCGCCGCCACCGCCCTGTTTAGTCTGGTACTAGAATTTACCTAATTTTATGTAAATAATATAGAAAATAAATCTCTCCGTATCAAAACGTCCTAAAAGCAAATGGTCCTACTAGCAAAACGACCCATAATCAAAACGACACTAGCAAAATGTCTTATTAGCAAAAGGTCCTATTAGCAGAACGTCCTACTTGTAAAGTACAGTAACACTGAAAAATCACTATCGGTTTTTACCCGACTGAGGCGAAGCCAAAAAAAGAGGGTTATGTGTTTGAACTGTATGTATGTCCGTTCCCTCGCAATCACTAAACGGCTGAACCGATTTTGATGAATGATATGTCGTCAGATTTGTCTTTATTGCGCGAGTGTCACTGGGTACTTATATCAAAATTACAAAAAAAGGTAAACCGCCAATACGTAGGTAAAAAAAAAAAACTCCCAAACCTTTCGAGTGCGGTATCAAATTGAAGGGTTTTAAAAGGTGTTTACAAAAATATATACAGATTATGTTTAAATGTAATTTGGAATTAAAAATTTAAAAAAATTAACCAATCTAAAAAGTGTAAAATAAAAAATCTAACCAGACTGCGTAAAAAGTAGTCTGCTTTAATAGGGTTTTTTTTTGTTAAATTGATGAAGAGGTCTACGGCTGCATGAGATTGTTTATAGTATTCAATGGGATTAAAGGAAAAAACGGAACCCTTATATGATCACTCGTGTGTCTGGCTGGCTGGCTGTCTGTCTGTCTGTCCGTTTGTCCGTCCGTCTGTCCGTGTGTCAGAGCCGATTTGCTCCGAATCTACTGGACCACTTTAGTTGAATATTCGTGCACATATGTATTTCTGTGGCCCAAACACGGACGTGTAATGTAAATAAATGAATGTTGAATACGAGAGGTTTCACTTTTGGGAGGCAAATAAGAAATATCAAAAAAAAGTTGTGCGAACTGCACGGTGTGACATATCAAATGAAGAAAATTGATTTGAATTTTTAAAAAAACAGAGAATAGTTCATTAGTCATAGATTACAGGAAAACCTAAAACAAGACTATGGTCTTAAAATAACATGGTAAATCCCTCAATATCGTGCGTACAAAGGACCATGCAAAAAAATGTATGGGCAGTGTCCCATCCCATCAACAGACATGGGACAAGTTTCAATATCATTATTACGTCCCATGAAAAGTCAGTACCAATTTTTAGTTCGGAATTCGACGGGGTTTTTTTTTTAAAAAGACTTTTGACAAAAATAAAGTATTTTTATTTTAAAATAAAAAATTACATTTTAGACGATAATTACAAAAAGCAATTGTTCAACTAGACATTTTAAGTATTAATAACACAAAAACAATTGTGCAAGTAGACACCAGCAAGTGCATCCAGACAAAAATAACGTTATATTATTCATCTATTATAATAGTCGATAACATTGCCGCTGGTAGATTAAAGTCGATATGTCGACCTTTGCCCATATACCATATAATTGATATTATATGGGCACAACTTCCAACCGTACGCGCCCCTGTTAGGCATGTGCAATACCACTGTTCAATAGCACGTCTGCCAGTTTCACTTCGGTTTATTGATATGTAACAATAATAAACGCGCGATCTAACGTGTCGAGATTGTATTCGTCCTCTAATTAACCAGACATTATCTTCTCGAATATTATACCTTGGCAAATCAGTTAGCTGGTTTTCTCGAAATAATTCAATATAATAAATTCCATTCCGAATATGTTCCGCACAGTAGGATTTTGCAAGTTTTATATGGTAGGTCCCCAAGGCGAATAAAATGATATCATCATCAGTCAGTTCTGGAAAGTCCTCAAGATGTGGCATGGTGGCCTCCATCGTCACAAAGTTAACTCTTTGTCTGTTAAGATTTTTGCCTTCGACATAATTTTTCAAAAGGTTAGGTTGATGAACCTTAGTTTGAATTATTTCAAAGAATTCCGGCGCAAGCCTGTGGTCTGTAGCAACACGGTAATTAGCATTTATTAATGATGCTGCTATGCGGAAATCGACAAACATGTTTGGCAAAGCTCGGTTAAAATAAGTTTGTTTTAATAACTTAAAACGGTTTTTGAATTTGCCGTTAACCGCCTCCACAATCCATCTACACACAGTCACCAACCGAGAATCATTTGCCTTTTCTGTTGATAGCTGGGTCGCGTTCCTGTCCTTGGTAGGTGGCATGTGAGGTTCATAGCCAAGGGACTCAATATCATTAATACTGTCCCTGAAGCCGATAACGCACAAATAAACAACGCGAACACAGCAGAACGTACTAGCCACGACTGAGGGAGGTGCGCGGGCGCAGGCGTCGAAAGGGTGCGGTCGGGGTAACGGAGCAAGGAGGGAGGGTAAAGTACGTCTTACGGCTGTTCTCTCTCGAGTTTTTTTTAGTTAAATAGTACATTTTTAATTCGATTCTTAATACTTAATAAAACTGTATAAGTATAACATATTTTTTTTATTGCACGATAACCCCATATCCTACAGTGATGTCGCCATAGTAAAAAATAATCATAATGTCGAGATGTATTTAATGAGATATGTTTGGCATCTGTTGATGATATGGGACGATTTTTTGCATAGTCCTTTACATTTGCAGTTGGAATGTATGGGAGAACATGTTTTTCAACTACAATGTTAAGCTTGTTTGTTGGGATAAATTCATCCCAACTACGGAACCCTTCATTGTGCGTAAACCGACACGCACTTGGCCGGTTTTTTTAAGTAAGTTTTAGTTTTTAGAGTTTATTTCATTCTAAAGTTTGTTGTCTCGAGAAGACGATATATAATATTATTCCTTTAAAAATCTCATATTTATATGTGGTATGACTGTACCATTTTCGTTCTTTTGATTTTAGGACCATTTGCTCATAGGACGATTTGCTAATAGGACATTTTGCTAAAGTGTGTCGTTTTGATTATGAGTCTTTTGCTAGTAGGACCATTTGCTTTTAGGACGTCTTGATACGGAGGGAAATAAATTATGGGACCACTGTTAAGAGTTCGACCATTAGCAGAATCGGCCTATTACGTTTCCTGTGGGAAGAACTAGACATCGATAAAAAAAAAACTTGATATTTAATATTTTCTTTCTCGTTATTATATTGGGTAATTCAACAGGATAGGGACTAACGTTACAATTTCTAAACCACTTATCTGACTGACAAATGGCCTGTTTGTTTAGTTGATTGTCAAATGACAAGTGACCATTTGACAATCAACTAAATAAACAGGCCGTTTTTAGGCCTAGATTCGCGGACTTCCAGTTTATCTCTTTATGATCAAATGTTGTTGCTTGCATTTCACTTTTCTAGATCATGGGACCAATGTTGGATCCAAAACTGTACCCAGTGCGGGTTGCAGCGGCACCAGAAACACCGACGTCACGTTACGACCAGCCAAATGCGTTCTTGGATAAGGCAAATAACCATTGTTATCTTCCTCATTCAATTGTAGCGGATTCACACTTGAATTTAGGCAGAAGGCTGTTGTTTTCGGACACTCCAATACAAAGTCAGACCACAATCAGTATAGTTGATCATATACCTATAAATCAACTCATCTAGGAACTAAATGTTGATGGTTCGCGTCGCCCAAAATCCTAGTCAGTCTGGCGCCATCTCCACGGACAAGACAATCGCGGCGAGTCACGGTGTGCCTTCAAATTATCGCCGCGATGATATCGCCGTGTGATTCATGGAGTTTCTATTGAACTTGATGGTACGTCGAGACCACCTTTCTCGCCCGTAGAGATGGTGCCTTAGTAACAAGGATCATTAACTTTCTTGCTTATCTCAATAAATTTAGGGTCACCGAAGTCAAACGTTTTCTTCTATTAATCGTATTTAGAGTTCTCTTCCTTCCCAATCGTAACCATATTCATCTTTCACAGAATTCATCTACTTTTTGTCATTATTTTTGTTCTTCTTAATACTACTACTACTTAATTGAACTGTTCTTGCCTTATGCCCTTTACTATCAAGAGTAAATTCAACATAATTATGTTCTTCTCTGTCCATCTAGTTACAATCCAAGTACCCGATGCTGTACAGCATCCTGCAGAACGAGGCGTCTCCGGAGCTGAAGCAGAGGATAGACAGGGACCGCAACAAAACGACGTACCAGGTCGATTTCTGCGAAGCAGGTACATTTTGCCAGTTACATTTGAGTCCCATGTAATGAGGGCGTTTCTATTGGTATCAACCGAACAGACTCAGCGTTGCTACTGAGAAATTCCAAATCGAAAAACCGAATAACACTTTAAAACCTAAAACGCTCAGCCGTCGCGCTAGTAGGTACTTGACAAACGAGGTAGGCAAATACCTCTCACCACTTTACCAACGTGAAATATCTTACTACAAGGATTTTATTTTTAATTTTGTGTGCTTTTCCATACAAAAACGTTCAGACTACCTGCAGTATTGTCTCTCCGTCTTCCTTTAATCCATAAAAATATCACTTTTGGCGATAAGATCGTCCATTATATCAGTCTATGTAAAATTTCAACATTTATTCATAATTCGTAGGGTGTATAAATGAATAAAGAATTAAAGAGTATTCCATTCTAAACATCAATTTTATTCCACGGATCTGATGTTGGTTGGTAATTATTATTAACATAACTTATCACTGATTTCCACCAGGTCCCGGCGCCAAGTTCGAGGGTCTACAACGCGCAGCAGACGAGAGCGGCACAGGTCCGTGTGCTCAACCGATGCGTCTGCCGGGCGACCCATGCCGCGTCGGACCAAAGCCGGGACAGAAGTCCGCGCCCAAGACCATCTCCAAGCAAGCTGGTGCCAATGCTGCGAGCGATCCGAGGGCAAAATGCGGTAAGACAGATATTTGCTACGGTATTTTTGATTTAAAATAAATTTATGTTTAATTACGTCTTTGGTTTATGACAATAACCAGATAGATAGATAGGCCACATTTGGGCATTGCGCGACTGCTAGTCACCGTCTGAGGTATGTGAGCGGTGAAACGGGGGAGGTAGACAAAGGCCAAGTTAACTCAGTCTGCGAATTTTGTCAATGACTTCCTCCCCTTCTCACTCACTTACCTCGGTCGGTGATTAGCAGTCGCGCAATGCCCAAATGTGGCCTATCAATCTATTTATTTAATGTGGCTATTGTCAAAAAGCAACGACGTTACTCATTCAATGCAAGGAATGTTGTCAAGATGGCAATATTAAAGCTTACCTAATTCATTTTTTAGAAGGCTCCTCACGTTGTACTCCAGCCATTTAACCTCAAGGCGTAACTTGACATTTTAAGATTAACTTTAAATTAGATCTATTTAAATTTAATTAAATCTCCAGGTATAACTTGACACCTTTAGAATTAACAGATTGACATCAGCCGTTCAGATCGATCCAGTGTGTGGTGCATGGGAGCTGGATCGTAATCATCGATCGACAATCTGTTTTGAGGCGATCAATATCGATTGGTCAACGTTGATGGATCGCAATTTATAATTCCACCTGTACAATAATTTTAACTTCCCAAAGAGTAGTTATTATTTCAATGCAATAATAATTACATGATGATAATCTTGGCAGAAACGACTGCGGCGGTGCCACCTCTCGGGCGGACGGAGTACCAAGATAATGTGTCAAAACTGGGTGGCATCATCATGCGAGACAAGCTGCATCGCAGATAGACCACGACATTATAGAGAATATTATGGACAACAAGAGCAATCATGGAATAAATCATTTGAACGACTTACTTCTTATTGAACGTGTTCAGTACACTGTCAGTGGCAAAATTGTTATGGAATATTGTACACTGACAGCTCTTGAACGCGAGTTTCATTGGTGAAATCAGCCCTAACTTGCGTCTCTAGGTCGAACATTACAACGATATTATCCTGACCTTAAAATCCAACTAAGACTGCTGCTTTTGCTAGTCCAGGTCCATCTAAGCTATTATGTTTCGACCGATTATATCGAGTGATATAATACATGCCGTGTGCACCTTTTTACCCACTATTTTAACTACCTAATATTAAAACCACATCCATATAAAACAGTTTTCCTTTTTTAAATGATCATGAGGCCACACTTAACATACGAACTTGTGACTGCAGCATATCCTAAAAACTCCAGGGTCAAAAAATGGCTTATTCTTAGGGCGGATTTCAGCAATGAAACTGAACGCAATCAGCGCATTAAAACTGGGTTCATAGATAATAATACACTTAAATACGAACTGCGTTCAAGAGCTATCAGTGTCAATATTCAACAAAAATTATGACACCAAAACCAGGAAAGTGTGCTCCAATAAAACGCTCGCCAAACTGATAAATATTAGTGTATGTATGTAAAGTCAGAGTATATTGTCACGTAGAGGGCCTGGCGCTGGATATCAGCTCGCCTCTCTTGTACAGCGTGCCGGGCGCCGCCGCTGACGTCACGGAGGCGGCGGACTCCTTGCGGCCCGCGCCGCCGGAGCTCTCCTGTCGCGAGGAGCTGCGCGTGCGCACGGTCGTCTCGTCGTGCTGACGCAGCATGACTGCGCGAGCGTCGGAAGTGTTGCGCTCTCTGAGGGGAGAAACATTTGGTTATAATATTGTAATAGTGATATTATTTTGCAGTCAGAAGCAAGATGACAGTTTTGAATAGTTTTATATTTTGTTTACTTTTTGTTCTTCTTTTATCGTGCACGCATATTCATCATCTGCCTAACCTTTTCCCAACTATTTTGGTGTCGGCTTCCAATCTAACCGGATGCGACTGGCTATCTGACCTCCACAACCTAATTACTAGGTAACCCGATACCCCTTGGTAAGACTGGATGTCAGACTTTTGGGCTTCTAATTACCCGTAAAGACTGTCAAAGATCTACAAATGACAACCGGGATCACTGCTTATCGTGCTTAACGAGCACGGACGTGCCCGCTTATTAACTATACAACTATATACACGGGTTATATATACTATAGAACTTAAATAAATATTTTGATTTAAAAGAGTGTTCATGGAGTTTCCTGTCCGTTGTTCTTCATAGGAACCTACTACGCTTTGAGTTTGAGTTTGAACTGACCTGCTTAGAGCCATAAGTCTGTCAAGATCAGGTGAGGGGCGCCTCAATTCTGCCGCCGACGTCAGCGTCACACGCAGAGGTGTGGGCGTCGGCGCCGGGCCCGCGGGGGGCGGGCCCGCGGGGGGCGGGGACGAGGGGGGGGACGACGTCGCCGACGCAGATGCCGGCGATGACGAGCCGACCGCCGAGTCGCGCTTGTTGGACGACTTGTTGGAGGACTTGTTAGAAGATTTGTTGGACGACTCGGAGCCCGACGTGGAGCGGCGCCGGGGGGTCGAGCGCGGGCCCCGCCGGCCCCCGCCGCGGCTGAAGGCGGCCGGGATGTGCAGGGAGGCCGTTATGACGCAACTGTCGTCGTCTGACCCGCCTAGCGTCTGTGGAAGTACGGAAAAAGTAAATGAATAAAAAAGAAGCATCACCAGAATTTGCAACATCACAAATATAGTCGGTTCCTTCTTTTAGAAAAGCATGCCTATTCTAGCTGCTGCATCTAATAATAACCTAGTTACAGCAGTCCAATGCTGGACTTCAGCTTCTTCAATGCACGTGATACGCGGCCACTTTCATCAACTACCGCTAATTACATAATTATACATATTAAAACATTTATTGGATTGTCCATTTTGTTGCCCACAATGGCAACGAGGCTGTCGGAGCTTTCGCGCATTCGCCGCATCAGGGACGCCATACGTGTTCGCATAAGCGCGTAATATAATAATAATCAACCTCTTCTGTCTCCGCGAACATCCCTGACGCACTGCAAAAGCGCGGTAGCCCCAAAATAACCCAGAAGGCGTTTTTATTCGTAGAAGTAATACGGGCGTATCCGCAACTCCACGTCTAAGCGCGTATTTTGCATACGGGTGGGAAAATCGGTTATTCGATCCACCCCAGCTCCTCAAAGAAGGCTAGCAACGCCTTGGTGTCACTAACAATCTCACGTTGGGTACCTGGTTATTCGTAGAGCTATTAATGTGGTAGGCACGTACCTCATTGTAGTCGCTGGCGGAGTCGTTGGAGTCGTTGCTGTCGGTGCGCGCGGCCGGCGTGCTGCCGCCGCACACCACGCCGCTACTGCCGCACTCCTCACTGCTACGTACCCTGGAAACAAGGATGGAACATTTTCATTTCAAATGCAGATGCCGTTGTTAGGAGAAATTCTATGTTGTGGGAAGGTAGAAACAAAGACCCAAATTCGGAAAAAAATACTGGAGAAAGTGCTAATTAATCTTGCATCACCTTTTACGTCTGCCATTTGACATGCAATTAATTAACTTTGAATTGTAATAAAATTTAATTTGCATGCATGCGTTAATACAATTGGATACTCAAGTACATAATATAAGTAGTCATATTGTAATACATTTATCATTATAATTGATCATTTGTATGTCACTATCGAAAAAACATAGCGCACTACCTTATTTTTTAAGATCTTTGTATGTAATTACCTATGTTTCACAAATAAATTATTCTTATTCTTATTCTTCATTGTGGCGGCGTCTACATCGCCACATGCGAACTGCGCATCAAAGACCTGACTTCACACAAAATCCTCCATCACGCAAACAGAGTTTATCGATCGATCAACATATATGACAGCGAGGGTATGAGTCTCTTTCGTTATTATCAGCCATATTTTATCTACTGTGGGCGTACTATGGGTAGTGTTGGTTATTTCGCAATAGAAAAAACGTTTGCAGTTCAACTCAAATTATAATTTACGATCAAATTAATCAAACTAGTAATGCTCACACTGTACATACACGACACAACTATACAGAACGCGCGACAGTTTGTAAACGAATTAACTGCTTGACTGCCACCGACGAACTCTGCTTAACTTCGGCCGGTCTGAGCGTTATGTTGTAGATTCTGACGAGCGCCGCTAGGCGGCACTGGCGCTCCTATTATGGCCTAGGTGAGTATATGTTCCTAGATCGTTGGCAGTTGCATACCAGACACGACATAAATGATAGGAGCTAATTTAAAGAGATCTAGGGCTCTTAGGAAGTGCACGATCTTGTCTTGAGTCGAACGTATGCTCCACTTTGCTCCAAGATCTAGACTTCCTAAAAGCCCTAGATATCTCTTTGTTAGCTCCTATCATTTGTGTAATATCCGTTTTGTTTGTACAGCTTATCCTTTGCCTTTTTCATGGTTTTGTACCTTTATATCATAAGGAAGTGCCGAGGTAGGCAGCAATACAAGTAGCTTCAATTCCAAAGTCAGTTTTATTGAAATGGCCATCAAAGAAATGGGCATCCATTTCGTTGACTAGACTAACTGGGGTTCATACAAAAACCACAATTAAAAACTCTGGTAATGGATTTATTTTCTGTAACCAGGGAGTTTACTGTCTACAATCACTTTTCAAACCTTGTGTATGTGCTCAGTTACTCAGTAGGTAGTCAAACCTTTCAAACTTTTCAAATACAAGACTTTAGGTGACTATACACTAGAGCATTTTCTCGAGCATTTTCATGTAATGTAACATTCTGACGAATGGTATAATACAAGCAAAGGTTCGGTATAAATAAGCATTTCCACGTAATGTAACGTTCCTGCGAATGCTCGACACGCTGTTCGAAGTAGGTAATTCGGGCTGGTATCCGCAACTCCACGTCAAAGTGCGTATTTTGCGTACGGGCTGTTCAAAGTAATGCTCACAGCGAGTGAGAATTTACCTGTAACATTCCTTTATATTTTGCGTTCACTCTTCGTTGAACCGACATTTATATCTGTGTTTATCTTGTTCGATGAAATGATACACAAATTCGCTCGTTTGTTTGGAAAATCAAGTTGTAACAAACGTCGAGCGGCATCCTCATTGTTCGTTTTGTGAAAGGGAGACGCATTAAGAGTGGCTCGATATGTTACAAGTAAATGCTCTAGTCTATACTCACCTAAAATCTGGTATTTGAAAACATTATCGCACGTCATAAAAAAATAATGTGGCCTATGTAGTGCAAATATTTTAAGTAATGTGTTGGCTGTTAACTTATTGCTTTTATGGACTATACATACTATATGTAAAATTACGAACCTGGTAACAATAGTCATGGCAGACGACAGGGATCCGGACGAGGTATCTGAAGCAGCCGCCTCTCTCGTCCGTCTGCTGCGCGAGTAGCTCTTCTCACTGCGCCTGCCGAGAAAAAAGCAGGGGGATTAACAGGGTGAAGTTCATTGAAAGATATGGTGGTAGACCCTAGCAGATGACTATATATTTTATGTCTACTGGCTTGGTTGACAACCAGTCTTACCAAGGGGTATGGTGTTACCCAGTAACTGGGTTATAGAGTTCAGATAGGAAGTCGCTTTATGTAAAATACTAATATTCAACTGCATCTGATTAGACGGGAAACCGACCCCAATAATTACGAAGAGGCTAGGAGATTTATTTATTTATAGATGATGAGCTTGGTTAGGAAACTACGACTGAGTACAGAATACCAGCTTGCAGTAGCATCATTTGTATGGTAAGTGACGACTATCCTAATTCCTTACCCCAAGAATATTCTGACGTTAACAACATGGGGTAAACCTTGAAGTTTGGCTGAGCATCAACGTTTACTCTGGTGTGGTGGATGATTATGGTGGATGGCGGCCCCTATTTTCGTATCCATAAATAAAAAATAAAAAACACACTTAAAACAAATCTAGACGATGCACAATCGAATTCAGGCCCCAACAACTTCTAACCTTCAAAGCGATTAGAAGTCCAATTTTGGATATTAACTTTTGCAGCAGCTTCACCTACAAAGGGTAAAGACCTGATGCTTCATGATTGTGAAGCAATGACCTGTTGCTTCGTGTAACCTGGAAGGTGTTTACCTAGGCATGTTGCCGGGCCCACCGGTGGCGGCTGCTCCGTGTAGGAACTGTTCCCTGGACCATACTTGTCTCATGCTGTTCTCATTGTTCTCCGCGTTCGCTTCAGCAGCACACCTGGGGAAGGACGGTGAGGTGAGGGAGGAAACACACACTCTCAATCGTAATGTATTGTACAAATGGTATTTTGGATCCCACGGTAATTTGTGGTCTTTTGATCCGGTTATTTACATGGGGTGGGTAGGTACATGATTCATCAAATGATTACTGAAAACAAAATCGGGTGGGTCGAACGTCCCATAGCTCGTTTGTATTTTCAGACTTCCTTCACACTATCTATACCAGCGAATGAGTTTCACTGTTTCTACGTATTTTCGTCCTGATGCCGACGGGCCATTTATCCAACATTAACACAAAAAACCAAATTGTATTCAATGCAATTTGGTTTTTTGTGAGCAACAACGATCTTAAAAGTGTTACACACTTTATTAGTCCCACATTTTGATTTTCATTTCCACTAACACACAGAACAACTTCTACTTACCATAGTACTAGGATGTAGCAGAAACTTTATCTTCGGTGCACAGTTCCGTTGACTGCCAAAGCTGGCTCACCTATATAATCCGATAACCTTCTACTGTACTAACCTGGATCTTTGGGTCGGCAGCGGCGTCACTGTTGCAAGAAAGTGTGATTCCACCGCCAACAAGCTGTCCATGGACAGGTCTTATCTCTTTGAAGACTAAGACTCTACGAAACCAATTCTGTCGTGCTGGTAAGCTAGCACTACTCCTAACAGTTGATACTTACTCGGCTCTCCTCAGTAGCAAGGAGTCAAGGTGTGTAGGCGCAGTGTGAGCCAGGTGGATGTATGCCTCGTGCAGGAGTTCTGCGGGTAAGGTCCACAGCTCCCCTTGCTTCTCCACCAGCTGTCGGACGACGTTGATGACGTCAGCGCGCTCTGAGAGCTGTTCCACGCTGGAAATTAAGGGGAAACAATTTAAATTCACGTTATTTATTTGAACTGTCTGCGCCAAAGTTATCTTTCACGGATTTCCAATAATGTGTTCGATTCCAATTTTAACAAACGGCGGAACGTAGAGGAAATGCATTAACAAAAAAATTGTCTTGTGTTTTGATGTCTGTACCAGGATGATAATGGAAGAATGTATGACTTAAGAACGGCAAAAGATTGATAATATCAATAATATCAGGAAGCCATTTACGAGAAAAATAGTGCCCATGCCAGTTGCTTTGCCTGGTCTTTGCGGGGCAATACCGTGCTCCCAGATTCAAATGCCCCAGTGTTACAAATCAGCAGTTCATCCCTTACTCTTAAAACAATAAACTTTCTACTTCTCTCAAAAACACCACCGAAACACCCACCTGGCAGGCTCATTAGGCTTATTCCTATGTAGTATATTGGGCGCGAAGATTGTGGCCAAATTAGCGGCGTCCATCTTGTTGCCGGGCTCGTGATGGTCATCCTCGGAGTGCGCGGCCAGCAGCGCCAGGAACGACAGCAGCGCGTTCAGCGTGTCGCGGTGCGCTGCTGGCAGCAGCTGCACGATCAGGCGCAGGGCTTCCCATTGGAAGCGACGGTTGTGGATTTCTGGAATTATAATCACCTTTTTTAAGAACAAGTTGGAGAGATCTTGAGATTTTTCTTGGCAAACCAGTTTAACGAGTTTGCTTCCTCTTTTTCTTCTAGATTGATTAATTCCAATTTCAAACTAATTTGCTCTTTTTGACCGTTGAATAATGAAAAACTGAACAGCAACAAAAAACCGTGACCTAAAGATTAATCTGAGGAAAAAAAGGTGTGTAAACTTCCCACCAACAATTTCAATTTTGAAATTAGGGTCGTATTTCTAAATTGAAATTGTAGAGAATAAGAATCTCACTTTGCGTTAGCAAAAATGCGGGGTACAGGTCCCTGCAAAGTAGAGGATCGGGGAGGTCTCGGAGAAACTCCTTCAGCAACGTGGCCACGTCATGTGGACATACTGCCGAGTCCAGCGCCGCCTCCTGACTCCGCTCCCAATCCTCGCGTAACTGGAAGTGTAGAAGGCAATCTGTTAGTGCTTATTGTAGATCAAATTAACGTGTAAAGGGTTCATCATCGCTATCCTGCACATTTGGAATTTCTGTGGTAATACTATCTTCAGACTAATAGAGATGAGTTTATCTAAAACAGAATATTACCTACAGCAAACAGCCAACGGTGCCCGCATATTTTTGTCTATCCTAAAACTATCCACCTGATTTCGCTTTTCAGTTTATCATCTCATTGTTTAGTCACCCCCGGATCTAGGGGGGGGTAAACCGGGGCCTGTGCCCCGGGCGCCAACTTCAGGGGGCGACAAATTCAACCGTTTGGCGCATTATAGATCGATACAATTTGATTAATTATGTTTTTGTCAAAATGTTCAATTCGAGAAATTTTGTATTTCGCGGGCTACCTTGGAGCATCACCCATAAAGGATTGTGAGGGCGGCAAACGGCAGGCTTAACCCCGCTTCAAAAAAAAGTAGACACGGGGCTGTAATTAGTTTTAATTAAAAAACATTTGGATCTCAAAAACTTGGGTTACAAAAGATAGTTGGTCTATCTAGGTAGCTGTAGTTCTTAGATAGAGTTTAAAAGCAGTAAAAAAAATAACTATTACCATGGTAACAAACTCAAATCATTCGCTCACTTCACAAACAAGTCTATCTTCGTGCCCCAACATTGTACCAGAAATCAGCTAGAAACATAATACTTAGCAGTACAACTCCGTAATAGATGTAGCAACTAGGCCACGGTACCACTCGGCAATACCTTCGTTTAGGAAAACATCTAATTCCGTCGATCAGTGTTATATTCTCACGGAGCATGTTGACTAGGGAGTGTAAACAAGAGACTCTAGGTGATTTAGTGGCGTTAATTCTGTCACAGCGGGCATACTTAGTTGGTGCGCTGACTGGAAGAGACACCTTTGGAAGATAACCTTTATGGTAATCTTGGACAATCAAATAGATTTTTTCATCTTAAGAGGGTTTATCCTAAAAGTTGGCAACGTCGCAAATAACTGTCCAATATTTACCTGTTTTGATTCTTATAGCAATATTACTCTGTGAAAATAAAAAATGTGGCTAACTAGCGAACTAGAATATTAATAATGAATTGCAATTATAACATTGAATTTGATGTTGTACCCATTTTAGGTGTACAAAACGCACTTGGAAAGTTTCCAAATAGTTTTTTTACATCTAAAACTAAACATTCGGTGTTACGATATAAATTATTACATTTCATAATCAATATTCTAGTTCGCTAGTTAGCCACATTTTTTATTTCCACACAGTAATATTACTAAATTAATCAAAACAGTGAAATATTCGACATCTATTTGCGACGTTGCCCACCTTCAGAATAAACGCTCTTAAGTAATAACGTTATCTAGTATAAAAGCTTACTATCACAGACGACGGATAATTTGATACAGGTCGAGGAACGTGTAAGCGCTATGTGGGGTTAGAAATGTATCTAATCCTAGTCAAATCAAATTTGAATCATATCCGAGGATAGGTACTTCCACGCACCCTTAAATGACCATCGGAGGAGACGTAGTCGATGAGCTCACCGAATCAAATAGCATCCACTTTTAGATCGAAGACCAAAGCCAGAATGTGGCGTTATCTTGCCAATCAAGGGTATGCTGCTTCCTTAATTAAGATCTTTTGCTGATTAGCCATGAGACGCGCATCACATGCTATTATTGAGACGTTGGAAATAGACTGCAATGGCTGTCTTAAAGTGATAGCTCTATTAAAGGATTGGGCTATGTTTAGAAAACTGCCGAGACCGTCACTACAATACTGCTACTACTGTATTATCAGATTATGTTTTATCGTAGCTATGATTATATTAAAGGCCTCTTTGTTTAGAATCTTCATAGGTTTTTCTTTTAGTTCTTATTTCATTCCCTTTATTCTTGTTGTATTGTCGTTGCCTTCATCATTCATGTTAAGTTATAATTATGAATATATGTCGGAAAAATCCGACATACACGCGGGAACGGGAACGTATTACCGGGATAAAAAGTATCCTAACCCAGGTCATGGTCTACCCGTGTGCCAAATTTCATCCAAATCTGGTCAGCCGTTTTACCGTGAAGGTGTTACAAACAAATAAACAAATAAAATTAACTATCGCATTTATAAAATTAGTTAGGAATAGGATAGATATGATACTTTGTCCTATTTCTCATCGTCCTACTATTTATTGAGTTGTATTTTTTAATTTCCTAGCTTATTTGTGTCAAAATTTTTGATGTCAGAAACTTGGACATATGAACACAAGCTTTAGAAATTTTGGATACTCCAGTTAAAGAACTTCTTCTCTTGCTGTATCTTACCTGTCTCACTCTCTTCTTAGAGGCGGATACCCTGAACAGTCCGAGGGTGTGTATGCCATGCCTCCTCAGGTGTGAGAGGCAGGCGGACACAATCCCCGGGACCTTGGGGCCTCCCAGACCGGCCTCCTCCAGGCCTGCCCAGCCCCATTCTCCTGAGTCACAGGATTCACTCTGTAATGGCGGAAAAAGATGGGTTAATTTTAAACATATCATAACATCATGCCTGTAACATCCAAAGTGTTTGGCAGAGTTGTAGATATTGTACCTACACCCACATTTCGCCAGTTACGTTTCAGGCTGGTCATGCACAGTAACCACCACCCCCTAGGGTGGGCGATATTTTAATACAATATTAACTCTATTAACTGTCTTTTCAGTTTTAAGCATATTCTAATTATATTTTTTGTCAGAAAAATTACACGCTGTCTTGTTAACCATTCCATGGTGATGCCTCTCGCTTGCCAGTCAAATGCTCTAGCCGCTGCGCTTTTGCCTCTTTTAATACTTTCACCTTTACTTCATATTGTAATTTCTCAACCCCTCCTCTACCACAACCCTTCATTTATGTAGCAGCAGTCACATCAGTGATGCCCGCATTTATTGCATCGAGCTTCTCATACTTTCCATCTCAACCTTCTCAAGCTTACACGTCGATCTACTATCAAAACAAATCGAAAAGTTGACTAGCGAGATCGCCGAACTTCGAAAAAAATTATAACATAATGATGGTAAATCTTATTCAGTTGCGTCCTTAATCTTCCGATCTAAAACTATCGTGGTTTATCAGTTCCAGAAATTTTCATCCTCAATCTTTCTAAAACATAATACAATCAATCAGCGGTCCAATCACATTCTCTTTCTTTTGTAAGTCAGCACTCCGTTCCCACAAGGTAAGCAATTTCATCGGATTTATTATAGACTTAGTTATTTTAGTACAGGGTATATATACACGGTGCGTCGGCGCGTCATACGATAATTTTATCGCGGCCTTAATGATCGAGATGTGAGGCCAGGTAACCGGATACCTATGACGACACGCGACGTCACAGACGACCTATTGACACTGTAACACAAGGTTCGTTCTTAATTACAAATTATTTTCAGACAGCTTAAAATAAACTAGGAAGCTTTTTCATGTTCTGCAAAGTTTATTTTTATAGATTACGTGGAGAAATTACTCAATGTTACGCTGAACATTGTTGGTTGAGCTTTGGCGAGTTTTTGCGAATCTAAATCAAAATATTTCTGCGTATTATTAACCGTTGAAATTGATGATCATTACAGCATGCTATCGCGTGTTACATTTTGTTTACATTTGATTTGAAATGTTACCAGTATTATTATTATTCATTTATTAATTCAAGTTACAATGACTCATACAATATTCAATACAACACACAGAAGTATCACCACCACTTCATGACAAGATTTTTTTTTACAACATTTTATCATTTCATCACATAGGGGCTCGGTACTTCTCTCACAGAGACAAGAAAGTCAGTCAGTAGTCTAATGACCTGTAAGCACTTGATGCAGTGAGGCGAGTTATATACAGTTTGACAGCCCATAACCATCACCGTAATAAATATTCATAGGAATGCTTAATCAAACATACGGTAACAAATGTTGAAAGCGTGACGAATGGACATTATCCCACGACCAAATATTGCGCGAACTATCGAAAAGCACGGTCCATTAGGACAACACCTTACGAGTTATAAATCTCCAACATCAAAGACTTGAAATAAACGCTACGTAAATATATGACAGGTGTTGTTTGTCCCGATTTATACAAACTAGCGACGCATCGCACATACTTCGGATGCCAAACACTCGGTGTAATGACTGGCATCTGATTGACTACTAAATATTTGCTGGTTGTGACTCAGTTAACGTCAAGTACAGTAAAGTCTATAATGGTTACTGCTATGCATCCATCCATAATTAATCGTAACGATGAAAACAAACAACTAAGGAAGAAAGTGGGGTGATACTGGCCCCAATGTAATGAGATGTTTATTCAAAGAAAAGAAAACAAGAAAACAAGAAAGAAACACAAAAATAGCAGCACTTATATTTAAGACTATTGGGCGAAATCGGTCCAGGAAAGTGATAGAGATTTAAACAATTACACTCATATCGTTTAAGAGAAAACTGTCTTTAAGGATCCTAAAAAGGACCAGTATAACTAAAATCAACTATTGGTAAACACAACGGGCCACTACTGACATAGCAACCAGATTGAAACTAGCAACTAAACTGTTAAATCGGCTATCATTAACCCGTTACATAAACCAAACCTCAAAGTGCAATAAATCGAAATTACCTCACAACAATGTAGCTAACTGCTTCATACCACAAACACGAAAGTTTTGACGATATTAAGACACATAAATCTCGCACATACAACGGATGTCTATCATGAGAAATGCCTTCAGTTATAACCAGAAATTCCAAAACAGCAATACATGCTTACTCGTCAAACCGACGCATATCATGCAGACGGGAAGCTGTCATTGCATGCTTCATGATTGATGGTACTGATTAACTGATCTGTTTGATTGACTTTCTGTTGAATTTCATCCTTGTACGGAATTCGATTGTTCTTGTTTTTCTTCTTAATTCCCTGTATTGATGTGAAATACCCAGCTGTGGACGTCTTTCGGCTTAAATGATGATGAAGATGTGAAATGACAGATTCATCTAGCTCTGTAGCTTAACTTAACACATACTTGTAAATATGTGCGATAGTTGCTGTAGTGTCGAAACGACTGTTGAGTTTCAATTTAAAGCGACTTTGCTTTGAGACACCTTCACGGACCTTTTAGATCTTATTAAATTTCAGTACGGCAAATTCTGGGCATTCAGCCCAACTAATATCTTCATAGATTTTACGATGGCCCGGAATCCCGTGCAAAACCACGCACGACAGCTGGTGCTGACAAAAAAAACGTTTCGGTAATTCCCCATAGTTATAAAAATTCCAGTACAAAATTCTTGCGAATTACCGTACAATTTGAAACGTTTATCTCCAAAGCGCACCCACGTTAACCTAGACGTTATGTTTACCCGTCACACAGATATAAATCTTAAACAAGACGATGCTCTGTCATTACAGGGATTTATTGACTCGTTAGCTGTGATCTGCGTTGTCATAGCAACGCCTACGTTATCGCCGTCTGGGCAACTGTCTGGACCCTATTTCTGACGGATTAGTTCACTAGGGTAGAGCTAAAAGCGTAAACTCCACGTCAATGTTTCGTAAATTCTGTTTCGTTAAACGTTTTACTAGTCTTACTAGTAATAATAACGTGTGGATTAATTTCCGATATTCTCAAGTCGGCTGTAACTCATCATCGTGTACGAGGCCTTAGTACAATTTATTCATGGTCGGCGCAATATGGCTTATTTATCCAACCATCCATACCAGCCGTTACCTCGGTACCTGGTCACCCTTATATCCATTTCTTAAGTAAAACAACCTATCCATCGTTTTGTCGGAGTCCATCTTTCCTTGCCATCCATATCACACTCAAAACTTTCGCTCGCAACATGTCAATAATCAGCAATTAGTAGTGTCTAGAGATGTAAACTAAGCTTCCTGCTCTTACTCCATTTTATTTAGGGCTGCCTAGGATTTCTTCTTCGTCCATACATGTCCATTAGTCTTCACCTTATTAATGGCAACAGACAGCAAAAGACAAATTAGCGCGAATCTACGTGTTGTCGTTGTGGTGTGGTTGTGGTGCGTGTGATCGGGCCCTTGGGGGCTCAATATTGCCCTCACCAACTTGAGAAGTCTAAAGACCTCAAAGCACTGGATAGTGTAGGTATATTAGAACAGATGAAACTTCTCTACGTGTAGCAACATCTGGCCATCTACTAATATAACATTTTAAAATTATCGCCGTAAATAATATCCCAAGGAGTGCTGGACCAAACATACTGTAGTGCTGCAAATCTGATGAAGGGGTGCCTTTTCTAGCTATACTCGTATCATATCTACTAGTATTATCGCATTATCAGTCACAAGAGTACGAGATTCAAAAGCAATGCGTAATGAAGTCTTAATCAAATAAAGCCGGTGATTAGCACAAGATTCGATGTCTTACATAATGATATCGTTCTATTTGCAGTTTATGTGTTTAAGAATTACAGGTTAATGTTGACTCAGGTAAATGCTGTTGCAATTATTGGGTTATTGGTTTCAGCATCGTGTGTATTGTTCTTTGATAAACATTTATCTTTTACTAATGAATCTACTTTCGATTTGTTGGATGTTATTGAGGTTCTCTTTTAGTATTTTTTTTTCCTTTGGTGTACGTGACCACGGGTTTATTAGTCATCGCATACCTGTCTATTCATCATTCTAATCGTTCTTAGATTTTTTTGCAATCTGATTTACTTATAAGGGATCCCCCACGCTAAACTTCATGCCGGTCACGTATCTCCACACTTCGGTTACTTCAGACGATCAGAATTTTTACACGATGGATATTAGTTGCCGATCGGCGTCGAGACGCGTCGTCCAAACCGAAACGAGGCGAATGACTTATTTTTCGCTTATATTGCATGAACTTATAACTTTTTCTGACCGACACAAGCCTATTCCACGTCAATAAGTGTGGTCACACTTGCAAATACCGCTTAGTCAATACAACACGCAACGAATGATGAAGATTCTTCTCTGTAAGCCTTTTTTGAGTAAACTAGTCCAACATCCAGCAGTGTACATTTTGTACAACTAAAGACTAATATTGAAACCACCCAAACCACCAAAACCACCACTAGCCCATAAAACTCGTAGTAAAACAATTTGACACATTTCCATTAACTACAAAAACGTTACAGTTCACATGAAACATAACGTAACGAACTAAAAATGGTACAAACACAAAACATTAAGCGTCGGTCACAAATGTAATGGTAGAACAAAGTAATGGCCATTAACCAAATAGTTTCATGCCAGTTTTCTGCTAAACGTGGCTAATGCAGCGAATGGGGCGCGGAAAATTTTCTACTTCACACAAATATGTTATAGCTTATGGTAGTTGAATATTTTGCTTTTTAATGCAAAAGGACCAAGGAAGGAGGGGTCCACATATGGCCTGACCAAGATTATGTCTGGACTTTAAAAGAGACTGCGACCTCTGAGTTCGTTTCGGCCTTTCTTCTTAGAGGTCAGATAGTAAACGCCGAACTCATCTAGCTTATTTTTGATAAAAAATAAAATAATATAACGTGTAAAAGTTATTCCGATATCCTATTTACAGAATAAACAATTTCATTACATTTTGTATTTTTACATATATATTTATATTTATTTTTATATTTAGAGGAGCATCTGACGCTGTCAGCACCTACTTAATTTGGTCATGGTTCTAATAGCGAGACTTCACAGACGCCTCGTCGTTCGTCAACTTTGTCTACGTATACGTAACTTAAAACTGATTTCTTTTAGAAGTATTAGTGTGAGTATTACTTTATTAAGTTCTAAATTGTAAGTAGTGGACTAAATGGCATTTTAATTTAATTTTATTTTGAATTTAAAACTACTGTACTGTAAACTCTAAACCATTGCACGCGATTACTGTTATTGTAGTCCTTTAGAGTTTATAATAATATGTAAAAATAACCCTGTCTGATCCGAAAGGGCCATATAGGTATTGCAATAACATTATCAAAACCACTTTTTTATTATTTTATGAAAATATAAAATAATTAAAAAAAAACCATTAAAAATTTGCAAATTTTCAACAGGGGTCCATAAGTTATGATTTTTAGTTACCTGCCTACGACGGCCGCCCGCGCCCAATGCAATAACCCGGTAAAAGGCGTAAGAAGGTTTTTTTTTCCTGAAAATATTCACATAAATATACTCTCAGTAGCAACACCCTCACGGATCAAACAGGTTTTTTTACATGTTTTATTGTCAAGTCGTATACAGTAAAGCCCCATCCTATAATATATCCTAGACAAGGATATGCATTCTTGTCATATTTCAAGCTCTCTCGCTCTCAGTGTGCCTAAAATCGGTAAATTCGGATCTTACAACATGACGAATTCAATGAATCAACAAAGCGAATACAATTATCCAAATTTTATTATCCATTCCTCTTCAAAGAGTGAGTAAACTGATTTGCATGGCTGATAATCCCAGGTGCACTGCCACGTCACACATTACGTGTCTTGGCGACCACTCTAGAACTATTTCTGAGCGCTCAAATGGCGAATGACGAACAGTAGCATTTACATGACCAGTCTATCGTTACCCTCCTGATCCCTCCCTATTGTAACGCTTACAGGTTCGAAAGGGGATTTGTGAGGGGATCTGAGGGGTCAATGAAAATTGGGTGGTTGATCCTAGACGGGACTGGGTTGCATTAGAAAATAGATGTCAATTGTATTATAGATTGATCGATTGATGCATCTTTTAATTCATCGAACAGTTCTATTGTTAGTTTTTGTGATCTATTTTCGGATGTAGTGTTTGGTTATCGAACTTTGTGGTTATGACGCATTGCAGCTGTAAAATTCATACATCTGGATTTAGTGTTGCCGATAGACAGGCGAAATTTATGGGAGTCTTCGAACTAGTCACAATTTTAATTCTGTTGCAATGTTCTATAGATTTTCCAAACACTTTAATTACTACTACTTACATCATTATCATCTGTCTACCCTTTTCACAATTATTTCTGTGTGATTTAATACATAATATACACACACACATTAACACATTTATTGTTGTCGTTGTTTGTGTGTGTGTGTGTGTGTGTGTATTGTTATGTGTGTGTTGTATGTATTGTGTGTTTGTATTGTATTGTTGGTGTGTATATTGTAGTGGGTGTACTATAGGTACATCTCTACCTAACCCTTCTGGAAAATTCAGGCGTGTTATGTTATATCGTAGTGAACTTTCGAATTTCTTGTTTGAATAGAGAAACATCGAATTTTCTGCAGCGTCAACAGGACAAAAAACATGAACCTTTTATTTTCAGGGCTCTTAAAACCATTGCCTCCTTAAATATATCATCATCATGTTTTGGGGTCGGCCTATTACATTATGTTCGCTATAATTTAATATCGTTCACGCAATCCATTCATCTTCTCTTTAGTCTATCTCTTTCTATTCACATTAATTATACTCGACATTTTCTTGTTACTATACTTAATTCCCTAATTTTTGCGTGTCTTTAGCACGAAATACGAACCCAACCATGGTCGATAACAATTTGCTGCGGCATTTTGTGAACGGCGTCACTTTGCAAATATTACAAAATGAAGAGGCACTTACAATTTGCCTTCGGCATTTCACACAAAAATGACAAGCACCAAAAAGAAATGTGGCGGTGCTTGGGAGGCCTATGTTCAGCAGTGGACGTCTTGTGGCTGAAATGATGATGATCATGATGATTTCACACAACAGCGGGAGTTTGCAAAAAGACGGCGCCGTTTGTATAATTACGAATCATGCAATATGCCGATGACAGATACAAGAATCAACTTAATATATGACTTACATCATCGCCCTTTTCAAGGGCTCCTAGAGAGGCGAGCGATGCCCGGGAGCCGCCATGCTGCTGCCGTCGCAACGCCCGCTCGCTTTCCACGCACTGCGCTAGAGGCACTCCGAATACACTGCCGCCGGTTGACTCTGGAGAAGAAAAAGAAAGAGTGTTGAGAAATAAAAAATGGTAGCAAAAAGGTGTCAAAAATGGTTATAAATAAAAATAACATCACTATATTTTTGGGTGGAAAGAAAGACAAAAGCAGCTCGTGACACCTTACAAAGTCGGAACTTAAGGCTGCCTGTCCATTGAAGCGGGGCGAGGCAGCGGAGAGGAGCGTGGCAGCGGAGTGGAGCGGAGTTGCGGATAGTTTCTGTCCATTGATGCGGAGCGAGGTAGCGGAGTGGAGTTACGGACTGTGCGGAGCGAGGTAGCGGAGCGGTGTGGTGGGCTGTGCGGAGCTAGACCGAGTTCACGTATTTTTCCGCATCGCCTCTCTGCTTCTCCGCTCCGTTTCCCCGATCTGCTTCACGTTTTTGTATGAATTTTTAAACTAGTTCGCAAATCCCTGTCCACTGAAGCGGAGCGGAGGTTTTATGCAATTCCATTGGTTAATATTGGCACACCGCTACTCCGCTCCAGTGGATAGGCAGCCTAAAACTCGAGTATTTTTTACCCTGTGTAAGTTTCGGGGGTTTTAGAGTCTTTTTTATATAGGATACAATGGAGTCAGTTGAATAGACGCTTCTGTTGTTTATTTATGTAGAAACGACTTATATACAGTAGGTACCCAGGCACTGGGAGCAGAACTGAGTATGAAGAACGGTAAACGTATAGACGAAAAATTCTTGTTTAAGAACCAAATTCCTACATTGAAACCAGACTTCCGTATCGTGGGCATTTCTTGGAAACCTAAGCCGGGCTTCCCCAAAAGGGTAGGCGATAGTGCATTGTCCTACACCCACCAGTCGTCTGTATTTGTTGACGGTATTTAGTTCCCGTATCAGGGGGCGAGTCTATCATTAAGACAACATGGCGATAATTGATATTTTTCTCTGTTTATTTCTTGCATCATTATTGATTTCCGACCGAACCCAGTAACCTATCTATCATCAGTTTTGGCATACAGAGATAGAAAAATCTATCTATGGTTTTAACGTCCCAATAATCTATCAGAGAATAAGGAATCTTAAGGAATTATAGGTCGACATTCAATGGCAGATAGAATTATACTGGTTTATACTTCCGTTTCCCACTTGGAGGAAAATTTTAAGCTGAGCTTTTCCTCCTCATCAACGTTATCCTTTAAGCTTTAAAGGATAACGTCACCACGTTGGGCAGACACGTAGATTATAATAGTACTGCCTAATTTCATGAAACAAATCCCTGAGCCACCTTTCAGGACATCCACGATCTATTCTCTGCTAGGAACTAAATGCCACGTTAATATTAGCCAGTCTATTTGCACCGTGGTATTAATATGATGCTAAACGCTTCATAAAGTTAAGAACGGTCGCAGACGGGCGGGTAACAACTGCGACAAAGGTCGCGTCTATTCCGAGCGCCGCATGCGCAGCGGTACGTCGCTAATGCGGTAGCTGTGCATTTTTGTTATCATCATCATCTTCATATTTTTGGGCTGGTTTCATTAATGCATCTTTGACTTTTCTTATAGCTTACTGGTAATTAAAAATAAATAAAAAACTCTTTACTAATCTGCTTGCTGTATGAGAGCTACCATTTATAGGAGTTCAGGCAATCAAGTACGAAACTAATATGAGATTCAACACTTAAGAGTATATCAGACTGATTTTAAAAACAGATCCACCACTAAAGGACCAGGCTTCAGGCTTTACCGCCAAAGGATCTAATTTAAGGGATGACGTGAATAACTCACATCTATTAGGTTACCTAGAGCAGAAACCGACTTAACGTTGTTAGGAAAAGATGAGGAAAAAAGCAAAAATGCTGTAACTATTCTTTTCTCAGCTTCGAAACATTCATAAAGATTTGTACAAACATTTGTCAGCTGGAAACAGTCAGACTAGCCTAATTATAAAGCACAAACTAACACAAAAATCCTAGACAATACACGCCCATGTGTTTTTCATCACATCTTTAACTTTTTTGCTTCGATGATGGATGCCCCAACAGGTCAGCCACTACATTTCCCATCATATTTGTGTGATGACTAACTTTTTCTATTTAAAACAAAACAATAATAGAGAACTTAGTCATTTTCCGTGGGCTTGAGGAAGCGAGTGTTTACACACGGAGCAAAGTGTATGAGCCTCATACAATTCATACAATTGGTATTTTGATGAAAAACATACAAAGTTATATTTTAAGGCGATCGTTACCATGTTGCTTGAATTATAGACAAATATACATTCATCAGTTATGACTGATAAACACGTGGGTTGATAGTTGAAAACAGTGCATGTGCTTTTTATTTGATACGTTGGCAAACAGACCGACAGACCACCTGATTCGAAGTGGTTAACACCAGAAACTTTATTCTTTATTTCTATCTTTCTTTCTTTCTTTCTTTAAATACCAGGGGTATTGCCGTCGACGCGTTGCTGCACAAGTTGCAAAGTTGAAACAACCTATGTATAAGTTAATATAACTCGATTTTTCTAACTGTGCGCTTGCAGCTGTCAAAGTCGTAAGTTGTTAATATTGAATTCACCAGCCCGGTTACCTCCTCAGAGCCCCGAGGCATCTTAATACGTTCTACACAACTCGTGTCGTCTCCACAGTTCAATCATATTATTCGTTCGGTTGTTATTGTTATTATTTAAACCTACATACACTGTTATATTTATACGTTAACAGGCACACAGAAAATGTAATTGGCTTGTAATGTTCCCGTCAGAAATGTTCCTGGATGATTTTTTTCTTACAGGTCTGTTTACTACTGCTAAAGCCGTAGAAGGATTAGGACCTGCCGAAGAAGGATTAAGACGAGTGTAATCAAAACGAATCATTTATGACAATTTTTCAGCCGTAGGTCACTGGTGCGAAGAGTGGACTCATGGCGTCTCTTAAGCCAATTTGGTATAGCACACTAGCACTTCAAAATCCATGTTAAAATGTACCACAGGAGATGATAAGCTAAAGTGGAGCACTGCAAAGAAGCAGAGGTTTTGGGACACAAGCGCCTGTAAACTTTAACTTACAACTGTAAATGGTGAAGACCGCACACGTGAAACCACTACTACTACAGTTTCACACATCTGCACCAATTTTCCCATCATCCAAGGCCGAATTAACTAAACATAACTATTTGCAGGTTCCCAAGAAAATAGTAATAAAAGCGCGGTTGGGCCTATCAAAAATGTGTGTGTATGTGGGTAGTCAAACAATATAGGCGCGCGTTGACGGACACTTCTCAAAACCGAGTCTGCTTCTATTTTTAAATCTGTACTACGGCAGAGTTGGCGCTTACAATATTTTAAAATTCATATTTCTTTTTTTTTCATCGTGTTCGATTTTTGTATCATAGATGAGTCAGTTTGTTTTTTTTTTCTAATCGATTCGCGTTCTATTGTTTGTGCTTTCTGTCGATTGATTTTGCGAGGAATTCTTTTGGGTTAGAGTTTGAGATTAGCAATTACATATTCATGTCTTAACGTATAGAGTTTTTGCAACTTATTTCGATTTGAAATAAATTAAGAAGTTTTCAATGATGTTTTCATAGAAAATTACTATTTAAATTTTCGACCATAATATTTTCAAGATTTTGTATAACATTCTCCTAACATTATGTATTAACGAATCTAGTTGTATTTTTTTATTGGTGTGATACAAATATTTTGCACTTGACCTACTTCTAGTTTTTGCACGGAATTTTCGATATTTCCCTCGCTTTTGTCTACATTGGAACCCTCTCAACAAACAGGGACTGACTTGTACTTTGACAATAACAAAAATAAGCGCAAGATATTTTCGAAACGTTTATCGTTAACACAAACTTCTTATAAAAACTGGGGCGTATCTGAACGATGCAAAAACATTGTCCAGACGCATCTCTTACAAGAGGGTATTGTTACACCTTTGAGCTTTCAACGTAGGTTCCTTCAAGGTCATAATAATAATTTATTATGACCTCGAAGGAACATTTTATGAAAACAAAATTACAATCGCTTTCATTTTAAAACACATAACATAACATCACGCCTTTGTCCCTGATGGGTTAGGCAGAGGTGTACACCCACATTTTGCCAGTAATATATAAGTCCTGTGTATCCTATGCTGTGCGTCAATTTATTAGTCGAACAGACGTTTTCATACTAATGAAGCAATGCAATGCATTTTGTTGTTTAAAAAACTGAAAGCTATGTGTTTCTGATTGTGACTCGAAGCCACATACAGGGTGGATTTTTGAGATGGGGCAGTAACGGCAGGTACCTTAACCGTTGTAGCTACAGGAAAACGGTCTTATGAGACTATCCTTAATTTATTGAGACATTTTGATCTGCATTCACAAATTTTGAAAATCCTGTTTCAAAAAATGTTACTGGACCAACTGAGGTTTGAGTACTAGAAACGTCAAAAATTTCAAAAAACTTTTCCATAAACTTTCTCCTGGGCAAAGGCATGTGCACTATAGGTACTAGTTTAATGAAAAGATTATAAATGACCAACGTATACATAGTATTGCATAAGTGTATTCAACGGTAATCATTCTTTGTAGGAATGTACTATAATCTCTCAGATCAGATCGATACTCGACTTGTAACTTACTGATCGATTGTAAAGATCAAAATATAAAGGACTTTGGCCGAGTCTAACAACTCCCAAAAAGCACATAGCATAAGCATAATCAACCTATTGTGTCCCACTGTTAGGGCAAAGCCCTCATGCCTGTGACAGAGAGCGGGCCGTAATCCACCACGCGGGCCTAGTGCGGGTTGGTAAATAAGAAAAGCACATAAAGAAAATCAGTTCGATCAAAGTCAAAGTCAAAGTCAAACAATTTATTTCAATTAGGCACTTAAAAGGCACTTATGAACGTCAAGTTTACAAAAAATAGAATTGATTCTAGTCGCCCCTTCCAAAAGGTAGTTTTCGTATGGAGAAGAATGGGCAAGAAACTCCACCGTTACTCTTTTAAAATGTTTTCACAATATTTTGCATACATTAATTATATAATTATATGTGAAGACGATGCATCTAGAATAAGATTACTATACCGCGATAGGTAAAAAAGAATGAAAAATAAAGCAATTACAGATAAATTAAATATGTGACAGATACATGGTGCTCACATATTTACAAACATTGTAAAATTATACGATATTCCTAACATTTTAACAAGTAATACTAATAAGTCAGTGTGTGAGTTCAAGAAATCACAGAATGTAAAATCAGTGTTATAAAAAATAACAAATACATAATTTAATAAGCAACCAGTTTGATTTTGTCTAGACTCTAAATTGTCCTATGGAGCAGGACCAGCATGTTTCCAAGCATTCTTATCTTGGATATAATCCTCTAATTTGTAATATGCTTGTTTACAGAGTGTACTTTTAATATGAGTTTTAAATTTTCTTTCATTTAATTGTAATATATCACAAGGTATTTTATTGTAACATTTAACACAGTACCCCATAAAAGATGTATGTACTTTAGATAATCTGAAAAATGGTTGATCTATTTTATCTTTATTTCTAGTATTAAAATTATGTCTATCGCTTATTTTATTAAAGATATGTAGATTTTTTCTTACATACATAATATTTTCATAAATGAATTGGCAAGGTACCGTCATAATATTAATCTTTTTAAATAGTTCCCTGAGAGATTCGCGACGATGTAGATTATAAATGGCTCTGACAGCTCTCTTTTGTAAAATAAAGATGGATTCAATGTCAGCAGCCCGACCCCACAGTAAAATGCCATACGACATAATACTGTGGAAGTAGCTAAAATAGACCAGACGCGCGGTTTCTACATCTGTTAACTGTCGTATCTTTCTAACAGCATAAGCGGCCGAGCTTAGCCGCCCCGCAAGAATTGTTATATGAGGTCCCCATTGTAATTTCTCGTCTAGCGTGATTCCTAGGAAAACGGTTTGATTAATAAATTCTAGTTTTTCTCCATTCAATATGATGTCACATTCGCTACTTCCAACATTAGGTAATTTAAATCTAATGCATTTGGTTTTTTTTTTATTTAGTACCAAATTATTTACCGTAAACCAATCTTGGACTTGAAGAATAGAGCTGTTAACGTCGTCAAGATTTTGTGACCGTCGGTTTATTTTAAATATCAACGATGTGTCATCTGCAAATAACACCATCTTAGGTTGATTTTGAAGTAATTGTGGTAAATCATTAATATAAACTAAAAAGAGGAATGGACCCAATATCGAACCCTGAGGAACGCCCATTGCCATTTCAGACCCCAATGAGTTTACGCCGTTTACTTGAATTTTAACTTTTCTATCTTTCAGGTATGATCTTAGTAAATCAAGAGCTGTATTCCTAATCCCATAGTGCTCAAGTTTCAGCAGAAGTGTTTCATGGTCTACGCAATCGAACGCCTTCGAGAGGTCGCAAAAGATTCCAATGGCATCGTGTGCTTCTTCCCAGGCGTTAAAAATGTTCTTTATGAGGGTGACACCAGCGTCAGTGGTACAACGCCCTTTGGTGAAACCGTACTGTTGTTCATGAAAGATGGAATTCTTATTAAAGTGACGTAACATTTGATTGAGCATCAACCTTTCAAACACCTTGCTGAGAACTGGCAGAATTGACACAGGCCTATAATTATTGGGTTCCTTACTATCACCGGATTTGAACAAAGGAATTACTTTACTGTGTTTCATGAGATCCGGAAAGACTCCTTGGTCTACACTGATGTTAAATATGAAAGCTAAATAAGGCGCAATGGTTTCGATGATAGATCTACAGACTTTTACAGACATTCCCCATAGATCTTCTGTTGATTTAATTTTAAGATCTTTAAAAGCTTTTATAACAGCCTGGGGGTTTGTATGCTGAAACCTCAGCTCCAAAGGGCATGACTTTACATTTTTCCTAAGTAAGGCAGCAGAAAGCGTGGATGAGGAATTTAAAGTTTCCGTAGTTTTAAGGGGAATATTAGCAAAAAAGTTTTCAAATTCCTGAGCTACTTCTACATCTGAGTTGATAGGGCCATGTGTAGTCTGTAAGTTAAATTCAGTATTACGCTGTTTTTTCCTACCGGTTTCATTATTTATTATTTGCCAGGTAGTTTTTATTTTATCATCAGCTGATTTTATTTTATTGCTAATGTAAAGAGCTTTAGCCATTTTGCACACACTTTTAAAAGTTTTTGAATATTTTGCAACATGTTGATGAAAGCTTGTATTATTAATATGTTGCTTTAGGCCATAAAGTTCAAAAAGTTTTTCCCTACTTTTACGAATACCTGGAGTCGCCCAATCACTAAATAAGAACTTTGTGTAAATAGTTTTAGTTTTTAGTGGAAAAGTGTCAATAAATTGCTCATTTAATAGTGAAAAGAACTCGGCGTAGAACTCATTTGGGTCACATATATTATTAAAATTCTGAACACATAATTTACTTGCCAAAGAATTATTTAATTTATCTAAATTTTTACATGTAATTGGCCTAAACCTTATTTGAATTTTATGTAAAGGCATGTAGGAACAAAATGTTATTGTTTGTCCACTGTGATCAGATGGCAACTTATTTACAATTTCTTTATGTAAGTAATCACAATTACAAAAAATATTATCTATACAAGTCGCAGAAGAAGCTGTCACTCGAGTTGGTTCAATAAAAACATTTGACAAGTCAAATGACCTAAAAAGACTTAATAGTCTGACAGTATTAGAGTTATTTTCTAATAAATTAATATTAAAATCACCACATATGATTATTGACTTACTACTAACACTAAGTTTCTTTAGCACATCTTCCATTACAGAATCAAAAATAGATAGATTCTGGTAACCTGGAGGTCTGTATACGCATACTATAACATGCTTATCAAGCTCAACACAGGACAATTCTATGGTGTGTTCAACAGACAGTCCGATTATGTCTTTTCGTTCTTTCGATTTAATTGAATTTTTAACTAATATTAATGACCCACCATGTATCATACGTTTTCGGCTGAAATGGCTAACTACACAATAATTTTCATAGTTAATTGACATTACTTGATGATCTTTTAACCAATGTTCTGTTATACAAATGACATCAAACTTGGTATTTTCTAAAAACAATTCTATTTCCAGTAATTTGGAAGAGCAACCTTGAATATTTTGATTGAATAATTTTAAAGTATGTTGCCCCGCCTTTGGTTTTTTATTAATATTACTATGTGTAATATTGCCAGAAGATACCGTTTTATTATTCTCTAATAATAATTGGTAATTTGAAGGGGTAACTTCTGTTGTCTTACTTACTAGTTTAAAAAGTTATCCGGAGTGACCTCCACAACTACAACTGAAGAGTCTAGAATGTCTGAATGAATTCCAGCAGTAAGAGAATACCCTATCTGACTGGTAGTGTCCTCCAAAGATGTTGGTATTATAGGTGGATACTCCTTCGTACAACATGATGATTCATAATTAATCACTATGTTGTTAGTATAACTAGACAACACAGACTCGTCACTAATACTACAATCTGTTATATTAGCTATAACCTCATTAATATTATATGCTATCAACATAGCAATCATATGTCTACATTCCCAAGACAGAGATAAAGTTCTCTGAGTTAACTTAAAACCACTAATAAACTTGTTAGTGTCAAAATACAATAATTTGTCACTATGACAACATGTCAGCCTGTGAATAGTACTATTCAACTTATAAATATAATTATTTTCATAAACTGATAAAGTATCAGAGTAAGGTAAAGCACACAACATTAGCTTTCCTATATTTAACTTTAATAAGGTGTCCACACCATCCACTATATCCTTTCTGGTAATACCAGTACTATTACCTAATAGCAAAACCATTGTAGAATAATTATCTAGGTTCGTGTTAGCAATTCTTTTAATAATTTGTTTGAAACTTATGTTATGATAACTATGATTGGTAAAACTATGGCTAAGGTAATTGAGTAAGAACAAACCAATATCAAACATAACCAATCCAACATTTTCTTTCTATAACGTAGCAGTTTACACACAATTATAAACACAGGTGAAGTTTGTAACAACCTTGAAATGGAAGCCGACAAAGTTAAGAAACTGGCCCAGAAAATACCAGTGTTACGGTTTATTTTAGCGGTAAATGTAAATATTAAACATTCGGTAATAACACTGTTTACATAATAGTAGTGACCCCTACAATTTAGTTCTCGTATCATGTTATTTGTTTTTGCATTTCGTGCAACAATCTACTTAGATTCTGAAAGCTAATTTTGATTATGAATATGCTTAAGCTATCAGGTTAAGCTACGCTTACCGAGGTCGGCCCGTGGATGGGTGACCATCTATTTCATACCGAGCGGTTGGTCCCGGCTGTTATTTGTAGATCTTCAAAAGTCATTACGGGTAGTCACCGGAAAGTCTGACAGAGTCTTAACGGTTAAGGGGTTACCGAGTAACTGGGATATGGGAGGTCAGATAGGCAGTCGTTCCATGATAGGAGCCTTTTGGCCTCGTACAGGACTTCCTTCTTTATATGTTACTGTTACTTTGTTCTTTATTGTTTTTGTTTTTTTCCTGTGCGAGTCACAATAAATACTTTTTCTTTCTTTCTTTCTTTCTTAAATGCCTAAATCAAACTGATTGCTAATTTAATGGTATAATTTATATTATATGACATTGATTTTACATTCTGTGATTACTTCTTCACACACTGACTTATTAATTGTAAAATTTTAGGAAAATCGTCTACTTTTACTATGTTCGTACGAACATTACATCACATAATTAATTTAATTGTCGTTGCTTCATTTTTAATTATTTTACCTATTGTGGTATAGTAATTTTATTCTAGGTGCATCGTCTTCACATATAATTATAACTAATGTACCTATACAAAATATTGTAAAACATTTAAAAAGAGTAACGGTGGAGTTTCTTGCCCATTCTTCTCCATACGAAAACTACCTTTTGGAAGGGGCGACTAGAATCTATTTTTTGTAAATTTTGACGTTCAAAAGTGCCATAATAGGTCCTATTTGAAATAAATTATTTGACTTTGACTTTAATACTAGTATTCACCTGAATCTGGTTAGACTTGAAGCCGACCCCAATATAGTCGGGAAAAGGCTAGATTATGCTGAGGTTTTTGTATACTGTTATCAGTCTCAATATATCAAAATAATGTTCTATAATAATTCCGCTGGATATTTCCCTTAAACATTAGAAAGCGCGCGTTATTTTTATCATGCCACAGCTATTCGCTCAGCATTCGCGGAATTCGCTCGTCATATAGGTAGGTAGTAAATGCCGCTGATTCTACGTTCACGAATTCTAATGAACGTGAACGTAAGTTGAGTTTAGTTACTAAGGCTCAGAGTTAGAAGATTTAGAAGTAAAGACTGACCTCTATGAGGCTTATAATGCATTCCACGTGGCAAAGGTTTGACACAATGTGACCCGTCGACACGACGAAGTAACAAACACGAAATGTCATCGACAAAACTATCAACAATAACATATTAATAATAATTAATTAATATTCGGTTTCGGCAACGAGAGTACTGTGTTTGTTAAGTTTTTACCGAAACGAGAAAACAGAAAAATTGGTGTGTTTACGTATAATTTTGATTGATCGGATTTAACGAAAAATCTTTACGATGCTTTTACTAGGGATTCCCCGAGTTTAATGTCTCCGTATTGAGACGTTGACAAATACGTAGTTTTATGTCTCATTAACATAAAACGTTTACGTAAGGTTAAATAATAACATTTATTGTTCATTAGTGTTTAAGATACTGCAAGCGTCCACAGCTACACACTAGCTGTAACTCTATAACGTCCACCTGACTAATAGCACTTAGCAAAAAAATGGAAAAATTTTAATGGGAGAATTTTTCTAAAGAAATACAGAAAAAAGCGTTTTACCAACCAACCAAATCTGTCATTTCGCACGTGTCCTTTCCAACAAGATGTCATAACTCATAAGATGGCGATCGATAGTAGTTTGATAGTGAAGTGTTGATAAAGCGACGCGAGTAAACGGTGTGATGTAGTCTCGACTCACTCTTGGCACGGGTTCAGATTTTTGGAATATTTCACTAGTCGCCAGCCCCCGCAGTAACCATGTTTTAGGAACTTTTTGCGTTAAAATGCTATTAAAATTACTGGGTTTAGGGTTCCTTTGTAAATAGCATAATTAAAAATACTTGCCCGAAAGGATTGAAAATATTATTAAATAAATAAATAAAAGCAGTCGTGACTCATAAAGTTCAAAGTCAGTATTTAATTAGACCATTAAAAGGCCGTACCGTTAAATGTCAAAATTTACAAGGAAAAAAAAAGAATTTAATCTACTTATTCCTTGCAAAATGTGGTTTCCTATGGAAAAGAATGGGCAAGAAACTCCATCATTTCTAAACAAGAACAGTATCCTTGGGAAACCCGTCCCCCTCGCACAATTTGATTCGGGAAACCTGAAGTAAAAGGTATCTTGAGCCTTATTGCAAAACTGCATGCCTTGTTTGAAACTTCAAAAAAAACTCGTCGAAAAGAGAACCTCGTCCTTTTCTGAAGGCGATTTCAATAATATTTTCTACTGCGACGTCTGCGCACAAAACTTGTCAGGGGAAGATTTAGTTTGACATATTTAAAAAATAAGATTCTAAGTAAGATTTTCTAGATTCATATTTTATAAACTCTGTGATAAGTTAATCTCAGTTCTTAATTTTATTTAGCTTTATTTTTGGGTTTTGTTTGTTTCTGTTTTGCATGCCGAAAGGTAAAATACGGTGATAACAAGATATAATATAATTATCATTGTTACATGATTGTATGACATCTACATATTGTTAACCCTTATTTGCAACTACATGATTTTTAATTTTAATTATCTTAGTGCATTCAGACAGAACAAAACTACGGAACCCTTTTTGCGTGTTTTGATATTGTCTTAGCCATTCACTTTTACAAGATATATTCGCTTGGCGCGTCTCTTGACAATCTAGGTAAACAATGGCCGGACAGGGTCCATTCGGCTAGCCTAATATATCAATAAGTCTAGTCTAGAGTTATGCTTTATTGTGCCAAGCCATGTCGTTGGTATTCATTTGTGTAATCAAATAATTATGTGTGTGTTATTGGGTGTTATATTTCTTTTTGGTTTCTTTGCATCATGGAACCGTAACAAAGTTAGGTAACATAAATGATATTTATACCATAACTTGGTCATTAGAAAAGAGAAACACTTTAACACGTGAAATATTTATTATAACTATACGTAGAAAACTAAGCAGTTGGGTAGGAAACACGGACGTTTCTTACCCAACTTCAGCTGAATTGAAACATCGAAGCAAACTCACGAGATCAAGGTATTTTCGAAAGACCAGACATCCTAACTATCCTAACTAATATTATAAATGCGAAAGTGAGTTTCTTTGTTACGCTTTCACGCTAAAACGGTAGAACGGATTTGGATGAAATTTGGCACATTGGTAGACCATAACCTAGGTTAGAACATAGGATACTTTTTATTGCTGGGGTTGCGGGTTTGTCCGAAAGGGATAACGCGGCCCCGGCACACAGGCAACGGAAGGAACACGGGTGGGTTTTAGTCAGTAAAAGTCTGACACACCCTCTCGCTCTGCCCAGAGCGGGAGAAGTCATTTGATGATTTCCCACCCTCAAAAAAAAAAAAAAAAAAAAAAAAAAAAAAAAAGGATACTTTTTATCCCGATATTTCCACGGAATCAAGACTTATACGGGTGAAACCGCGAGACGCACTAGTTTCCTATAAGGGTAAGGTTATTTGTAAACAATGCAGGTTAATGTCTGAATGATCTTTTGAGGAAATAAACATGTTTTCTGAAAGATCCCTTCAAAAGTTCAATATCAGTTTGGTATGTAAAAAGTTATGTTTAACATAACATAACGCCTGTATTTCCCCGAAGGGTTAGGCAGAGGTGTTCCTGTAGTTCACCCACATTTCGCCAGTTATGTTTAAGTCCCATGTAATAGGGGTCGAGCCTATTGCCATCAATCGGGCACAAATCCAGATTCCGGGTTGCTACTGAGAAATTCGTGATGGAAAAACCGAATAACACTTTGCCCGACCTCGGAATCGAACCCAGAACCTCATGCTCAGCAGGAGCATTTGCGACCACTACACCAACGAGGGTGGCAGGTTATGTTTATCTATAAAAAAATCATTGCATGGCAGTTGGAACGTGTGAGAACGCACGTAGCACATTGAATCAGTCTTGAACAATCGCAAGTGAACATTGAAATATCTTTCTTTTGCTAACAAATGTTTTTGAATAGTTCGCACTATAAACTTTTTTGGATAAACAATGAACAGTTGAATTGTAAATATTTGGAGATCAGGCGTTTCTGTGAACTGGCGGAGATACGAGAGGTATGCGATTGTATGTGCTTTAAAGTTGCATGTGCTTATGTGCTGTTCTAGTTTGTCTTTGGTACAAGCCTTCGACATGAGGTTAAGAGGGCGTACAATGGTACTCTAGCGCCTAAAGGATTGCCTTTAAAAAATATTATCTCGTGACTGAGAAGGAATTATGAATAAAAGCTAATAAGGAGCCTCGGTAAGTGTGGCTAGAATGTTCTTATACCTTTTATAAACTTTCAAATTGAGACACGATCACAAAATTCAATCTAAAGAATATGTAATATCGTATTGTATTGCTTCGTGTATCAATATTAAACTTTATAAAAGGTATTAGAAAATTATAGTATTTCCTCTTCTCTATCTATACTACTCTATGTATGGAAGAAAAAGACATGTTGCGTCGACATGACATGTTGGGATAAGGACAGGTGAATCATGAATGATGTCAGATGTGTCCAGTTTTAAAGAACGTAATCATTTTTTTGATGTGTAACATCTTTCCCGTCGCTTTCCTGCAAGCTGTGGGAGTGATTTCGTGAAAAGGGACGGAAGTGTGTAACAGGAAGCCGGGGAAGCGCGCGTTAATTGATTTGACCAATTAGCGCGCGCGGTGCTAGAGTTGGCTGTCAGATGGTACCAACCCATTTTCCGAGCGGGTGATACTGTCAGCCAAGATGTCAGATGTTACACATCATATGCGACTACTGTAAGGCTCGTTCGTTTTTCTTGTTCAAGTAAAGTAGTAGTACAAAGTAGTAAGTACAAACTTCAAAAGGAAGAGAAAAGAAAGTCAATCTGCCTAGCCTTTTCCTACTATGTTGGGGCCAGCTTCCAGTCTAACCGGATACAGCTGAACACCAGTATTTTAAATGGAGGAGCTGCCTATCTGACCTCCACAACCCAGTAACTGGGTGATACGGTCCCCTTGGTGAGACTGGTTGTCAGACTTTCGGACTTCTGACGACCCGTAACGACTGTCAAAGATCCACGAATGACAGCCGGGACCAACGGCTTAACGTGCTTTCCGAGGCACGGAGAAGTCTCGGTATGTAAAGACGGTCACCCATCCACGGACCAACCCCGGCAAGCGTAGCTTAACCTGATAGATCGTGTCATGAAATAATTACCTACAACCGCGCGGTAGATAAACCTTTCGCGTCCGTGCCTAACTACTACGATTTACACTGAGATTTTGAAGCGCGTCGTTTGGACCGTTTTCTATGAAAACATAAATACTGTTACTGTTACTTATTTATACTGTGTTCACGAGCGTTTCGAAAAGAATAGAATATCGACATATCAGTGCCCAAATCTGTACCTAATATTTTTTTATGGTGGAATTTAGAATACAAACCAGTAGCGCCAGTCATAAAAACCATATAAATTAAAGTCTAGCTATATTAAAAACATTTATATGGGTCCCGGTGGATTAATACATTCATTGCCTTCTTGACTTTTACGACTCGTCGACTAATACATGGGTTTTCCCCGAGAAAAGATAAAAAAAGTCTGATCTTCATAGAAATTCAATAAAGTGAATTTGAAACGTGTTTTTTTCCTGTTTATCGACGTCAATATGAAACATATTTCAAGCTTACTATATGTTCACTCCTTTTTTGTATGAGAATAGACCTTTGGCACTGGGTCACATAGGCAGTTATAAAATACTGTCCTGATACACACTACATATAATTTGAAGGTTCGATAGCGGCGTTACAAAATATTTTTAAATCATTGTGATCAACTTACTGAACAAATACTTGCTTAACCTCTCTGCTCGACAAGATTTTGACACGTGACACATCAGCTGACTCGACGGGGTGTTGCGTATTACGTCATGAAATTCAGGAATTTACATCAACTTTCAGCATTCGAATTTATTAAGAAACATATGTTACCGCGCCTATTTTATTCAATAAGTTTGTGGCAAATATCTTTAATTATATGTTGAAGTCAGTCAAACCGCGTCAGTACACTGAGAAAGTTGCATAGAATAGGTAATTACTATACCTATCCAAAAGGTAGGCTATTTAAATTCGCTGAAAATATGTACATAAACAACCTACTCTCTTGCTGCAAATATGCAAAAGGGAATAATAAAGATATTATCATTCTCTCTGCATTCTTACTTTTACCATTTTTCATACATAAACTACATGAAAAATCTTGATAAAATTTACTGAAAATTGTGTTGCGACGTGACACTTCTTAGTGCTGCCCGTGTACCCAATTTTCTTATTTCGATTCAAAAGTTGCATTCATCCTAATCGATACTTGCAATAAAATCGAGCATAAAAAAGTAGTAGAAACTGAATAAAAACTCTTTGGTATATTTCCGATTTATTATTTAATTTTTAGTATTAATTTTATTTGTAAGTACATGCACGTAAGTACAGTGTGGATAGGGAGTAACTTTTTAGGGTTCTGTACGTACGAATGAAAAATGGAAAAAAGATCACTGGTGTGTCGGTCTGTCGGTCTGTCTCAGCCAATTTGCTCCGAAACTACTGGACCGATTAAATTGAAATTTGGTACACATATGAATTTCTGTGACCCAAATACGGATGTGCAACGAAAATAAATGTATTTTGGATATGGGTCACTTTTAGTAGTAAATTAGAAAATTGAAAAAAAAAGTTTTGCAAGCTGTGTGCCGTGACATATCAAATGAAAAGGGTTGTTGTTGTGAGGGCCACAATTCTTTTTTTTTAAATTAATCTATACTATTTTTGGAACGAAATTCTTAACGCGGCTTGCGGTAGGAGTAAACTGGCAGAGATCGTCACGCGAAAAGTGTTCATACTTGCGACTGTCTTCTTCTAATTTGATAGAGGGAGAAAACGTGAATTTGGTCAAAATGTAAATCCAAGATGGTGAAATTTTCTAATTTTTCGTCGTGGGTGTTATTTTCCATGTTTACAGGGTGTTAAAGCCGATAGTGAGGTTAAAATGTAAATCCAAGATGGCAGATGATTTTCAATTTTTTCATCATGGGTATCGTTTTCAAAGTTTTCGAGGCTGCTAAAGTCGATACTTAGGTCAAAATGTAAAGCCAAGATGGCGGATGCAAAAAATGCGTTTTAAATCATACGTGAAACGGAACTTCGTTCCTGACGGGGGTCCCCCGACCGTAGTACCATTTACACCATAACGATGAAAATTTGAAAAAAGATGTATTCTTTGCACCGGTAAGTGGTGCAGTGATATTACGATAAACATAATCACGGGTGGCATTCCGCATACATTTAATAGAGGGATTTAAAAAAAAATGCACATAAAGCGTGTATTGTTGGATCTCATTATTGAATAATAATTAATATATTCATGTTTTCTTTTTTTTAATTACATTATTTTTTTTGTTATTATTTCATATATTTCTGAGGTTCGTCACTAACCACACGAAAAGAAGCAAAGCCACATAATAAACATCTTTATCGTTTTAATTGTCTTAATTAAAGCAATGAAGATGTTTATAGGTGACTTTGCTTTTATGTCAATAGTTTTTGAGATACGGGCTATTTGCGGTTACGACCGGTAACCGAAAATAACCCGTATCTCAAAAACCACATAATTAATTTTCTTCTTCATATTTTATCGAGAAATACAAACTTATTTTTGCAGTCGATAAAGTGGATGCTGTGCAATGTGCGAGCATAAATATTCATTCAGTCATGTCTATCAAACTATCACAAAGTATCAAAAATAAAATCCACGGTAAATAATTGTCCAATACACACAGCGAACAATACGAACAGCGAGCGCATTCCGAATTTAAATACAAATATAGAAACAATTCGGCGCGAAATTCAATAAATGAGGTACCTATCCCGGTCATATACCTAGGTCCTGTCTGTTGGCTCGTTCCATAAATGTCCGAAAAACGACTAAAATTACATTAGAAAAGTATATACCATTATTATAAATAATGCTTACTGTATTTAATGCTTAAAACAAATTGATTTAAATTTCCAAGTATCGATTTCTCACATATAAATTAATCGAGTCGACAAAAATAAAAAAAATCGTTTGGCATAATCGTTTTCGCACATCATTACAATAAAAAAAACAGTTACAGTCGGCGATTGTTAACACAAATTGAGTAGTGGTAATGAATATTACGTGTTATTGGACCTGTGTTCGTGTATTACGTTAAGATCTGGGCATTTTCTAGTTGTTTATAAGATTTTAAACAAACATTTTTTTTTTCACATTTTAAATCATAACTACATGTGTATGTGTGATATTTGTGAAAAGTAAAAATGTAAACACGCACGATTGGCGCGAAACTTCGACTTTGGATGTAAAAAAACTTAATTACCGCTACTCAATTAACTAGAACAATGGATGAATTCGTCGAATAATTAAAAGACGTATTATTCACTGCCCCTGTGGTGGAGTTTAGATGTTCGAAATCCCCAATTTTTATGTTTTTTAGCCTCGACCACCACTGTCATCAAAATGGCGACTATCGCATTTATGGAGCAAAAGTTTATAATGGTAAATTAATTAACTTGCGCGTGTAATATGAAAAGATTAAATGGCGTTAACATATGAGTTGTTTATCCAACTCTATTAATTAACGTACATTCGTATGATTTGATGGGTGGCATAATAAATATTTACTTCATCAATTTAGGGTGTAGTATTTCGTCATTCTGGGGTCCAATTGGATCCGCTACCGAGCCGGCGGAGGTTTGTGTTTTCGTGTCCAATCGGGGGCGCTTCCGCAGTATACGGTTAAAAAAAAGTTCTTTCGGATTCCAAGTTTGAGTGTTTGTACTTGTGAGATCTGAGAAAACATTAAGATTTCCTTAAGATTGTTTACTCGGCACTAGCCGAATCAGTACTGAGCTATTGCATCACTGCCTGGGGAGGAGCCGCCAAGACCGACATTATACAAGTGGAACGAGCCCAGAGAGCCGTAATTAAAGTCATTCTAAAAAGATCCTTTAGATTCCCAACGCGGCAACTTTACATGGACTTTAAAACACCAACGGTTCGACAACTATTCATACTACGCGCAGTCATGCGAAAACACGCCACTCTTCCATACAGCGTAAATAACAGCCCGACAGTAAGAAGAAGACCCAAACCGGCTTGTCCCACAACACATACAAAAACTACATTCGCTACACATCACTACCCCTACCTAAGTGCCCTTATATACAATAAAATACATCAACAACATAATATACATACACTAAACACACACACATGTAAAAAAATAACTAAAGAATTCCTCCTCACCCTAGATTATGATGAAACAGAAGCACTGATGAAACCCCTATATGCAAATAAATAAATAATTATTAATATTACGAACGCTTACACAGACACCCCAAATCACCCTCCCCTTCAACACACACACACTTATACACACATCATACACCACACACTCATACACTTTCCCTATTACAACACATCACACGCGCTTACTCACAAACTATTGCCACTGTTACACGTTTTAGATTCCCTAGTTTTGTAAAATAATCTTACCGGACGAATGGATGGCCCCTATAACACAGGATTTTCCTAGCATATGGGTCATTATTCACAAAATTGAGCACAAATGTAATACCATAATAACGTAACATGCATTGTTTTCTTCTTTTTGCTAAATAAATTATTATTATTATTTCCTTTATCTAACATTTTAACATATAAAATACATTTTTAAATATTTCTTAAAAACTATATAAAAAACATTTAAAAATATAAAAAATAGTGTTCCGCCGGTGTCGGGAGCAGGGTCCAAGCTACCGGTGGTTAGGGCTGCAGAGACAGGAACCTCCTCACAATGCGAGCCGTATCGAGGAGTACTGCCTTCTGAATCAGGCCCTTGATCCAACCGCCTAACGACAGCCTCGAGAGATGTTGGTCGAGGCTTTCGGCCATCAGGCCATTGGCCGTTACGACAATCGGTACAATGATAGCCGAGCTCACATTCCACATGTCAACAACCTCGTGTGCTAAGTCGAGATATTTTATTTGTTTCTCTTTCTCAGCTTTCACGAGGTTCTCGTCATGCGGAATGGTAACATCGACTATCATTGTGCGGCGCGCTGATCGATCTATCACCACTATATCAGGCTTATTGGCAACAATAGTCCTGTCAGTAATGATAGATCGATCCCAGTACAACGTGACATGGTCATTTTCGAGAACTGGGTCGGGCACATACTTATAATACGGTACCTCAGAGTCAACAAGTTTATATTTCAAAGCAAGTTGCTGGTGAATAATCCTGGCCACTTGGTTATGCCTGTGTAAGTACTCGCCGTTAGCCAGACGCGAACAACCAGAGATAATATGTCTGATGGACTCACCCGGACGATGGCATGCCCGACACACGTCAACCGTCCCGTCCTTCATAATATGTCTCCGGTAGTTATTCGTCAAGATAACTTCGTCCATAATTGCACAGACAAAACCTTCAGTTTCCCCGAAAAGGTCACCGAAACGTAGCCAGGATACGGACGCTAAGAAATCTACACCGGGCTCATGAAGAGCCCGATAGTAGCGCCCGTGAAGCTCCTTGCTCTGCCATACCTCCTTGCGGTCATCTGTAGTAAGTACTACAGGTTTGCGCCAGTTCTCTTTAGCCATGGAAAGCGGGGTGAGTCCCTTGTCCACTGCGACCACATCACGGTGCATACCCACTTCGGCTTTTAAAAAATAATCCCTGAGGCTGCACACCTCGCGGTTGTGGAGGGTCTTAGCGTTTAAAAAGCCTCGACCCCCGCACTTCCGCGGGATGTACAGTCTCATCACCGATGAACGTGGATGATGCATCCGGTTTGCGGTCAGGAGTGTACGGACCCTTCTGTCCAGGGCGTCGAGTTCGGTCTGAGTCCATTTGAGTATGCCGAAAGAGTACATCAAGACCGGCATGACCCAACCGTTGAAGGCGCGCACCTTGTTTCCGCCCGAGAGAAGACTAATTAATACCTTCTTCAGGCGACCAAAGAAGCGTTCCTTCAACGATTGCTTCATGTCAGTAACGTTGATGCCTAACGCTTCCAACATACCCAAATACTTATAGCTTTCGGCTGAGGAGAGGGATCTAAGGTGTATGGAGTCCGAGAGTTGAGTTCCCTCGGATTCCATAATCTCCCCTCGCTTTACATGCATGACTGCACATTTGTCCACACCAAATTCCATCCTGATGGCGCTACTGAATGTTTCAGTTACCTTCAGTAGGTCCATCAGTCGCAATTTGTTGGGGGCAAAGAGTTTCAAGTCATCCATGTAGAGGAGGTGAGATATGACCTGACCACCTCTCCTCAACCGATAGCCCAGACCTGAATCCTCTAGCAGTGTGCTTAGAGGATTCAGGGCTAAGCAGAACCAAAGAGGACTCAAACTGTCGCCCTGAAATATTCCCCGTTTAATCCATACAGGCTCATCATTCCCCTGGATCTGTCGACATCCTGGATAGCGAAGGACCGTCCTCCATTGCCCCATACACGACATCAGGAAGGTGCGCAGAGTTGCATCTATCTTGTACAATTCCAGCACCCTCATGAGCCATGTATGTGGCACCGAGTCGTAGGCCTTCTTATAGTCTATCCAGCATGTCGACAAATCCTTGCGGGATCGACGAACCTGTTGGCTTATGGCCATGTCGATGAGGAGTAGCTCCTTAGTACCACGGGACCCATTCCTACATCCATTTTGAGAGGCAGACATAATTGAATTACTGTCAATGTGTGTGTTGATTTTCGCTCTCAGAGTGGATGTAAGAAGTTTATAGACCGTCGACAAACATGTGATCGGCCTATAATTCTTGGGTTCCGCAGGACTACCTGACTTATGGAGCAGGTGGGTAACGCCTGTTGTTAGTGACTGTGGTAGCGACCCAGACTCTAAGGAAGACTGAAATTGAGATGCTAGGCGAGTGTGCGAACTAGTCAGCCATTTTAACCAAAAGTTGTGCAGTCCGTCTGGTCCCGGTGATTTCCAATTCGGTAACGGACGGACTGCTCTGGCTACGTCTAATGACGTGATTGATACAGGTTCCATTTCTGGTATAGTTTCACACACTCGCTCGACATCCTGCATCCAGTCAGCCTCAGCATGACAGACGGGTACCGACCATATGCTGCGCCAGAATGCACTCGTGGTGGCATCATCTGGGCGGCACACGTCTGTCACATTTTGTTCAGGCCGCTCCCAAGCTCTATATACCCACCTCTCATCGCTCTTGAACATGCGATTCTGTGTGTATCGGTTAACCCGGCGCTTATACCGCCGAATTCGGCTCGCCCATGCACAAACTTTCTGCTTCAGGAAGTCGATGCGCTCTGTGACACGGGACATGTATTCTTGAGGACTGGTTCCAGTCCCCGAGAATGCCTGCCTTACAAAGCGCATCACTCGTGGTCGTGTATTGCCCTCCCTGAAGCAGTATAGTTTGCCGATGAGTACCCTGGTCCCATCAATACGTCGCTCGATCCTGCACTGCCAGGCTGGTACGGCTGGTTTTGGTCGAGTAGCTCCGTCACAGTTTGGGAACTTGACGTTAGCTAAACGACATGCCGCAACAGCCGCACAATACAGGATCGAGTGTGTATCAATGAGATCCTCGCTGCTCTCGAAGAAATTCTTAAGCTGCGAGTCCAAGGCACACACCAGCGCCCTATTTTATTATTATTATTATTATTAATTTAAATCATCAACAATTAACATCAACCAAGATCGATGAATTATCATTTATGCCCGTTCTTCTCCATAGGATCCTACTACTCTTTGGAACGGGCAACTAGCTTCATCTTTTTGACTGACCGACCCCTTGACAATTCAAAAGTGCCTGTAATTGGTTTATTTGAAATGCTTTGTGTTTGAGTTTTGAGTTTGATTTACATAAAAAAACCCTCAAGAATTCACATACACTCGTATTACTGAATCTCAATAAAACTGTACAACAAAAGATTCGCTTACAACTTAATTATTGACTGACAAGCTATAAATCTTAAGACGAGGTCTTAAATTCAGATCAAACCAAGTTTTACGATATTCTGGTTTACATCTCAATGAAATAACCGTATTTTTTAAACAGGTTTAATACATTTAAATACGGGATTTCATTGTTCTGAGAATTTCAGACAAAAAAAACAATAAACTATCAATCACCCCGTTGTTTATCATATAAGATTACCCATTTTGATTCCGTATTATGTGAAATCCATACTATCTTTTCACGACTAACTAATAGCTGAAAGGATTCAAACTCAAAGCATTTATTTCAATTAAACCATTTACAGGCAGGCAGGATTTCGATGAAATCAAGCACACAGGTAAACTATGACCTGGATTAGGACATAGGATACTTGTTATCCCGATATTAGATTCCCTCGGGATAATTTCCGACCTCCACGCGAGCGAAGCCGCGGGCAAAAGCTAGTAAGATATGTTTGTGTGTGTCGTCTGTTTTCAGTTGGAAACTTCAGAGAGCTGCTTTGTTATCATGCTTTCAATTATTAAAATATTTTACAAACGAAGTTCTTTAACGCGGTCTACGGTAGGAGTGAACTGGCAGACATCGTCACGTTATGCCCAAACAAGTCGGTTTCAAGTGTCAAAAGTTTTTGAATTAGTAAAAAACAAAATCTTTTGACACTTGAAACTTGAGACCACTAGATGGCTCTGTATTAATACAAATATACAGCGAAGAAACTTCTTTCCAACCGGGTGTCCCATAACACCTTCCGATTTTTTTTAAGCGTCCGTTCATTAGTTATTTCAACCGAAGAAAAAAGTATTAATACAGCACGCTAACCTAGAACATTTTTTTTGCTAGTAACTGGAAGCCCCAGACCTTTAAAAAGCAAACACGTGGACAGAAAAACGGGCACAGCTTATTCAGTTATAAAGATCCCGCATTCTACACAGCCCCACAGAGTTTCTCAATTAACACATCTTGCAGATTTATCTCTGTTTACCGAACACGTGATTATAAAGAATTTAATACGAAATATATCGTCGAAAATTTACGAGCGCGATTTAATGAGATTTCGTAACAGCTGCTTGTGTTCTGACGGACGAGAAAGTTAGTTGGAGAAGTTCGATTTTCCTACAAATGGTTGGTTTCACGGCTTAAACCAAGAATGTAAAGAGTTGGCCATCTTCACTAAGATACTACTAAGTTTTTTGTATCGATTTGTTAAACTACCACCGGGTTTTGGAGGTCAGATAGATAGTGGCTGTAGAATACTGGTATTCAGCTGCACCCGGTTAGACTGGAAGCTAACCCCAACATAGTTCCGTTCGGAAATGACTAGACAGAACTACGAACGAAGCAAATTCGAAGCAACAGCTTTTAAAATAAAGTTGACATCATATTTATTGATTAGATTTCCTAGTAAATACATACTAACTAAAATTTATTCTACTAAAACCTGTTAACTCTGCTATCAACAATACTTTTCAATGTCAATAAATTTGACACATAGTTAACCTGTCTACGACATCTGCTACGGCGTAGGCGTCTACGGAATGCCTACGATTACGGGCTACATCAAAGTTCGGTTACGTAGCAGCGTAGCAGTTAGTAGTTAGTTCATAAAAATAGTTTATAGTCAGTAGGTCAGAAATACTTTAATGTTTCAATTTGTAGAAAAAAATAATTTTTTAGATAACAACTTTAATTTGGCAATATAAACGCCGATTTAGATTACATATCACTTTATTAAAAATGTCTGTCTCTTCGATATAAGATGAATTCCTTGTTGCGGTTTCTTGCTTCAGTACTTTGGTTCCTTAAAAAGCACCTACCTTTAATAAAATTATAAGTATTTCTAAATGGCTCTGGGTCAAAAGTCAAAAACAAGAATGTTTTTCTTAAACCCTCTGTTTTTGTTTTTGTATGTTACGGATTGAGGAAGTAAAAATAGCACATAGATTTACTATTTGTGATTCCTATTTTTCTTCTCCTGTGTCGGTACGTGTAGATAAGTGTTAATTAGTGTCGATAAGGTTAACTTTGTTTAATACTACGAACGATGTTGCCAGAGAAGAAAAATACTAGGAAGTGGTGAAGGCTTTTGGGCAGTCTTTTGTAACTTTTGAAGTTCAAAAAGTGCTGAAGTGCTGATTGGCAAAGTCAAAGTCAAAGTCAAACAATTTATTTCAATTAGGCACATAAAAGGCACTTATGAACGTCAAGTTTACAAAAAATAGAATTTATTCTAGTCGCCCCTTCCAAAAGGTAGTTTTCGTATGGTAGAAGAATGGGCAAGAAACTCCACCGTTACTCTTTTAAAATGTTTTTACAATATTTTGTATACATTAATTATATAATTATACTCGTATGTGAAGACGATGCATCTAGAATAAGATTACTATACCGCGATAGGTAAAAAAGAATGAAAAATGAAGCAATTACAGATCAGACCCAAATTAACAGACCTAAATTAATTATGTGATACATACATGGTGCTCACATATTTACAAACATTGTAAAATTATACGATATTCCTAACATTTTAACAAGTAATACTAATAAATCAGTGTGTGAGTTCAAGAAATTACAGAATGTAAAATCAGTGTTATAAAAAATAACAAATTATATAATTAAATAAGCAGCCAGTTTGATTTTGTCTAGACTCTAAATTATCCTATGGAGCAGGACCAGCATGTTACCAAGCATTCTTATCTTGGATATAATCATCTAATTTGTAATATGCTTGTTTACAGAGTTTACTTTTAATATGAGTTTAAAATTTTCTTTCATTTAATTGTAATATATCACGATGTATTTTATTGTAACATTTAACACAGTACCCCATAAAAGTTGTATGTACTTTAGATAATCTGAAAAATGGTTGATCTATTTTACCTTTATTTCTAGTATTAAAGTTATGTCTATCACTTTTTTTTTTTTAAATATCTAGATTTTTTTCTTAATTTTTGCCTACCTAATTTAAATTAATGATTTGAGTGTGTGCGCGGGACCTATATACATATATAGTCCTCCAGACCGATTTTCGGCCATGGCAGCCAATCAAAGCGGAGACTAGCCATCTACGCGGGAGATATTATAGCGCAGGACCTCAGTAACGAGATATTTTATTATACAACCTTACATTGCATTACAAAAGTACTAAAACAGTGGAAGGACTCACCCTTATCCTTGTCGGCGTCTTTGGTGCGGCTCTGGTCGAAGAAGCCTGTGGTGAGAGCCTTCCGCTTCAGAAGGTAGGCGCGACGCTTTGGCTTCGTCGCTGCCACTGCATTCTCTGAAATACATACATTCATATGAATCTCCTGGTTTAAATAATAAATAAATTCTTTATTTTCACCAAAAGCACAGTACAATATCAAAGACTAAGGCTTATAACTATGTCACAATAATTTTAATACTCTGACTCCTAAACTAGGTGTATGTGCGTGTCTTAGGAGTCAGTGATTCTTCGTAACAACAAAACCATATTATACATAAACAGGACGTTTCAACAATAAGCAAATGGTGTAAAAGAAAACAGAATATAATTTATGTAAAACAAAACACAAAATGAAAAACATTTAACTGTGTGGGGAAATAAAAGTATGGTTTGAGTGTGTGTAGTGAGTGAGGATGTGATGTGTGTGTGTGTATGTAGTGAGTAGGTGTACGGTGTGTGTAGTGAGAAAGAATGGGGTGTAACCTGTACACATCCGTTTACGTTTAGATTTAGTTTTATACAGTTCATTATCATTGTAAATTACTCAACAGAAGATCCTCAGTGTTGTCATAACTTAGTGTTTGGAGGTAATCTCTAAGTAGGTTTTTGCATTGATATTTAGGGCACGAATAAATTTTATCTTTTTATTTAGGAAGTTGTACATTTTAATGCTACTAACATAGAATTGGCGCTTGGCAAAGGCGTACGTGTGGCAAAACATTATGTTTAAGTCTGCCAGTCGGTTTCTTTGGAGGGCGGGCAGAGTGTTTGCGTAAGGTCGACAGGAGCACATAAAGTTGCCTGACTGTGAGTACCTCGCAATTGGAATAGAGCTGTACAGTGGGGTATCTACGCGGAAAGGAAAGCATTACGTTAAGGATAGCTCTCTGGGCTCTCTCAAGGCGGATAACTACATTTTGGGTGGCACCACCCCAAACGGGCAAGCAGTACGTTAGGACGGACGATAGGGCAAAATATACTAATTTTAGCGTTTCGTAATCGACAGAGTTTCGTAGCTCCTTGACAACATACGACCTTACGTATGCGGGACGTGACTTTGAGTATATGGGGGTGCCAGTTGAGATGCTGATCAATGAGTACTCCTAACAAACAACAAACATGAATGGCAATGTATTTTGTGAAACAGATGGCAGACGCTTCACTTTTTATTCATTTTTCTTTTGATCTTTCACGCGAAGTGGAACGTCTGAACTCAAAATTAATCAAAAGTGAGAAATGAATTCAGTAGTGAACCGGTACAACGATGTTGAATTTTGGCACTCTGCATCTTTCAACCAAATTATCGAAAAATGTAATGAGCACATGAACGTATGTGTTGAGGAATGAAATAAAAATCAGCATCAATCATTTTAACGGCAGTTAGGCTGCATTTAGCAGTCAGTATAACCAATATCTTCTCGTTCGTTTTATCAGTCATAAATCAACTGTGGTTACTGATAGTTAACTCCGCAATGGCGACAACTAAGATAAACTTCATGAACACAAGTTTTCTGATAACATGATACGATGATAACCATTCTTTTTTATTTTTATTTTAAACGGAACATCATTTTGAAATCAATAAATATCGAACGGAATAACAATATTAATCGAGACGGCATTGAAGTATCCAATGGGTACAGTCAGAGAAATTAATTGTAAAGCAAACTGACATCCTATGTCAAATTGCCGTGTTAGAGCCATTTCAGACAACTGTCAAAAATTATAAATTATATAAATTTGCTTATCAACTGATTTCTCTTGCTGTACCTATCCATAACAATACGCGATCAAAATATAAATCTTCAAATTAAAGCGATTTTTTTTTTTACGTTTTTGTTATTTATAGAATTATAATCATAAAAATCATCAATACAACTCTCTAAGTCCTTAATACCCTATTGAATAACTATTTCATGAAATCCTGACATTTGACGCCAATTCTAACTTAAGGAGTTGTATTTCTGATTCTATTGATTATAACTCTGTAAAGCCATATTTTTTAGGTCGCGAATCATATTTTAATCAACATACAACCTGACCAGCAAATTGCAAAAAACGTAAGAAAAGAATTTCGCGTATCCCCCTTAAACAAACCGTAGTGGAAACATTTCTTCACAGTAGGTATCATGATTTATTTCGGCCACATATCTCATGTCGTAAGCTCAATTATTTAAGATGATGGATAGTTGCAATAGTTCCAATTGTTAGACAGCGCTATTGTTCTACATTATTGTAGACTTGGCTGTCGCCTCCACTTTGTAATAATAGAATGGTAATTATAGCCGCTAATCAGCTGATTCGTTTACGTCAAAATTAATCAAATATTTTTATATACTTAGTGATGGAAGTTCAATTCATTTATTCAATACAATTTTTACATCGTGTCTGAATTTCTCTAAACTAAATACCTACATAAGAAATATCGTCATGCATGCAATCCATATTTAAATTATTACAATTATGCAAATTACATTAAAATCAGAATAACAATAAAAATAACAAAAAATATAAAAATAAATGTGTGTAATGTGTAAGTCAATTCATAAAATTCAATACAATGTTCATTTCAAATCAATAAAATTATGTTACTTTCAACTTTTGTATTAATTTATAATTCATCAATAGAATATAGACACTTATTTAACAAGAACCGTTTAAGCTTATTCTGAAACCCACTTGTATACACTAGACTTTTTATTTCTGTCGGCAGTTTATTGAAAAATTTTAATGACTTGTGGTAGGTAAGTCACTGCTTCTGTCTGTGTATTTGCACTCATCTCAAAAACTGTTTGATACATTTTGGAAAAATTTCTTCAAATCGATTGGTCAAAATACAGACAAATACATTGTAGATGGCAGGAATATTGTGTAGTAAAATTACAATTAATGATGATGGCCATCCCGGTAGACATAGTAAAATTTTTAGGATTGTATAGCAACTAGAACTGGCAGTCAGAAACTCAGAAAGTCCGCAAACTCGTTTATCAAAGTAAGTTAAATTTATATGGGTGTTTCGCAATAAAATGCTATGGGCATTCATTTGATACTGATAGTAAGCAGAGACTTCATAAACAAAAATACTGATGCACCTTCATATTTCTTAATTCATACATACTTGCTAATTCAGAAATACTCCGAGCAAAACATCTCAGCAAAACTGTTTGACAAACAACGCAACTCGAGTGGTGTACGAGACACTAGTGCGACTCGTGAACCCGACACTTGTTGTGATAGAACTGCAGGTCACAGCCCCCGCACCATGCCAATACCTAACGTTCTAGTAATATGTAGGTATTGAAAACAAATCTACAGATACCTATACCTATTTGTGGTCGGTATAACAGGTATAAAAACACCCTTAATGAAGCCAAGAAGAAAACACTTACTTGTTCTCCCCGCTATTATGATATCTTTTTTGCACTGGAACACACCTGGGAACCTTCTGGTTATGGAGATCTTGAAGGTCAAAGTTCCAAAACTGTTTAATGTTTTTTTACGAAAACAAGTAATAAATGTTATAAGTTACTAATACTCCCACGATCCCTGTGCTGGTGGATGCACTGCGCAATGTTCTGCGTGCGTTACATTGCGCACTAATTACCGTAAAAAACGAATTTTCTCACCAAAAATAAAAGTTACCCGGCAATTATTTTTGCACAAAGTTACCTAATTTGATGAACGCGTAGATGACGGCTTTTTTACATCCTGGTAAGTGTGAGAAAGGGTTTGGGATTTTACAAATGATGGCGAAGAGAATTAATATTTTGTGGGAAAAATATACAATGCATTATGATGCGTTGTGATTTATTGTTTTAAAGATGAGTATCTTAAGCGGTTGTGGTTTTAAAAACCTGAAAAGGATCAAGGGATGTTGGCTTAGTCAAATTGGCGTTCTATCAGCGATAGAGATAATGGAAAAGTCAAAAATATATATGGTAAACTGATATAAGATACCAAAAAGCTTATGTAAATCCCATTGAAAGTTGTTGTAGAAATACGAAACGCCTTGAAAGCGATTGCCACATGTCTGGGCCCTCTGGATTAGTTCCGTTAGTATTTCTTAGTTCTGGTAAACGAGGTATGGACATAATACGCCTAACCTACGCAAAATAAAGTTAAAGGCTAACTATACTCGTTATTTGATAATATAGTGGGTACTAGTGGCTAACTGCTGGGCTGATACGATTTGTATTGCTATGGACTTGCTTGGAAGAAGTGGACAAGCAGCAAGAAAAATGTCTCAATGTATCGAAAATGTCAACACAAACAAAACCGCGGTACTGACTAGTGAAGTCATAAAATTAACACGTGCACAAAACAACGGACGAGCGGAATTCTAACAACGTCAGGAATATAAGTTCCATTAAAATAATACGCACTAGTGCTGGCCCACGACCACGCTGATACATACAGGATGCAAAAACAAATAACAAGTTTACTACCAGAAAATCTGTCAAAAACAACCGCGACTGACACAAGTTATAGGAATGTTTTGATTCCGAAATCTAGTACCCAATTAAGATTTGTATATTTAGTTAGTCATTTAACTTAGTACCTTGCGATGCGGAGTTTTTCTTCGCCATATTTTAGTTCGTTTATAGTCTTAGTTAGGTTAGATTATTATATTTTAATAGTTTGTTAGTTTATTTAGTTTAAGAAGTTTATCCATTGTATATATTTTGATCCACTTTATATATACCTACCTATATCAATGAACACAAATGCTAGCTAGTGAAAATAGTTAATTGTATGTATGTATAATAATTTTGCTATTGTATACATGTATTGCTACTTCTAAAATAACTAAAACTAAGATTTATAATAATTTTTTTCTGTACATAAGTAGACGATATACATTTTGTCACAAGAAATTCACAATGGACATGGCAAAATCTCACTGACACTCGATAAAAACAACTCGATTAATTCGAACCACACCTATGATTTTCCCATTTTATTGCAAACAAAAATAGAACTAGGTTAACAGTGTTGCCACTAACTACCCCAACTATAACCCTACTACTAAAAATACCCATTTATTTCTGACGCAGGACAATGATGCAGTTCTAAATGATTCACTGTAGAGACGCGTGTGATCCGAAGTGTCAGACAATGCAGTTTGCCCCGTTGCGCATACCGCGGATATTTGGAGCTATTTATAAAAACACATTAGTGAGCCATCATGTGATTACCTGTTCTAGAGTCGCACGTGGTGTTTTCGAAATTGATGAACTTTACTTTAAACACATACAAATAGTATGTAATACATAGTACTAATATAATGTGTTATTGATTGAGTGATTATATTTAAATCTATTGTGTTTTATTGTTCTACTCGATGTAATTATCTTTTTGTATGCACGTGTTTCTGTGACAAATAAACTTATTTTTCTTTCTTTCTTTCTTATTGTTTTTGTTGGGTGAAGTGTTTCTCTGAATGTATGTACTCAATAGTTTATAGAGTTTTGAGCTTTTTCGTAGAGCTTTTGATTGGATTACTACTTTATATTCTGATTTTCCCTAGAATATCCACAATGTTTTAACAAAATTATCTAGTAAGTACTCGCAACCGGCGTGCTATGTATGAACGTAAACGAAGTAAAAGGATTATGCAAGGATCTTAGCAGGTTGCGTTTTTCTGTTTCTGCTTACCCCCATGGGGAAAAGGCGTGAGTTTATTTATGTACATTTATGTATAGGTATGTGCAACCTCCTAGTACTTTCAGCGAAATCAGACTCAAATTGATGTTAAAAGTTTTAATTTATTGACATTTGTAATTGAATTTATTGACATTTGTAATTGAATTTATTGACATTTGTAATTGAATTTATTGACATTTGTAATTGATTTTTCTGACATTTTTAATTTAATTTGTTGACATTTGTGTCTAATTCCGAATGTTTTTGAATAATATGATTATTTTTAATAATGATAGTAATGTTGCTTAGTGAATAGAATTCTTTAAAAAAAATGTATTATATTAAATCATTTTGCATGCCGTATGGCAAAATGTATCGAGATTCTCATCAAAATAACCATCATATCTGTATACCTAGATTATTGGCAAATAAATGATTTCTATTTATATAGTGACCGCCATAATAAAGTCAACCAGTAACTTCATATTTTTTTCAAACCCATATTTTATTTGATAAATTTTTCCATTGTGTAGTTCCTAGACTACAACCAGCTTATATAATATTAATAACACATAACTGTCTATCCACACGACGTCCGCGGACATAGCGTATCGTGTGAACTGACTAGGTGGGCATGGAAGTAAATAACCGGAACGGATGGCGCCCCGCACTAGACTTTATCTAGGGTTGAACATTTGGACGCATAATATTTGTGTGTAATATTGTAGGAATTGACTAATTCTTTAGTCTAGTGGTTGCAACTGAGACTGCTGACCTTGGAGTCCTGGGCTCGATCACCAGGTCGAGCAGCGTTATTGAGTTTTTCGTAGCAGCTCAGAGTCTAGATTTATGTACTACTAGTTTCTGCCAACGTCTTCGCCCCCGTCATATCTTTATAAATTATATGTTACTCAGTGATAATATAACGTTCTATTGGTGAAAGAATTTTTTAAATCAGTCCTGTGGTTTTTGAGTTTATTCAAAACAAACGAAAAAAAAAAATCGCTTTAACAATGCGCTTACCTCTATTACATGGGACGTGGGTTAAATCTCTGGCTTAAAGTGGGTGGATCATGCATGATCATCAGATCTTTTTGCAGATTACTGAATACTGGAATTTAAAATGGGATAGTGAATTTCGATAGACCTAGTTTTATAAACTTTGGAGGCTAGGTTACCTACAGCAACAGTCAATTTTGAATTAATGATTAAAAAAAAAAGGATTCACTATCAATCAAAAAGGTTGACACTTGAAACACATCATAGATCTATTAAAACCAGCTCGATTTAATAAATAAAAAATCAGAATGTAAAAAGATTAAGAGTAGTATAGTAGAACGAGTAATAAAGTACTAAAATTAACGTAAATAATTAAGAGCATTTGGCAGCCCTACAAACGTCGGCGGCGCCCGCGCATACTAATACTCTTAATAAAGATTTATTTGACAACAAAAACGAAGACGACACTAAAACACCCTGTGTAATAATATTTAAAGCTAAACTCTTCAAGCTCATCGTAAACACTTTAGCTTCAAATGCCAATTTTTTTTCCGCTGTACCTACTTATAAAAACAGGAAGTTTATAGTTTCGTCTCAATTATTATATGTTGTAAACATATTGCTCCTAAATACTACCTATTTAATTTCATTGTCACCCTTTGGTTGACTGGCAAAAAATTCCTAAGGTACAAAAATATCCCCCTAAATAGTTTTCTACAAAATTTAAATAAATAAATAACTCTACATTTCATAGAAATAATAATCTTGTGGTAACGTAATATGTGTTTTAACTTAATATTTAGTTGGTCTATAAATTATGCGTAGTCATATTTAGTATACATCAAAATGTCTAGTAAAATGATGTAAAAAACTCTTACAGCGTTTTCTCAGAACATATCCGAATGTATGAAAATTCGCAGAAGCTTTTAATGCGTTACGTTGAATCAGGTGTTAGTTCATGGAAATAGCTTTTTATCGCATAAATGTGTTTTTTTTATTATTAAATGTCCTTTGTAAAATTCATGCCAAACTCACAAAATTATTATGTAAAACTGTTTACTAACGCGGCCATAGTGAAACTTTATACTATTTTAAGAAACTATGTTACTAGTACAGAACAAATCCTTGGTAATGATTCGTCAAAATGACTTGAATGACGCAGTGATATCTGGAGCAGCGCATTATAGAGAAGAACATTGCGTTGATCCTGATGAACATTATTTAGTTAAACGCATTAGAATAAGATCCACTTAGGTTAATTTAACATATATTTTTTTTCAAATCATTGACAAGTGACTCGTTTAGACGTTGTCTTCAGTAAAAAATCATTAAAAGTCTGTTTTGGTCACCCTAAAGAGCATTTTCTTAATAACTTGATATAGGAATATTTTTGATGTTTATATTACATAGTGAAATTAATTTGTTAAGTTCTGTCTATCGCGGATAAAATACTGAGAATCACGCAAAATTTCAAGCATATTTTTCTGACACGTTTTTTTTTTTTTTTTGAGGATGGGATGTCATCAAATGACTTCTCCCGCTCTGGGCAGAGCGAGAGGTGTCAGACTTTTACTGACTAAAATCCACCCGTGTTCCTTCCGTTGCCTGTGTGCCGGGGCCGCGTTATCCCTTTCGGACAAACCCGCAACCCCAGCAGGCATTGGTCTTTCGACCCCGTCAGTTGGTGCTGACATCTCTTTGAGGCGCGCGTGGAACACAACGCGCCGTCGACACGGGCCTGGTCCTTATCGGACGGCGAGCTGCCCATTGCTCACCGTCCGCAAGCCCGCGCCTACGGTGGCCGGAAGTCGGCTTCTGACACCTTCACAATTTTAAAGATAATGTTAATGATAGTGTTTTATTAAAATAACTTTTGTTTTATATATAATAAATTAATAATACATCTAATGTTTCGACACACCTTAACAATATTTTCTCACTTCGTGCGTAGATTTAATTTATATAGCGTTAAGTTTTTGTTTTACACAGTAACATTTAAAGACAGCAATTACATTGTGTAAATATTGATACATTTGAGCCTTAGATTTATATTTTTTATAACAATACACCTTTCGACTTCCCTCATATAGACAAATATCCAGTTATTCTGACTGTAATAAAAAACGGCTATACAAACTTTCTTATCGCATTTATCTCCAAAATTGTTCTATCCGTTCCGAAAAAATCACACAAACAAGACCCTCCTTTAGTTAAAATTAATGCATTTTTCAAACCACAAGTCAACACTCTCTGACCTACTCATACATCAAAACACAACCACGCCCAGGTACCAAACTAGTGAAGTAACACCTAAAATTAATGAAACCGATATTAATCAAAGATATTTTTGTAACCTCCTCGCGTATGAAATAATTAATAGTGCTGGAAATTATTTACAACATTGTGTATAAAATAGTGTCCATCTGCCCACAGAATGGCATCAAAACTAATTAGGTACGACCACGGCTACTTTTGAAGCGACCACAAATAAATGTTGTGGTGACAATTTGCAGTTTGAAAAGATAATTAGTTACATTTATTATTATTTTTAGTGTTAACAAGTTAAGGGAAGGTAAAATATATCTTTTCGTACGGTGCGTTGACTTTGAAAGTAGCAAAAACCTGTTCACTTTAATTAATTTCATTGGTCCTATGATTAGAAGGTGCAAATCACACAATTTTTGTCGAGCATTAATTTTAATAGTGGCTGATTTATATTATACCAATATATTACGTAAATAAAAAAGGCAGAAACCTTTGATCTTGATAATTCATAACAGTTGCTTACGCGGATCACGCCCACTTTAATTTATGGTCTTTTTCTAAAGTTAGTCACGACCATAGAACATAGTTTAATGTGTTGATATCACAACACTATTTTTAGTTCTGCGGTCACAATAATCTTTTTATAGCAATCTTTTAGTAATATTTTCTACTGTACCGTTTATGCTCAAAAACTTTATATATCTTAACTGCTATCTTTTCGTTATCCCTGAAAGAATGTTATGATTGTTGAGTTGAAAATGACTGTCGCTGGCAATCCGTCTTAATGTCAAATTCATCAGACGTGGCGCGGACGTGGGAATGCATGCTACCATCGTATATGAACGATTTACCAAAGGCAATCGGCAATGTATTAAATGCGAAGAACTGCTCAAAAATATTAAAAAGATACTTTCTAGATAGCATTGCGATCTAGGAAAAATCTATGTACCTACCAAATTGTTCAATAATTAATATGTTGTGTGTATTAATATGTTGTGTAATATGTTGTAATTAATATGTGGTTTAACAGTGGTGTGTCTGGCCACACCACTGTTAAACCCGCGATGGTTTTTGTGGTGTGTTTAACCAAATGTCTGTTTTTTTGTTCTAGTTTTGATTAATAAAAAATAAATCCTTTACTTATATCAATGGTTTAGTTTTAGGGCTATTCTTAGCTACTTAAAAAACCTGATACGCTACATTCCAGGTTCCAAAATACCGCATTTTTCTCTCACTAACCACCGCGGCAATTAATAGCGATAATTGTATTTAGATCTTTTTTAAGATTCTTCTTTGAAGTGGACCTTGAAGGTTACTCAATTTACGTGTCAACAACACTACAGGTCCATTATTTAGTATTCGTGTCGACAGAGCGAGACTACACTATACGAAAACTGTGTTCGAAAACGAAAACGTCGCTGTCAGAAATTTCACTAAATAATCTACCTGCGTAATAAAGTTATCGGGAATGTCGAAAGACATCGTTTGTCTGTCTGTCACAGGGTATAACTAGCGACCGATTGAAGGCAGATGTCAAATGGTCGCGTGAGTTTTGAATGGAACAAAATAGTGTCATGTGCAAAATTTTGGGTTAATTACGGGTGAATTGATGATTTGTTGGTGATTAGTATAGTTTGACTGTTTTGTGGTGTCTAGTACATAATGGGACAGCTTTGGCATTGTCAAAGAAGCTAGAAAAGCTACCGATAGAATATACCATTGTAACTTTCAATCTGTTTGGCAATTCAATTAGAAACGTAGAGAATTACGCGATTTTGGCCGAAAAACTGCTGTAGAACGTGTGACAAAAAATTTGAAATGCCCACTTTTCTATCATTGGACGCCAAAGTGGATAAAACTGATTGGTGAATGGGAACAGAATTGATTGTTTCTTTATAGGTAGAGAAACAACCAATTCTGTCCCAAAAACGGCGACACCTGTATTAAGCTTGTTTTTCATTCAATTAAGAAAAATGTTGGTGGAAGGAAAAGTCTAGATACCAGATATTTTTCTCGGTGGGTGGTTCATAAAATAGATCAATCAGAAAACTCTACGCACCATCTCAACATTATTGTTTAAATTATTACCAGACGACGTGGCTCATTTGCAACCTTTGAACTTAATAGTAAATAACACTTACGTAAATAAATATACATAACTTACACTAAATTGTCCGGAAAGACGTTTTCTTAGAAATAAAAAGTAAATTGTGAAATTGTAATATCCGAAGATTACGTAATTTCTATATTTTTGCAGATATTTTTTTATCATTTATTTTCATAGTAGGTACCTACATACCGCTGAACTTGGTCTCTCTAGGTAAGGCCTAAATTGGAGTTTATAGTTCCCACAGTTTATGTTGCCTTATAAATTAAATTAATAAGGCGATCGAAATAATAAAAAATAAAAAAATAAATATTATTGAATTATAAAAATGTGTATAAACTATTATTTGAATGTATTAATGTAAAATCGTGTCAATAGCATACTTATTTTAATTTTTAATGTTAAATAACCCTCAAATTTGCGATGCGTTGTAAGTACCTACATTATAAAATAACACCAAAATGTACACTTAGTTTGCAAATAAATCTTTGACTTTTGCCATCAGCTGCCTAGCCTTTTTCCTTAATGTTTGGATAAATCGCTTTTGTAAACAAAATCCAAACGAAACGTTTACCCACACTTTTCATCTTTTGACAGTCCCATCACGTCACATATAATACTAGCGGCCCACCCCTGCTTTGCCCGGGTTGACAAAACATCGAGATTGTTTAATTAAATATGTGTTTAATATTAATGTATAATGTAATGCACTTACACCTTTCTGAATAAGTTCTCTAAATAATGGTGAAAACTGCACCGCAAGGAACGCTGCTTCCATAATCTAGACTGTAGGTTTTATACGTTCTGAGTATTGAACCAAGACCCCAATCTAGCTAACAACTTGAATCATCAGACACAGTTATTATATCCTCAACGAGAACTGAAAATATAGTCAAATTCGTCATAACCAGCCGAAGAGTGGAGCCGTCTACAGAATCCACTACAATAATACAATCATAGCGGTTACTCCGAGCTGTCGGTTGTATAAAAAGAATGATTTATTTCGGCCGTCATCTCATCTGGGGATCTTATTATTAGATTTATTGACTGCTTATCATTCTTGCGGGCTGAGAGACATTCGCGTTGCGATGGCAACGGTTTTCGAGTTACACGTGGTGTTGTGGGCAGTCAAGGACATACTAACATACTCACACAATAAAGAAACGAACACTCTGTGTTTGTATGTGCGCTTAAAACTCGTAAACCACTTATCCGATTTACGTGATGTTTTTTCAGTTGATAGGTATTTTCTTTAGTAGTAGTTTAAGGTTGTTATGTTGTTATGTAGGTACGTGAAATATGAAAAAAATAGTTAATCAAGTTAAAATAGACACATGAGGGACACTACATTTGTGTTCTGTAAGCTCGTGCATAAGGTCATCTTCAACGGCAACATTTTATTCAATATGGATTACTGAGATTGCAGTTTCAGAGACTAGCAAAATTGGCAGGGTTTCACCTGACTCAGTTACCGAGCCTCCTTGAGTTACTCATAATAAATCGGATAGTCATGAAGACTCTTGTATTGCATTTTCAACTTAACGACACAAATACCACATTGCCCCATGTTCTTATTTACCCAATAAAACTTAGGTACTTCTTACTGACTCACATTCTTAACTTAACTGCAACCCACATACCTAAGTTCATGTGAGCATTCCTTCAGTGACACATGGATGTACAGATAATGCGCGCGAGATTCTTGAACTAAATATAGCTTAACCTGGTTGTAAGTGATCGCGGATTGGCAGCTACGTATGCGTACGTAATACCCGATGCGTTTGCGCCGGTGACGACTGAAGAACGATTGATTGGAGGTATGTACTGTCGGTCAACGGATGTTTTTGTCTGATTGGTGGAGATGAAATGTGTATTAACAGAATGATGTGTGGTGATTTTGATGTCTGTAACTGCTTTCATGATTTTAGGGGAATTTGTGAATAAATTTTTGTTTTGCATAATACAGACTTAACATAACACGCCTGTATGCGTGTATTGCTTAATAATGCAGTGAATATCAAAAGGTATCACTGACAGATGGCGAGATTCAGACCGAAAGTGGTGTTTTGGTGGAGGATGAATAGGTACTTGAAAAATTTCTTATTTGTATCCTTGAATATTTTTTTACGTTAATATTTTTTAATAAACCACCAATGAAAATGGCTATGTCCAGGTTTAACTGGACTATAGACAGAACGTCTTAAAGATAACTTTAAGCTTAGGACTAGTGTCAGTTATCCTGTGGTAGTGTTCAAGTAATCAAAATAAATGTCCCAACTGTAATTCAGAAACACCGCAGAGAAAGAAAGCATCCAGGTAATTAATCTAAAAATAAAACACATTAAAATAGAATCACAAAATACGAGTTGTATACGAAACAGCAGACGGCCAAGATTATTTCGCAACAACAATTATTTGTAATAATTTATCTCGTGCACGCACGAACAATAAAATCACATAAATACCTAGCTATCTACAATTATTTTTGGATTAGGTACAAAATCCCACGTCACCTTTCAAAAACTAATCATAATTTCTTAAAATATCCGTCTTAATGAGAAACAATGGCACACATTTCATGAAAAATAAACAATCAAATAGACGTTTATTAGTTAGATTTAAATATGTAGAAACAAGTGACTATTGTAGAGTAAAAATTGCAGAAAACTAAGGCTCTGTGCAAACGTAGACACAAGCAACACGAGACATGCAGCAACAATACTAAAAGACCCACGTATGAAGGGCTCTAACTACAAAATGAAATGGACCCAACGCATACAGCGAGTCCTTTTGTAAGACGGTTTAAAAAGCGTTTGGAGTTATCCTGGCATCTTCTACGGGCATCGATGTCGTTTGGGCGATCTATCCCGGTGAAGAAGATGATCCACCAATACAATTTCATGACCCACCGAGATTCTGTCGGTGTCTTATGAAAGCAGCCAGCAACTGTTTCAGTTACAAAAAGTGTGCCCAGTCATCGCACCACCTAACTCTTACTATTACAATACTCGCGACAGTGATTTAAGTCCCACCTACACCTACATTCCTAATCAAAAATAATCTAACAAAGAGACCATGTGATAGCTCGTAAGAGGTAATTTACTCGAGCTGCCAAGTACAGTGCTGAACATTATTACACTTATTTATTTATTTGATACACCAACAGCAGTACATACAAATAATTAGCATTATTAAAAAGAATAATATGCCCATTATAGGTATATGCAGCATTCACCATAAAGACAACGTAATTATCTAAGAAAACATGAAATCCATATAAATATAAAAAAGAAAAAAAAAAGAAAAATGGTTTATCGATTTACAAGTAAATAACTTAACAGCTAGTGATTGGATTCTCCTTTTAAGCAAATAAGCCTGAGTTAGGAGAATCCGCTATGAAACGAATCCCTATTTTTCTAGTCACGCCATAACGTGAGAACGGCTGCACCAAATTTGATAATTATTTTTTGTTGTTTGTTATTCTCAGGACAAGGTTCTTAGTATAGGAAGGTGTAAATAGGGTATGTAAGTAGGTCGGTAGGTATGTAGGTAGGTGGGTAGGTATGTAGGTAGGTAGGGTAGGTAGGCAGGTAGGTATGTAAGTATGTAGGTAGGGTTTAGGTAGGTAGGGCCTACCCTACCTACCTACCTACTTATAGGTGGGTAGGTAGGGAAGGTGGGGTAGGTAGATTAGGGTAGGTAGTTGCGCCGTTCTTAGTGCTACCCGTGCGAAGCCGGGGCGGATAGCTAGTTACAACATACAATTACAATGCAGTATAAATTGAATATCAGGCAAGTATACTATATGGCTTTCGTAATGATGAGGAAAAGTATTCTAATTGTCATCTTTGGTGTTCTGCCAAATGTTGATGACGGGTCAAGGTTTCGTTTAATCGAAGTTTTCTTGTTTATTAACTTTGTTAATTTGCATATAATGTTGGGGGTGGAGCTGTCAAAATAGAAATGTAATCTGAATTTCTTCATTTTCTCCGGGACGAAGTATCTATCTTATATTTTCTTAATAAAAGTTAAAAAATGTACGAACTATGACGATATGAAGACCAAATTCCAGCATAAGGGCCGAGTCACACCAGAATGGCAGCGGCCGACAGCGACCGGCAGCGGCTGCCAGAGGCCCCCGGCGTCGCCGCTGGCGGCCTCGCGCTACCTCCAGATCCCACGCGCCTAGTCTCCTCTTAACCAGTTTAGTTTCTACATTACATACGCGCGGCCGCCCGCGGTGCCGTGAGCGGCCTCGCGTCGCCGCGGGCAGAACCACCGACAAGACGCGCGTGGCGCGTAGCCGCATCCCGTCACCGCCGGCAGCCTCGGGACCTTTTCAAGCGATGCTGGTCTTTGAAGTATGTAGATAAATTTAAAATTATTTCACACTGAAAGTGCTCGTCGCGTCGCTGCCGGCCGTTGCCATTCCGGTGTGATCCGACGCTACTTCAGTATACATAGTACAGAGGTAGGTATAATCCTAAAGTTATTTTCAACCACAAAATAAACTTGCAATTAGCTTGTCTGTTATCGGCCACCAAAAAACCAGTAATAAATATTCCAACAAATTGTGAAAAAGCGTTCCCCGTCACAACAAGTTAAAATATCATGTCTCCCTTCGAATATTTAATACTAAAATACTTTACACTTCATTAAAACTATCACGATTCTCGATTGTCTCAAAAAAACAACATGGACGCATAAATAAAATAATTTAATTTCGATATAAGCATACACATGTATATCAACACGCTGTATAATGTCCCGCCGTGACGTCAGAGCGCGTCACGTTTGCGTAACGGCGCCCGCGCATACGTCTACAACGTATTTGTAGCCAACAGATAGATCATAAAGAAGTACCACTTTTGGAGAAAGTGTGTTGAAAAAGAGGCGCGGACTAAAATGGCGTCTCCATTTTAGTCTGCGTTTTTGTCTCTTTCAACATGCTCTCTTCAAATTGGTAGTTTCTTATTAATGGAATTAAGAAAAACATAATTTCCTATCATAGGGTTTGCAAAACCCTATGATAGGAAATCATAGGATTTTGCAGTATTACATTAGCAACCAGTGGAAGCCTTCACTCATCAGTGGGATATGCTTACAGAAACATGGATCATAAATGGGAACACATTCTTTGTTTCCTTGCGAAAAAGGGATGCTGCTATTCGTCCTGTATAGCTCCGTCTCTCTCTCTCACTTGAATTAAAACAACGATGACCCTTAGCACGTCATAAAATGGCCCTTTAGTATTATAACGCCCAATGCAATCATGATACAGTGCTAGATAGAGACGGAGTTATACATGACCGGTAACACCATCCCTATTTCACCGAACTGAAATCCACTTCATAATACGGCCTCTGTAGCTCGAAAAAGTAAGCTACGAATTTCGTAGATCTTCGTAGACCTTCGTAGCGCTCGTAGACCCCATACTTCGCTATTACAACAAAACCTTCTGTCCCTTTCTTGCACGTCTACGTATTTGTTAGCCGGCCATTTTGAGAATAGCACATGTCTTGTATGTGTCAGATATTAATAGTCGGGACTGGGTCACCTGTAGCGGCACTTCAATATTTACTGGTACTCGTCATACTTACACGTACGGCTGAAACTACCTATAGATTTTCGAGTGTGATGGGAGCAGGGTTTTATAAAGATAAGCAATAAGTTTGTAGTCGTTATATTAAACCACTGGTCCGCAATCAAAGTCCAGGACTAATACCAATAAAAAAAGTCAAAAAACATAAAGTTTTTTATCTAATATGTGTAGTTCCTTGCTCTTGTTTCATGTTTTTTAAAGTAGGTATTTAAGTATATATATTTGTAAAGATAAGTACGTATATATATGCTTTATGTATGTTTGTATTTAATGTTTATGTAAATGGTACACCGCTGACTACCTGCAGTATTATCTCTCCTCCCTTTAATCCATCCAAAAGTTGTCTATAAAAGATCGCTTTTAGCGATAAGATAAGATTTCTACATTTATATTTGTATTTTTATGGCATACATAAAGAGGGTATTCTATTCTATTTTAGATGGAGGGAACTAGACCAACTTTTAATTTCGCTGTCTAGTAATTTTGCAACTTTTATGTATTCGACATTTGAACTATTAGAATTCGTCTATCAATATGCATTGATCGGACCGGCCTTCTGAAACTTCGTAAGTAAGCCGGAAAGTACTGCTGTCTGAAGTTGAAATTGTTTCGACTAGAGGTATTCCCATGAGTATCAGAATCAATCATAAGCACGTCATGGTCTCGGTGACAAAGAGTGTTCTTTGCAACACCTAAATACTTATCTCCAAACCTGTTCCTGCTTTCTAATACTTATCCCCTAATCTATAACACTATAATAATCGCCACGATATGTGTAGACACCCGCGCGATCAACAAACAAAACGACTGGCATTCGACCAAGTTTCACAACAGTCCCCACGCTCGCAACTCCCGACACTCACAACATCTGATCTTAACTCATATCCCGGAATGTTAGGAGGAGAATACAATAACAGAAAGGGAAATTATTTTGTTCGCTTTAGCATAAATATAATCCATACTTGTGAAAGTAAGTATGTTTGTCTATCTGTTAACTTTCCATGCCTTAATGGCTGAACGGATTTGGATGAATTTTGGCACAAGGATAAACCTGACCTAGGTATTCTTCTTATCGCGGTAGTACATTCCCGTGGGATAATTTCTGACCTGCACGTGGCTCTGTAAGAGCTAGTCAGCCTATATGTTCTCATAGCTGAGACCCAGGACTCCTCTCTGTGAGAGGGGTTTGGTTTCCACGCGATTGGATGATGCGAGGTGCAAACTGCACTTGTCGCGGTAATTTTGTAAACGGGTGAACATTCTTTACGATATGGCAGCATCATTGGGCCGGTTTGTCATATAAATACTGACATTTGTTGTACGTATTGAGGACCCGAAAGTCTGACAAATTGGTTTCATTTTAAGAAAGATACCTACCCGGTATCAAATATAATCACTTCTTGCAAAACACCGATAATAGTGCACATCTGGATAGAGAACCAACGCTAATAAATTTGGAAACATGGCTGGGCCACCTAGTGAAACTTCAACAATTTCGCAGTCAATGTACCCATTACCTAACTCAGAAACACATCAATCTCTTAACAGTCAACTAGAGACTATCACTCAGCCCCTAAACACCTCAGAAACCCATTTATCTCCTAGTAAACACTGGTGCGAAGGGATTTACTGAAAAATCACTTTCTAACCACCCTTTGAACTTCAGATATCTTTTGAAGATCGCCCAATATTTTATATGACAGGTAGGAATTAGTTTTAGTTGGCTTCGGCATGGTTTCATAATGTTTCTTTATGATGTGTTTATATAGCAGATTATTTAAATAAAAACCGGCCAAGTCCGTGTCGGACCACGCACATGGGTTCTGTAATTGGGACGATTATATACCAAGAACAAAGTTAACATTGTAGTAAAGAAACACGTTCACTCATTCATTTCAACTGCAAATGTAAGTTGGTCGACTGTTACTCGTTAACTTGTAAAGCCTACTTAGCTGTGATAGTTTTCCTTTTAACTTCGGTATATTTACCACTGCCGTGAATTTTTTCACTTAGTCAAAAACAACCGATTAGCTAGTAGGGTCGGGGGGGGGGGGGGGGTATTAGACTCCAACAAAAATATAAATATAATATTTCGCAAACGTATCCCTGTATTGAAAAAGAACGGCCTAGCCAACGGTATCCCACACCATGGAAAAAAAAAACATCCACAATTAACGTGCAAACAATAACGTTTTTTCAAGATTTTGTTTTACCACTTTCAAAGTCAAAGTCAAATCATTTATTTTAAGTAATAAGGCACTTTTGAACGTCAAAATATACAAAAATATTCTAGCCCCTTCCAAAAGGTAGTTTTCGTATGGAGAAGAATGGGCAAGAAACTCTACCGTTACTCTTTTAAAATGTTTTACAATGTTTTTTAGTACATTAGTTATATAGTTATATGTCAAGACGATGCACCTAGAAAAAATTACTATTCCACAATAGGTAAAAAGAATTAAAAATGAAGCAACGACAGACAAATTAATTACTTATGTGATAGATATATGGTGCTCACATAATATTTACAATATTTTGTCGGCGTGATTGCTATGTATTATTACCCATGCTAAATTAAAGCTTTCTAGTACTAAGAGTCTCTGAGCTAAGCCGCTGACAGGCAGACAGACGGCACTTTATGGGTTTCTTGTTGATTACGGAACCCTAAAAATTATATAGTGTTATAAACATGACGGATGAGGTGCTCGTGGCTAAATAATAACTGCCGCAAGGTTCGATCCATCAGGTAATGCTACGCTTGCCGGGGTTGGTCTGTGGATGGGTGACCATCTTTACATACCGAGACTCTTCCGTGCTTCGGAAAGCACGTTAAGCTGTTGATGACGGTTGTCATTCGTGGATCTTTGACAGTCGTTACGGGTAGTCAGAAGCCCGAAAGTCTGACAACCAGTCTTACCGAGATGTGGTGGTCAGATAGGCAGTCGCTCCATGTAAAATACTGGTATTCAGCTGCATCCGGTTAGACCGGAAGCCGACTCCAATATAGTTGGGAAAAGGCTGGCAGATTGACTACCATGTTATGAAAATTAATCCCGGCGCTGAGGTCCAGTTAAAAACCAGCGTGAAGCACAGTTGTCTAGTAGCATTTATGATAACCTGGGCCTATTTGACGCAGCCGTGAATACTGTTTCAAAGCTGCGTCAAAAAAAAGAGATACTGATAATCATTCTTTTAAAAGATTTGAAATTTAACTGAACACCGTAGTGATTATAGCGCTTACAAAATAAGTTTTCAAGTACAATTGTACGAGTATACAATATGTTAAATTAAGTACTTTTAGTCCGATGTGTTAAAACAAGTATAAGTTATTTATAAACTAAAACTCACCCTCCGGTATCTTGATAGTAGTTCCAAGGTTGATCTGCTGCAACCTGGCGTGCGCGGCTTGCTGCAGCGCCCTCCGTTCCACCTCGCTGAGGGTCAGCAGAGAGGTGTCCGTCAAGCGCACGCACCGCCCACTGCCGTCTGCCCAGCAACAGCTGCCCTGCACATAACGCGTGACGTCATCATACCACACACAAGGAATCTTGCTGCATTTGGAGTAACACTGAGTCATATATATAGATCTATTAACACACATGCAACATGCAACGCATACGAACTAGCACTGTCGCACTATGGATAGAAAATTTGAATGATCTCAAAGATAGATAGGAAACATGAGAAACAGCCAAGCTAAGGAGAAAGACGGGGGCAGTGCGTATGAGCCAAATCATTCATGTTTGATAGATTCCATTCAGGTTTGCTCATAACATGCCTTAAATGCTCACTAACTACCAATGAATGGTCAAAGGAAAACTGTCATAATAATCATGCTTGGCAAACGGCTTGGTATTTGTTTGTTTATTATGAAAGAAGAAGACACTGCTGGCCATACACAGATATTTTTTTCAGGGCGGTATTAAAGCACACTATAGGAGTTAGTTCAAAGGATAAGGAGAAAAATTGCAGCAGTGATAGTCTAGTGGTGTGACCGATGGACTGTCAAGTCATAGGTCTCGAGTTCGAGCCCAAGGCACGCACCTCTGACTTTTCGGATCACTTGCTTCAAAAACGGTGAAGCAAAACATCGCGAGGAAACCGGCATGCCTGAGAGATATTACTCTACGGCATGTAAAGCCAAGTCAGAGAGAGGCCCATGGGTGGCTGTAAAACTCTGACACCAGCTTAGTCACTAACCACACGAAGAGAGAGAGAGGAGACAAATTCGCAGTTGATGGCCAACCTTTAGTCATTGGAGAGGCACCTAAAGAAGAAAAACCTTGAATAAATTCTGTTAATTTATTAAAACAGACACACACCCTGTGTTTATTATTCTAACACATGGCACTCGTAGCCTGCAGCTGAAAATCAGCGTCAGGTGGTGCACTTTGTGTTGTCATCAGACATTATGCTGAGCTGAGGCCCTTTTGGCATTATAATCATTGTTTTCTGTTTTATTTAGTCATAAGTTGTATTTTTTTGCTGTAATGCAAATAAACGCATTTTTCTTTCTTTATTTATTTCTTATCAGGAAAATTATTCTCAAGAAGTCTTACCGAAAAACCCTCAAGGTCAAACCAAGCTTCCTACTACGACTAGACGCGACAAAATACATATAAAAGTAACAAATAGGAGTAAAGAACCCGTAAAGTGTTATCTCAATGAACAGTACCACGTTAATGTCACAGATATATGCAGTAAATTACCAACAGGTGTACATATGGCCATTACATGACGTTTTTATAGATACCCACGCTTTTATATCAAGAAGTTTTTACGATATCTGAGTGGTTTTTCTGACTGACTGTAGTGCGATAACTGTAGTAGTTTATACCCAAGCAAGCTGTGGACTGCGATATGCTGACGAAAACATACAAACTGATATTTCTGAAAATTATTATAAAGATAGTTAATTGATTTGTCTCTGCGTTCGGCGCGTGACAACACCTCGTGTCTGGGTTCGCAACAAGTCAATCGTCATCCAGAGGATGCCTCGTTGAGAGGTAAAACACGTGTCGATTTCTTACAGGGTTCTTTATGACTCTTTAAGAACAGTTAAGTGGATTAGGGTACTATATGTCGTCTATTGTATTTCTTAATTATTATAAACCCTGTCTTTACGCTGCAGCGAGGTCAGATAATTCACTATTAGCGCCATAGATCTAGGCAAATAATGATATTATATCTGGCGACAAAAAATATTGCCTACTACACGATAAGTTCTTCTTAGGATATACTCTTGCGTCTGTAGACGGGCAAGTGATAGAGTGACAGAAACTAAGGTGCATATTACGCTAATATTCTAAGCTAAAGTAACATTACAACACGACACAAATAAGGTAAAAACATAAGCATAATAAGCTTTCCTCACGATGTTTTCCTTCACTGTTTTGAGGGCAAATAAATACATAAATAGTATGATGATATATATTAAAGCCAAAGCTCAAGGCACAAACAGAAGGCAGGAAAAAGAAAATCTACAGGAAATTAAACAAAATACATAGCAAACACGTGCACGTACATTAAATGACTCATTCATCGTAGCACAATGTGCTGAATTATTTTAAAAGAAGGAAATCTTACAATTTTACACAAGGAAGTTGACGAATAGAAGTATTTTTTCACAGCCTTGTTAGAAGTCATTAAAATGAATACAAATAAACAGAATATTCAATGCAGCAGATGTTAAGAACAGTCCAATGTGGGTCACTTGTCAAAATTAGCAATACAATCGGAAAACAACAGGAAAAAGTGAAAAAGATTTCAAGGCAAAATAGAGAAATGTTTTGTCAAAAAGAATCTTGTTTTAATATCACACTTTCAAACCAAGGTGACAATTAGGAGGAAGCATAAAAATATAATCACAAGAAAACAAGCGTATAAAATTAAATAATGTTATATAGGATATATGTTATATTTCTAAAAGAAAAGTTAAAAACTCATAATCTAGATTAATAATTATGAAAATGACGAGTTTTTACATTCAAAATGAAATATAGTTATAGTTAATTATAATTCATTTTAAACAGGAATTAAAAAAATAGCCACTCACTGCCAAAATATTGTGCAAACTTGTCAAGATTAGGTAGGTAGATAGTATTGATGAAACAGTTCTATAGAGAAACACAGTCATTTAAAAATAACGTAATAACAGCCATCAACAATGCAGTTCATGAATTGATAAAAAGGTAATATTGAAGCTAACTAAAAAATTACCCAAGCAAAGTTAATACAATATACGTACATATACAGGACCACAGCGCAAGCGTCCTCTACCAAATGAAATATACCAAATTACCAAAATCGGTCCACAATGACATCGATACATATACAAGATACAGACATACGAACATATAACCTCGTCCTTTTTTGAAGTCGGTAAAAAACGCATCAAATTGAATAATAAAAGAAGCAAGAGAGATAAAATATTAAATGAAAACTTGAAGAGCAAGCGGCTTGTATATAGGTATAGAATATATTACACAGCGACATATAGTTCAAGCATGACCAAAAATCTATGCAGTGTGTGAAACATGATACAACTATATGGGGGGTGAATACCGATATGATGCAGATGGATAGAGATGAAAAGCACAAACAAGTTGTACCGACCACAAACAAATATCAAAACTGAAGCAGTTGTTGGAGTACGGGTAGAACCTAAGAAAAGATGGATGAACTGTGTGAGGTTAATATGGCTGAAAAGGAAATGTATAGAGCATTTACACCGACCCCAAATAACATAGGACAAGCTCAGTCAGAAGATTACCAACAAATTACCTCTCACACACAACCCAATATTACAGTGATAAACGACAAGTTTATCCGTCCGTCTGTCACTGGCTCGATATTAAAGAGAAGCTGATAGTGAGTCAGGCAGCGCTAATAAATGTGTTGTGTCTCATACACGCCTACGATACTCTTTGATAGTCCGCTTTTAAACGCACAGCGGACTTGGACGCGGCATGTGTGTATATTTTTTGTTATATTATGTAATTTGAATGTTGAGATGGGTGTGAAAGACGGACTGTATATTAAGATTGTAGTGCATCTAGATTTAAGAGGAGAAGCGTTGATGGATGCAGTACATCTGGCTTGCAATGAAAATGCAGAGTCGAAATTAGAATTCCGTTTTTATGCAGATGGAAACAGTAGAACTATTTACATTGAGGTTTCAAAAAGACAAGTGCAACTTCTTCTAAATACACTGATGCAACTACCGTGTAGTGTTGTGTATTAATTGGATTTAATGCTTTCCAGATATTTCAATACCCTATAATTATTCTTAACATATTTAAAATATATATAAATTCTTTATTTCGGACAACATAAAATCCACTGTGTTAGTAAATTTCTTATAATTAATGTTAGTAAATATACTATCGATATAAATTCAAAGATATTATTTGAGTTCGCTTCATGTGGACGACGCACACAATTTTCAATACACTGCAATTTTGTTATCTTAATTTCTACAAGACTTTTAATTCTAACTCAATCTAAAAGTCATAAGGAATCTTCATCACTTCTGATATAATGGCTTGAATATTTTCAGTAACCATAAACCTAAGGCAGAAACCATTATCATCTAGTCTCTTTATCATATAACAAGCTTCTGCCCGCGACTTCGGCCGAGCTAACCTTCCTCAAAAATTGGTCAAACCAATGATTTTTTTTTTCAAATCAAATCAATTCAAAACGTTTATTGCAAACCATAATGTACAATTACAGGTGGTAAATAAAAATATAATAGAAACAACTATGGACCCTGTCGGGCACAGCAATTTTTTTAAATAGGTAGAGAGAGGAAGAGCGCTTTATCAATTTTCCTTATTATTAAATTAAAAACTATGAAAATCCGACTGGTACTTCCGAAGATTACGCCCTACATACAAACTTACAAATTTTACCTCTTTTTAATATTATACTAGCTGCGTCCCACGGTTTCACCCGCATATGTCTCGATCCAGTGGGAATATCAGGATAAAAAGTATCCTATGTCCTAACCTAACCCAGGATATGGTCTACCCATGTGCCAAATTTCATCAAAGTGCGTCCAGACGTTTTAGCGTGAAAGCATAGCAAACAAACAAACAACCATACAAACATACACAATATAAAAATGTTTTCTCTTTATAATATTAGTTCAGATAGATAATTTAGTATAGATAAGCTACAAATTTAACATGGTGTCATCCGTTGACTTGACTGACGCACACAATCCACACAAATGTCTTCTCTCGATCATTTTTATTTTATTTTAATCAACTACACACATTAGACGAACTAGCTGAAGGTCAATGTTCTGTAATTATTATTTTACCGCTAATAGTTTATACTGATGAATAACCGCAGGCTGTGGTTCATTAAACGTCCAATGACGGAGACGAAATAAGTGCTACAGAAATATGACTGGATTGATGACAAAAATAACTCAAATGACTAACGAAATTCAAAAATAAATAGAAAAACTAATGCACCATGTGATTCAGTACTAGGGAAGCATAAAAACTGACAGGTGGGTTTTTTAACTTGCCTGGCATCGGATCTACGATGACTTAGCCTGTATTAAATTTGCTCAGCCAAAGTGTACAAATAGTGAAGCAAAAGGTTTTCAGTATAAATGTATTGGGATAAATATAAATGTATTGGGATAAATATAAAAGGTTATTTCTGTATATGTAAATATATTCGTGTATATTTAGAATGACACGAGTTATCTGAATTTCAAGCGTTTCAACACAGGTGCATCGGCACCTCTCATCGGTTTATAACCCCAATATAAACGTGCGAATTTATATGAAAGCATGTCCGAAAATAACGAGCAAGTACAAATAACATCTAAAATAAATATAAGGATTTTTTATATTTATAGACACGTTTTTACATAATTTTAATCTAAGACTTAAAATAATAATATGTACAGGTTTATAAAAACGGGAGGAAATAATCATTTGGCATCAAAAAAATCATCCGCATCGCTGTCAACAAGAAAAGTGTCCAAAAGGTTGGCAGCATCGCCACGTGGCAATGCTGATTCTTTGGCCAGAAAATAGGCCAGCCCTCTGGTCTCGTGAAGAGGCGACCAACCGCTTGGCGATGTCTTGAAAAACAAAGTGGACATTCGGATCCTATGGCCCCAGTGTTTCAGCCCTAAACAGCTCGAACACACTCGTATAAGTAGTAGTAGATTAGAGATCTTCCTAGCACAGCCCGCTGTGCTAGGAAGATGCAAGGTTGTCGACACACATATATGTAGAATAAAACATGGTGATTTTATGACTGATAATGATAACATTCATAAAAGATTACAGAAAGCAGTTTAACGGAAAGTAATGAACACTAACAACAATTAAAATATAATGACAGCCAAACTTATACATGAATCGATAAATAGATGAACGATCCAAATCAAGAGAAAAGATACGGTAGGACAAGCCTGATGCTGACGAATATACCAAGAGCCTGAGCCTGTATATACAAATGGACTGCAATTAAGCAAGAGGATAAGATTGATACAAAAAGCCTTATAAACGATTGTCACTCATAAGGATATGGCAGTAGATAGAATTAAGAATGAACAGAATCTGTTTCATCAAAGAAGAACATTTCCAAATTGATCCTCATGAAAAAGTAAAAGCATCCACTCATACTCTCGAAGCATACATACTTGAAGAACTCAAGCCTACGCGTCTTGTTGAAACCGAACGTCGACGCGACTGGAGAGTGCATTACAGACGCAATTTATGATCCTCCACAAATTATTAGTGTAGTAGGCAAGTAATGTGGTATGCGGCTTCGCGAATCATGTGATACTCGCTGATGGACTGGTATGGATTGAATGGGGTGGTAAGAAAAGGGGGTCTTTGATAGTTAAAGTTTGTAACGGTAGGGGGTTAAACACATAGATTTTTATCTGTTAAATTAAAGTAGGTACCTAAGGACCATTGTTAAATGGCACAGGTTTTATTCTTGTTTTACAACAAAAATTTGTTGCATAAGTTATTTGGGTAAAAATTCAAAAACGTAGTTAAATGGAGTGACTAAAGAAACCCCTTTGACTATTGTTAAAGAAAGCTTTACTTAAAAACACGTGTTGTAAAATCATCAATAGGTATGTACCATATATTGCTTTACTTAACGATAGTCTTCAAATTATAATTTGTGAAGTTTTAATGAAAATTTCAGGAAAACACTGTATATATTGATAACACTAATAGTCGCCGGGAATTTCATAACAATTTGGAAATAGTGCAGGAAGGCCGGAAGTAATAAATTGTGAAAGTCAACACTTGTGTGCACCTGTAGTTCTGTACTAATTTATTTTTGCATAGTTGCAGAGAACACGTTTTGATTTACAACGCTGAAAATATGACGTGAAGGAAAAGTTTTTGAATTAAAGGTTTAGTCATTTGCTGCAGTTACGGATACCTAAAAGAACTGTGCATCAACTTACGATCGGTTGTTACAGGTACTAGAAACTTAAAATCTTCAGGAGGCCTTATCGCGCTAACGCAAACGGGCAGCGTCTAACTACATAGCCTTAAACAATCAATCTGCCTATCCTTTTCCCAACTATGTTGGGGTCGGCTTCCAGTCTAACCGGATGCAGCTGAATATCAGTATTTTACATGGAGCGACTGCCTATCTGACCTCCAGAACCCAGTAACTAGGATAAACCTTGGTAAAACTGGTTGGGCTTTTGACGACCCGTAACGACTGTCAAAGATCCATGAATGACAGCCGGGACCAACGGCTTAACGTGCTTTCCGAGGAGTCTCGGTATGTAAAGATGGTCACCCATCCACGGAACAACCCCGGCAAGCGTAGCTTAACCGGATGGATCGACCCGTGCGGCTATTATTACTTAGCCACAAGCTCCTACACTAACGCCTTTAATATTATAAGAAATAGGTAAAAGTTTTGTATTGTAACTACATCACTTCAATTGTCTCATAAAGTAGCAATTACGATCTTATATGAACACATATAATAACGCTCAATTAATCGGTAGACTGCACAAGTATTTTAATTAGTAACATTACATTTTAACTGCAAAAAAAAATCATCGAAGTGAAAACAAAATCATGTATTGGACATTCTGCACAAAATCAATTCTCGAATACACAGTAATTGCTAAACAATATTAAAAATAAAAATATACGGAAAATCCGAGCAACAAATTTATCAGGAATCCCGTTAGAATGAAAATATTATGCAAAGTACAGGTGCACCAACATTCGGACACAGAATAAATATTTGTGGTCCTAATGCTAGAAAATAACTTGACCAGACGGAGATATGTAGTATCAAAGCTACGCTATGCTATCGTAGAGAATCACTCCCATTTTATGGATTGGAAGTGAATTCATTATACAATGTCGCCCATGGGCATGTGACCGCCCGTATTTTTCTGAATATTCATGAAAAATTATCGAAAATTAACTTTAAAAGGGGGGGTCTATCTTTAATATTTTTCATGTTATTCAATTTTTTATGTTTTTAGTAGCGTTTGCCATATCTTCTATGTTATTGGCTCGATTTGTATTCTGTTTATTATTTCTAATAGCTTACGAGTTATTTTATCGGATTAACTAAAATTTTTTAGTAAAATTTGTCGACTATGAAAAAAAAACGGAGTTGAAGATTTTTTTTTCCAAAAAAACAGTATTTATTTTAAAAAACATAAGTGAAATTATGTTAATTATACATAAAATTATAGCGGGATACTGAAAAAAAAAATAATAAAAAATGAAAAAAAAAACAATTAAAGATAGACCCCCCTTTTTAAGTTTACTATCGATAATTTGTCATGAATATTCAGAAAAATACGGGCGGTCACATGCCCATGGGCGACATTGTATGTATATCTTATCAGGGAACCTTGTGCATTTGATAATAAGACCTAAGATTGATTGATGACCCTAAAAGCCTATTATTATTTAAATGATAAATGTAATAAAAGTTTTAGTTAAGTAATAATAATAAAATTATATAATTAATGAATGTCATAAATACCCTAATAATAATATTTTCTATAGATAAATATATGATTAATGTAAGATGTATATTTTTTTAAATTATTTATTATAATAGATATAAGCACACATGTTAAGGTAGGATATGGTTTAAAGAACTCCTGCAGGCGTAGCATGACTACCATAGAAACAGCTTTTGTCGATGGAAGAATAGACAAAATGACAGATTGTGCTTATGAATCTTTCACTTTGTCTATTCTTCCGTCGACAAAATCCGTTTCTATTATGGTATGGTTTCTATTACTACGTGGGCCGTTATATGTATCACCTCTTGTACCCTCCTATATTCAAGAAAATAAATGATTTGATTTGATTGAAGAACACGAATGAAGCAGTATTTACTATCAATGGTCAATAAAAATAAAATAATCTTGCTTCAAAGCACGTGAATTTTACATATACGAGTATAAGAAAAATATCAATCAGATTACTCTTTTAAGACATAACTATGACCGATAAACAGTGCGATGACGGACATGAGATGACAAAGGCACTTCTCCTGATTAAGATACGACATTGTTTACTATTTGTTTGTATACAGAAAACACGATGTCGTCACCAATACACATACACACACAAGCGACACACAACACAAATCAGAATGCTACACAAAACACACACTATAACGCGCTTAAACGTCACGATCTATAATGCGACGCACAACACAGTCTATAATGTAATACACAACACAGGCTATAGTGTTATACACAACACAGACTATAATGCGACACACACAACATAGATCAGAATGCTACGTACAACACAGATTATAATGCGATATAATGTGTGTACACAGCAGAGACTATAATGCGACTGACCTGAGGCGTCCATGTGGCGGCGACGCGCGACGAGCTTCGGCTCCTCGTGCGCCACAGCTTCTTGCTGACACTCTGCACCACGCTGCTCGAAGACCGCGACTTCTGCATGCCACCTGCAGGAGGAGCCACAGTCGGAGCACTTCTACCAAGCAGCGTCGACAAGAACGAATGCGACTGTGTAGGGGACGCCGGCGACGGCGGTGACGACGGCGTCGACGCAACCGACGCGAACCGTAACTCCCGATACGACAAAATCCATCCTTCTTCTGTCTGGCAGCCTTTGTGAGGACCATCATCGTCTACGTCACTCGGCATACGAGGTTTAATGTTTCGCAAATTCTTATCGTAATTGATGCGCTTGAAGCGGTCCGCTTTATCAGCGTCCACGCTCTTCTTACGCGCCATCCTCAGGTAACGCTTAATGGTGTCGCTGACGGACTGCGACACATCGTCGTGATCCACGCTGGAGCGCCGCCGAGCTGGCTTGGGCCGGTCGGGTGGGCCACCCGTCGGACTCGTCGGCGCCGTCTGCAGCTCCAACTTCTCCCGGTATGCACGCTCCACCTCCAGTAACTCTTCCTCTGGAATAGCGTGCGTCTGCGTTCCACAGTCCACGTACTTATCCTCCAGCGACTCGTGAAATACCTCAATGAGTGGCGGTGGGGACATTGGTGGCGATCTATAAGGGTCATCTTCATCTTTAAAACGCGTAACACCAACAGTTCGAATCCGCGGAACACTTCTAGAGTTAGAGCTAAGGGCACTGACGAATGCACTATGTCCATAGCCTCCGGCGCCACTACCACCGCTACCACCAATACCACCACTCCTACCGCCTCTGTAGGGCTTGGTCTTGCGAAGGTCATGATACAGTCTTTTCAATAAATTCCTATCGGCTAACAGGTCCTGCACTATATTTTCCCTGTTCGGGGTTCGTACGTAGTACCTGCTGAGGTTCTCCAGCAGGGTCCTTTCCCGAGAGGGATTAGAGTCGGCGTCGGCAGGGATCCGCTCCGACTGCTGCTTAAGATATTTCCTTAACGAGCGAACTAGCTCTTCCGTGTCCGAGTGCCTCGTCGGAACGGAATCATCCTCTACTTTCAGGTACGTGCGCAATAAATCAACTAGACAACTCTCTTCTTCCTCGGGCACGGTCCGGCTCACATCACCAAATGCCGCGGCCGTGCGCGCCTGAGAAGCGGCGCGAGCCGACGACGCTGCGTTCAACTTTGAGGTGGAGGCGGCTGGACTTGGGGTTGCGAAGAAATCTCGCCGGAGCTTGGCGATGTCGAAGCGCCCGCCAGAGGTGTGGCCGATGTAGAGATCGGTGGGTCGCGCCGGTGGCGCAGGCGCATCGTCGACGGGCGACCGCGCACGCACCGAACCGCCGCGCGCACGCTTCTTGCGGCGCGGGCGAGGTAGCGCGCCGGGGTACGAGCTCTTGCGCCACAGCAGGAAGCGCGGCTCCTTGGTGCACACTTCCTGGAAATAGGCCTCGAGACGCGGAACGTCCTCGGGCCGATTCTGCGCGCCTTCCGGAACGAGCCGGCGGCCGGCGTCGGACATGTACTTCCATGTCTTGCGCGTGAGCAGCCAGCGCTCGCGCGGCTTTTCGCGGCGGCGCGCCACCTTCGTCATGGGGTCGGGCGCGGGCTCGAGGCGGCGGCGGCGCTCCATGGCCGCGGGTCACATGGGGTCAGGCGGGCTTGCGGCGCGGCATATCCGACCTCGGCCCGCGCACCTGCCTGCGCGAAACTGAACACTACTCCGCACGGTGCGGTATATTATGCGCCGAAATAGCCGTCCGGTTATAGAGCGGCCGTGAACTGGATAGGGTGCGCTCGCGCACGACGGACCGGCGCTGGCGGCGGCTCGGCACGGGACTGCCGCCCGCCCGTAAACAAACCGCGCCCGCCCACGCGCCCCCCGCGCCCCCTCCCGCCCCGCGCGCCTTGACCTATGTGGTGACATGCCCTAGCAGCCGTGATTGACGATGGTCATGGCTCATACTTCCGATGCGCTTCATTCATGAATGCACTCGTGGACGTCCCAGGACTAATAAATTCCAAATTGCGAAGTCAACTGGTAGCAATCAGCTGGTCACATTTTTCGTTGCAAAATCTCCTAAATATTTACTTCCTCTTTTCGTTTTTATCTTCTTATAGAAAAACTCTGTCCAAATCATCAGTAGATCAACGTAACAAAGCTGCGGCTTCAGTCATTTCTTTATATATTTGTTAACACCTGTGAGCTTCACCCGCCTGTTCTTGTTTTTATAACAGCCTGTGAGTGCTTTTATTTTGATTTTTTGATTTAACGTATTCAAATAGTGCAAGTACTGAATCCACAAAAACTGAACACTGAATCATCAAGGTAAATGATTCGCATATTTCATTAAATGACGAACATATTTTTGAAATAAATATGATAAGTGTTTATGCCAAGTTTTAATAATAACTTTCTAGGTACAATAGTTTAGCCAAAACACGGACGAAAGACATGTAAATAATTGCTGTAAGTGAAGGAGATACTCGGAAAAAAAAATGTAATAACCAAAAGTCGATACTGAACAATCCATACCTGTAACAGCTGGACAAAATGAAGTAGACTGTATAAAGAAATTATGAAATTCAAAATGAATAAGCAAACTTTTATAATTGAAGGTAATATTTTTATATTTCTAGATTCACCAGTAATTTACAAATGTCTCTCAAATGAGGCAAACAAGATATTCATAGCTGCTAATTAAGGTAACGAGGCAGTGACCGCGACAATCATAATTAATTTCAGTGTGAAATCATTTGGGATATTTGCAAAAATGTGCGAATTTACATTCAAAGGTATATTTATTTTCATACCAGCATTTCATGACAGTTGACGTAAAAATTGGTCATGGGCTGGCGATACTACGAAACTTAGTGTGGGAAAACTATGTATCATATTAGCCTGTAAACGTGCACTGTTGAACATAAGGCCTTCCAATGAATGAATTTCAAATCATCGTCAAGGAAAAAGTGACATAAGTAATCGGCAAGCTTGATAAGGGATTACTAGTTACAGCCCGTTCTTAATAGAAGTCCAAGGACGATGTTGACCTTTTTCTTATACTCGTACTTAACTCTAAGTCATCTGCAGTCGAGCCCAATAACCTATCTTCAGTGAACGATGGATCACTATTGGTGATAGATAGTATATATCTATCTATCCTTGTATGACTTCTCTACTCGGCCCATCCGTGCCTTCCGTTACAGTCGACTTCACTCTAAAAAACGAGTATAATTTAAAAAAAAAATAACTTCTTAATTATTTAAATTCTTAAATGAATGGATTAAGTTATAATTTATATTAAATTAAAACTCGGTTATGTAAGTAGTATATTATACAAGCTTTCACTGCATTTTGAGGATCAAACTTTTAACGCTGGAGAGGAGAATGAAACGTTATTGGCAGTTTGACATAAGAAATACCAAACCTTGTTGAGGTTACTTTTAAATGAGGATATATTTCGGTGTGTAAATTACTCACTGCTGTTTTATTTGAACGAAATCTATATATGTAAGTTCATAACAACTTAATTTACTCATATCGGTTATTTATAAGTTCTTTGGATTTGAAGATTATTTTCATCTCAAAATCATTTTCTCAATCGGATTAGTCAGCCATTTGTTTTTTGTGCTCCGAATAGGTTACCTAGAAAGTTTTCCGGGAGTATTGAAAATTGATGATTTTATTGATTTCGACGTACTCTTTTTAAATTTTTACTTTGCCACCTCATATCTTTGCCGCTTGCGCTGCATCTCCAATAAGTCTGTTTTTTGTCGCCATTTTTCTAAGATGGCGGCGCGAGGGGATAAGCATCGAGGTGGCAAACTGAAAATTCGAAAAGACCACGTTGAAATCAATGAAATCACAATTTGTTTTTATTTTTATTAGTCATTATTGACCCACTGCTGGGCAAAGGCCTCCCTACTCTCTTCCCACCTCTCTCTCTGTCCAGAGCTGCCAAGGACCAATCCTTATTAAAGGAATCCAGCTCATCCTGCCATCTCCGTCTGGGCCTATCGTTTACCCACTGGGTCTTAAGTTTGGCCCATTGATAGTCTGACATGTGGCAGACATTGTCTAGTTCCATTAAAGCGTGTCCATAAAAGCCCAATTACATTTAAGCGTGGCAGCTTTCCAAGTGACATCAGCTATTTTAGTGAACCAATTTTCATAACTCCTGGAAAACTTTCCAGGTAAAACTACCAAATGACTGGGTTATAACTCTGTTATGATTTCAAAACCACTTTCGCTTAGCGTACTTTCACTTGAATCCGACATGTTTTAAATGATTATTCATGAATTGTATTTTTTTAAAGTAAATATTCCTGTAATTCGGCAGATAGACCCATCTGTCATCTTTACTAACTGTCATGTCAAACAATTAGCTGTCACCATGTTATTGGGGCGCATTCTCTGGCTTTTTTCAAATAGCTAGCCGTAGTAAGCGATAGACTTTACCATCGATAGATTTCGTGGACCTGTAAGATTCCTCAATCTCTGATATATTATTGGGACGGTAAAAAAAGAGATAGATAAGTTTTTCTATCTCCAGTACGCCAAAATTGGTGATAGATACCGTTTTTGGCTTCGGCCGAAACATAAGGAAGGAAATTGTGGCTTTTTCCTCAGATGACAAAACTGGGACATGATGACAAAAGGGTGGCTGTATTAAGAAGATTGGTGCAACCGAAGAAATCTACCCTCAGAATTTACAAACTTTAAAAAAGATGAAAAAGAATGATTGTCAAATCTATCTATTTCTTCCTCTCTATCTATTTACTTTAAATAAATCATATGTAAGGAAAATCGAAACTAGGTCAAAAAATTATTCTGTATTGGCCTTAGAAGAAGAAGGACCTCAAAACTCAGAAAGGTCGTGAAATGAAAGCGCATCTAATGCTTAATCTGCGAAATGTTTTCCTAGTTAATAATTGTATGTATAATACTTTTAAAAGACTAACCGTGGAGTTTCTTGCCGGCTCTTCTCAATAGGAAACGACCAATTGGAACCGTGCACCTAGCTTTTGACGTTTTATAAGTCCCCTTGTAGGTTTATGTGAAATAAAATATTTTGAATTTGAATTTCAATTTATGATTGCTCCATTATTCGGTATTATCATGATAATAAAAAATATCACATACAACATTAAAATAAATAAGATTTTATTGCTTTTAAAATAGACAGGTACAGTCACGAACACTAATATGTATACACTTAGCATATTTTAAAAGTGATTTGCTGCTACTGTGTTGATTGATATTTTATGTTGTTACGAATATAGTATTTTGAAACCCATATTAATATAAAATAGGCCTTATCTCAAAGTTGTAATCAATATTCCACGAGAAAATCGCTTTTGAAATTTGCTAAGTGGACATATACGTATATTCTGCCCTGCTAAGCCGAAAGGCGCTATCTCTGAGATACGCCCTTTTAGTTTTTTATACCATTCAATAGCTATAACATTTTCGCATCTAATGGTATAAGCTTAATAGCGCTATATAACTCAAAACATTTAAAAAACCACTAAGAAGTTTTTTATATTTCAACTTTTCCTTAAATTACAATTTACAGTTTAAAAAAAACATTTTCTCAAAACTTACTCCGATTGAGATAGCGCCTTTTGGCTTAACAGGGCAGTATTATCCACTTAACAAAATTCAGAAGCGCTGTACAAGTCAATACAAGTGTAATGATGTATAGACAATCTTTGTATATTATTTTCTCATGTTCCAAAGATTATCTAGAAAAATTCTGGTAAGTACCTATGCGTTACAGACAAAGTTATGTTAATAAGATCGAAGTTATTACAGGTCGTCTGCCCGTCTGGCTATAAAGTCTACATCACAATGATTACCCAATTCATTGAAGAATTCTTAAGCCACTCTCAAACAAATTCTTCAGTATCAGTGGCCTACAATTCTAAATTCTTCCCCTGTTGCAGCACTACTGCTGCCAACTAAATGACTTTTGTATTACAAAAAAGATACGCCTACCAGCTCAACTAATCCCAAAACAACAACGGACTCGAAACTTTCCCACCGTTGAGCGTCAAAACATACTGAAAAAACGTTTTATTGCCTCAGTGAAATCAATAAAAATTCAACGTAAAGTGGTCGTAGCGCGAGATCGTCTCGGCACTGCACCACCAGCGCCACATTCTGCACAGCCGCGGTATACATAACTTCCTTGGCCACTTATAAAACGCTCCGATTTAAAAATAAACCTACGACATAACATAAACAAAATAATTTGGAAGCTCTCCTCGAAGACTGCCAGCGCCATCTAGCAGGTGCGGTTTAAACAAGGAAAATTGAAAGCTTGCCAAATTACTCCCGAATAAATTCGGGTTTGAATCGGGATTTTCTTATGCTTTGAGTTCAAGCATTGACCGCTAGATGTCGGCACTATTAAATCAATTTTGAATGGGACAATAAATATTTAAACATGTATGTATTTATATTGCACTATTTATATGAATTAGACACTACGAATATATCTTACGCAATAAAATGTATTTTAGTAAGTTCGCTACGTTCCAACGAAATTAATGTTCTTATTATTACAGAGTGAAATGCAGATGACGTAGTTGCCGATACTTTTGTAGCTCTAAAGCTACATTATGCTACAAATTCATGCAAACGTAATATCGATCGTTAGGTGAGTTAACGAACCGATAACAATTGGTTTGTAATGAAGTTTTGGCATGCTCCCGCGCATTGTATCACGCGTTCCAATTTTTGCGATTCCATAATTGATATTGCATTGTGATGGGCTGGCTACAATGGCAATGGTCGCCTGCCAACATACCGGAGTACATTTCGAGGAACATTTTGCGTCAATAGTAAGAAACAATGGAAGAATACATAAACGATTACAAATTACGTGTTAGGGTCAAATCTATCGGCGGGAGGGGTTCACATCGGGGTCGAGTCGACGATGAAGTACCTGGGACTCGTCCCCGACAGCCGGTGGCACTTCGTGGTGCACTTCCAACGTTTGACTCCCAAACTGGAGAGGGCTGGGGCTGCTTTGAAGCGACTTCTGCCCAATCTAGGGGGTCCAAACGCCTCCTGCCGGAGGCTCTACGCGGGGCCGGCTTGGGCGGAGCACCGCCGTGTCCTCACGGAGGCGATCGGCGGCGGCGATCTCTCGCGTCCGGCCCTGGTTCAGGTCATGGTCCAGAGCGAGAGTGCATGGGAGGCCGTCACTTCCTTCTGCGAAGCAGTAATGCTCGCGAAGGACGAGTCGGAGCGCGCGAATGAGAGGCAAGATGCGCGGGCTTGCGGACGGTGAGCAATGGGTAGCTCGCCGTTCGGTAAGGACCAGGCCCGGGCCGACGGCGCGTTGTATTCCACGCGCGCCTCAAAGAGGTGTCAGCACCAACTGACGGGGTCCGTAAGGGCCAATGCCTGCCAGGTTGCGAGTTTGTCCGAAAGGGATATCGCAGCCCTGGCACACAGGCAATAGAAGGAACACGGGTGGGTTTTAGTCAGTAAAAGTGTGACACACGATCCCGCTCCGTTAATTTACCATCGTCAAAAAAAAGGGTCAAATCTATAAATGATTGGATAACAGAATAGCAGCAGAAACTAAACAAAAAATGGAATGAATGGGAATCCAAAATTAGTAAAATTGACAGCTATAGACGAAAACAGAGACGTTGATATAATTAACATAAAGTATGTCACTGATAATGAAACAAGCTATATTTAGAATGGAAAACATTGGACTAATGTCAAAAAAACAAATTTTAACAACGCAGAAATCTTTTGAGTCCATAGTTTATTAGACTTCAGAGCAAAATAGGCCAGCGATAATAAAGAAGATTGTAGAAAAAGAAAAATCACTGAAGTTCATTTTTAAGATTTCCAAGATTAATTTGCAAACGGTTTATCAATTACCAACGGAATTACCAAAAAAATAGATAGAAACTTAGAGGTGCCTTGCACGCTTAGCATGACCACAATAGAAACGGGTTTTGTCGACGAAAGAATAGACAAAATGACAGTTATACAATCACAATCTGTTATTTTGTCTATTCTTCCGTCGACAAAACCCGTAGAAAACCCGTTTCTATGGTGGTCATGCTACGCGTGCTGGAGTCAATAAAATTAAGGAGACACAGGGGAGCCATCAGTTGACGACGTAAACAGTGAAAAGTACCTATATATTTATTTTTGTTGAGGAAAACAGATTGATACGATCAACGCGAAATAGGCCACTGATGATGACGATAGCCGTTTTACTGAGAAAAGTCTATAAATCAAGCCGTGTTTCAGTTTCAGTCTAGGCTACAATATTTGTGTATCTCTTCGAATTATGCCACATGCTGGCAACACTGGCATTGAAATATTATTTAATCTGTTAAATAACACAACATCATAATGATGTGGAAACGGATAAATGAATTTGAGTCGAAATTATTTCAAACAGAAGTTGGTCTTGGGAAGACAGATTTCACGAAGTGGTTTTATTAAGTTGGCGAAGAAGAAAGTCTTCTAGCTCAGTCTTTGTCAAATTATATCCAAAATGAGGTGCAATACTAGTAAATAATGATAAGTAGGAAATGTACATTTGGGATGAACAATTAGCCTGCCAGAAATTTTTCCTTTTAGATGTGGCAAGTTTTCTAGTCGCAAACAAATAAATTACACACATCATGTATGAATGAAAGATGAATTACTCTGTGTCTGGCCTTTTTCTTTAGAGTTCATTTTATGAGATTAAGATTTCATCTACATACGTATGCAATCTTAATTTCGTCAAATGAACTCTGAAAATGAAATGAAAAGGGTTTGTACTCCCAGACACTACAAAAAAACACAGAATTCCACTTCTCCAAATCGGACACAGAACATTAAGAATAATCAACTGAAATAAACTCCTGAAAGAGTCAGAAAAAGAAAAGTATATTTAGAAAGAGAGATATATATTCGCAAAAGAAAAAGATAAATGATTCTGGCGCAATTATTTTGTCGGGGAGGAATATTTTTTTTGTGAATTTCATCTCGCGGTAGTCGACCTGACGAGGTCTAATGAACTTTTAAATTTGAATATTACATCTCTTGGGCACCTACTGTAACATGGATTATTTTAAGATGAGGATGGAGAATCATTTCACTATTTTAATTAATGTGTACCAGATTGTCTCCTTCCGAGGTAATTATGGGGACATTTCCTCTCTTCCGCAGTTGTCAAAAGCTCGAACATAGTTGAGGACAGTTACAGGCTTGATATGAAGTGCATAAGTAACATGGATTTGATTGTAGGTAGTTTCAAACTAACAATACTTTAAGTTATTTTAGACATTATTTGAGCTTTGAATGTAGGTTTTGCATCTCCTGTACTTAAAGTACAAGCAAATCATACTGTATCATTCGTAATAGGAATAAATGAAGATCCAAGCAAATCCCACGAGAAGGACTCAGTTCTTCTACAAATGTACCTTTACAGGACATTATAATCAAACACCATAATACATATTCAAGTTTTCTGACATTAACTCGAGGAACTAAAGATCGATCTATCATCGTCTTAGTCATGAGAACCGGAGCAAATAAATTGCGGAAACACTTCAAAATCATGGTAAACGGATCCGTAAATCTTGCATCACTTAACTAATCATAAATATCTTCATTTTTGTGGTTCATTATTTTGTATTATTTGTGTTCAAGTTATTCACTTTTCTGTAGAGTGCGCCAGCGTCAGTCGATGTTCCTTTTGCATGTTTGTGTTTTTATTTCTTGTATAGCAGCTGTTTTGCTTTCGACTTTCTAAGAACAATCCTTTTCTTCAATAGTACCTATTGCAATATTTTCTAAATTAGTACTGTTTAAGTAACTATTTTCATGAGGCCCCTTGGAATGTGAATGTGTGTGTCAGCTACTTCTGTTTTTTAATCCCTTGCTATTTACAATCAGTCTTGTTCTTTAATCTTATCACCATTGTTCTGGTAATTGTTATCTCTACGCATTGTATATACAATGACTCATGCAAATAGAGCTTCCAAAATGTAGAACAAAATTATTATTTCTAATTGTTTGTCATAATTTTTAACTTCAATTAACGTCCAGTAGCACTCACAATATTTCCACTGTTTTGACATCAAGGTCTGATCCATCACGAATTGAGGTCATCAATAATGTGGGATTTTAGGTTATTCCCAAAATTACGCCGTGTCTGTCATATCATATCGACAGATTACTGTTGTGTTTTGACGTTTGTTAACGTTATAGCGAAAATAGTGCGCAGACGCCGAAGTACAACCGACATTCCAAATACAAAATTTAAATTATCGCCGGTATTTCTGAGTTAGTCGCATTCGTTCGTTCTAGGCCGAGCGTTTGACATTGAACTTAAACTAAAATTATGAAATAAAAATATTTGAAGACACAGAATAGAAATCATGACTTTTTAGAGGACAAAGATGAATGTTTCCTGTTGCTTTGCTTCGATAGCAGATTTAGTGTGTTCTAAATTGGTCTGTGCAAATAAACGAGTGCAATGCGAGACTTTCTCGCAAAAATGGTTATTTATGAGTTCTTTTACATATCCTGAGGTTGAAACCAGGCTTAAAGCGGTTAGTTATATTTTTTAAACATTGGTGGTGCTAAGTTTTACTTTAATGTGTTTTCTCTAGACTCAATAGATGTCTCACGTTGTAATAAATTATATAACACTGCTAGTATGACATAATCATACAAATTTTGTTGAATAAATGTTTCGCTATTGGTTACGGTTGAACACTGAAACGATTTATGCGATTGACATGATTTTGTTTTTATTATTTTATTTTTTCTTCACTAGAAGCGCTTTTCTGACCTGTTTTACATTAAACGTAGATATTTTATTTTCTACTGGTATTAGAGCTGTAAAAGCTCCGCAACCAACATAAACGTAAACTTTTATTAAAAGTTTTTAATATGAAAATAATGTAAACTAATGTATAAGTAAAGATCCTGCAAAGAAACATTACTTTGAGAAAACAATAAATTCTGATTGTAAAACAAAAGTGATACTGTATTAATATAAATTTTACTGAAAGCGGTGCACTTACTTATTTTTGTAAAATTATGATTAGAGCACCTGTTGGTATCGTCTCGTGCGCTATGTTAATGTTTACATTAAATATATAATAAATATTATAAAGAGATAAAAGTTGTGAGTTTAAATGGTAGAGGTAATCTACGGAACTACTGTACCGATTCCGTTTTTTTTTCTATTGGGAAACTGCAGTATTGCCGAGTGTCACAGCCTCATAGGATATATTTTATGCTAAAACAAGAAATTTCACACGGACGAAGTCGCGGGCAGAAACTAGTACTTAATATTTTTATATCACGTCATAATTGTTCTTTACGGATAGTTAAAATGGTGTGTTGCAGTGTCATATCGCCGATGTGAATTCTGTCTCGAAGGACCAAACATTTAAAGAAGTTATAAAAATGCTACTTTACTACGATTTAGTAAATTATTTATTTAGAATATTTAGGCTATTATGACCCTTTCCAATAATATATGTCAACAAGCTTTCTTAAGTGTTTATAAAAGCGATTCACCTGTGTATATCGCTTCAATTTCCTTTTCGCTTAAGCCTGATTTCTTCCTCGAGAGAAAAGATCTTAGCTCGTGAACATCTTGGTTTTATACCAAACTTGGAAACATTCAACCTTCCTGGTAATGGATACTTTCTTTCATATTGCCAAAAATGTAAGAACTCCGAATCAAAAATGCTATAAGCCGAATGTCGTAATTATGTTTTTACAGTGGAATGGGTAACAACTCTATAAAGTAATTTTATGTAGCATTCCATAGAATGCTTTTGTTTACGTTTTTGGCGAAATGAAATATAGTAGGTTAATACTCTTTCTTTCCATGGAGGGTAGGTACATTGCTTTAAAACTTTCTTCAGCTTTGAATACACACCAAGAAACTATAGTTAGTGAAACTGTTATGATTCATAACACGATAAAAATAATTCGTTTGTCAGTGTTAAGTGAAGACAAACTCATTATTGTTTTCATGTATAATAATCATGTGCATTGGTGGGTAGATGAATGACAGATTTAATTTCGACGTATGTATCAGGCAGTTTCAAAAACAGAAGTTTAAAGTGAATCTTAACTCACTACCCTGTCATAAATTAGTTAAGTGACTCAACTTACATGAGTTACTATTATAGTTCACAGAATTCTCCACTTGTATGCCCATGGTGATCACACCATGCTTTCCCAGTGATCCTTAACCGAACCACGATGCACTTCATCCGAGCACTTGGCACTTTACATCTTACACTTTTGATGCACTTTGCACTTTCACTTCACTTTTTGGGAACGTTTCATTGTTTTTGCATTCACATTGATCTTTGACTGTGGAAGAGTATACGTTTTAGTCATGGTCTTTGAAAATGGTCCTTAGTTTAGTCAAAATTTTAAATTGGAACTTTTAGAACGAATTTAAATTAATAAAAAAGTCTCAATTAAAAATATTGTAAGGATCACGAAAAAATCAATGTGAATGCAAGATATAAAGGCGCACATGAAAAACTGGAATGTTTAGTATGTAGCTGAGTTGCGTGCGGGGAGCGCGCGCGCACGACCGTAGCTGGCATGTCACTGCGCCGGCGTCTGAAACAAACACAAAAATCCCTTTATTTTCGTTATGTTCGGAAACGGAATGCGGAAACTCACGGCAGATTTTTTTTAACTGTAATTTTTTCGGTGTTACGGGGGGGACAAACAAATGGAACAATTAACCAACATTATTATTCTTTTAAAAGCCTAAAATATCCCACTGCCGATCAAAGACTTCCCTAACCACTTTCCAGTCTTCTAATTTAGACAATCAATAATAATAACTAATAATAGTGTTTCATGGGTACATAGAAAATAAACGCGAAAGTAGTGACAGTTTCTTTTCTTTTCTAAATAGGTTACTACAATGAATGGGAGTAATGTAAACAATATTTGGATGTGTTGCCCTCTTAGCGATTTGACAGAAGTGTTGAAATATCTGTGTCATATACTCGTACCTATAAATCTTGCGAGATAACTTTCAGTGTTCTAATTTGAAAAATAATAGAAGAGTACCTATAGTATGTATTGAATCAATTAACTGCTAACAATCAATATAAATAATTAATATAAACTCATCATCAAGATTTATTATCAATTATCTGACCCAAAAGACGTTGTTCTGTCCAAATCCTATAGAAAAAATCAGTTTCTGATTTTTCGAATTTTCTAATTTCCCGGGGCCACTTTTCCAATTTTTCTTTTCATAATAACCTAATTCGGACTATTACGAATATTTGAAAACAAAAAAAAATTCAAATCAGTCCAGCCGTTCTCAAGTGATGCGCTTACCAACGAACTGCATTTCATTTGGATTTTTATAGAATAGATTATTATTTGTGAAGTTTTTTCGATATGACATAATACAGTGCTTAGTATTGGCAGTTATTACATTATATCTCATAATAGAACAATAAAAGGCCACGTAAAATTAATAAACATTTTACACCCATTCTGCGAAGTACTATAATAAAACCAATGTATTTTTTGCAAACTGCAGGCGTCTATAAATCCTAGCATTTTCTCCTCGGAATTTAACGATACTAAAGTTTGTGGAACACAAGTGGCTATCATAAAATTGTTTAAATTCTCGAATTTAGACAATTAAGAAGAGGAACTTTACCTACATAAACTAATTGCAATGAAGAGCCATGATTCAGACGTAAAACCTAAACAAGTGGGTAGGCCGCTCACAAGAAAACAGAATAGAATTAGTAAAAGATTATTTGCATAGAATGTGGTAGGTTGCAAGTTAGTCTGACGACCTGATCGCAGGAATCTGCTTGATCCGGATAACACCGGAGCAGTCTTTGTAGCAATGCTTGGGGTAAACCTAATTCCAACAGTGGACGCCTTTCAGCCGAAAGACGAATGACAGTGATGATTGCAGTTACTGTTTAGGTATTTTTTTTCTATTGGCCAGAACTTTAAGGTTCCGGAGCGGATAACATTCATGATTCTCCGACAAATTCCAAGACACCTAGAATTTCCAGGAACCAAGTAATTATAACCATGTATTCGCATTCTTAAAACAACTGCTTCACATCCTAATCAATCAACCGTCAACAAACTACCAACTAACGATGACCGAACATTGCACAACCACTCACTACACGAAAGAAATCATCTCACTGACTGATTCGCAGTTAGTAGAAGTGTATAAATAGACGCGTCCGTCAACCAGGCTGTTACAAAACCAAAAGAGCTATCTGTTCCCATGAAAAACGCATTTATCTTGTTCCGAAACTGTTTCAAGTTCCGACCCTAATGATTAATAAGCTTCAATTTTTCTTTGACTAGAAATTAGTAGGGAATTGGAGTGGATATTAGTTTCTTTCATGTTAAAAACAAATGCAAGGTGGTTTTTGTGTGACATGGGTATAACAGAGATACATTTGAATCAAATTAATAATATTTCTTTAAGGCCATATTAACGATACAGGAATAGAATGTGAATTGAAAAACTACGGTAATATGTTAATGCCTGTTGACCGCCCGAGTATTGTTTGTTTATTCATTGGAATTGGACAAAAATTACGTTTTCTCAAACATGCTTGGAAATTCGAGAATTATTTTGATTACCTTCTTCGAGATAAATCGAAATTGCTTTGTGGTCGAATATATGCGAGCTCCTGGCCGGCAATGTTTGTATGAAAATCCTTATCTGTCGTGTTTAGCGGCCAATAAATTACTATGAAAACTCATATCTGTCGTGTTATTTAAAAATGGAACGAACGTTTTACTTCGACAAATGGCAACCAAGGAGGTAACTCAAGGTAAGGAGGTCTTTGTTACCTTGTAACTGCATGACTTATCTGTAAATCTCATATATTAAGTAAACTGTCTTGTGTTCTTTATGAGAATAAATTCTTTAAACCGAACTTATCAAAGATTTTATTTAAATTTCGATGTGGTTTGCAAATAGAGCTGTATAAAGTAAAGAATAAACAAATTAACTAAATGGCGCGTAAAAAATTATCATTGTTCGTCATTAATTCTGGAATTTATAATTAATTTACTTAGTTTGAATTTCCGCGCATTATTTGAGAAAAGTACTATACAAGCCTTAGCCGGAACCAGGCATTGATGGACTCATGTATGTGTGCCTCGGCGAACGATCTCCCATCAATGCCCTTGTTGCAGGCCGCCACAGTAATGTACTATTTTATCTGGGTACTCTGCCACTAGAGACCAAGTAATGGAACTTAACAACGATAAAAAAATGCGTATATCCCGTGGACCAACGTTGGGTCTTTAGACGTTCAAGGTGGTAAAAGTTGACTACGACAGTCAGATGGCGTTAAGATAATAGTATGTAGGGTCCTCATCTCTATTAACGACAAATGTTAACAATCACCAATCTGTCAACAAATTGTGGTGATAATGCTGATAGATATTAAGAATAAGAAACAAAAATCAGTAAACTATCATGGAGATCATAAAATATAAGATGATGATGGTCTATGTTTCTCCACTTAATAACTTTTATATTTTCTAATACAATCATTCTATCACTGGAAAGATTAGAGTCAATAAACAACACAGTGGGTGGAACATAACATAGGTACATTAGGTAGGTACTAGAAACGTATTACGAAGTATATTTGTTGAAAGTTATGACAGAAAATCATCTTAACAGCTTTTAAATAGGTTTGTCCATCAACTAATGTATGAAAAGATAAATAAAATGAAAGAAAAACTGAAGAAAACTTAAATAATTTAATGTCAAAAACTTTCGCATGCGTCTTTTAGTGACGTTGCCACTAAATATAAAAGTGCACTGAATTATTGTTACATCCAGTTTTTTAAAGATCGTTTTTCATATTTTTAATGCAGCGTAGGGTTGCTTGATATCTTAAAGTTACGGCGTTTAGGCATGCATAGCAATTAAAATCATATAACCTAAGCTAAGCCATAGAAGGACCAAAGCTTTTTGGTCCTAGGAGTCGGTAATCTCGCTATCTGTCGCTGATTTTGGAATACTCAACAATGAAGGTATATAAACTCTCAATTATAAATTAATTCTTAATACACAATCTAAAGACAGATCAATCAAAATATATTAGCGTTCCTGACCTTACACTATATATATCTTCTACCTCACAATGTCATCTCAAATTATAAAAAATATCCATCAGCATCACCACAATAGCTGTCACGTGTGTGCCACCGTCAACAGGTGCTCAACCCTACGATAAAACATCCCACCTCTACATCATTCACTAAATAATTGTGCAATCTTCCACTATCAACCAGCATAACTTGGTCTTTCACTACTGCGCCACTTTGCAAAGACCACTGTCAAATTTAGAACCATTTTAACTTAGTTCTCCATTTTCCTGCATATCAAGATATAACGGTGGGTAAGCTATAAAATATAATAGAGATATCATCAGGCGCAGACATTAGCGATCCGATGTCAGAGTATTATTTATTAATCATATTTTGTAATTTTGACGTCATTGGCTACTCAGAATTCGGGTGATATACCCAAATAGATACTGAAAACTGTCATCATGAAAGCCATGTTTCTCCAGAGTGAAACTTTAGCAACTGCAGTCAAAGCTAACATTTTTTAGCTCACATTCGAGGCTCGCGATTTAAAACTATCTGCCGACCTATTCCGTAAAAATCTTTCAGTGAAAACTTGCGTGAAGTGAGCTGAATAGTATCAATTCCAAGCATCGGGTGGAATGACAGATACTAACACTACTGACACTATTGGTTCCTTTCCGGCTATTGTTTTAATTTATTAGGGTTACCTCACCTGAAGATAAGCTGCTTAGGTTTACATAGCTCCAACATAGCCAGACCAAAAAAAACGAATATTGCCAACCCCAAAACCATCTTTTCTACCATAACTGACAAGACGATATATTTTTTCTTTCAAATAAATATACATATATCATCTTGTCATAGAATGGTTTCAAAAAATGGTTGGTTTCTGGTTTCTCTCAGCCTTACATTTGTAAGGCTGAGACCATATGACGCTGCTTAGGTAAGGAGAGGAGGCTGAGACCATATGAAGCTGCTTAGGTAAGGATGAAGGTGGGTACTACCCACACTCAACCCTCGTATTCTCACCACGACAATGACTAGACCGTGCGCCATTCGCCAACATCTTTACCACTTACAATCCAAAACAAAACGATCAGTTGGCTCGTCTCCCAGTCAGGTGTTACTTCTAACTAGCCGAGTGCTATTAATTGAGGGCTAATGATGCTGTGCAGAGGCCGTTGTGTGACGTACACCTGTGACATCAGGTGACGTAAGTGAATGCAAGCCAATCGTTGGCTTCCATAAGTGGTGGAGCGCCATAAGGATGCTCAGTCAGTCATTTGTTTTTTAAATATTGCCCCACGGTAGCATTTTTCTATAATGTGGGTGCGTTTATAAACATTCAGAAACCGACACGACATAACTGTCCGTAGGTAAATCTTACAAATATTTAAAACGTGCTAGGATGGAAATTACAATCCGTATCGTAGGACCAAATTACTTTAATTACTTCCTGCCAGGGTTGCGAGTTTGTCCGAAAGGGATATCGCGGCCCCGGCACACAGGCAATGGAAGGAACACGGGTTGGTTTTAGTCAGTAAAAGTCTGACACACCCTCCCGCTCCGCCCAGAGCGGGAGAAGTTATTTCATAATTTCCCATAAAAAAAAAACAAATTACTTAGGTGACTAAGCGATTAGCGCAAGTGGTGCCGTCAAGTAAATGTCACATTATTCAAAATACTTACACCTAATTATTTGTGGGCGGGCAACTTCAAAATTCAAGTCATTTATTCAAACTAGGCTGAGAATCAGCACTTTTCGAACGTCAATTACATAAGACAGTCCCCCAAAACGCCCACCCTTAACCTTACCACCTTTCACCTTCAACCTGACAAGATGGAATTAATTAATTAACAGATTACGTTTTAGCAAAAGGTTGATATTTACTGGCGTTACTCAGGTCTTCTACAACGTCTAGAGACAAAAATAATTACATTGATGATAATTTTGAGCATTACCTTTCCTCTCAACTGTTAGTATTTATATATAGTATATATATATTTATATATTTCAGCTATACGTATTTTTATTTTGCGTTATACGTGTAGGTATATTTTAGACTAGATTTCGCATATTCATATATTTCTCCTCTTGTTCGCACACACTATTGTCTACATTTCCGCATTTCGCAGATCTGCTGGAAGAAATTTCTAAAGTAATAAGCAGTACCTTTGTACTCTTAATAATAATTATGTCATATCTTTATGTATGGTACTGTATGTACATTTTTTTTTTTTTAATTACTTTTTTGAAGAGTTTTTCTTGTGATGTAAAGAGACTGATGAAATGCTCATTTATTTTAAGACTAGCAACCCGCTCCTGTTTCGCACGGTTTTTACGACTTGACAAAACAGTTTTATGTAACTTTAATATTAACATATTAAACACATAAACCTTCCGGAATAAATTCTCTAAACGATGGTGAAAGCCTCATCAAAATCTGTTGCGTAGTTTATAAGAACAACGCGGACATACAGACAAACGCGAAAAGCGACTTTAATTTAGAATGTGTATAGATGAAGGTGTAAGGACCACTTACTTCACTGAAATAACCGACTGTGAAAATCTTCCAAAAAGTTTACAAATACTTTTGTTATACCTCTTTGTAAATTTTTCAACACCCAATTCTCAGTGACCTCAGTCAGTCAGTCATCAATCACTCAGTCAAACAGTTCAATGTCCAACGAACAACATAACATTATGCACCTCTGTGACAAGCTGTGACGTCTGCTGACGTCATCAAGGCCTACCCTGACAGGCAGTGACAGATTCTGTACCGTTGATTGTGATTCAAAGGCATTAGAAATGTTGTGCCCTTATATTTAAACTGAGACTTGATAAAAATAACTTATGTGTATTATACGTAGATTGTATCTAGTAATATCACAACAAATTGATAATTTTATCACAAATAAAACAATGCCGATTAATTTGAGTTGAAGAGGATTTGAATTTAAGTCCATTAAAATACATAGGACACTTTTACCTCAGATAACATTACTCGTTAGTAGAACCGCGGCTTAGCTATTAATTACTTATTATTGAAGCACAATACTATTTCCCATCCTCAAAGATGACAAACTTCCATACAAAGTTTAATTCCCGAGAGGAGCTCGTGGCTAAGTAATAACAGCCGCACGGGTCGATCCATCAGGTTAAGCTACGCTTTTCGGGATAGGTCCGTGAATGGGTGACCATCTTTACATACCGAGACTCCTCCGTGCCTCTGAAAGCACGTTAAACCGTTGGTCCCGGTTGTCATTCGTGAGTCTTTGACAGTCGTTACGGATCGTCAGAAGCCCGAGAGTCTAACAATCAGTCTTACCAAGGGGTATCGTATTACTCAGTAACTCGGTTGTGGAGGTAAGATAGGCCGTCGCTCCATGTAAAATACGGTATTCAGCTGCATCCGGTCAGACTGGAAGCAGATCCCAACATAGTTGGGAAAAGGCTACGAAGAAAGGATGAATTTTGAAAAACCTTCCTTACTGCTCTCTTGCGTTATTAAAGGAACATTTGCGCAAAAACGCATGCTTCTAGACACCAGCGGTACAGGCTGTGCGTTGTCTGTCAATGAATGTAAGTAAACAATGTCTTTGACATATAAATAATATCGATGCCAATAATCCTCTACTACAACTTTTATTCAAATTCTTTACAACATCATGTAAGAACCCTAAATAATAATGTTCAATATGCAACAAATACTTTTTACGCAACCACGAAAGTATTTTATGTTTCCTGCTTCACCTCTTTCCAGCCAATAGATCTTAAAGTATACATTTTATAACACTCGAGTTCAAACAACGCCTACCGAAATAAAACATACAAAATATATAAACAAGAAAAAACATTATTCTTTACGTCAAAATAACACTATTATCCCCGTGTATTATTACCTAGGTTCTGCCCGTGACTTCGTTCGCGTGAAATTTCTTGAATCTGAATCTGAATTGTTCCCCCGACCCACCCCGCTGCATCGCATCGCATCGCCCGCCTGCGCTATTATTTCGTTTTTACGTAGTGTTCTTTTTACTTTTTTTTCTTTTGCTCGGCTCCTAAAGGGTCTTAGTGTGATGTTCAAACCTTCCTCAAGAATTGGGTTATGAAATGCAAACATTTTTTAATTTTTTCAAATCCTACTGCTTGTTCCAGAGAATTGCGCGTTCCAACAAAAACAAACTCTTAGCTTTATTATTTTTATTAGTATAGATAAAGAGGTAACAAGACAAGGCTACGCATTTGTTCATCTTGCAAATTGATACGGAAATATACGTAGTATCTTTAAAGAAGTTGGAATAAACAAAACTTACGAGTATTCGCAAATATATAAACTTGCGTGGCGAAGTATATTGGATATACTTAAGCATGTATATTTAGTTATAGAATCTAATTCGACTCAGACGCATAGTAAGGTTAGGTTACCTTGCAAGCGGGACACTGTAGCACTGTAGTATAAAATAATTTTCACTGCAGTTACCAGGTTAATTCATAATCAATCAAATATACCTAGCCTTTTCCCTACTATGTTGGGGTCGGCTTCCAGTCTAACCGGAGGCAGCTGAATACCAGTATTTTACATGGAGCGACTGCCTATCTGAGCTCCACAACCCAGTAACTGGGTAATACGATACCCCTCGGTAAGACTGGTTGTCAGAATTTCGGGCGTCTGACGACCCGTAACGACTGTCAAAGATCCACGAATGCAAGCCGGGACCAACGGCTCAACGTGCTTTCCGCGGCACGGAGGAGTCTCGGTATGTAAAGATGGTCACCCATCCACGGACCAACCCGGGCAAGCATAGCGTAATTCATAATCAATAAAAAATATTTAATGTCATTATTAGTACCCAAGGACCAAAACCAACAAATGTATATTATGTTCGTTGAAATACGTAGAAAAACAAATGTTTAAAGTTAGTTTTAACTACATGAGTGATGATTATAAGAGTTTCTTGTATTTTAACAATGATAACACAAGATTAACTGTTATACTAACAACAAAATAATTACAAATCTACATGAGTCAGACATTTTTCATATCGAAAATTACAACTCAACATACTATTAAAATTCCGATCAAATGACACTTAATTTTTTTCCTAAAGCGTTTATGACGTAGGAAATACGCCCCCGCTCCGTCTGCGCTGACTGTGCGACCCACTCCTTATACTCGTCGGTATGTATTTAAATGGCAATAAACCATTATTAGTCAGCGAACTCTTCCATATGGCGAGTGGTAGCATTTTTGTTACTTCACTAGTATCTTAAACGTGACTAAGATATTCGTTAGATAGAATAATATATGAGTCTATTAAAGTTTGTAGAACATTAGGTTTTATTCAGTTAGGCATTGTAAATTATCTATCGATGAGCTTAGTTGTTTATTGTTAATCAAAATTATGATGTCTTGATAGTGTGGCGGCATCTACATCGCCACAAGTGAACTACACATCAAAGACTTCACACAAAATCCTGCATCGCGCAATTAGGCTAAGCGTATGCTGAGACGCAAGTAAGGGCAGGCCACGCAGACATAGGCCGCGAGCGTATGCTGCGACGCAGGTACACAGACCCATTCGCGTCCTAGCTAGTACAAATAATATATGGCTTTGCTGCGTTACCCGTCTCAGCAAAAAAACAAATGAAGACATGCACGCGTCGCGCAGAAATCTGTGCCGGCTCTACAACAAGATGCACAGCAGAACAGACACGTGCCTACGCCGCAGCGTACGCAGCTGTCAGTACGTCCATGCATTACAAAAACTGCTCTGCCTTGCGCTGCGTAGACTTTGCGTCACCTGCGTCTCAGCATACGCTTAGCCTTAGAGTTTACCACTCGATCGACTTATACAATGCCGCCCTTGCCGGTCATGTGCCCGCCCGTATTTCTCTGAATATTCATGAAATATTATCGGAAATTAATTTTAAAAGGCGGGTCTATCTTTTTTTTTTTAATTTTTTTTTTTAATTTTGGTTTTTCAATTTCCCCTTATGATTTTATGCACTTACGTGTTAAAAAAACGTCTTCACCTCCGTTATTTTTTCATAGTCGACAAATAATAAATGTTGTTAGTTAATCTGATAAAATAACTAATAAGATAGACTCCTTCTAAAGTAATTTTTCGATAATTTAACTTTTTACTTTAAATACGGGCGCTCACATGCCGATGGGCGACATTTTATATAACTTTCCGACACCAATCGTTGGGCAGTTGCCCACCAGACCCCCCCCCCCCCCCCTCTGGTCGGAGGATCCTCCCTTTTCTATAGAGGATGAGTGAACTTTACACCCTGTTCCTCATACCTCTAAAATAGAATGAACTTCAATAATCGTATAATTCATATAAATATTTAACTATCGGAATTAAAACAATAGTTTATGTGTCACGTTTCCGTCTATGCGTAATCTTATAGTAAAGTAATGAATAGGAGTCACTCAAATTGACGGTACATGACTCATAAGTCTACGTCTAGTCCATTGTTTTAGTATACATAATGAATGTATTGCGAATGTTTAAGTTTCTGTATTTAATAGTGATATGTTTATGTAGAGAAGTTGTGTTCAAATAAATCGTCCCTTTTGGTTGGGTGGAATGAGTGATTTAGTAGGATTAATATGTACTTAATTATTTTATTAATCGTTATAGTGATGGAATGATTTCTATTTAACCCAACTGTGAAGGTGTTGTCCAAAACATTATTTATATTTTTGACAGCGGGTGTTTTCGTCCTTTGCTACGAGCTAAGTGCTACGAGCTACATGCTACGTGCTACGCCAAACCAATGGAATCCGAACTAAGCCTAAGAAGATGGATGTCTGTCACAAGACTCTTTCTTTGTAATAGTAAAGCTTTGGTTTTCAAAGAAAGCGGTGAACAGTTACACAACAACGCCTGTCCAAATACAGAACGGTGTTTGACACCTTAACGTCAAATATTGGTGAAAATAACTGATTTTCATGACGGCCGTTATAATATGCCGGGACGCCTCTTCTATGAAGTCTTAGCTTAAGAGAAATTCAACATAAGTATTAAGAAGCTAAGAATCTTGAAAAACACAGTAGGCAAATACACGGTTCATAACAGTTTTTAATACTACAGAGTAGTCTTTGCCACAATCCTAATTAATTTTTAGGGACAAAAAATTTAGAACAAATATCAAACAAAACTTTTCCCTTTGAAATAAGTTTTTCTCCTAAACTATAATAATCGCTGAACATACATGGTGTATTTAAGAATGCTCTTGGAGAAAAGCTTAAAAAAATCGTTTTGAATCACTGTAAACGGAACTCCCTGAATAAAATCTAGAATTTGGAATTGCAAAACTATTTTCGATTTGTATGACCTTACCCACCTTACACTACTACGCATAATCACTATTAATAGAGCAATATCAAGCCATAACAGCTGCTTGTCTATTATTGATTATTAAATAATAATAGTTGGCAGTTTCCTCGACACATCAGGCGCCTTTGGTCTTGGCGCAAGCGTGGACGCATCCAAATCGTTACGTGTGCGAACTGATCATCATATTTATCAACAGACCACGTGATACATACAAACTTGTAACGTGTAAACAGCTGACCATTAGTAGGTATAGTAGTACCTGCGATGTTTCATCATTTCAGCTGAAAGACGTCCACTGCTGGACATAGACCTCCCCTAAGCACCGCCACCTCGACCGGTTCTGAGCTTCCCGCATCCAGCGGATTCCTGCGGCTGCACTGTTTAAATACCCTATATTACTCACTTTACTAAACAGTGGCACACACACGTATTTTGTTTAATAGATTGAAGCTGTAAATGTAACTGTTTGAACAATTCAGCGTAGAAGGTTTAGCTTCAATTAAGTTTAGTATTGCAGCTTCCATTATAAGCACCGACTTACAGTTGTGATTAGTTATCACTGTTATCAGTCATCGATTGTTTACACGTTTCGACAATTTAAACTGATAACTGAAGCACTAGAAGTCTATGGATTGTTACAAAAGTATCTGATGAATATATCAACAAATTGATCAGAAAATGTAGCTGTTGATGCTATTTGGTAATGCCACTTACTAATTGAGTGTTTCGTTTTGATTATTTGAATACATAAACCCTAATTTCTGATTTTAAATCAACTTAAAGATGTTTTTCATATGACATTTGAGGTTACTTTTATAACCTCAATGTTCATCAATGATTTTCCAATTACGATTTGATAATATTATTCAAACAATAATTGTGAGAAAAAGTGGTTAGATATAAAGTTGAAACCTTATAAATACAGATACATGTGTTATTAATTCCCTTAAGTGAGTGTTTGCGGATTTTTTTACCTGAACAGGATTTGTTTACACATCATTCACATACTTTTGGAACAGGCTATAATTTAAAAATTGTGCTACCAAATGTTACTATAGATGACAACTGCAAATCCTAGTTTTAACCCTGCAATACTACTCAAAGCTAATAAGCGCAATGTCCAAAAGAAATCGTGTTCGGTACTAGCATCATTCTGCCAATTGCCTGCCAGAAATTGTTGGCACGGAAGGTGTGTTGGCCGAAAATATTTTTTCTCGCACACACGCTACTACATATGTATACGATATAAAATGTCAGTCGTATATGTGTCAACCTGAGGTGTCAACGGTTATCATATTCGCATCAGCAGGGATTAAAGTTGCTTCTTTTTTATTTGACATGTAGCGTTTGGTGATGCGATACCTACTATGAAAAAAAATATGGGACATTTTTGGTCATTGATTTATTAACCGACTTCTAAAAAGGAGGAGGTTATATGTTCGACGCGTATGTATGTTTTTTTTTATGTATGTCCGCCCATTTCTCCGTCAATTGCGGACTGATTTTAAAAATTATTTTTTTGTATGAAAGGGTATGCTCCCGGATTAGAATAAGAATAAGAATAATTTATTGGTCCATTGTTACAAAATAAATTTAAAAAATAATGATATTGTATGCTTACTGTAACTAAAATATTTAACATAGTATTAAAACAGTGGTCCCCAAACTAGGCAGCGCCTGTATCTTGGGATTGGTCCCATATAAATTTTATTAACTTTGCTGGGATAGTTTTTGAATAATACGTATTTTTTCCAGTTAGTATATGTGGATGATATGATGATAACTTCCTGTCACTGTTATTTACGTAGAAGGTACTGGTATTCGAATTTGTGTGGGGTGGGTACCACAACTAAAAAGTGAAAAATAAAAACTTTTTACAAAAAAAAAAAAACAACCGACTTCCAAAAAAAACACTACAAAGTGAAAAATAACTTTAATTTCGGAATTCGGTGGCAAACAACGAAAATTCAAAACCAAAGACACCGAATTCCGAAATTAAAGTTATTTTTCACTTTGTAGTGTTTTTTCGGAAGTCGGTTGTTTTTTCTGTTGTAAAAAGTTTTTTTAATAATAAGTGTATAGCACTCTTATGGGTAGAGAATAGGAAACTAAATAAATAAATCATAATGCATTGCAATGCAATGCATGCAGCATTTATTACTGTCAATAACTCAAAAATCACAGAATTTAGCCTCAACGCGTTTATGGTCTTTTCCGAGTCACTTAGCTATTTTAGTTATACTATAACTACAATCAACCTATAATGTTCCCACTGCTAGGACACAGGCCTCTTCTTGGTGAGAGGGAGTGGGCCGTAATACACCACGCGGGCCCAGTGCGGGTTGGCCGATGTCACGTGTTTTTGAAATTTTGGTTCCAGGACACGCCGGTTTCCTCACGATATTTTCCTTCACCGTTTTGAAAGCAGTGGTGATGAAAATATTTTTTACACTAAGCATAGTGCCTGCTTGAGATCGAACCCATGACCTACCTACTCATAAGTCGGGGCCGTTACCACTGAGCCGAAGCATATTATTTCAGTAATTCGTCAGAGGGGGATAAAAAAAGAATATATTGCATGCAGATGTGCTCAACATTTTTAAAAAGCATGTCAAGAGCTTCCGCTTCATAGATTGTAAACATTTTCTTCATACATTTATTATGTTCACTCAGCTGCAGTAAATGTTTATCAAGCCCTAAAAAATCCCAGAGAATAGGTTTAGTTTTTTCTTGTAATAAGAATCCCCCTGAAAAATAGATTAATCAAACCTTGGATGACCATAGGCTTGCTGCGCTGTATACATAACCGCAACAATATGCAAAAAAAGTTAAAACTAGACCCTCATAATGAGATACTAAAAATCACTTACAGGAGATACAGGAACTACTGCAACAGCGTTATTAAGAAACAAAAACGTAAATACGATCGCGAACAGCTTTATAAGACACATAAAAACTCTAAAAAGCTATGGCAAACAATAAACAATATTACCCAACGAAAACCACCTAAGACACAAAACACAGAATTATTGAAATCAGCCGCTACCCCTCTCGAGGCGGTGAATAAAGTAAATGAATACTTCTCAACCGTTGGAAAGCATCTTGCTGACGAAATAATAAATAACCCTGAGAGACAGGCTCACAAAGACCCCAGCATACTTACGAACGTTCCAAACCCACCGGTCTCATCATTTGTACTGCTCAACTCTGACGCTGAAGAAGTAGCAACCGTAATTACAAGCCTAAAATCCGACAGTGCTACTGGCTGGGACAAAACCCCCGTAAGTTTTTTAAAATCTGTTAAGTTTATTATTTCACCAATCATTTCACACCTTATTAACCTATGTTTTGAACAAGGAAGCTTCCCCACGGCCCTGAAACAGGCTGTAATAACACCTGTCCATAAGTGTGGTGACAAAGCTGATCCGTCCAACTATAGACCGATATCCGTCCTCCCGTCCCTGTCTAAAATTATCGAAAGGATAATAAATAAATGCTTAAGTACATATTTAACACAAAATAAAATAATTTCATCCTCACAGTTTGGCTTTAGACAGGGAAAGTCTACTGAAGACGCAATCTTAGCGCTGACATCTATCGTCACTCAAAGAGTGGACGATCGAAAAAAGTGTCTGGCCGTCTTTTTGGAAATCAAAAAAGCCTTCGACACAGTCTCTGTCCCCACACTTTTACATAGGCTAGAAGACATTGGTATAAGAGGATTACCACTTGAACTTTTCACGGAATACCTGAGTGAACGCAGGTACGTGGTTAAAATAGGAACAGTCACTAGTTCCGAAGAAATAGTCACTTACGGAGTAGGGCAGGGTAGCGTGCTCGGGCCGCCGCTGTTCCTCATTTATATAAACACCCTATGTAACATGAGTATCGAAGGTGCCCACATTTTCTCTTATGCTGACGATACAGCAATTGTTTTCTCGGGAGAAACATGGGACAGCGCCGGTCGCATCGCCGAACGTGGTCTGTCTACAGTAGCCTGGCTCGATCAGAACCTTTTAACTTTGAATATTTCAAAGACCAATTACATCTGCTTTTCTATATTTGACCGTGCCCAGACATCACAAGATCTTCAGATTAAAATCCATACCTGCTCCAGCTCTACTAACACCACCTGCTCTTGTTTAAAAATCAACAAAGTATCCAGTACTAAATACCTTGGTGTCATGCTTGATCAAAGGCTATCGTGGCACTTGCACCTAGAACTAATAATGAACAGAGTGAGGAAATTGATTTGGACTTTCAAATCTCTTCGACATGTGGCTACTATGGATCTTATCCAGCAAATTTATGTCTCCCTGGGTCAATCTATACTTACGTACTGTTTGTCAATCTGGGGCGGAGCATCTAAAATAAAGTTTTTGGAGCTGGAGAGGGCACAGAGAGCTTTACTAAAAGTCATGTACTTCAAACCGATTAGATTCCCCACGGAAAGTTTATACTTAACCTCAAACCTTTTGTCTGTTAGGAAACTTTATGTCCTGCAGATTACATTAAAAAAACATAAATCTCTTCCCTACATTACTTCCAAGACACATTCTAGGAGAAAGAATAAAGTAGCTGAAGATTGTCCAGTGAATACTACATTTGCTGCAAGGCAATTTATTAAACAATCCCCCCGTATATATAACGCTCTCAATGAACAATGTGCCATCTACTCTATGACATACCACAACTGCAAAAAAACGCTAACTGAATGGCTCAAGAGCAAAAGTTATGAAGAAATCGAAGATATCCTACACAAGATCACATAACTAAGGAACACATATAATTTGTACACATATACACACCACACACCCCCACGGTACACAAACCACATTTATCTTACACACATGCCCATTACATCCCGACATCCACACAAGCACACACACATACACACACACACGCACACACACGCACACAAACGAACCCACACACAAACTCATAAACATATTCTACACCCAGTGCCCTTACTAATATAATATGGGTTATATAAAATCTTAATTAGTTTTAAATGAATCTTTTGGCTTATTTCTCACACATTTGTAGAATTATTGTAAACTGGAGGAGCGGAACCACCTAATACAAGCAAATCTATGCTTAAAAGGTGACTCCAAACCTAACATAGTTATTTACTTAAGTGATTTTTTTTTTTTTTTTTTTTTTTTTTGTGTTTGTTCGCTTTGCGTTTAGAGTTTGCACGTTTACTGCCGCTGAGTACATGAACATATCCTTTTAAAATGGCGCCAAGAAGTCAATTTAAATATAAAAACAAATAATATTCATAAGCTAATTGGCGTCCATAGCGTGCTGTCGTCGATTTCCTCACCCTTTTATCTTACTATGCCATAAATAAGCCAGTTTGAACTCGTCACGGGGATCATATTCTGTGACAGCTTTAATTATCTATAATTAGGTTGTATAATATCGGAATGTCTATATTAACTTCTAGCGACTTCTTCGCATGGTTTTAACGACTTAACAAAACCTGAAGGTTTAAAAATAAAAATCTAAGTTAAGATTATTAATATAAAGCATAAACCCGCCGGAATAAATTATGTAAATGATGTTGATAACCGTATCAAAATCCGCTAAGTAATTTATTTGTCAGACAGACATGGAAAGCGACTTCAATATATAATATGTAATAATTAACTATCATGGCTAATTATTACATAGAATCTTTTTTTTTTGTTCTCCTAACTGAACAGACAGCTGTGCTGCTGGGGAGTTTGTTGCGCCACTTCTTCTTCCCAGCTTAAGCACTAGGAAGTGGTGAAGGGTGGGCGTTTTTGGGGGACTGTCTTATGTAATTTTGACGTTCGAAAAGTGCTGATTCTCAGCCTAGTTTGAATAAATGACTTTTAAATTTGAATTTTTTGAATTTGAATTTTTGAATTTGAATCATGGGAATATCTTGTTACGTCATGTTCTTTGGTTTAGAGTTTAGAGCAACTGCGCTGAACAATAATGTGGGTTTTGTAGGTGTCGTTAAATCTACAGTTGTTGCTGTGTTGAAGAATGAAGATTGTTATGGTTCAAGCAGTTTTTTTGCATAATATTAGTTTTATATTACTTCGCCAAACCTGTACATAGGTACATAATACTTCTTTTAATATCCTGCATGCTTAATTTGTATGTAGACGCGTGTTATCGAAATAATTATTTATCTTTATCTGTAGAACCAAAAACTTCATGTGTAGTAGGTACGCAATGAATTGAATATGTATAAAGTTTATAGTGCCGTTGTATGTTTGCCCATTCTTTCAAGACTTCTGTCTTTGTAAAAATATTACAAGTTTCAAATAATGATACGATTAATAAGTACTTCTTCGTGTGGTTAGTGACTAACCTGGTGTCAGAATTGTTATGCCGCCCATGGGCCTCTGACTTGGCTTCACATGCCGTCGAGAAATATCCCCCAAGCATGCCAGTTTTCTCACGATGTTTTCCTTCACCGTTATTGTAGCTAGTGATAATCATACAAAACGCACTGAATCCGAAAAGTCAGAGGTGCGTGCCTTGGGTTCGAACTCGGGATCTATGACTTATATTTCGCCAGGTATGTTTAAATCCCATGTTAGGGGGCGAGTCTATTGTCAACAATCGGGCACAAATCCAGGCTCTCGGCTAGAAAAGAGGCGGAGAAACTAGACCAGTGCCGTAGTTAAAATTAAAAAGGTCAATCTAGTTCATAAACTGGTAGGTATAGGTAGGCACTCATATAGAAATGACATAAAAAATATAATAATATCTTGGCAACAAAATCAAGACAGAAAATATCATCAACGCTCTCAATTTCATATCTTATTACAGACACGTAAGATGACGTGTTTTGACGTGTATCATGACAAGTGACGTCACTCGTTTAGCGTCAGCTACCTTCCAACCTGTCAGTTTTAGTTAGGAAAGCAATGATATCACCTCAGGAATATTTCCACATAGATTGAGGTAAATTCTTGGCATTGACTGTTGGAAAAAATACATTCTGATTTCTGTCTACTACGCCGCTTAGATCTGATTTGATGGGTAGATTCCGGTCTGGCGTTTTAAGCGTGAAAACGTGTAACTTTCGTGAAATTATTTATACTTTCGTTTTTTTTTTCAAGTTTATATATTTTTAGACATGCTGTGATATTTGCAGTGATCGGATATCCTCGGGAAATGACGTGGAAACTACGCGGCAATCCTTAAAGCTTATTTTTATAGTCGTAGTAGTTGAACATAGATTTGCATAGTTACAAAAATTGCATTTATTGCAACCGCCATGTAATTTTAAAAATCGTCATAAAATTAAACGGTATCCAAAATAAATAAAATACACAAAAAAAATATGTATTTTCTGCGAACCGTGTGACGCAAATTAGTTTAAATTATTAATGCGATCGGTGTGCGCGCGCGCGGTCAGACGATTCACGCTTCATATTATTATTTATAGTGATTCATTCATGGTCTACACACCACCTGAGAGACATATGGAGGGACCTCGTCTTCAGTCTCAAGTTCTATATTCACGCCTTTAGTGCTGAGTGGGAAATAGGCCTGAATTATTTACTGAATAGTTTCTTTTGAATAGACTTTTTCCGAGAAATTGGCAAAGTTAGATAGGATAGGTGACAAACTGTTCAAAATTCAAAATTCAAAAGTCATTTATTGAAACTAGGCTGAGAATCAGCACTTTTCGAACGACAATTACATAAGACAGTCCCCCAAAACGCCCACCCTTCACCACTTCCTAGTGCATTAGCTGGGAAGAAGAAGTGGCGCAACACACTCCCCAGCAGCACAGCTGTCTGTTCAGTTAGAAGAACAGATAAAAAAAGGTTCCATATAATAGTATTCAAAATAATTTACATTACGCAACACAAAACATAATTTAAATTATTACCCATATGTTAGCTAGCACTAAGTAAGTTTGTAAGTTTGAGTAGGTAGGTAGGACTGGTTTTAAAAACCACTGGTCTCCTTCTTCTAAGCCTAGGTTTGTCTGAGACACCAACTACTTATACATCTATAATACATAAATCTCTCCAATATTATTGCTTGTTCCGATTCTAAATCACGTTTATTTTAATTGGCTATTTCGTCCAGCAGTTGGGAATATTCTGCCAAGTTCAGGGAAGCGAGGATTAAATATAAAACAACGAGCTTCTTGAGTGATATACGAGTTATGAGGAACACTGGCGTTATTAGGTACTGACAAACTGACGTGTATTTAGTTACTAAAATGTATTGGCAGTAGGTACCTATGTAGGAAGAGCTTTACAGATGTCCCAGTAAGGTAACTCGAAATAAGTTCGGGTCTCACTTTTTTTTATTGCGATAACAGACAAATTATACTTTTTTCTGCATTTTTCTAGGGTGCTTACTAAGGGTACCATTATGATACTCTTGCATTTTTGCAAATAATCTGAAAAAAATCTGTTAGCTAGCTTCGTGAATCAGAAAAAGATGCTCAACCATCCATCTTGAAATAAGTTGATCTTTATTAGTAGATATCATTTTACTACATTTTAAGAAACCTCGTTTCATATTCTAAAAACTTTTTCCACAAGCCCTTTGTCAAGTTCACAACTAAGTAAGAGTAGTGACTCATGTACCTAATTTATTTCTGATTGCACTCGCCTTTAATGAATCCCTTTAAGGCCGGTCGAGTTTCAGTACAAATGGAACAAAAGCGCACAGGAAACAAACTCGCCAATAAAACGGTGGCACGATTTGTTTCAGTTGTTTCAGGGCATAAAACAAAGATACGTTCAGTTTATTTCAGCCTTTCTTAGAAACAAGTTGATGTGTACACAATAAAATGACTGGTTTTTAATTGATCACTCACCATTCTCCAGTTTATTTTGAATAGGTATTTTAACTTTATTGTTTATCCAAAGGCGTCCTTTAGAATTCATCGGTCAAACAGTGTTTTTTCTAAACAATTGAGTTAACAATCTTTGATCCAGCTTTTTATTTATTCTTTTGTATGGACGAGAAATCGTTGATTTATTTTGTGATATCCCCAAGTACACACTTTTGATAGTAGGATATATGCAATTCCTACGGGTAACTTTCATAACAAGCTAGAGCCTTCAACATTGGATATAATACATGATTGTAGTATTTGTAGTACCTACGATTCGGACTTAAAACGAATACATCAAAACATCTGCTGTTTCATAGAAAAGTGCAATACCTATGAGGCCCAAAATGTATGAAAAAGCAGTTTTTTTTTAATAACCGACGAAAAATTTCAACCAAGGGGTTCTGATTCATATATTGAACCTATGGTAACAGTTTTCGCGTCGACGTCCCTGCCACCCTCTACACTAATATTATAAAGAGGTATTGTGAGTTTGTATGTAGGGGGTAATCTCCGGAACTACTGAACCGATTCCGATTTTTTTTCCCTAATGGGAACTAAAGTATTGCCGAGTGTAGTAGTAAGAATACTATAATTTTTATATTAAACCAAGAAATTTCACGCTGACAAAGTCCCGGGCAGAAGCTTTATTACTTATTTCAGTTCATTAAACACAAAGACCATTAAAATCCCACTCATTTCCACTAGAATCGGAACTAACCACCATCATTTCCCTGAAAAACATACAACCTTGGAGCCCTGAAACTTCTCATTTAATATGATCAAGCAATTACCATTGAGCTGTCATAACAACAAATATGATAGTAGTGTTGGGCCACTAGATCAGCGAGGACGTTACCAACCGAGCGGACGAGGTTAAGTGTTTTGAAACTATATAGGTATGGCGGTGACGTTAGCGGGTGCTGAGGCGAGAGCGGATTTATGTTTGTATGTAGAAGATACCTACTAAACACATACAAGCGGTAGGTACACTCCAATTGCTTGTCAGATCGCCAATACCGTTTCAAGAAAAAAGGGAGCTGTATAAGATGTTAAATGATTAAGTGAGAACTGCATTTTACGAGTACTTGCAAATCTGTCATACGGACCTAAAAAAGCATGAACATGCAATAAAGAAACTGACACTGACTATGTCTCTATTGGCCGGCACAACAGGAATTGCAATTTTAGTTTCATTTATTTAAATTGACGGATTCCTCGTACTTGAATAGACGGAACACGGTAGCTCAGTAATTTGGTCCTAAGGTTCTGTTAGCAGCATTTAAAAATCTACCTTCAAATTCGAATAGACTTTCTAACCCGCTCAAACTGTAGCCCCACACGATAAGGGCTATTGATCACAAGTGATTTGCGGACATGAGGGAGTTAATAAAGTGTCTCGTCGTTCACTCAGTGCGTATCACGTCTTATTTCGGTCCATACACCTTGTATATTAGTTCTTATTTACTTTACAAAACGATCCAAGGCTTCACAATGTTTGATGTAACGTTTCAAGATTTATGTTTAGTTTCGTGTAATAAATAAACAAAATGTAGATTTTATTACTAAACTAACTTGATTTTTTTTAAACATGATTATTTTTGTGTTAATTAAATAATATTTGAAATGTTGTAATATATTTTGATTATGCACGTACTAACAGAAAACTAGCTGCGTCCTGCGGTTTCACCCGCATTACTCTCGATCCCGTCGGAATATCGGGATAAAAAGTATCGTTTATCCTAATCTAGGTCATGGTCTACCTATGTGCCAAAACTCATCAAATTTGTTTAGTGCGTTTTAGCGTGAAAGCGTAACAAACAAACAAACTTACTTACGCATTTATAATTATATTAGTAGGATAGTTAGAATGCAGGAAACTAGATTGAACTACATCATCAACGATTCTTTTATTAAATTTTGGTGTACAGTACAACATATTCTATCATCTTGTCTATCATCATCATAATCATCATCATCACGATCATATCATATCATAATCATCATCATCACGATCATATCATATCATAATCATCATCATCACGATCATATCATATCATAATCATCATCATCACGATCATATCATATCATAATCATCATCATCACGATCATATCATCATCATCACAATCATATCATATCATAATCATCATCATCACGATCATATCATAATATCATCATCATTATCATAGGCAGCCTTTGTTTCACCCTCTGCTGAGTACAGGGCTCCTCCCTTTTAGGCCATGCTTCCCTGGCCTGTGCAACTACATAAGTTCACATATCCAACAATGACATCCCATGCCGTTGAAAAACGAAAATGAGCGAAATTATTTTCCCTTGGCAAATGAAAAATTAAGAAGGAAAGCCCGTATTTTTTTATGTTTATATCAACCACGTTTTTGTAGTCACCGTCCAATGACTGTGAATTATTTATAGATCGGATACATTTTTTACAACAGCCCGAACATAAACGATGTAATTTGATGAAAACCCGGATTTAAGGTGACAACTGCTCATCCGTTCCTGTTAGTACAGCGGATGATGAGCTTATGACGGCGTATATTTCACGTTTATGGGGCGATACTCTTTGATATTTTGTGAAAAATATAGAATTTAACAGAAAGTTGTTGAAAGAAAACTTCGTGAGGAAATTACCTATAGGGTTGCGTCATCAAAGCAATCTTGTTCATTTCTTCTCTGTATATCTACAAGAGCAAAAGTTCGTAAAAGGTCATTTGGGTCTACTGCAGAAAATTGATTAGAAATAAGCAGCCAGCACCCCAAATATCCCAATTGCTTAACACACTATTAATCACATTTTGAAGGAAATTACTCGACAACGTAAATCACGCAATGAATGTTGTTGAACTGTCAAAATGAAAAGATGATTTAAATATTTAGAGGTCCATTAGTGATGGTTTATTGATATTATTATTTAAGACTTGAGGAAGCTGACCGCTTCTTAAAAAAGGTTTATCTAAACCACACAGAATTCTAGTATGATAACCCAAGCTTTACATAACGAGGTCACCAAACGCAGTCAGAAACAATTCAAGCTGTCGAGTCACCTGATGGTAGATACATAAGTTGTCCCCGCTGCCATCCTCAAGCAAATTTCAGCAGATGGTGATGGCAACTTTGGATCGGAGCCGATGGAGGCAGATTGTCCGTTTAAAGGGGTCCAGTGACCACGATCCTCAGTAATGAAAACCGGACCGATTGAAGAAGAGAAGACCCACCGCCTTATGGAAATCTGCAATACCAGGGGTATATCACAGGTGCGCTGTTTGCCATTTTTGAAGAGGATTCTTTTTTTTTTTGTTTGTTTTTTCTTTTTTTCGAAGTTGCAAGTACGTGGTAGAAATAATCATGTAAAACAATCAATCAATCATTTATTCTCTCTTCTCAAAGCTGACTTAAAGTTATTGTGTAGGTACAAAAAATGTCTTGTCTATATATTCCACCTTTGTGATAGACTGGTGCCTGATATAGGTTTTTGGGATAAAACTGGGTCACCAGGCCCCCTCCACGGCTAGAATTAGCTTCCGTGCAAGAGTCGAAGTTAAACAATACATAACAAAAATAAAAGCTAAGTAAAAGTTAAAACAATATGCATAGCGAAATAAAAGAAGAAGTAAAAAAAATAAAAAAACGGCCAAGTGCGTGTCGGACCACGCACAATGAAGGGTTCCGTAGTTGGGATGAATTTATCCCAAGAACAAACTTAACATTGTAGTTGAAAAACATGTTCTCACATACAGAATGTATGGGAGATCATGTTTTTCAAACCGCAAATTTAAGTTGGTCGATTATTACTCGTTAACCTGTACAGCCTACTTAGCTCTGATAGTTTTCCTTTTAATTTCGTTATATATACTACTGCCGTGAATTTTTTCACAAGTCCAAGTACAACCATTTAGCTAGAAGGGGGGGGGGACACTTGACTCTAACAAAAAATTTCAGTTAAAAGCTTATATTTCGCAAACATATCCCTGAATCCAAAAATGATTTGGACAAACTCACAATATTTTTGAAAGACCTTTCTAACGATACCCCACAACATGGGGTAAATGAGGAAAAAAAAAACATCCCCACATTACGTGTAGGGGAGGTTAGGTAGAAGGACCCTAAAAAAAAAAATTTTTCTTGATTTTATTTTACCACTTTGTCTAAATTGCAGCTTTCTAGTACTGACCGTCATTGAGCTAAGCCGCGGACAGACAGACGGACCGACAGACAGACAGACAGACAGACGGACATGGCGAAACTATACCTAAAAACAAGTCGAGATGACCACGTATCTACAATATTTGGGTGGACTGACTCGCGATGGCGGAACGGTGTGGTAGAAGCAAAAACAATCAAACTGAATTCGCTACTCTCAATCTCACCTACTTCCAACTTCCTGGTCCTACCCCTGCCCCCATTCCTCGCATGCCAATCTAAGCGTCCCCGCAAACAGACCATTAGACACTGTCCTCAGCTGTCCCAAACTTTATAAACGACTAACAATATTTTGTACGACATTCAACTAATATCTCGTTGTCATAACCGGAGAGATGTGGGAATCCATTTGTTTTTTTTTCAGTGCTGGTAAAATGTTAAATTAGTGGAAGTTTCCCCAGATGCGTCTGGGTTTAAACCAAATGAATATTGAACCAGAGCAATAATAAGAGCATTCTTATTTCAATGTTATTTTAGTATACTTATATAGAACGACGAATGCTCTTTACCTGTTTATACCAAAAGTATTTGGTAGAGTAGGATGAGAGCATCCAAACCGACCTTTAGACAAAGGAAAATGTTATAATTTACTAATACCAGATGCAGTTCAGAGATACTTTAATCAGTTCATATCTTAATTGAATAAGGATGGAAAGAAAAACAAAGCTTGCACTCTTGTTATCAAAACTTCCACGAAAAGGGAGACATTGGACAAAATCTTTAACTTTTTAAGCTATTTATCAAACTTGTAACTAACTTGTAATTTGAAAACCTTTATGTTTCCTTCAGCATCACTAATTGTTATTTTAGTATATTAACATTGGATATAAAAATGCCGATCACGCATCAATCAAGATGGCGACTACGATCAGACATACAGACATACACAACGCATTACTCCTGACGCAACGGACCTATCGTTCAACTTTTCTGTAAACGTTCGATAATGTTAAAAGCTTCTGAATCAGAAGCTTGCGTACGTGACAGCGTGCATGTACTGAAGGTAAACATGCTGTGTGGTTTGGCTGAGTAAGGGGCAATGGAGGTCGATGAACAGACCTATATCGTCGTAAAATAATTGGTTTGGAGATAAAATTCACCCACATGATCATACGGGGAAAAGCCTAATGTCGCGTAATGTTTAAAAATAACAAGACTTGTAAAACTCAATAAGAAAATGGCCGCTTGTCATTGGCCGTGCCATGCTGTTGCCGTTGCAGAGGCGGCCAATCTTCGATCAATATTAGCAACCAATAGAAAAACGCTCAAGAATGTATAAAATCGTGGTCTTCTTTGCACAGTCACAATTCTTTTAGGGGGCTACCCGCGATTTTTTATTACATTTCCAAAACACAAGAACATAAACTGAAAGTAAGAAAATACCGATTATTTTGAATTGAATATAATGAAAGCATAAGAACAAAATACTTTTCAACTTTTTCTTTCAGTTTCTTTCAATGCAATGACGCCTAGCGTTGAATACATGCTTACGTAGGTACCTATACCTGTAGTAAATCACGACCAAGAGATTGTAGATATTACAATATATATAAAAAAAAACATCAAAACAAAAAAAAACAAAAAAAAAGTCATGGCACCCACATTTTTGCATGTACAAATATCAAACAAACTACCGTTTAAACAAAGCTATGAGTACTCGTACAAGTGATCATTAAAAATGCTCAACACGAGCATAAATAATATTCTTGTCAGCTCAGCTTTGTTGTATATTCACGGCGGCTATAAACTGAGCACCGGCTGTGATCGTAAACCGCGGTTGTCATGACGTCAGATGACGTTGGTTTGTACAATCATGCGCATGGTCCGTGACGGCATGGCAGCACGTTTCAACGGTCAAATATATCTTGAAACCACATCATGAAATAGGTCAACTTCTTGTACAACTCGATGCAAACTTTATGAGAGTCTGAACACGAGGCTAGTAGCTGCACAGTAACAAATCCATATGACCGCGCGGGTATGGGTTTTAGTACTGCGGAGCGAGTAACCCACTTCAGAACCGCCATAAAGTTTGAACCTCACTGGAGATATCCACCCGCTGCAAAGAATCCTCATTCTAGATACTGTAGTAATCATAAATTATACTGGTTACACGGATAGCTGACACTAACATCGTTAGGAAAAGGCCAGGCTGATGTATGACAGAAGAGAACCAGAAACAAATGCGTCTTACCAAATGTCAAACTTATCAACTACGCTTTGGACAACCTTTGTCCCTAAAAGCCTTTGATAGTAACTCGATTTTAAACTGACACGACTGAATGCCGCTGAAAATAGGTAGAATAATAATAATGAGGCTCTGAGTCCTGAAAGAAAATTCCCGAGGTCATAGAGACAACCTGACATTCTATTAGCAAAAAGCTGGATGATGGAGAAGTCAAAAATGTATTGAAATGTCTTAGAGTTACAGAAAAGATTGATTGTCAATCTTGTTGAAAGTTGTTGTAGAAATATGAAACGCTTTGAAAGCGATTATCACATGGAGAAGCTAAATAGTTGACTGAAATAACACTATGTAAGTGATGATGGATTGGTTTTGTCGGTATACAACCCACCCTTTCCCTGTTTCAATTCCCAACAGCAATTAGAAATGAAAACCTATTTATATTATTTTGTGTTACAAGCAACTCAGGTCCCGATGACAGGACCTGACGTCATAGCACGGTATTTCGTCACTTCCGCCATGTTATGCGCAAGAGTTTAGTTTTAGAGCTTCGTAAGCTTGTCGTTATTTATCGCTAGTCCGACCTCATAAAACTTTTTAATTTCAGTGATGTCACTATAGGGGTATTAAAATCTTTAGGTGATGAAATAACTTGGATTCCTAAAGTTTTACTAGCGTGTCCGTTTGACAGATGGATGGGTCATATAAAAGTGTTAATTCTTGTTAGTTTTTACAGGGCGTTGAGGCTTGAGAAACAGCTTATGTACTTACCTATAACTAGTAGAACGCTAAAAGGTATCAGGAATAACATCGATCAGATTTTTTGTCTTTTTCTATTACGTACGGGGTCCAAGTCAGTCCGACTCTTTCAGCAGCATGTAATTGTAATAATTAATTAATAGCAAGTAACTTGATCTTCCTAGGGGTGTTGATTAGTGAAAACAAAACTATTTACTCCGTCAGTCAGATAATAAAAAATATTAGACACGAATTTTTTGCTTTATCATATTAATAAAAATATATTTAGATTAAAAGCATTAATTACAGTTGGGGAGTCGGGGCTCGCTACGTCACAATTCAGTATAAAATCTACCGGACATTGATGTCATGCCACATTTTACCTCAATGTATTACCTCAATCTTTTGATTACGTAAAAAAAGAAAAATATATGTCTAATATTTTTTAATAATCTATCAGACGGACAAAAAAAAATGATACCTTCATTAGATTTGATTATTACGAACACTTTCTTATCTTCTCCTAAAGCGAAAGCCTATTTAGAACCTTTCATTTTACCATTCAGATTAAGAATGATGGAACTAGTGAGAACTAGTGTCTTGTTGACCAAAACTCAATCATGACATAGATGTTAAACTTCATAATCACCAGGTGCCAACCAATTGAACTTTTATGTAATCACCAATATTTTCACTAATCTATGTATACATGCAGCATGCAATAATAATGCCATATCCTGTTATTACAAATAAGAAACAAAACTAAGCAAATATGCAATTTTTTACGGGATAAAACAGGATTAACGACTTATAATAATAAATAGCTGAAACTAGTCGAAGAAACAGGCTATGTTTAACATGAAGCTATTTCTTGCATATTGTTGTGACGTCAACAGGAAAATTCTCTAAGTAAACAATTACCTATAACAATATAATACCTACTTCTACAAAGAAGTAGGTACAGTGAACAACAATTATTAAGGGTAGATATGCAGGGAAGAAATAAACATCTTAAAATTTTAAAGCATAACATATACTTAGGTACCTACTTCAGATAACCTATGTCAGAGACTTGGCTACTTAGAACATGGACATTAAGAATTTAATTTAAAAAAACTCCTGATCCACCCGGCTGGAATGAAGTTCATTTCACGGTATATCACGTATTAATACAGATTTAATAAAAGTTTTTAGCTTCTCAAAACTTATACTAGATGGCTATGAATTAAAAATAAATACAAAAGCTCTTGACATTTGAAACTTGAGACCTTGAAGCTGACGTTTTCCGGCATAACGCTTTTTCCTTACGTGACGATTTCCCCCAGTCAACTCATACCGCAAGCCGCGTTAAGGAACTTCGTTCCAAAAACAAGAAAGATGGGGTAGGTATATATGTCGTAGGAAGATTTGGTAATTCGAATTTTCTTGAAAACCCTAGGGATATGGCGAAAACACAGATAATTAGACAATAATGACAACATTTTGGCGAGCAATTTGGAAGTAGCGCTCGCCAGCCGCTGCCGCGGCACCACTTGCTACGCTCGCTCGGCTCGCGCGCGGTTGATTACAGTTCTAACCTAACCAAACCTACTTCACCCAGTTCAATACGACGAATCATACAATCTGCTTGCGACTAGATAATTAGACAATGGTGAAAACATTTCTGCCTCGTGGTCGGGTAAAAAGTACGAGTAGGTAGTACCTACTAATTGCCTGCCTGTTTTTTCAAAGCAAACCTACATGTATTAATCAGCGAAACTTCACAGAAGTAATGGGTATCTATCGATGTTTTTAATCATGATAAAGCAATACAAAATAAGAACTTCAAAACTATCAGAATGTGAGCCAAACCTTTTACAAAAAGTGTTCACATGCAATGATTTTACTTTTGTTATATTGAATACGCGAAGATGAACGTTTCCGCAAATTTCTTTTGTTGGTAAACACTTCGCCGCTACTCCTAAATCTTCAAAAATTGCTCGGGTAATAATGTATTCTTATTAAACGAAATATATATTGTTACGTGTAAAAGCAGAAAAATTGTAATTACTATAGTATGGTATTTTAGGTATATTTTTTGGAAATATCTAGTACAGAACAGATTTGTTAAATTTCATTTCGCAGGACTTTGTAAGCGAAACGACTTCAATTAATTTGTTTTTCTATTTCCAGAAGATCCTAGGATCATAGGACATTGTTGGGATACCAAGAATAAAATTAATCTTATTCTTGATGAACCAATCGCCTTCTTTCCTCCTAAATTTATATTCTGCTAGCTGCGCCCCGCAGTTTCACCAGCATAATTCTCGACGCCGTAGGGATATCGGGATAAAAAATATCCTATGTCCTTCTCCAGATCACGGTCTACCCACGTGCCAAATTTCATCCAAATTCGGTCCACCTTTTTAGCTTGAAAGCGTAACAAACAAACAAACTCACTTACGCATTTATATATTAGTTAGGATTCTATTGACCCAAATCTAGATTTGTTACATCAGGACTCAAAGGTAAAGAACTTTAACCATAAAAAGATGATCATACATTTCTCAATGCATTAAAAAAAAAACAAACTCAAAGCATTTATTTCAAATAAACCATTTACAGGCACTTTTTTGTTAAAGGAGATGGTCATTCTGAAAGATGAAGCTAATTCCAACTGAAAAAACCCACTACATACTGAACTGATTCTCTTCACAAAAAAGAGAAAACTGACAACACTACAGCTACCACGATTCTTCGGAACAACCCTAAGCCTATCAACTGAAACTAAATATCTGGGCATCTTTTTAGACAAACAGCTGAACTGGGCGAAACACACCAACTATATTATCACAAAAGCCAGCATATCCCTGTGGCAGTGCAAGCGACTGCTTGGCAGGAACTGGGGAATTAGCCCCAGGGTTACTCACTGGCTATACACCACAGTCATCCGACCAGTCATCACATACGGCTCACTGGTCTGGTGGCCCAGGACAGACCTGAGCACAGCCCAAAAGAATCTCGAAAAACTGCAGCGGTTTGCTTGTGTTGCAATCACTGGCAGTATGAGAACTGCACCGACTGCCGCCCTACAGGCAATGCTTGGACTGCCTCCTCTGCACCTCATCGTGCGGGAGGAGGCGGCCCTAGCCGCCTTTAGGCTTCATGTATCCGGCACACTAAGCAAAGACTCTAGAGTTAAACACACACGCATAAAGGAAGATGCGATCAAACGACGACCAATGATGGCATCACCCTGTGATAAAGCCCCGAAAACATACCACTTTCATAGGCACTACAACATAATACTTACAGAAGAACAGTGTGACTACTCAGGCTCGAAAGAGATGAGAGTATACACCGACGGATCGAAGACCGACTCCGGAACTGGAGTTGGAGTCTTCTCACACGACTTTAACATAAAGATATCCAGCCCGCTGGGAATGTACAACACCGTCTACCAGGCGGAGTGTGTAGGTATTATACAAGCGGTCCACGCCCTAAGAGCCAGGAGAGTTACGGACACACACATACGCATACTCTCCGACAGTGCCTCGGTTCTTCAATCCTTACGGAAAAAACATATTACCACAAAGCTAACACTAGAATGTCACAATGCACTAGAACAAATAACGGTATCTAGCCGCAACACGGTGACACTGCAATGGATAAAAGGACACAGCGGATCGCTGGGTAACGACGCAGCTGACGAACTTGCTAGACGAGGATCCAGCACCGCAGTCTGTGGACCCGAGCCTATCGTACCCATCCCCTTCACCCAGATACGAAGGTGGCTACAGGAGTTCACCCACACTCAAGCGGAGCACTGGTGGACCTCAACACCGGGCTGCAGGCAGTCCAAGGAAGCCATGCCATCTTTGGATACCGGGCTAACCCGGCGTTTACTACGCCTGGATAGGAATGGCCTGCGCCTGGTGACGGGGACCATCACGGGCCACTGCTCGCTGAACAGACACTTCCACACAATGGGCATAACGGACAGTCCTCTGTGCAGGGCGTGCATGGAGGCTGAGGAAACCGTCGCGCACGTGCTTTTTGAATGCACGGGCGTCACCCAGATTAGAACAGAGACCCTCGGGACACCCAGATCTTACACAGATGTTCTGAACAGACCAGGAGACTTAATCAACTTCTGGAGGGAGGTGGGCTGGTTGGAATAACCACCAACGGCCGCTATGGCCCACGCACAATGGTCCACTGAAGGATTAAGTGCGGAAACCAAACTCCATAACATAGAACATAGAACATAGAACCCACTACATACTCTGAAAACGCTGCTTAGCTAACAGTTACACGTTATTATTTATTTGTGGATCCTTCAATAAGAGTTACATAACGCAGTTATCAACTGTAATTGCGTCAGACCAATCTTAGAGCTTGTCCAGATAATGCGTCTCAAATATATATACACGAACGAATATGTCTATTTAATAGAATTATATATTGAATTCAAATCTGAGTAGCAATAGCACAGACATATTGTGAAAACGCCAAATTAATACCTACATACTAATACAGTATTCAGTCAGCATTGGGGATCAATGTCTGAAAAAAAGAAGAAGAATAAGAATAATTTTTATTGGTCAGAATAATAATCTTTTGCTATAAATACTTATTTATGTCTTCTGAAGAGCTGTTGGATTAAGTCCTTTTAAACGCCAAACTTTCATGATTTATGTTCATAAAATAAATCAAAGCTTTACCCAATGACGTCACCAACACACGAATACGTATGTTCGGTTACAAATGAGGCGACTCACCCGCAAATGACACATCTTTTTGTAGATATATCGTTTGAGACCCGACACGTATCGATGGAAGCAAAAGTTATTCAGCTACAGGTTGAGATCAAAGCTCCTCATCTTTATAGAATTAATTCACATGATCACATCACTTGACTTTCACAAGTTTGGGGCTCGTGACTAAATTATAACAGCCGGGTCGGTTTTCCACGTTAAGCTACGTTTGCCGAGGCCGATCCGTGGATGGGTTACCATTACATACCGACACCCCTTCATGCCTCGAAAAGCCGTCGGTGCCGGCTGGCATGTGTAGATCTTTGAAAGTCAGTTACGGGTACAGAAGACCGAAAGTCTGACAACCAGTCTAGTTAACACGTTCAGTACCGGGACCCCTCCTAGAGGGATCACCTAGTCGTATATGGAATGCGGGACTTTATTTGCGAATGTAGCATTATAGTCCGTGAAAATAAATTCTGATGTATATTTTGACATTTATTTAGTATATGCGTTGGTTTTCAAATCCAAGCTTTATGATTTGATTGATAATTTTTTGTTCACGGTTACAAATATTCACAAAAAAATTAAAGGTTGGAATAGCGACAAGACCCCCTGAAAACATGATTTTACCTCGTTTTACAGTGTTTTATAACACGGTTTTAAACCTAATGCCGTTGACCGTCCGCGATGGCTAACTTTAGCGCAAACGTAATGCCGGCAACCCTCCCGGAGGGTTCACTTCCAATACGGTGGCATGGCTTAGTTCTATGAAAATGGGTGGAGTGAAAAGGGGTACTGGGTTATTGAGGTTAGATAGGCAGTCACTCCATGTAAAATACCTAAGTACTGGTATCAAGCTGCATTCCAACTGATTGGGAAAAGGCAGATGATAATGATTGTCAGAAGTTCGAAATAACACTCATCTCATGTAAGTACTGTTTTTCTCGTATTTCCGAACAGTATTTATAGACACTACTTTACTACAGTTAGATGTACGCGGAAGTTTCATAATCTTGTCTTACACACTGAATTGCTCAAGGTTGAATCTTTTTATCTGTGAACCCGTAAAAATTACCGCGAAATTGTTTTTTCACAGGCGACTTTTACGACTGATGCGGAATAGTCATCGTTATATTCTTCTTTAATTGTAAACAAGATATCATGCCAGCCGACAGTTCGCAGCACCTGAAATTTTCTTTATAAAACACACACACAACTTTACGCCTGTTTTCGTAAAGGGTTAGGTGTAAAAATGCCTGAAATTAAGTCGACCGGCCTCTGCTCAGAGAGGTCTGCCACGTTAGCTGTGCGGTTCATTTGTTTGTCGACCATGTATTGGTTGCGTGGCCGTGGGTCGCACTGGAAGATCCTGCCTACATTTTCATAAAGCTACTCGTAAGCTAGATTACACGTGCGTAGCTTAGCCGTGGGCTGTTGTGGAAGCAGCACCTTTACTGCATCTACCAAAATTTCAACTACGGTGAACTTGATGGAACAAACAATCTTCTCAAAACCTTCAAGCATAATTTTAGTATTGGATAACCTCTTTCTTATTGCGTGCATGCGTCCATGATAAATTACGCCTATAGCAGACGTTCTCTACGTAAACTTACATAAATAACAACCACAATATCATTTACTTCATCGATAACTCAAACACAACACGTACAGTCACGAGCGAAAATTCAAAAGCGATTTTCTCGTGGAATCTGGCCAAGACGAGCCAAAAACAAAAAGCACTACCTAACTTTTCTCAAACCATATCATCATATTTTCAATGCCTCATAGCTTCGGCCTGGATAATGCTAGAAAGCTCATGGCCGCTCCATTGAACTATTGCATGACGTAACATTAAAGACCAGTGACTTAATTTCTTACCATAAGCCCATAGGAGTGTCTGTGCGACGGCAGCGAAAGTGCCAAGCCGAATATTTTGACCAAGATGTGAGCCTAGGTTTGAAAAGTTAGGGACTTGGCTCTACATTGATCTGGTAACTTTTTATCAGTGAAAGCGTTATATTATATAAGTCTTGGCAACCTATTTTACATTAAATGTTTTTGGTGGGTGACGATAACAACATTGAAATTAGACCTATCTCATAATTATATCGGTTCCAAAATCCCAATGTTCGTCGCAAAATAAAATTACAATCAATAAAGTAGGAGTAAATCAGTTTTAATGTTTTTAAGCGTATTCAAACTAGAGCTGTACGCAACACATTTGAATCGAGTTACGATCGTTTACATGGATCGCTCGCCAATTGTCTGTTTTTACTTTTATAAAACGTTCTAAAATAAATACAAACTTCTTGCTATTACATGATTTACTCGTGTTAATTCTAAATCGATTCAATCTCTGTTCTATTTTGTGAATAGTGCGATAAATAGCTTCGTCATGTTCCGTGGGTGTGGCAAGGGTTGGATCAAGATGGGCACCTCAAGTGTGCTCAAAACATCACTACGATTTACTCTTGGCATCGTGACTCAGACAACACGGCTGTATAGCGGTGAACCCTTACTGGCATTTCTACATACTAAAATTATTGTAGATCGCATGTGGGTTATATATTTTTACGTCTAAACTATTACATACTGATAATGATGTGGTAAAAAGTTTAAAAGACAATTTAATTTCGGAAAATTCAAAATTCTACCCGCACGTTCGTTCCAACACAACAAACGCTGATTGTCTCTGTTAAAACTTGTGTTATTTTACTAACAGAAGAATACCTAGACTTTATTAGAGTTCAATGTCATGAAAGTTGTTTAACACCACCCTAAAAAAGACCACCTAGCCGTGAACCCGAAAACAGCGTGTTGCCACGCCGCCGCGCCGCACCGAGTGCTGGACACAGAGTGCGTCCAGCGAACACGCCGTGTTCGGGTTCGCGACAAGTCAATCGGCATTCTGAGGATGCCTCCTAAATATATCCACGTCTATAGTATTTTATAATGGATTTCCGCAAGGTCACCCCAGAATCAATGAACTATCCAAAGACGAGTTTAGGAGACTTGTAGGCTAGGTGCTCATTTTTTCGTCTTTGGATACTGAGTTTCTCACACAGACTTTCACAGGTTCTACATATCTGGCAAATCCCAGAAAAAACTTCTAACCATTTTCGTTATTCCTTCTCACCATGCCATGTGTCCTCATCTTCCAACACTTGTGTTACAACTTCCTGATGCGTGAACGTCTGCCGCCAACATTGAGTCACAAACAGATTTGCGCCGTATTTAATACCAACACGAATGGCCATTTCAATGGTAGGGCTGTCGAACTGGAAATATATAGACGACTAGCCATCGACGCGGTAGATATTATAGTGCGCAAGACAAGTGTGTGCGCAGATACAGGCGCACTATCTCTTCCCTCGCTTTCATAGTTCGATGGGACGGCAATCCGACACGACTGTGGTGAGATCAGGCGCAGGACGACAGAGGCATAACAAGCGGCAAAGGTGAAATAAGATGGTTTTGACAATCAATGATTGATTGAATAGGAGGGAAAAGGAGGCTGGGAAAACCCGGAAGAGGAAAGCGGAGAAACGGGAATTGTTTCTCAACTAAGGAGAGGCCTATAATATACGACTCCGATGGATGACTGTGATTTACTGAGTCGATTGATTGTTGCTGTTACTGGAAGCGGATGTCGTACCTATTGGTGACAATTGTCTTCTAGAATCCGTTCTCTACAAGATTCACTGCGTTAAGAACTGAGTTGTCGGGCCATAAGTCATTGTTATTAGTCTGTCTCGCTCGCACTTATGGAGCAGGTAGCAAACTATCGATACGAGGCAAGGCGTTGCAAGTTCATATTGCTACTGACATTTATGACCTGACGGCTCAGTTCACAACGCGAGTACTGTACTTATTTTAAGTTTACAGAAAATGCCATAATTCCCAAAATTCCCATTTATCAGCAGTATTGAAAAATTTACTATATTCAATAGGTAAACTAGGTATTATATTAAAATAACACCGAGAACCCTACTGTCTGTTCACATTTAGCGAAGCGTGTATCATTGATCAACTGAACAGTAAGTAGTATTTGTGATATTAATAGATATTATACTATTCGCTCCCGTTTGACACCCAAGGTGATACATTCAAAACGCTTTGATATTCTTAGACTAGACATATTCAATGAGATATTATTGTTTTGATATATTTACTTTGTTTTTATTACAATGTTGTTAATTGAGAAGTACAACAAAACATGGATAAAACGAGAAGCTTTTGACGATATGAAGTGTTATGGGGTAGAATTTAATTAAACGACTGTTTAAATAAATTGATTTCTACACCACAGATATATGATATTGGCGACTGTGAGTGTCCAAGGCTAATTGTTGCCTATGTACTTACTACTTATGTATGATAATATTGTATGCAGGGGCTGCTGGTAAGTAAACCTTTATTAATAAACATTAGCGAACTGTTCATATTATTCCAAGAACATTTGAACGGTACCGGAAGAATCATTTACAATAAAAAATTCACTTTGGATTCGAAATAGGTCGTTCACTTTATTAAAGCACTTTGAATAAAGCGGATCTGAGTAATCAGTTGAAAATGAAAATCATTTAAAATAGAATATAATAAAATACAATAGGCGACGTACATTTAGTAACCTAATCCGCTTAACTGTTCTTAAATAGTCATAAAGAACCCTGTAGGAAATCGATACGTGTTTCACCTTTGAGGCATCCTCAGGATGACGATTGACTTGTTGTGAACCCGGACACGACGTGTTCCTTCAATCGCCGAGCGCAGTGTGAGCGGCATCGCCCGACAACCCCAATTATATGGGTAACCGAGCAGTAATCCTATTTAAGTGGGGTTCTCGGGCGATGTGGCTCACACTGCGCACTGCAACAAGTCAATCGTCATCCTGAGGATGTCTGGTTGAAAGTTGAAACACGTGTCGATTTTTTACAGGGTTCTTTATGACTCAAGAACAGTTAAGCTTATTAGGTTACTAAATATACGTCGTCTATTGTATTTTATAATGGATTTCCGCAAAGTCACGTCTGAGTCAATTAAATATAATAATGAATTCACAGATATGCTGAAAGATGAAACAATGAAACTCGAAAATTCTAATCTGTCACTGTCTAAAATAAAAACCTTGACTCACGGAAAGAAAAAGTTAGGCTAGGTTAAAAGCAATTGACACATCTAACATTTCCTTTTTCCACCTTCTCGAACTGCCATTTTCATGTATCGTATTCACAGTAGCTACCTAATTAAGAAAAAAAATTGTCTCGTGTCGCACTCTTCACGCTCTGAGCCACTAAAATTAAATAGTAATCTAAAAGTACTCAACTTTTTTCTTCCGACAAGCTTCAATACATTTGGCTACCGACACACCATCATAAAAACGAATCGGTTCTCTTCCTATTGTTTGTTTTGAAAACAAAGTGGTTTACAAGCACGGGTCATCGATCACACTTTTATTTAAAGAAAAACTTTTCATATGAATTGAGATATATTTCACTGAACGAAAACGCCTCGGCTTACTTCAGCCATTCAGGAGATCTCGAGCAATTCCTTGAAGCTAAACTAAGATTACTTGGATCTAGACAGATCTCGGCTTAAAACACAAATCTGTTCCACTGTTTTTCCTCCGTTTCAATAAAGTAGCCAAGAAGAAACGCTTTTTCACTCAAAGTAAAGAAAATTATGGAAACTTGGAACAATAATGCACTTTATTATTAACTAGCTTTCGTCAGCGGCTTCGCCCGCGTGACTTCTTTATACATTATATTCTATGTTACTCTGTGATAATATAACATTCTTCTGGTGAATTTTTTTTTTTAATCGGTCTAATAGTTTATGATTTTATTCATTACAAACAATTTATTTTACTCTTTGTAATATTATTATAATTTTATGTAGATAAGAACTGAAGGCAATAAGAAAAATGTAACCAAAATAGTGTGTATTAAAAAGTCATTTATTCAAACTAGGCTGAGAATCAGCACTTTTCGAACGTCAAAATTACATAAGATAGTCCCTCAAAAATGCCCACCCTTCACCACTTCCTAGTGCTTTAACTGGGAAGAAGAAGTGGCGCAACAAACTCCCCAGCAGCACAGCCGTCTGTTCAGTTAGAGAGGAAAAAGAAATTGATTCTATACAATAGTATGCAAAATAATTTACATTACTCAACACAAAACAGTAAATAAATGTATTTGCCATAATGACAGCTAGCACACGCCGATACTCGTGTACCAACAAAACAATTAGTAATTGCGTTACCCACATAAAATTACAATTGATTGCATTTTCTTTCATTTTGGCAGTTCAGCCACGTTCACTGCATTATTTCCGTTGTTGAGCAAATATATTTAGATAGATATATAAAACATTTATTCAGTGCATACAAATGACACACAAAAGCCTATGAAGCAATGGATTAGAAATATCCTTCAAAACTCTCGGATTGTGATTGAAACTGTGTTACGCAATTAAGATGCTGTTCAATCTTAAAGCCTCGAAGCATTTCAATCAAGTAACCTATGCAACAGACATATATATGAGAGAAAGAAAACCTACGTACAGTACAACTATTTTCTTAATGTCCCTCGGCAAACTTCGTGTTTTCTCAGTCGTCGGATTTCTATCAGTTGCTGGTTGACGGCAACGCAGACGCATCGGTATGAGCCAATACGTACAAGCACCAAGTGCAAAGAGCAACTGATAGAAATCCGACGACTGACGAAACACGATTATTACTCGTTAACCTGTACAGCCTACTTAGCTCTGATAGTTTTCCTTTTAATTTCGTTATATATACTACTGCTGTGATTTTTTTCACAAATCCAAGTACAACCATTTAGCTATCAGGGGGGGGAGACACTTGACTCTAACAAAAACTATACCCCACAGCATGGGGTAGACGAGAAAAAAAAACATCCCCACTTTACGTGTAGGGGAGGTACCCTAAAAAAGATATATTCTTCTTGATTTTATTTTACCACTTTATCGGCATGATTAATATGTATACATATGCCAAATTACAGCTTTCTAGTACTAACCGTCTCTGAGCTAAGCCGCGGACAGACAGACGGACAGACAGACCGACAGACGGACTTGGCGAAACTATAAGGGTTCCTTGTTTACTACGGAACCCTAAAAAGGACCATGAACTATCAGTAGCAATACAAGGAAAGTACATGGATACAGGTAATTAATTTATTAACCAGAAGGAACCTAAAACGAAATCATCAAAGACCAATTCAACAACATAACATAACACACGCACAATCAAAACACTTCCAACTAATACGTTTATGTTGAACACACGGCATAATGTTGAACAGATAGTGCCCGAAGGTCTCTCGTGCAATATTCTTGAAATGGGTTTACGATCGCTAATAAACGTTCGATATAACAAATATTTGTGGGGTTTCAGTGGTAGCGATGAAAATCCGCAAGGAGTTCACGAAAAATCGCTTTTAAATTATTAATACGTGAAGCAAAAACTTTGTACTCCTTTTTACGAAAATTACGCGGACGGGGGAGTATGAAATTTGGCACAGTTAAAGTTTATATGGAGAAGGAGTGCAGAAAGTAATATTTTTATATAATATACATTAGAAATAAATTGAATTAATAAAAAAATCATTACACACACTACCATGCGTTTGACACAAGATGGCTACCTTAGACTCTAGACTCGTGACATTTAAATGAATAGGGATGATGACAAAAAATGTTTTTTTTGTCTGTCTTTGAGATTATAAAAAAATATTGGACACGTATTTTTTTCTTTTTTTACGTAATTTAAAGATTACGGCGATACATTGAGGTAAAATGTGCCATGACGTCACGAGTACGTAGATTTTATACATACTAGTGACGTAGCGACCCCCACTCCCCAACTTAAAATGCGTTTTATCTAAGTAATTTTTTAGAACAATAAAAAAAAAATCGTAATTTTATTTTTATGGAAATTTCCGTTCCCGAAAATGTTTAATTCTGAAATAATATATTAGTTTTACGAATTTTTTACATAGTATAATAAAAAAAATCCTGTTAACTATTCTGCCTCAATTTTTATCCACAAAAATGCGTTTTTGTTTTTTTTTACCTTGATGCGGTCCTGGAAAATGATTAATTTTTTTAAATAATTTGAAGAGCTAAGTTCAAAAACACGATTCAGGAAAAAAATCGCTGTTAGGATTTAGTGCAGGGTTCAAACCTAATTTCCCCGGCCTATAGTCGAATTTCGACCTACTAGTTTAAATTATTATGCGGCGTGCGTGTAGTGTATGATCAGATGTATGAACGTAAACGAGGTAAAAGAAGTATGTAAAGATCGTAGCAGATGGCGTTCTGTAGTTTCTGCCTACCCCCACGTGAAAAAGGCGTGAGTTTAGGCGTGTATATTGAATTATTATACCTTAGTACATTATCCATACTTTCTACGCACTTGCAGCATGTGAAAGTGTTATTAAAAGACATAACAGAAAATGTTGTGAAACACAATTCAATTGAAGTCCACTCACACAGTTAACAATGCCATTGTATTAATTTACATGTATAACTACCGTCTAAACGTAGGACCTTCTGGCAAACACACAACTTTGATTTTTTTATACCTTTGTGTTGATATTTTCTAGAAAATTATTTATCTTGTTTTCTTTACTAGAAATACTATACCTATTGCATTCCTCTAAACTTCTAAATTAAGTAAATGCACACAAAATATCATCATCTTCACTGGCAGCCTAGTTCCAGCCACTGCTAAGTATAAGCTCTTCTTTTTGTGCCATTAAAACTTATAATATATTAGTAATACCAGCCTATTATGGTCCCACAGCAGGCCAAAGGCCTCTTCGTATACTATGAAGGCACGAGCATATCCTCGGTTGCTCAAGACTGGTTGGCGATTTCAGACTTAATATTAACTTAGAAGTCTAGATTTTCTCACGATGTCTTTCTTCACAGTACATATTAATTCGCGTGTCCGAGTTCGCAACAAGTCAGTCGTCATCCTGAGGATGCCTCGTTGAGAGGTGAAACACGTGTCGACTTCTTACAGGGTTCTTTATGACTCTTTAAGGACATTTAAGCGGAATAGGTTACTAATTATACGTTGTCTATTGTATTTTCTAATATTAACAGTAAATTGGTACTCTCTAACAACGCTTATTCTCCGCTACCACAGGCACCGCACCACTCCTTCCACGGCACCGCCACTCGCTGCCATCATCCTTGACGTCATACCCTCATTTGCCATTTCACTACTAATGCAGTACCCACCACAACCAGCTCCACAGGTTTGTCAAACGATTTGTTTGATATGTTAGCTCTCCGTAGTTTACTGTTCCATTGTGTTCGGTTTTGGATTTGGACTTGAGTGTTCGTGATTCTGAATTTGTTAACGTTAACTGGAAACCCTACAAAAAAACCTGCTGCAGTTTCTCCCGACTTTACCAAGTTGTAGAGGTCTGTATCATTTAAGCATTGTTTTTCCGGACTATGTAAGCATTCGCTCACTCCCAAAAGACAATTCTTAGGTTTGGTTTCCAGCATGACATGACTAATAGTCATTTACTAGTGCTATTCGACTACAAAAATCAACAAGCAGTTAGTTCATTATAACATTAAAAAAATCTCGGTGCAGAAAACTGTGTTTTTTTTAAGAGCATTCTGGATTCAGTACAGGCTCTTATAGACCATCATTTAAGCGGTCAACATAGCCCTTAAAGGATTTTAATCTTAAAAAGCATCTTCCCACCTCTCACATCAATCGTCAAGTCCACGATGCCTATGCCACGAGCCCTTCACATTGGCACCACGGCGCTCGCGTCACATGATCGTTAAGAACACAACATCGTGTATGTATACAGTGTATATGCCGTGTATAAATATGTGGGTTGCATCTAATACACAGCGTTCAATTAGTGGCCCGCTCGTAGTTGGCCAGGCGCCCGCCACTCTGCTTAGCATTAGGTTCACACGGGGTTTGTTACTGGGTCGTGCTTACTAGCTTGATAAATTCGCCAAATCAATGGTAGAACTTTAGCAATCATAGCGATTTCCCATGAATCACCTTTTCCATTGTTGACCATGATGACTATTTAGTTTAATACAGCAACAGGACCTACACCTTCTTCTATTCACCTCCGGTTTCAGCCTACGATAGAGTTGAGATTAACTGTATTTTAAATTAAAACCTAAGCAGGAAGTTGCCATATCACAGTTATATAACTGACAATATGAACGAACCCTGACAACAATCAACCTGCCTAGCCTTTCCCAACTATTTTGGGGTCGGCTGCCAGTCTAACCGGATGCAGCTAAATACCAGTATTGTACGATCGGTACGGTATTTTGATCTGACGTCCACAACCTAGTAACTGGGTAATACGATACCCCTTGGTAAGACTGGTTGTTAGACTTTCGGGCTTTTTACGACCCGTAACGACTGTCAAAGATCCACGAATGACAGCCGGGACCAGCGGCTTAACGTGGTTTCCGAGGCACGGAGGAGTCTCGGTATATAAAGATGGTCACCCATCCACGGACCAACCACGGCAAGCGTAGCTTAACCTGATGGATCGACCCGTGCCGCTATTATTACTTCACCCTGACAACATCCTGGGCAAATTAAAGATCTCTGTCATCCATGAAGATGTGTGCTACTAAACCAACTTGACAAAATTCGCACTATAACCATGTGCGCCCGCCGTAACGGCAGCGCATCGGTATCGCCCGTGTGCCGTGTTTGGATTCCGTCAAACAAGAATAGCACGCGATCTTTTTATAGTCAGTGTCGCGTTGGAAGAACAAATATAGCAAGTGTTATTATCTGCACGGATGAGTGACCTTCGCAGCCATACTGTTGCTGCAGTTTCATATTTGGCATGAGATTAAGTTCCGAGTCTTTGGTGTGTTTTAGCCTATCAAGATGACTCATAATGAGACCATTAATTATTTAGCACTCTTTACCCCCGGAGGTCTTAACTTTTTTTTTTTTGAGGGTCGGATATCATCAAATGACTTCTCCCGCTCTGGGCGGTGCGAGAGGGCGTGTCAGACTTTTACTGACTAAAACCCACCCGTGTTCCTTCCGTTACCCGTGTGCCGGGGCCGCGATATCCCTTTCGGACAAACCCGCAACCCCAGCAGGCATTGGTCCTTACGGACCCCGCCAGTTGGTGCTGACATCTCTTTGAGGCGCGCGTGGAACACAACGCGCCGTCGACCCGGGCCTGGTCCTTATCGGACGGCGAGCTACCCAATGCTCAACGTCCGCAAGCCCGCGCCTACGGTGGCCAGAAGTCGGCTCGCGACTCCCGACGCCCGGGGCGTCTCCTGCGGCGACTAGGGGCGCGAGGACGCGAATCTTGCATCTCCCTCGCGCGCTCCGCCTCCTCCTTCGCGAGCATAACTGCTTCGCAAAAGGAGGTGACGGCCTCCCATGCACTCTCACTCCGAACCATGGCCTGAACCAGGGCCGGACGCGAGAGATCGTCGCCGCCGATCGCCTCCGTGAGGACACGGCGGTGCTCCGCACGCCACAATTGCGGCGATAAGTCCCTTCTTTGAGGAGTGGCTAGAGAGGCGCCACGGCGTCCTCACCGCCTGACGCAGGTCCTCACTGGACACGGTTATTTCGAGAGGTTCCTGTTCCGCATAAGGCGGGAGGAAACGCCCGGGTGTCACCACTGTGTGGATCGCCCGGATGACACGGTGGAGCATACTCTGGAAGTCTGCCCGGCTTGAGCGGGGCACCGCCGTGTCCTTGTGGAGGCGTACGGCGGCAGTGATCTCTCGCGTCCGGCCTTGGTTCAGGCCATAGTTCAGAGCGAGAGGGCGTGGGAGGCCGTCACTTCCTTCTGCGAAGCAGTAATGCTCGCGAAGGAGGAGACGGAGTGCGTGAGGGAGAGGCACATGTCGCACCCTCAGGCCCCTAGCTGCCGCAGGAGACGCCCTGAGCGTCGGGAATCGCAGGCCGATTCTCGGCCACCGTAGGCGCGGGCTTGCGGACGGTGAGCAATGGGTAACTCACCGTCCGATAAGGACCAGGCCCGGGTTGACGGCGTGTTGTGTTCCACGCGCACCTCAAAGAGATATCATCACAACGGAAGGGGTCCGCTAGGATCATTTAAATAAAAAGCGACTCTTGCTAAGACACAATAAATTAGAATTCAGGTCGCACAGCGCTAATTACCTACAGTTATATTCACCTCGAAGTTGCCTCTCTTTCTATCGCGTGACTCTTAGATCTTCTGACTACATTATAGTCACTAAATTGGCCCAACAAGACTGGCTGCGTACTTGTAGCTTTATACCTAAACTGCGGAGTGTACTATCTGTATCCAAGATAAGAATGCTTGGAAACATGCTGGTCCTGCTCCATAGGACAATTTAGAGTCTAGACAAAATCAAACTAGTTGCTTATTTAATTATGTATTTGTAATTTTTTATAACACTGATTTTACATTCTGTGATTTCTTGAACTCACACACTGACTTATTAGTATTACTTGTTAAAATGTTAGGAATATCGTATAATTTTACAATGTTTGTAAATATGTGAGCACCATGTATCTGTCACATATTTAATTTATCTGTAATTGCTTTATTTTTCATTCTTTTTTACCTATCGCGGTATAGTAATCTTATTCTAGATGCATCGTCTTCACATATAATTATATAATTAATGTATGCAAAATATTGTAAAAAACATTTTAAAAGAGTAACGGTGGAGTTTCTTGCCCATTCTTCTCCATACGAAAACTACCTTTTGGAAGGGGCGACTAGAATCAATTCTATTTTTCGTAAACTTGACGTTCATAAGTGCCTTTTATGTGCCTAATTGAAATAAATTGTTTGACTTTGACTTTGACTTTGTGGTCGTACCTAGAATGTCTTACTGGTTTTCGTGATTTTTGTTCTGAATTACAGACTTTTAATTACTACAATATACCTAGATATTAACGACATTGAAGTACAAGAGCGTTATCAAAGTTCATCGGAATAAAACAAGAAAGGGTAAAGTTTACTTGCCTGTTCGATAGATGGCGTTGAACTGCCATGTGCCTGGATCTGAATCGCGCTATGGTTTCGTTACAAGGCATTGTATAAGTGTAACCCAGCGAAAGTGACACTTATGGCTAGAATATTTGGTTTACTTATCTTATAGAAAAAGGGATTTTTTGGAGGTAGTGATGGGTAACTCATCATTTTTATATGAGGTTGAGGGAGTACCTCATTTTACCTCGCGAGGTCCTCAAGAGGTACCCCTCATTTGAGGCTAGGAGTCGTACGTCGATGTATTCACCTCACGAGCCAAACTCATTCTGTATATTCTGTACAATTATGAAAGTCGGTTCATACACTCACTAAGCTCACTCAATACTCACTCCCGAGTACTCGCGTCAATAATGTCAATGTCAATTTTTAAGTGAGGACGCGTGAACGAGTGAGTTGGTTCAATGTTGAAATTCGAGTAACTCTTTCAATTTGCGATCACGAGTACCTCAAACGAGGCACCTCATGAGTGAGGGACACATCTCTATTTGGATGAGACTCTGGTAGTATTGGGAGATTCTTATATGCGAAATGCACTGCTGTGAAGCTGTTGGTTCTTCGTTATTTTATTTTATTGGAATGAAGTTATATAACGCGGCTTGCGGTAGGAGTACACTGGCAGAAGCGTTCATACTTGCGACTGTCATCTTCTAATTCGATAAGGAGAGACTGGGAGAAAATATGAATTTGGTCAAAATGAAAATTCAAGATGGCGACTGCCAAAATGTTGAAATTGTTCATCATGGGTATCGTTTTCGTAGTTTTCGAGGGTGTCAAAGTCGATAGTGAGGTCATCATGTAAATTCAAGATGACGGCTGCGAAAATTTTGTTTTTGTTTTAAATGATACGTGAGAAGAAACTTCGTCCCTGATAGGGGTCCTCCGGCTGCACACATTTATTTAAATTAAATAGGAACAACATATAACTACATTATGCAATATTAGAAAAACTATAGCTTAAGTAATAATGAGCCCATAGCGCTGTTCACAGTTTACCATTAATAAATACAACTTTAAAGTCACTCGGAGGTATGTTCAGGCATGACAATAAAAGTATTTCAAAAACACCTAGAATCTGTAAGAGCTCAATCTAAACAAATAAACTTAATTTCTCGAAAGGGCAGGCAGCTTTTGCTAATTACGTTCAAATCCTATATGATAGGGGTGAGAATAATGCCAGTAACAACAAATAATCTAAATTCCGGTATACTTGTCGGTATTAAATGTATGCGCCTATTTGTGCCCGCGACACCATCCGCTTAGAAGTCGAAAAACATTATATGTCTTTTATGCACTACGCTTTAAGAAAAGATAAGATAAGATCATTTATGTGTCAAAAACATAAGTATACACACATCTGGCATGCAAGATGTTACATTAAATTATATCACAGTCATGTTTTGCCTTAGCGGAGTATAAATACAAAAAGGTAGATTATTATTTTTAAAAGCTGGAAAATTAAACGTAGAGACTATAGTGAGGAAAACCTTAAAAAATTTAAAACTTGTATAGAGAAATTGTCTTTTTCGGAAATGTACACAACTTGTGATCCAAATCTAGGCTATAATATTTTCATTGACTTGTTTAGGTTATTTTATGATCTTTGCTTTCCATTTAAATATATCACCATTAATAGGTATCGAAAAGCTCACTGGGTAACACGAGGCCTCAAGGCCTGCAGTAAAAGAAAACGTGAACTGTTATGGCAATACAGAAAAAAAACAAGCGAAGTAAACAAAACTAAACTGACACAATATTCAAAACGATATAAGAAAATAATAAGACTAACTCAGCGCGCACAAAACAATCATTCAATAAATATGTCAGACAATAAAAGTAGAACCGCATGGAAAATTATAAATCACGCAAAACAAAATTTACCAAAGGATACTATAACTAGCATCAAAATGAATGATATAACTATAACCGACCCTCTTGAAATTTCCAATGCTCGTAATAATTATTCCGTCGATAAAATTGTGCCTAAGGGCGATTCAAACAAAATGCAGTATAAATCATTTTTGTCGACTGAACAAAAGTCTATGTTCCTTAACCCATGCTTGCCATATGATATATTGCAGATTATTAGAAGTCTAAAAAGCACAAATAGTGTGGGGAATGATGGAATATCAACTAAAGTTATTAAATATATAGCTCCAAATATTTCTACTCATCTTAGCTATATCTTAAATTTATGCATAGCCGCAGGAGTCTACCCTGAGAGATTAAAAACATCGGTCATTAAACCGATCTTTAAGAAAGATGATAGAGAACATGTAGAAAACTATCGACCCATTGCACTAGTTCCAGTTATTTCTAAAATATTCGAGAAACATATCTACAAAGAACTTAATAATTATTTAGAAAAAAACAAAATTTTAGTAAAAGAACAAAAAGGCTTTAGACCTAATAAAACCATAAACATGGCCATATATGACTATTTAGACTTTGTTATGGTTAATATTGACAAAAGAATACCTGTCTGCTCTATCTTTATGGATATGACACAGGCTTTTGATTACGTTGACCATGATATATTAGTTGGTAAACTCAATGCCTATGGAATAAGAGGTAATGTTCTCAAGTTAATTGAATCATACCTCAAAGGCCGAAACCAATATACTGAAGTGACTAAAGTGAATGTTCTTCCTAAACAAGAAGAAACTTTTATGTCCCATATACGTAAAATAAACTACGGGGTACCACAAGGTAGTGTTCTCGGTCCACCGCTATTTATACTATACATTAATGACCTACCGAACGCCACTGATAATCCTATGGCTCTCTTTGCGGATGATAGCACTGTTACCGTCAAATGTAAAGAAAAAAATACTTATGAAGATGACTTGAATAGCACTTTGAGCTCTGTTATGAATTGGTTGAATTTAAATAACTTAAAAGCCAACTTAGGAAAAACAAAATTAATGAACTTTAGACAGCGAATACCAACACAAAACAACCTTAACGTAAATTTTAACAACCAACCAATTAAAGAAACTGCCACTACAAAATTTCTCGGTTTGTATATTGATAGTAAAACGACTTGGAAGCCACATATCGAACAATTATGCAAGAGAGTGAGTCGATCAGCTTATGCCCTACATGAACTTGCATTTAAAATAAATTTAAAAACATCCATAACTGCTTATCATGGGCTTGTGGCGTCTATCCTCAGATATGGCATAATTTTTTGGGGGAACTCCACCAACAGAGTTCTTGTCTTTAAGGCACAGAAACGGTGCGTTAGGTACGGGGTCGAATGGGCACGCCACAATTGCGGCGATAAGTCCCCTCTTTGAGAAGTGGCTTGAGAGGCGCCATGGCGTCCTCACCTTCCACCTGACGCAGGTCCTCACCGGACACGGTTGTTTCGGGAGGTTCCTGTTCCGCGTAAGGCGGGAGGAAACGCCCGGGTATCACCACTGTGTGGATCGCCCGGAGGACACGGTGGAGCATACGGTGGAGGTCTGCCCGGCTTGGGCGGAACACCGCCGTGTCCTCACGGAGGCGATCGGCGGCGGCGATCTCTCGCGTCCGGCCCTGGTTCAGGCCATGGTTCGGAGCGAGAGTGCATGGGAGGCCGTCACCTCCTTCTGCGAAGCAGTTATGCTCGCGAAGGAGGAGGCGGAGCGCGCGAGGGAGATGCAAGCTGCACGCCCTCGCGGCCCTAGTCGCCGCAGGAGACGCCCCGGGCGTCGGGAGTCCAGAGCCGAATTCCGGCCACCGTAGGCGCGGGCTTGCGGACGGTGAGCAATGGGCAGCTCGCCGTCCGATAAGGACCAGGCCCGTGTCGACGGCGCGTTGTGTTCCACGCGCGCCTCAAAGAGATGTCAGCACCAACCGACGGGGTCGAAAGACCAATGCCTGCTGGGGTTGCGGGTTTGTCCGAAAGGGATAACGCGGCCCCGGCACACAGGCAACGGAAGGAACACGGGTGGGTTTTAGTCAGTAAAAGTCTGACACACCCTCTCGCTCTGCCCAGAGCGGGAGAAGTCATTTGATGATTTCCCACCCTCAAAAAAAAAAAAAAAAAAAAAAAAAAAAAAAAAAAAAAAAAAAAAAAAAAAAAAAAAAAAAAAAAAAAAAAAAGGTACGGGGTCCGAAAGACCAATGCCTGCTGGGGTTGCGGGTTTGTCTGAAAGGGATATCGCGGCCCCGGCACACAGGCAACGGAAGGAACACGGGTGGGTTTTAGTCAGTAAAAGTCTGACACACCCTCTCGCTCTGCCCAGAGCGGGAGAAGTCATTTGATGAATTCCCATACAAAAAAAAAAAAAAAAAAGGGCTATGTTCGGTTTAAAATCTACCGATAGTTGTTTACCTTTCTTTAAAAAGTACAGTATCTTACCATTGCCTTCACTGTATATATTTGAAGTAGCTGTCTTCGTGAAACAAAATCCTAAACTTTTTGTGTTAGCATCTGAAGCTTTCAGTCGTACTCAAAGAGATGAAAGTCGTCTCTGTGTTCGCCAAACGAATACTGCCTTAATGTATAAGAGTATTTTTCATATGGCACCAGTCGTTTATAATAAATTGCCAAAGGAGCTAAAAAAAAATAATGTTAATTTATTTAAGAAACAATTAAAGACTATGCTATGTCAAAAATGTTATTATAGTGTCTCAGATTTTTTAGCAGATAAATTCTGACATTATGTTTTGTATTAACATTTTTAATTTTATCTAAATATTTTTATTTTTATTTTAATATTCTAATTTGTTTTCATGACAGAATTGTACACTATTGATTATTTATAATATTTGGCTGACTGAAGCATTTATTTTGACATGTATTTTTTATTAATTAATTTGTTATTTGCTGTTGACATTTTTAAATTTGTTATTGTTTGCTAAATTCACTTTAAATTAATGATATTGACTTGAAATTAATTACTAGTAATCATAACTATTCATATTTGCACGCCATAGCATATGGCAAACATGTCTGAACCTGTATTTTTTTCGTTATGTCATCCTGCATGCACGTTTTTATTCTTGTATGTGTACACGTGTTTGGGCAAATAAATATATCTTATCTTATCTTATCTTATCTTATCTTATCTTATCTTATCTTATTATTGACTAGTAGTACAGAAACACGGATTATCTTTCGGTTCGAGTTTTCCAATCAAGGAGTATTTATTTATTGGGTGTTATAATATCTCAAAGCTATGTCTATAATCATTTTTTATATGCTTTTATGTTCCTCATCACACCATCCATTACAGATATAACCAGAAAAGAGGTTTCTATCCTTTTTGTGAAAGTAATTTGGTGGTCACAAACACGTCTTTGATTTGTTCCCTTGTCTGAAACACCGACCGACCATTTATTTAGTGAAAACATTTACTGTTAGTAAACACTTATTACACAAGTAACCGATGGTTCTCGTCATATTACTAGTAGCAGTGTTGTCATCGGCGACAACCGGTGTAATATATGCCACGTTTGGCACACTGCTGTCATGCCAAACTAGGTGTCCGATTTAACAATAGCCAACCATCGGAGCGATGACAGACTATCAGCGGTTGGGTTGGGATCGCAAAAATTACGAACTGTCGGTTTTATAAGAGAATGGGCAGAAGTAGCCACCAGTGCGTGGTGGCTATAGCGTTTTGTTCGCTAATGATATTAGCTATATGCTATTGATATTATGAGCCTAATTAGCAGTAGATATAGGGGCTAATCCTCTCCTGCACCCTTGACGATCTGAACAACGCCTCTGACGCCGCAATAAACGAGGTTACGCACTGGAATAAACAGTATAAAATAATTACAAGAAAAAACTATCAGCAACAGCCCACAACAAGCATCACATTTTGGCACTCACAGTGTCTTTGTTACAACCATTACAAATGTCAACCATATCCACATCTAATACCGTAAAGAAACATAAATGACCGAAATCCACTCCGTCTTCAGTAGCTCACTTTACGTATTCCACAGTCAATATACTCATGCCGGCCTATCCGTGCGTCTTTCCCATAAATGAGGCTATAAAGCTGGGTCATTAATCGTATTTGCATGCGAGCCCTGGGCACAGTCGGGTCTATATAAATACGCGATACGACAGACTTCTCCGAAGCGTCAAGTGTACGACAGAAATAGAAACGCATCATGCAGTCGGATGGGCAAAGATTGTGCAGTAATTCAGCTGTTTGTGTGTGTTGGTTATGGGTGTGTGGTAATGATTTGTTTAATAAACTGGGTAGCTAGAACATTGTTAGTCATGCTTGAGAAAGACAAAAGAGACCCAAATATTGTCTGGTAACATCAAACAAATTATTGTTTTTACAGATGCGATGGCCAAACAGCTTATGAAATCGTACACCTAGTTGGCATTTATATTCATTGGTTTTCAGCAACACTTTCATGCTTAGGTGTGCCAGCTTTTAAAAAACTTGGTAGAGTAACCACAGACATTAATTATCTTAACCAGAAATTAAAGAAATGAGAAAAAATAAATGACTCAAAGCACCAAACAGTTCATTTGTCAAACACGTAGGTACAAATGCCATAAAGATGCCAAAAACTGCAGGGCGTGCATAGAACAACAATGTATCATGAAGTGTCGACAGATGCAACAGATCATAACATTCGTGTCGCGCTGCGCGATGTGCCTACACATTTGTAGCATCTCGCGTATCCACATACTGTGTAGTTGGAGGCAGTAGGTCAAGTTCAAGGTTTACAAGAAGTTACGTGAGCGTAATACTGTCAAAAATTTATTTGATATCTGTTTAATGGTATATTGGTAACTCTTCTATTCCTATGCTAATCACAATTCGTTTAGTTATCTAGTAGAAGGGCTACAGTTACGGCAGCATGTTTGTAATAAAGAATACTTGAGAAATTGTCATTATTGGAGAAGTTGCCATCAATTCGCGAGTCCAAAAGTGAGATGGGAGTGCGTCCAAAAGTGAGACTGACCGACGACCTTATAATGGTGGCTGCCGACTTAATTCTGAAGGTAGTTGGTTGTAGCACTTGTGGCGCATGCTTGAAAGAGAGCTATTCTCAGCAGAGGACTCCTATAGGCTGAGTTTATAAACCTTTGAAAGAGTGGGTTCTAGAGAAGCAGGTGCTTTTGAGCAACACAGGAGTGTTCAGGAGTGTTGGGAATAGGTACAACTTTATTTCTCGTAAGCCGTGAGAGTACATAGTACTTAGGTAAACAGTGGTGATTCAAGCATATTAGGTCACAGTCAAGCTGAATGACTTCTGCATTTCATGCTCATTCCCCTAATTTGCTGCAGAACCGGTTGTCACACGATTTCGTCATAATTGTATTAGCCGCACGAGACGTTTCGTCTGAACACTCTATCAAGTTTACAAGTTTTCCTATTTAGTGACAGCTCTTAAATCAATAGACCATAACCACACTAATTGCAGTTTTATGTCTGATTCCAATATCAAAGGATTTAACTGTATTTGCCTCAGTTTACTAACTTTCAAAACCGCCTTTTGGGCACTTTTCTTGTTGACTACGATGCGGACGAAATTTGTGATGCCCAATGATACCTTCCCTATTTTATACGTGTACATATTATTATTATTTTGAACCAGTAAGCTTATATAGATATTATGTAATAGTCTTGTTTGCAAAAAAAACTACCAATTCTGTTTAGTAATAAAAATTAATCGTTAGCAAGTTTATTTCAAATTCAGTTCATTAGAGAGACTGAGATTTTCTCAATTGAATAAATAAACCTTTTATTTTTGACTGACCAGTAGTGTATGTAATGTGCTACTGAAAGGGATACACCTGAGAAAAAAAGGATGGACAGTCGCAAGATAATTTAGCAAAGAAGGAAGTAAATAACAATATTTTATGTTAGCCGGCAAATCAAGAAGCTAGTGAGTACTCTTTCTTAAAAGAAAAAATGTTGTGAAGACGTAACAAAGTTAAACTACTCTTCATCACCTTATTAGTGTTGTTTTCGTAAGCTGCGCGCGCGACGCTCTGTTGGCGTGTCCACAAGGGCATTACTAACTAGCGGTGTAACGTTGTATTAGTAGATCTTTTGTTTCGCGACAAAGCTTCGTGTTTGATGTTGCTAGTTGTATGATTCATGAGTCACAGAATTTCGCTTGAGTGAGTAAACTAAAAGGCGTCATTATGGACTTTCTAGATACGCATTTTCTGCATTTTTGTGTTTCTTCTTCTGTTGTGCTCGAGCTTTATGAGCTTATATACCGTTAGTGTGGGCAGTTGCTTTAACCGTAAATCTATGCTACGTGGAGGTTCTCTTATCTTGATAAAAAATTGTTTAAAATCGAAACAACGTAATGACATAGTTGGTTTATCAGTTGAACATTGCATTGAACTGTCCTGTGTTGAGCTGGATAAGCATGTTGTAGTGTGCGTGTACAGACCCCCTAATTATCAGAACTATTCTTTATTTGAGTCAATAATGGAAGATGTCCTAGCGAAACTTGCATCTAGCAACAAAGCCGCAGTTATTTGTGGTGATTTTAATATAAATATTCTGGAAAAGAATTCAAATAGCAGTAGAATAATAAGCCTTTTTAAATCGTTCAATTTGTCTAATGTTTTTACAGAACCGACTAGAGTAACTCCAACTTCTGCTACTTGTATCGATAATGTCTTCTGCGATTGTGATTATTTAGATAAAGCCATCGTAAATTATTTGCCGTCTGATCATAGTGGACAAACGGTAACTTTTAGGTTTAAAACACTTAAGCAAAAAGTGCAAATACAATTTAGACCAATTACAACTGGCAAATTAAATAGATTTAATAGTACCCTAAATAATAAGTTAAATGCTCTGGGCCATAATATGGACGATGCAAATAAATTGTATGAGGGTTTCTTTTCAGTAGTGCACACAGAATTCAATAAAACTTTTGAAAAGAAAACAAAAAATATTTGCCCTAACTTTATTTTTAGCGACTGGGCAACTAGAGGTATTAGGATAAGTAGAGAAAGACTGTTCGAGCTGTATGGCCTTAAGCCTTACATTAACACTGAAACTTTCAACAAGTATGTTGCTACATATTTCAAGATTTTTAGAAATACCTGCAAGATAGCTAAAGCTATGCATATTAGCAACAAGATCAAATCAGCAGAAAATAAAATAAAAAAGTTAGGAAAGTTATAAATAATGAAACTAATAGGAAAAAAATACGAAATACTGAGTTCACATTGGAGACTTCACGTGGTGTCTTAAGCTCGAATTTAGAAGTAGCTCAAGAATTTGTAAATTTCTTTACTAATATACCATATAAAACGACGGAAGCTTTAAATTCCTCACCCGATGTCTCAATAGATTTATTAAAAGCGAATGTTCCAGGCTGCCCGGTTGAATTTCAATTTAAACATATAAACCCTATGATAGTTATAAAAGCTTTTCGGCAAATTAAAATCAAATTGACCGAAGATCTATGGGGGTTATCTATCAAAGTTTGTACATCCATAATCGAGACTATAGCACCATACTTAGCTTTAATATTTAATTTGTGCGTGGATCAAGGAGTCTTCCCTGATTTAATGAAATACAGTAAGGTTATACCCCTTTTTAAATCTGGGGGCAGTAAAGACACTAACAATTATAGACCAGTATCCGTGCTGCCGGTATTCAGCAAGGTGTTCGAAAAGGTAATGCTCAATCAAATGCTTAATCATTTTAACACCAACCAAATCTTACACGATCAGCAATATGGGTTCACCAAAGGACGTTGTACGACTGACGCCGGTGTAACCTTATTAAAACACATATTTACAGCGTGGGAGGGGGCCCAAGACGCCATAGGAATTTTTTGTGACCTCTCAAAAGCATTTGACTGCGTAAATCATGAAACCTTACTCTTGAAACTTGAGCATTACGGTCTAGGTAAACTTGCGCTCAGTTTGCTAAAATCTTATTTAAATGATAGACAACAGCAAGTCCAAATTAATGGGGTCAATTCACTCGGTCTAAAAGTAAAAATGGGTGTACCACAAGGCTCGATATTGGGTCCTTTCCTCTTTTTAGTATATGTAAATGACCTACCCCATTTATTAAAAAACCAACCACAAATGGTGTTATTTGCTGACGATACTTCTCTAATTTTTAAGATAAATAGACGTGCATCAAATCTTGACGACGTAAATAACGCCCTACTGCAGGTCCAAAATTGGTTCACTGCTAATAATTTAGTATTAAATGGGAAAAAAACTAAATGCATTAGATTTGCTTTACCAAATGTTAAAAGTAGTGATTGTGACATAGTATTGAATGGGGAGAAATTGGAATTCATCGATAAAACTGTTTCTTGGGGATCACGCTCGACTCCAAGCTGCAATGGGGTCCTCATTTAACATCTCTTGCAGGACGCCTAAGTTCAGCAGCATATGCTGTGAGAAAAATCCGTCAATTTACTGATGTAGATACCGCGAGGCTGGTATTATGTCTTACGGTATTTTACTATGGGGACGGGCTGCAGATATCGACTCTATTTTTATTCTGCAGAAAAGAGCCATCAGAGCAATATATGGCCTCCGCAGACGCGATTCTCTAAGGGAACTGTTTAAAGATATTAATATCATGACGGTACCTTGTCAATATATCTATGAAAACATCATGTACGTTAGGAAAAATCTAAGTCTTTTCAGTAAAAGAGGTGATAGACACAATTATAGGACTAGAAATAGGGACCAATTGATTCAACCGGGTTTCAGACTGGCTAAAGTAGACTCATCCTTCATGGGGTACTGTTTGAAATGTTACAATAAAATACCTCCCCACATACTCCAATTGAACGAAAGAAAATTTAAATCTTGTATAAAACGCACACTATGCTGCCAAGCACATTATAAGTTGGGGGATTACATCGACGACAAAAATGCTTGGCTCAGCGCTGGTCCAGCTCCACAAGGGCGCATAAACTAATTGATTAGCATTCAAATGATTGTTGCAGCTGCTGAAGATTGTAAAACTATCTTTAGATTGTATAAATTCAATCTCTTAGTATTATATAATTGCATAGCACATGTGTGAGCACTATGTCCCTACTTTACAGTTACCATTTACTGGGTACGTCTTTCATTGACTTGAGTTTGCCCTGGCGGTTGTGAGTATGTCATGCTCACTCAAATGTCTCGCTGGTGGTGGCGTGTGTGTTGGATCGTTAAGTTCCCTTCAAAATGGTTGAGCTAAATGGTGCTGATGCATGCGTCATGTTCGTGAACGGGCGCCGTCAGTGGGGACTGGTCATCTCTTAGCTGCCACGGCTTATTTGAATTTATTTTAATTTTTTAATTGTTTTTATTTTTATTACTGACGCTTTTAACGTGCACGTCTTTTTACATTGTTCTCACATGTATAATTACAAAAATAGATGATGTAACCAATATTTTGTGAAAATATTCTGATTGAAAAGAGTGTCCGTGGAGTTTCTTGCCCGTTCTTCTCCATAGGAACCTACTACGCGTTGGAATGGGCAACTAGCTTCATATTTCTGACTGACCGACCCCTTGACAATTCAAAAGTACGTTTATTTGAAATAAATGCTTTGAGTTTGAGTTTGAGTTTGAGTAAAAAGATTATATAGCGCATCAACTGCAGTAAAATCCGCAGGTTGGTAGTGGGCAGACTGGTCCGAACGCTTAGTATCATCACTCGTAAAGCTCTTTAAATAATTGGTATCTTATTGTACCTAAACCTATTGTGGTTGTTTGACCACTTATTTGAGTGTCATCAGTCTTTATAACCCCAATTTCATGCAAAGTCAGAATGGGGTAAAGGACATTATTGGAGATAGCTGGATAGCTGCCGAAAACAGGCTGGAAAAGAATAATGATGCAAAATTATATCTGCATGGACGATACCAGAAAATGCATATATTACAGTCAGGATTTATAGTAGAGAACGAGCAGACTTGAAACTGAAATGATTTACAGCATCAAACGTGACACCATACAACAATACAACCAACGTTAAATAATGAGTTTCAGACTGAAAGCTAAAAGTGTCGTAGTCTAGTCACTGAAGATGATTCACCTCGTTTACGTAAAATAAAGAAATATCTATCTGTCCTATCTATCTATATAACAAATGAAAGAAGAGAGAAATCTGTACTTATGAAAGAAAAATAAAGCCAAAACTATATTGGTACATAGCCAGGCCATTATCTGGATGATTATCTTTTTGAAGAACCTAAGTATTCGAAGGAAAGGTTATCTGAAAGAAGATGGCAACGTAGAAAAAGAACTACTTCCCACATATCAAAGACGAAATGAAGATAAAAGTACTACTAACTAGTATCTGACTTTCAACACCTCCGAATTCTAAATTGATTCAAATTATTGCAGAAGTGACATTAATTTTATAAAATTAATAGATGTCAAGTTCGAATCAAATTAGATCAGATTCAACCACGAGGAAATCTGGAGTAAACCAGATGTTCCCATTATACTCCTGCGACTGATGATCTCAGAACCATTTCTTACTGAAACACGGATCCATTCCAATTATACTTATGGCAAACGCTCGACATTGACAACGCGGACATAGGAACATAATTATATACACGACTCCCACGCGTATTACGGGATGAAAAAATCATAAATCTGTATTAAATATAAGTATGAGAATATAGTGCAAAATAAATGTAGCCGGAACGAATTGTGCCCGGATTTAAATGAGGAAAATCAAATACTATTGATAATTTTTTGAGATTTGTCTGGCTACGTCTGGTGCAAAAATAAGCTGTGCCTATGGGGTAGACAACAGACTCAAGTATTGCCACTACTACTTTCATATAGAACCAGGTTTAACACGAGAAATGACGAAAATGAAAGAAATCCTGACATTGATATGGTCATTTCAATTTCAAGTTTAAAACTAGCTGGACAATTGACAGTAAACTCAGTGGAACGTGAAATCATCTTCCACTTCTCCGGATGAAACGCAAACCACAAAACCAGTAGAGCGTTTCAGTATCACTATGTACCACTGTGGGTAAAAATAGAACGTTTGCAGGCACAAATAGGTACAAGTCGTACGTTGCCCCAATAGGTGCTAAATCATAGGAGTCTAAACCTCCAGCTTTCAAACAAAGCTTATTGTACGAAGTTCGTTACAATTACAACCATTTTGACGGACTTACTATACTTGGATTCAAGGAATCCAACGTAAATTTCGTCTGCGAAAATAGCCTCTACTGCATACACCGCTTATTACAGAATCATGCTGTAAATAGTACCTCGTTTGACAAGAAAATTGGGGTTCAGAGCAAACAGGAACATGCTAAAAATAATACTCCATACCTACAGAAAGAGCCGAGATGACCTGATGAGAGAAGGTCTCAACCTCAGACTATAGAAACTCAACCTTCTTACGAACAAGAAGTTCCTGAAATTACCCACTCATATAACAAAGACCATACCTGCTATTTTCCCTGGAGAGTTCAGTATTCTTTTACTAGTCAAAATCCATATATTTTTCCAACACCAGCTATCAAAAGTTGTAAATTGAAAGCAATTCTAGTCAAACGAAACCAATTTGACTCAATTGCAAATCGAAAATGTGTTGCGTAATTAGATAGCTGACCACTTGAGATGCTTCACTTAATTAGACCTTTACGTCTACAAACAGTCGTTCAGTACGAACTAATAAACAGCTCAGCTATAACTTCTAAACACCTGCCAAGTACTAGATTACACCTGGCACCCTTAGGAGCAAGATCAGAGGCACACAGCTGGAAACAACTCCTGTAATAACACTTCACTGTTTTACGCCCACATAATCAGCTACATAGAAATACTGGTAATGAAACACACAGTATGAATACTCGTGAATTATAAACACCATTATCATTACCAATGCAAAATTAATGGAATGCTCACTGTTGTCAGTCCTGCAGAATCGTTGACTATAACAATGGCGACTGAAGGGGTTCTCTTAGAAATAAACCGAAGGCGATACTGAATAGGGATCACTTGCTGCTTGATGCCATGAGGGAGAACAACCTTCTCCAGGCATGTGCTATCAGCGTAGCACAGGATAAGCCTATTTACTTTTGCTCAGACTCTAAGAAAAATCCACATGGACGCTCAAGCTTTTCATTTAATCATCTTGACAACTATCTAAAGCCTTCATGAGGTGAAACTAGCGGGATTGTTGCGTAGCAAACATACAATGGCTATGCCTGTAATTTTGACAGTTCAACAACATTCATTGCGTTATTAACTTTGTGTCAGCAGACGAATGTTTCAAACCTACGGAGAAATGGATCCTTAGCCTTAACTAGGTAGCCTTAACTATATAATAGTGAACACACATGCACTTGGAAGCACTGTTACGCACACGTACACAATTTCCGTACTTCCCATTATGTACCCACACACACAGACGAGCTGACATTAACAAGTAGGTACACATTAACACGGTCGCATTTAGCGATCGCCTGTAAACAATGCGCAGGCGCTCGTCCGGTCGCTTCAGTTCGGCGCGCTATCCGCAACAGAAGTCTGAGCTTATAACACCATCGTTTCTAACTGCAGAATAATCTAACATTAATAGCCCGGGGAAGTTACGCCAAATTTTAGGCTAACTTTGCATTAATTTAAAACAGCGATTTTTTTCATTTAACGTGTAGGGTATGGTCAAGGGAGTATATTAAACTATATAGATACCGCGAAAAGTTCGCGTGTACGTTTTTTTAAAGAAAACATCTAATTTCAATTTTACGTGGTAGAAAAAAATATTAACAGATATGTTTGTATGGAGTGCAAAATGAATGTAGCAAAATGTAACAGAGTTAAATTAACATTAAAGCAAAATGTTATATACCTATCTATTAAAAAAATAAATTGCTTTAATTTGTTTAATTTTCTTGTAATTAAATCGGATAGAGCCTATAAATAAAAGTTAAACTAAATGTATTTTTTCTGTTACATTTTTGCCTGAACCGCTATTGCAAAAAAACTTTTATTAATATCTTGCGCTAGTACAATGTGTTTAATTTTGTTGAATAGCGGATTAAAATATTTAATTAATTAATTTAATGCAAAAAAGCTGCTGTTAATATTTTTGCTTGAAGTACAATTAAAAAAATTCGTAATTATATTTTTATGGAAATTTCCGTGCACGAAAATGTTTAATTCTGAAATAATATATTAGTTTTACGAATTTTTTACATAGTATAATCAAAATTTTCCTGTTAACTATTTTGCCTCAATTTTTATTCACAAAAATGCGTTTTTGTTTTTTTTTTACCTTGATGCGGTCCTGGAAACTGTTTAGTTTTTTTTTATATTATTTGAAGAGCTAAGTTCAAAAACACGATTCAGGAAAAAAATCGCTGTTAGGATTTAGTGCAGGGTTCAAACCTAATTTCCCCGGCCTTTAACTCTTTAACTCATAATCAATCTGACTTGCTTTTTACCTTTTACCATCTATGTTGGGGTCGGCTTTCAATCTAACAGGATGCAGCTCTGAATACCAGAATTTTACATGAAGCGACTGCCTATCTGACCGAATAACTGGGTAATACGATAGATAGAAGATAGATATACTTTTGGGCTTCTGACAACCCGTGTTAAATCTAGATCTACGAATGACAGCCGGCACCAACGGCTTAGATTAGCGTGCTTTCCGAGGTACGGTCAAATGTCGATTAGTTGAAGATGTTCACCCATGCACGGACTGACCTCTGCAAACGTCACATGGGTCGAGCATAGGTTATAAAATCTATCATCGACCCATACAACTGTTATTATTTAGCCACAAGCCTCATTAACTGTCAATGAAAATTAGGTTCCGAAAAGCCTAATCAAAGCTCTTTAGACGAGAAACTCGCCAAGACTGCGCAGACAAGAAAGGAAGCTCAAAAGTAGATCACAATTCAGAAGTGAAATGAATGATGATAAATCAAATCTCTGATTAGTAAATCTGTTTTCAAGATTGGCTTTTGTTAATTCGTTCACAACAGCTGACGTGGGGATTGACCAAAAATAACTGAGTTTTCAAAAGCCGATCACGATAATAATTCATTCTGGAATAAGAATTTTGCTTATTTCCTTTAAATGCAAAAAAAATATATGTTTATACTTTACAAGAACATATGCAACACAAAAATAAAATGTTATTTTAACATACAGCTATAGTTTTGTAATGTGTATATATTTTTGTAACTTAAATTTATATTAAGAAGAACATAATATTTGTTTATTTTGTATATTCTAATAAAATAAGTACCAATTAGGTAATAATTCATAATTAATTTGCATGCTAATTGGCAAAATATGAACCGTACCCAACTTTTGCAACTGGTAACACCTGTATTTCCTGCAAATAAATGATTCTTGGTTCTGTTTTAAACCTAACACATTGGCAGTCTGACATATAATACTATGACGTCATGTAACAGCAACTAATCGGTTCAGCTATGCGAACGACCCCATGTTTTGTAAACACACGCCGGTCAGGTCATTGCTGGCGCTGACAATATGACACCATGGCTACATGCCACATTCTATGCAGTAGTAGCTTTTAACTTACCTGTCTCGGATATGGATTCAAACTCAAAGCATTTATTTCAGTTAAACCATTTTACAAGCACTTTTGAATCGTCAAGGAGTCGGTCAGTCAGAAATATGTGAAGGTAGTTGCCCATTCCTAAGATTAATTTAAAAAGTTACTATGGAGAAGAACGAGCAAGAAAATTCATGGACACTCTTTTAAATCAAAATATTATTGTTGTATGTTGTAGTAGAACTCTTTTTACAAGGGTTTTTCTAGGAAAGTACGGTACCACCTCTATTTCTGCTGCCAAAACTTTTACGCAATTTATTTACCAAACATATAAACAAACACGAGTTTTCCACTTCGACAAACATCAACTACACGTAAGTGTAAATAAAGTTGATTTTAGACCGACTAGTATTGTTGAAAAGGTCATAAAAAATATGAAGTTGTACCGCAATCAGAACCTTACGTGTAGGCATTACAGTTTTTTTTCCTAAAACTCGTGTTTGTTTACATGTTTGGCAAATGAATTGCGAATACAGATTATGTAGGTAAGGTTCAAAGTTGCCAGTCTCTAAAATACTGACTTCCCATAACGACTGTCATATATCTTTTTGTCTGACAAACGGGACAACTGATATCTCTATTTCAGTTCGTTGAATTAATAAATAAAATAGAATTATTTGATTGTAACAGGATAATAAAAACAATAACTGTCTCATTTAGTTACGTGTTTTTTTAATAAATATGTTGAATTATTCACTTGTTTTTCTTTTCTTTAATTAATTTCATTCACAATCCTATACTATTAAACGAGCAGTATTTATATATATTTTATATACAATGTCGCCCATGGGCATGTGCCCGCTCGTATTTTTCTGAATATTCATGACAAATTATCGAAAATTAACATAAAATGGGGGGGGGTCTATCTTTATTTATTTTTTATTTTTTTCAATATCCCGCTGTGATTTTATAGACTTACCAATAACATAGGTGATATGGCAAAAGCTAAAAAAATCATAATAATTGAATAACATGAAAAATATTAAAGATTCCCCCCTTTTAAAGCTAATTTTCGAAAAAAAATCATGACTACTCGGAAAAATAAGGGCGCGCACATGCCCATGGGCGACATTGTTTTTTTTTTTTTTTAGTCGTTTTGTCGAAAACTGCTCTAACGATTTCGATGAAAGTTGCAATATAGGGGTTTACGGGGGCGAAACATCAATCTAGCTAGGGTCTCATATCTGGGAAAATTTGTATTCTCCGTGTTTTTACCCGAGCAGAACTCGGTCGCCCAAAGTTTAGAACAAGATGGCTACCTTAGAATAATGATATGGAAGCATGGAATTAGTATGGGCACGCCACAATTGTGGCGATAAGTCCCCTCTTTGAGGAGTGGCTAGAGAGGCGCCACGGCGTCCTCACCTTCCGCCTGACACAGGTCTTCACCGGACACGGCTGTTTCGGGAGGTTCCTGTTCCGCATAAGGCGGGAGGAAACGCCCGGGTGTCACCACTGTGTGAATCGCCCGGAGGACACGGTGGAGCATACGGTGGAGGTCTGCCCTGCTTGGGCAGAGCACCGCCGTGTCCTCACGGAGGCGATCGGCGGCGGCGATCTCTGGCGTCCGGCCCTGGTTCAGGCCATGGTCCGGAGCGAGAGTGCATGGGAGGCCGTCACTTCCTTCTGCGAAGCAGTAATGCTCGCGAAGGAGGAGGCGGAGCGCGCGAGGGAGAGGCAAGATTCGCGCCCTCGCGCCCCTAGTCGCCGCAGGAGACGCCCCGAGCGTCGGGAGTCGCGAGCCGACTTCCGGCCACTGCAGGCGCGGGCTTGCGGACGGTGAGCAACGAGTAGCTCGCCGTCCGATTAGAACCAGGCCCGGGTCGACGGCGCGTTGTATTCAGTAAAAGTCTGACACACCCTCTCGCTCCGCCCAGAGCGGGAGAAGTTATTTGATAACTACCCAACCTCAAAAAAAAAAAAAAAAAAGCATGGATTTAGTAAGTACCTACTATCATGACAGCATGAAATTAGTATGTACTATACATGGTATAAGCATGAACTATCCTATCCTATAAAATGAGCATTCTCTATTATCACCCGAGCAAACTTAAATAATTTCCAATTGGTTTAATAACAGACGGCTAGAACTGAGTAAAACTTTAATTTACTTTATTACTTAGATATTTTTAACTAAGTTAGTCCATACCACCTGAAAATATTAATGATATACCTTTTTTTTTTTTTTTTTGGCATCTCGCAGTTGACCTCTAAGGAGGTCGTAGCTGCTTAACCGGACTTTCCTGTGGCTGCCTTAAGCTTCTACACTTAAAGCCTCCAGCCACGGGGGTGATATACCAAGAGTGTTTACTTATACCCAGGATTCCCGACCGGTGGGGTGCGCCCCCTGGGGACCGGGCGTAGAGAGACCAACGGGGTCGCGCGGCGGTTCCAATAATAAAGAGTAGATTTACAAAATTTTACGTTCTTGGTATTAGAAAAGGTTAAGACTAGTTTCCACAACCCAAACGTTTCATAATACTTACTTAGGTGCTGTAAAATGAAATTCAGCTTTTCTGTATAACTCGACAAAATAGGTTTTTCTATTTCTATATGAATGGTCCAAAGAAAAATGTAACGAATCCTACATTTTCCAAATTTTTTCGAGATCGCTTTGCTCTGCCTAACATTATGCATTCTTATAATTCTTGAGTTTTTCTGCAAAATCTCGACAAGGTGACTTCTATTTCTGTTTGAATGATCAAAAGAAAATCTAACCTAGTCAAGGGGGTGGAAACATTTTAAACCTCACTTTCGCTTGCTTTACATTCTTATTCTTTTCTACTTATGTCGCCAAACTAAATCAGGGGCGTAGTGGTTTTGTAGCGGCATCTACATCGCTACATGCGAACTATGCATCAAAGACCTGACGTTACACAACATCCTGACGTCACACAAATCCTGCATCGCGCAATTAGAGTTTACCGCGCGATAAACATATATACAAGCTTCCCGACTTCAACCTCTAGGCAGTTGCCCGCCAGACACGACACCCGTCTGGTCGGAGGATCCTCCCTTTTCTATGGGGGATGAGTGAACTTTACACCCTGTCCCTCATGCCCCTAAAGTTTTAAAAGAAAAAAAGGAGGACGCGTATGTTAAAAGGTTGGGAACCCCTGACTTCTTCCATAAAGATTCACCAGCGAACAATCAATGATTGAAAAAATTGTCTGCCCAATTAACAACATAAATAACGCAATGAATCGTTGAACTGTCAAAATGAAAGCCATTGCTACTGTTAATGCGTTACGCAATTACTACCGCAGATCTTAAAACAAACACACACTATCTTAACAAACAGTGTTGCGCATAACATTTCGAAAATATTACATCGATTCTTGATTCGCTCGTAAAATCGGCGGATCGCGTCGATTCGAGATCAAAGAGTGAAACACCACGGAACGGAACACCAGATGGGGCTGCTATCGGTTATGCGTTTGTGTAACCCACATTCAGACAACAATATTAAATTGTGTGATTTACTGAAGGAATCGTTTGTAGAAAGAACAAGAATAGGTGTAATTTTAAAAATCTGCAATAACACGGATCACACAATACTGCATTACTGCATACCTTCAAGTGATAGAAAGCCATCATCATCATCAACATCTCAGCTAATATTTTGATTTAAAAGCGTGACAGAATTTCTTGCCAGTTCTTCTGCATTGAAGCCTAACATGCTTTGGAATGAGCAACTAGCTTTATTATTCTTACTGACAAGACTCCTTGACAATTCAATAGTGCTTGTAAGTGGTTTAATTTTATTGAAACATGTGGTTTGATTTTATCAAGTCATAAAAAAGCAATCGTCATCGCTTCAACCGAAAGAAGTTTACTGCTGGATACAGGCCTCCCCTAAGCATCACCACAACGACCGGTTCCGCACTCCCTTTAATAACTTAAAAGCAAGATTCTAGTGCAGTGTCTTCGTTTCACTAATATTAAAATTGCTTAGAACAACAGCATAGTTATATAAACAACGTAGTAAACTATTAAGTCTCTACCCCACAGGCGCGTTTTTATCGCGCGATAATAACGCAAGCGTTATTGCGATATTCGTTTTCAGCACATTTTCTATTAGGACGGCCACGAAGTTATACACTGCTGAGATAATATAGACGCAATAGAAGTAGGACAGGAATCGGGACGCATTATCGCAATAACGCTTAAGTCATTATCGCGCGATTAAAACGCGCCTGTGGGGGAAAGGCTTCACTTTCGAAAAACTTTTGTACGTTACTCATCGCCGAGTATGTAATGTGTATTGTCTAAATCTGTATTTAACAGCATCATAATCGATTTAATGATAGTAATAATGCACTGTTCAAGTATATTGGTAGCCAACCTCCAATATACCTAGAAAGTAGGTACTACAAAACTGTAAAGCACGACCGTGGGCTCTACCGTCAATCAGACGTAAAATTCCTTATATTTTAAACCCAAAATTAAAATTAGTTTCTTCAAATGTATCTGTTTAGAATCACAAGCTGTTACGAAATAAACCTCAACAGATCTATTCAATCAGCATTATTTTAACATCGAAGCGTGGCTATCAATTCGTATGTATCAAAAAATTCTAGAATTCCCACACTCCAGCGCATCTTATTTTTAGATAATCAATGACAGATGACGAAAGAGCGAGCGAGAGGGAGATAGAGCTGTCTCTATAATGGGCGTAATTTATAATAACTTCATTTGCTATTTTGTGTATTGGCGCAGGTCGCATGTGAACGCACAGATTTTCAATAAAACAGACACGTTGGATAAGAGAAAATTACAACATCAAGCAAAAATCTAGTCTTGTTACGCCACTTGGAAAAAACCTGTTTTCATCCTGTACCCTAATTACGTAATACACGATCAATCAGAATCTGAATGGTTTTGAAACAGATTGCTAATCCATTGCTTCATAAGTTAGGAAAATAAATCTGCTCAACAACGTAAATAACGCAATGAATGTTGTTGAACTGTCAAAATGAAACAGATTGGTCGTAATCGTTTACAAAAATATTTTGCGTAATTAGATAGCTGGACTGAGAAAGGCTGATCACAACATGATGTTTTGTAACTATTCATACGGTCATCAGTTATAACCCTATTCGTAAACCATAATGTCTGTCGCTTGTCGCAACAATAGAAAAATGGGACTGACATACGCATTGCGTTATCAATGTCCCTAAAAAAAAAAAAAGAAAAAAAAACAATAGAAAAATATTATGATAGTTCGTTAAACAAGGATAGTCACAAACACATCAACATTTAGCAAGAATTGTTTAGGTGACTGAGAGCTTAACGCGATATAAGTATCAGTAAAACCTGAATGCGAGGAACCGCACTTACCCCTGTTCTGCTGCACCTTTCACAAATTCACATGTATCGCCACTAATGACATAAAATATAATAACAAAACCAAGATGACGCTGGCAGAATAGTCGACATCGGCTCAGTTGCCAAAGAGAAGAAAAGAAAAAAAAAAGTGCAAAAACTTGTATATTAAGTACCTACATTCGATTCTGCAACTACCCTACTATTCGAACAGTAAAGGATTGGTTCATAAAAGTGACGTTTTCCATTATGTTGTCTACTTTTGCTTTCATTACATAATTAAACTTATTATACATTATGCTTACAGTTATTTATAACAGAAATACTTGAATCATTCGAGTTGAATAGCTACAATATTCACAATGAACTTCAAAACAATACACCCTGGAGAAGCAAAAACAAATGAACATCGTTCATTCTTAATTTGAAAATAATAAATTATTTTTATATTCAATAAGCACCATCTAAAATAGGGGAGTCCACAAATATAATCCATCGACAATATTTCATTTAAAACCGATTAAATTGATGCGTTACCGATTTATACATCGATACTATCGTGTAGGGATTAGAGAGTAATAAAATACGTACTCACGAGCATTGCGAAGTAAATCACTCACTATCTCTTCAGATACAGAGCAATAAATTATTTGACGGACTTTATCTGCTCGCGTTTGATCTACAATATGTTTAGTTGTTAAAAGAACGGAACAAAGATCTTTTCTGTTTGTTTTACGCATTGGTAGTTTAATGGTATGGTTTTCTTTAACTTTAGGTATCTTTGAAGCTTTATTTCCCGCTGGACTTTCGGTGATTTGGAGTTGTGTGTCTATTTTTGTGTTTTAGTACAAATAGCGGCTCAGTAAAAGGGTTTGGTTTGCTTTCTTAAATAAATCTATATTGTGCCGCAACCACAATTCAATATTCCAAAGAAGTATTAATAATTATGTTTTCTTATTCAAACAAAATATAAATAAAGAGACTTCTGCTTTCCCTCTTTCTCTAAATATTTAGATAGGCAACTCTATTGAATACCGAGTTCAAGAGACATACATAGAAAATAATAAAAAAGTACAATGAGCAGTGTTTAAATACCTACGAGTCGAACGTGACATAACTTCATTTTTAACAACCAACCTAAACGTTCCGTTTGAGCCACTAAATATGATTACGATTGATTTTATTATCAGGAAAATGTTTATCTTATGCAATTAGCCTGACTTTCAAGGGTTGCAATAAGAAGGTGAAAACGGTCGAGGGTTGTTTTATTCGTAAGCCTCCTCGATGCAACGCTATTGGATGACGCCTACTTTAATTTGTGGATAATATTGATGCTGATTCGCCAAAGTAAAATAGAGTCTGTCGATTTTTCATTTCAGAAGAGTCATTATTGGTGTAATTTCAATATGTAAACGACCGTAACATTGAATAAAACATTCATCGCGTGTTACAGTAAAGTTTATTAGGTCCCAAATAGATTGCTCAGTGGCAGAACATAATTTTATAAATAATTTGATTATATATTTGTTCATAAATCAAATAATAACTCGTAGATTTTTTTTAAACGTCACACTACCGTGTCATCAAGTTGTTGACGACTCCAATAAAATCAGCATGCATCGCCCAGTTGGTCGCTCAACTAATAAAACTTATAAATAAGTATTAAGGCTTAAGGTCTTTGCACCAGCCGAGGTTGGTAAGCCAGATTTACGACTAGATTTAATTCTAATGCATTCACAAATAAATAACAGATATTACCATGGCGTCTGTGCAAAATCTTCCGCGGATGAGGAAACCGGACACCAGTGAAAACAAATCAATCGTATCCAGTCACAGAACAGTATCGATGGATCGATTAAACTTGATAATCACTTGTACAACACTGACTGTTTTAAGTAAACCACTGCGGTATTCCAAACTGTTTCGAGCGCGGAAAATCGATTTTCAAAAAATTTCAAATGTCACTCGCGGTCGCTTAGGCGGGAAAACTGGAGGGCGGTCCGGCCGGCGCACGCGCGGTTGCCACTGAAACTGGCCGCTACGTGCCAACCGATGCCAGCCTACGTCACCACCAACATTTGGCAAACACGCCAACAGTCTAGTCGAACCATTTCGATACACCACAGATTGTTTAAATAGCGGTTCATATTGGTGGTATTGTATTTTGTCGCGTTGTTGGTGTCACAGAGTTGAGCCAACGTTGTTTTGGCTTGAGTTAATGACACATAAAATCGTGTTATTTTGATGTTGGTCTTATAATACAGTTGATATCGATGCTAAACAACGCCTATGAAGGTTTATTTTATACGGAATTGGAGTGAGGACAATGGTCGGGAGCGGTCGCTATCGTCGGGAGCAGTCGCCGCCGTCACTCTGCTAGACGATGGGACGATACGACGTGGATATTTGTGTTGACACGCTTGTCGGCGAGTTCTGTGAAAATGTATCTAAAATAGTATCACAATAATTATCCGTTTGAGAGCAGAGAGAATGGCTAATCACGAAACTGGATCGTAGACGATGAACCTAGTTTCAAGATGACGTCGAAGCTCTGGTTTTCAAGTTATTTAACTGACAAGGGGATTAGTTTCAATCATTCTGGTGGAATCTTCTATTTTAATGACTGTATATTCCACTCAAATTATACAATTCTAGCTAATCGTAACTAATATTGTAAATGCGAGTTTGTTCCACTTTCCTAGCCAAATGGTTTCGTATAAAATCTATTTGATTCCTGTGGATTCATTTTCACACATGGAAAGTTTCGAACAATAGTAAGTTTACATGAAAATATCAGTGTGACCAGGATGTCGTAGGCCAATGTCTAAAAACACTTTATACTAACTTTTTTTCCTACGTTGACTCATGTATTCGCAGGAGTGAGTGCAAGTGGTAAACGTCATTGCAGAAAAACAAGAGGCGTCAAAGAAATAAGAAGACACTTTTGAATTACGCTGCTGAATTCATTTGATTTAAAAAGTACCTATTTTTATAATACCTACCTACGGTTGTCATAATTGAAACTTCAACACTTTCCATAAACAAAATTTCTTTGCAGCTCCTGTAATGCCAAAATCCCACATCAAAGTCCTCTTTGATCCCTCAACCCGAATGATAAAATTAACAAAACCTTTGCTTACTCCCAGTTGATATAATACAACTCTCAGTGATACAAAACATTTGGACGATAATACACAACAACACGACGTGTCCTCGACCGAGGACAGGGCTGACCGTGTCCTCGGCCGAGGACAGGGCCGATGAGATCAGTTTAATTTAAAGTCTTTCAATGTCAATGTAATTTCGGAAGTAAAGATTTAAAGAAGCAGACAGTTATTACTCGTGTTGATGAGAAAAAAATGTGCTCATTTACTGTTTGTTATTCCAAGGTTTATAGCAAGTGTGTTTTGAGTCGTTTTATTTTCTCCAATCCAGAAAACTTAAAGAGTATTGGCAAATTCAGGGGTGTCTGTATCTAGAAAAAGGCAGGATTCAGATTTCCTAGCCAAATATTAGATTCTTTTTAAGCTGAGTCAAAGACCTACATGATTCATGAACATCAACACTGTGTGAGGCGTAAAATCAGGCTACATTCCCCGAAACGCATTTTTTTATTCAGTCACACAATAAAAATAACTTAAGCAGAAATAAGCTTCATCTAAAATCAAACAGAAACAATCTTCATTTAGAAATTCAAGAGAAACGACCTCACAGAAGTTCAGTCCACAGTATTCATTTTTTATATTTTTACAACTTATTTCCTCGCAAGCTGCTTACGCAATACGCTTCTTAAAACTATGTGACATCATCTTCTTTGTCCCAAATGCTAAGAACACTCAATTTATCATTTCAACCATTTTATTTGGGATGATTTAAAAGCCGTCACATTACATTTTCTCTTAAACATAGCAACAAATCTTGGGAACATACTCAAAAAATGTAAGTTGATTGAAATGTTCTGGGAACGCAATGATATAGAACAGAGGTAATTCGGCGAAATGAGAATCACCTCTTCCTCTGTAAATTGAGTTAGTAATGTTCTGATGAAATGATTTTAGTTTACATTGGCTTTGTCTGATCTAGAAACGATAGTGAAACAAACATAGGTACGATTTGTGTAGATTATAGAAAAAATATTTAAAAAAATTAAGAGGTAACCGATCGTCAGCAAAATAATAGAAGGTACCGTGTAGATAATTATATCCAATTAACTACAATAGATTCATAAAGTCAAAGCTATGGAATGCGGTTACTAGAATAGAATACTCTTTAGTACACCATGTTCTTGTTGGACAGAGTGCTTAGGATAAAATTTATTCATGGTCATCATTAATCAGGTAAAACTTCGTCATCATTAATAAGGTAAAACTTTACAAAACCAGCTTACCGTACCTACTCAGCAGTCAAAGAAAATAAAAAAAATACATAGTACCTACCTACCTACGTAGCGTCTTCTAGGGTTTTCTACCTTTTTTACCATTATCGTATTTAATATCACTTTCACTAGATTGTTCATCAATATTGCATTCATCGAAAGCAACACTGTGTTCGAATGTGACGTCAATTTGCTGCTCAGAACCATTAGATCATTAAATTGCCAAGTTTAATTAGCATTTACCGTGTAGTAGTAATACATTCTCAATAGTAGAGTTTCCTCTCCAAGTCTTCGAGTTTTGGATAGACTTTCCTGTTGGAAAATTGAGCAATCTAATCCTATCTTAATCCTAATCCTAACTATGATAATATCCTAACGATTGAATTTGTTTGTTACGCTTTCACGGTAAAAAAAAAGGATTTGGCTGAAATTTGACACATGGGTAGACCATGACCTGGAGAAGGACATATGATTAATTTTATCCCGATATTCCTACGGAATTGAGACTTATGCAGGGGAAACCGCGGGGCGCGGTTAGTAACGAAATAACATTCTGGCGCACCGAAGAGCAGGCTATTACAACCTACCTCCTTCTGCGAAGCAGTTATGTTCGCGAAGGAGGAGGCGGAGCGCGCGAAGGAGATGCAAGCTGCACGCCCTCGCGGCCCTAGTCGCCGCAGGAGACGCCCCGGGCGTCACGAATCGAGAGCCGACTTCCGGCCACCGTAGGCGCGGGCTTGCGGACGGTGAGCAATGGGCAGCTCGCCGTCCGATAAGGACCAGGCCCGTGTCGACGGCGCGTTGTGTTCCACGCGCGCCTCAAAGAGATGTCAGCACCAACCGACGGGGTCGAAAGACCAATGCCTGCTGGGGTTGCGGGTTTGTCCGAAAGGGATAACGCGGCCCCGGCACACAGGCAACGGAAGGAACACGGGTGGGTTTTAGTCAGTAAAAGTCTGACACACCCTCTCGCTCTGCCCAGAGCGGGAGAAGTCATTTGATGATTTCCCATCCTGAAAAAAGAAAAAAAAAAAAAGGCTATTACAACCTGTTAAAATAAAAATATCTCCATTGTTTTTTTTAATATTATCACCCTGAATCACAATCCCGAGAAAAAAATCTTTATGTACTTTTTACAATTAGCAACTAACCCTGGGTTTTCAAATAGGCATGTCAATGGGTTTTCCTTAATTCGAGCGACAACAGCTGCAGTAATGCGATATCTAGGTACTCGAGTACCTAGATATCGCATTGCTGCAGGATGATTCTTAAAGTCGGGGACAGGATGCAACAAGTTTTTTTTTTTTTTCGAAGTTGACTTCGATGAGATATCCAAGATGTTAAATCCTGTTACATCCTGTCTGTGACTTTAAGAATCATGTCTGTGACTTTAAGAATCATGTTCGTGACTATACCTAACTGTCGTTTGCACTGGCGAAACATTCACATAAAAACATGTTGAAAACTCTTTTCTGTCAAACATTGACAGAAAATTGAGATTTCAACATGTTTTTATGTGAATGTTTCGCCAGTGCAAACGTACAGCGCGTGTAGCATGACCACCGTAGAAACGGGTTTTGTCGACGGAAGTATATACAAAATGACAAAATAACAATCACAATCTGTCATTTTGTCTATTGTTCCGTCGTAAAAACCCGTAGAAAACCTGTTTCTACGGTTGACATGCTACGCGTGCTGGAGGTAATTTGTACATGTTTTAGAGAAACTAAATGTAGTTTCTAAAGATTGTAGTAGATAAGTGGAAGAATAACCAAGGCCTTGCGCTGCAGTGGGACTACCTATAGCAATAATGAGAGAAGATAGTTTCACACACTGAAATATATACGTAAACTAACGCCTCGTTCCCATGGGGGTGGGCAGGAACTACACAACAAGTCGCATTTTTCATTATTTGTGGATATATCCATATCCTTCTTAATATACCCTGAGGAAACTCAAAATGAAAATTTCGAGCCTTTCATCTTAATTGAACGAAAAGTGGACATCTTCTAAGTGTAGTAAGGATACATTTCTTATCAAACATAAAGATTGGTTAGAAAGATCCGGAATTGAAATGTTTGTATGTGTGAACCAGCCGTGCCCTTCAGCATCATCGGGGGTTCGTTCTGTAGGGCGACCCCAGAAATCCTTTCATGAGTCATCAAAAAAAACAAAAAGACGGAGAGTAGACGATCTTTTAGGATCGCGAAGTTCAAATGAATGAGTAACAGTAACTGCAGCAGAATTAGCAACACGGAAAGAAGGGCAACGAAGTGTTGCAAAACAAATTCAAAGAGTCGCGGCCGGTGAATGTAAAAAAAAGGTATTTTGAAGAGAGTAGGCGATTGACTCCAGACGAAGCTTTAGCTTGAAAAGTAGACTCTAAATCTACTTCTCACTCGTACAAACAGACTAGAAAGTGGTCAATGAAAGCGGGACATCAAGTGTTTCCATCCTTCTATAGCCTAGGTAAGTCCAAAACTTCGAACGAACATATTTCTGTGACTGAATCTCGAGCTGAGATTAAAGTCAGGCGATTTTAGATAAAACGGCTGAACGATGAGTTGAAGCTTAGTGGGAGGAGTCATTAGAAGTGTGTTATCTCGTTCATATTATACTTTTATTATAAATACCTATACGTTAATTATAAATAAATACCAATTTTACACATATTTATGTTTTTTTTTTAAATACTTTGAGACATTTTTTGTATATGTATATATATATATGGTGCCTTACAGGCATAATAAGTAGGTAGGTAGACTCAGCGAATTAGAGCAATGAGGGATAACACTAAACAAAAATGTAAAATCAGGAGACTACTTCCGCCTTGCATCCACACCTTTTGACGTATAAGTACGCATACAGAACACAGAGCAGCGTAAGACACCTTAAATATACATAAACAATTAAAATAAGTTAAAAATTATTTTGTCTCGCTAGCTTGTACTAAACGAAACACTGTGCGACCCCTTGACAATTCAAAAGTGCCTGTAATTGGCTTATTTGAAATAAATGCTTTGAGTTTGAGTTTGTCTTTTGTAGAGTCGTTACGGGTAGTCTAAAAGTCTGACAACCAGTCTTACCAAGGGGTATCGTATTACCCAGTAACTGGGTTGTGGAGGTCAGATAAGCGCTCCATGTAAAATACTGGTATTCAGCTGCATCAGGTTAGACTGGAAGTCAACCCCAACATAACTGGGAAAAGGTTAGCCAGATGATGATTCTTGGTTTCATATTTCAGTCACAAGATGTTAACTGATACTTCTTAAGATTGAATATATAAGATTCCTGCCCAGCCCTGCGCCGCTCGCTTATATCTACCTTTATATTCCTCAAATAAACATTTTCATCCGTTATAAATAAACATGCACCTCCCGTAATAGAATATTGTTGTTATTATTAGCTTCTTGTTCACGCTACCGTGTAGATATGTCTGCAGTGAGGAAACTTGGACGCTCGGTGAGGAAACTCTTGAGAAAAGTAGTAAAAGGTAGGACGCACCTCTTAGCATTGATTTTTCCCACATGACCTAAAGTGCATATACATTATCATCGGCTTTTCATCATTACACAAAAAAATATTGTAGATAAAAGAAAGATATATATGTCTGAAATACGTTACTGAGTTGACTAATCGAGACGCTATGGCAGTGCCGCCTAGCGGCGCTTGACAGAGTCTACAACATAACGCTCGGACCGGCCGAAGCAAAGCAAACTTCATGGATGCGGTCAAGCAGTGAAGACGTTTAGAAACTGTCTCGCCTTTCGAATAGTTGTGTCACCTACGAGTACAGTGTGTATATTGCTAGTGGTATGAATTTGATCGTGAATTATAATTTGATCTGAACTGCAAACGTTTTTCTATTGCACAATAACTAAAACTTCCCACAGTAAGGCCACAGTAGTTAAAATATGCCACATAATAACGAAAGAGGCACATACCATCATCTGTCATATAGATTATAGTATGCTATGTATTGTAATCGGAAAAAACAAGAACTTTGAAAAAAATTAGCATGTGTTCAAAGCAGTTTGCGTTTTTCTGCAAATGATCCTTGTTAGTTGCTTAATATGATACCAGAGTACCACCCGGAAAGTGTTAATGACACACAGTTTTATACCCGGTCATCGAAGTAGACGTGAAACGTCTACTCGCCAACATTTAAACTGTAAATTTTAGATTTATGAAATGGATGCAATAAATACATCGACACGAACACGTCTGTCTGCTGTTGTAACTTCAAGCACAAACATAAAGCAGCAATACAGATACATGTATATATCCATCTTATCATTTAATTTACTGACACTGATTTCTATTTCATCATCATGCAATATTATGTAATATTATAAATAACATTTCTGTAATCCAGTATCTAATTAATAATTATGTATGACAGTGAAATTTGAAGATCGGATTTCGGCGAGCTATTTCTAAACTCTTGCAACTGTCACAAAAAATGGATTTCTAAAAGAAATTTTCTTCAAAGACATTTAAATATTGCTTGGTAACTAACATTGGGAACAGAAGTCATCGGTTTCTCTTATGATGTAGTTTTATAGGTTTTCTAAAAAGATTATTGAATTTACTTTCATCTTCACAAATAGAAAAGATCATGAACATAATCATTTTCACTGTCTATTACCTACTTTTATATCAATTTTATTATTTCTTCTTACAAGAATCAACGATTACAGTCTGATTCAAAAAGTTTAAATTTGTATTTCGATGACATTTCGACGACAGATGACCAATCTCTTAGTGAGTCTTAGAATCTTTCGCGGTCGAAGTTTTCAGATCTATCACATATATACATCATAAGTCTGATATTATTTCAACTGGGTATACTGTTATTCAAGAGAAGGTTTATTTGTACAATAAAACAATGCACATTTGGCATCCTGCGTCCGTATGAAGAGATCAAACGTCATGCACCGTTAAATTCGTTTTGATGTGGTTTAAGTACTTGCAGCTTTTTACTGAAATCTATAAAATGGGTGTAAATAAAATGCATTCAATAAATTTGAAGAAATACCTAAATGATTGCCTTTTACGAATACTACCGATTCGTGCACGTCAGTGGCCGGCAAACTGCGGCTCGCGAGCCACATGCGGCTTTTTGGACTATAGAGTGCGGCTATAGCTGTACAAATGCCGAGGAGTGTGAGCGTAGATACGCGCGGGAGTCGAGGTTTCGGTTATTAAGCAAGTTATCAAGTTTTATTTAAAACGCAAACTATGTTTCAAAGATTTATTCACCAAAAAATAATAGCACTCGCAAGTTAATCGTTTACAACACCTTTCAAAGTTCTACCAAGGTTAACTTGTTAATAAGTAAGATGCCTTCATCATATTATTATCAGCCGGTATGATGATGATGAAGGCATCTTACTTATTAGCAAGTATATTTTAGGAAGCGTTGTGGAGTGAAAGAGGATGGGAGTGTTCAGGATTAGGAAAGTGTATTGAGACAGTTTGGACACACAGAAAGGTTCGACTCTCATAAGACATCTTAGTCGTCATAGTACTGATATTTGGCTGTATTGAGTTTGGGTCATAAGTGTAGGTGTTTATTCGTATAATATAGACCTACAATAATGACCTAAGCGAATCGGTGAATGATCTAAAAGACCTTTTTAAAGCTTTTTAATTTAAACTAAAGTACAGTTCGTTGGTACAGATGTTATGATTAAATTCAAAAGCTTTTCAACGGAGTGAAGATCATACTAACCAGATGAGCGTGATTATGGCCAAAAGTTCGGTAAAGAACAGAATATTATTGTTTTCCTTCAATGAAAAACAGCAAACTTTATCTACAATCAACTCACGTTAAGGTAACCACTATGACATGAAAATCTCTCTGAGTCTATTACAATTCATAAATACAATGAATTATTTGAAGACTCTAGACGCTAGACGTTAATTAATAAACATCAAAAGCTATCTAGCAGTGGCTGCCCAGTGGTAACGGCCCCGACTTACCGAGTTGTAGGTCATGGGTTCAAACCCAGGCAGGCGCTTTACTTTGTGTAAATAATTTCATTACCACTGCTCTCAAAACAGTGAAGGAAAACATCGTGAGGAAACCGGCATGTCCTAGAACCAAAAATTCGAAGACATGTGACATCTACCAACCTGCACTGGGCTCGCGTGGAGGATAACAGCCCACTCCCTTTCGAAGAGAGGAGGCCTGTGTCCTAGCAGTGGGAATATTATAGGCTAATTATCGTTACGCTTAAAAGCTATCTTAAAATAGAACCACAACCCCTCAAGACTAGTCCTGACTCAGAAATTAAATAAAGACCACGACTTAACACCAAAAAGATCAAATGACACGCTAGGCCAATGACAGATAAGAAGAGCAAAACAAACGAACATGACGCGGTCGGCGCGGGCGCATCGTGTCTCATATGTGAACTGACAATGGAAGTGAAGTTGGCAACAGTCCAGAACAATTAACTCAGCTGTGTCCAGACTCTGGACTGTAGCTTAAGAGCTAGGGAGGCAGGTACCTCCGCTTTCTGACAGTGATGCATTTTTTCTTTTGGATAACGCAAAGCCTATAAAAGAAGAACCACACTGATAAGCTTTTTCTCCTTCTTCTTCGTCATTCCCTCAAAGCTGCGGATCGCGACCATATACGACGCCTCCAAGTTATGCGGTCTGCCACAGTGTTGACCGCTCGGTAATTGCTGCCCCCAACAGCCTTCTTGGCCGCGTCTGACCAACTAAGCTTACGTATCATTATAGAAAAAACTCTACCTGCAGTTTCAGGGTACGCTGATAATTAACGTGGCATTTAAAAGACTTCTACTCTATAAAATATTAGGTCATGTCGTGATAAAAGGTTAGCCAGTCAATCAGCATGAGTAAATGCGGGACTTACAGTCAAATCCAGTGGCGACGTAGCATGGGTTGGCACCCGGGGCGGTTTTCTATTGAGCACCCCCAAAACAAAACAAAACAACAAATACTAAACGTGCTTACGCGATTTTGCTTAAGTATTCGATCACATTATCACTAACTATTCTTCCTTTTCAATAGACTATATGGAAGGATTGGTATGTCGCAGTTGGCTCATTGTGCATCGTAATTAAGATTTTATAAATTTTGAGAAACTTCTTTCACAAGAAACCACCGAAACACAAATAGTAAAAAAAAAATCTTATGCAGCGCTAGACCCGGAATAGACTCAGAATAGTCCCATTTTACATTGAATTTCAGGTGCTCCAATGGACCGCTTCTTGGAAAGAAATGCTGATGGCTTCCAAGTGGCGCCTCGGTCATAAAATCTCCAGAATAATGTCCCCTGCAGAAAATTCCTCATAAACGTTCGGACAACCGTATCTTTAGTTTTTAAATCAATGTGTGCGAGTGAGTTGTCACCACGTTGTCACCCCTTGGTGATTGGCACCCGGGGCACCATTACGCCGCCACTGGTCAAATCAGTGAGTCAGTAAGCCGTGCCAACTGCCCAGGTCGGATGCTTGGACCTCTCGGATGATCAAACCATATTCGTATATCTGGATTTGTAGTAGATATTGCTCACAGGCTCCCCGACAATCCCCAAAATACATAAACACGTGGCTCAAGCATCCCTTTGTCAGATAATTCCTTGTTTTCAAACAAATACAATACATTTTCTACATCTTTAAGTCTTCAACAATATCCCCTTTTTCTCAAAACTCGTAACTTTCTGTTTATTGTGCGTTGAAAGATAGATTTTTTTCGACACCATTTTATTTTTTGCAAGATCCGTTGTTAACATGGCTTAGCTTTGCACTTTTGATGTTTCACTCGGGGATCGTAAACGTCAATTTATCAGTAAGGATCATTAATATGACTCTTAAACTCGAATATCAAAGAAAAATAGTAAAAGGAGATGAAAAGCTTTTTTAACCACGTGTAAATGAGGTGAATCTCTTGGAAAATGGAACTTAAATGCATTTTATACAGTGTGAACAAGTATCATATGAATTAATTATCGCAAGACAGAACAAATCGCTGGTAAGCCATTCAAATCCGTTTTACGTAAACTCGTTGTGATAATTTTAACAGCTCTTTATGTATCGCCCACTCGCTTTTACTCAAATGCAGTGCCTATTATAACAAAGAGATTTGTTTTAATCTTACCAGTGAATGTTTAATTAAGGGTAGGTACGTAATCCATAAACCGTGGTTGAATGACGAGATATACCACGTTACATAGATAATAACCCGCGGTCCGCACGATAATCTGCCTCGTCGAAATTTTCCAGGTCAGTGCGTCCATTATTGACTACTGTTTATTTATTGCAGATATTAGATACAACTTATTGCTTATACATTAACGAGATTTGTAAAGCAACAACAAATCCGTCTATAGCCTACAAGCGTAGCAATTTGCTACGACAAATCTACGGATAGTTGCTACGAACCGTAAATATGTCGTAGCTAGGGCCTACGAACCTATCAATAGCTCATGCGCTCCTGGTACACACACTGTCTAATAAGAATTTATTTATAACAGTAATTTCAGCATTTTAATATGTTAAAATGCTGAAATTACTGTTACAAATAAATTCTTGAGTGTATGAAACACTCAAGAATTTATTTGTAACAATGAAAATGTAAACACGATCATCAATTTTAGATTATATTATTTTTATTTACTGCACAAAAAGATTTCTACTTTCGCCTTTTGTGAAACCCAGCTTCGACAAAAGACGAAAATGCTTTAGTTGGAACTTATAATGGTCGTATGTCATGCATGCTATACAAATTCAACTTTAATTAATTGAAACAATCATTTATTCTACTGGCTTAAAATAATGTATTGTTAAAAACAAAGGTATACAATAAAATATAATAGATACAAAATAGAAAATACCACTTCACTTAAAAATTTAAACTAAGCAAATATCTAATAAACTTCCAAAAACCAATGTTTACCAGCCGATAAGAAAGTAAAGTTAAAATTATTCACTTTCTCTTATTAACACATTATTAATTTATTGTTTAAATGGCTTTATCGTTTAAAACCTTGCATGAAGTTGTTATGAGAGTTCCACTGAATATTTCGACGTAAAGTATCTTCAGTCCAGTGAAACTCGTCAGTATACTTAGCTTGCCACCAATTTTATACAAACAGAAACTAGATGGACAAGCATTTCTTTCACATTTCCAAACGGACAGACATGCGAAGTCGCACCATTAGGGGTTCGTTTTTTATCATTTTGGCACAGAACCCTAAAAAGACGGTCATACAGGACAGTCCGAAACTACGTCCCAGCACCAATTTTTTTTCTAAAACTCTACTCTTAACGGCCGCAAACCTCTTATTACTATTTTTTCTTTTCTAGAAAAACTAAGAAGGTAATATTATACTTTAATACAGCCTCTCTCCATCAAAGGGTGCTCCATCCAACTCAGGTTGCCTCTCTCCCTCAGGGGGCAAGCCCCACCTTGGTCGGCAGCCGTTGTGCGCATAGTACCGCGGGATGCGATCGTCGCGGATCATCTCGTACGCTAACCTAGCTATGGCTCCCTGGTAGTCACTGATGCCGGTGTGCCATACTTGTGGGCGGACGTAACCGTATGCTGTAAAAATATTATAAAGGAATATTGTTATTTTGGCAGTAGACTGGGACTAGTGAAAGCCTGCGTGACGCAGTACAGTGCTAAGTGGTGGGATGTGTTCTGCCAATGGAGATTGTAGATCAAAATAAATATGAAACTGTAGGTACACTTTAGTACCTTGAAAAAGGAAGAGAGCTTGATCATCTGATCTACCACGCAAAAATCCTAGTGAATCGTGATCAAAAGTCATCATGCTGAAGTGCACAATTCGTTTTTCGGAACATCTTTCTCAAACCAGTCAATAATAACGTACCGGAAATCATCTATAGTACCACGATAATGCATCCAAGTGTGTCGTGAACCGGGCCTACACTTAAGCCCTTGTTGACACGGCATCAACATACGAGGTGAATCAAAAAGTTCTTAGAATTGCATATATATAAAAGCTTTTTGGGAGAAATTCGATATTCAAATTAAAGAGTGTCAATCACACAATATTTATGAAAACTGTCACTTGTTTTTGTCAGTTCGTTCGCACGTAATAAATTGTTTTGTGCAACGAGTTACAAAAACCCAAAATTATGGATAAAAGTGAGTTACGTGCGGTGATAAAATATATCAGTTTGAAAAAAATTTCTACGAAGGAATTTTTTTCGGACATTCAGCAGACATTAGGGGATGATGCTGTACCCTATTCTACGGTTGCGTACTGGGTGGGTAGCTGAATTTAAAAGAGGTAGATCAAGCTGTAAAGATGACCCGCGTTCTGGGCGCTTTCAACCTCCGTTACGGAAGAAAATGTCAAAAAGGTTGAGAATCTGGTTTTGAAAGACAGAAGAATAATTATAAAACATATAGCTGAAATCCTAAAGATATCATTTGGTAGCGTTCAATCCATTTTAATTGATTCACTTGGGTTCAAAAAAGTGTCGGCAAGATGGGTGCCACGAATGTTAACCGACGAAAACAAAAAACGACGTTTGGAAATGTCTAAGCGTAATCTCGAAATGTTCCAGCGTGATTCGGATAATTTTTACCGTCGCCTTGTCACCATGGATGAAACGTGGGTCCACCATTTCGATCCTGAAACTAAGAGACAAAGCATGTCTTGGAAACGACCATCCTCTCCATCCATTAAGAAATTTCGAGTTGCTCCTACCGCTGGCAAAGTTCTAGCCTCAGTGTTCTGGGATAGTGAAGGAATCCTTTTTATTGATTACATGCCAAAAGGCCAGACGATTACTGGACCCTATTATGCAAATTTAATCCCGAAAGTGCGTGAAGCGATTAAAGATAAACGTCATGGAAAACTTTCGTTGGGCGTGTTGTTTCTTCAAGATAACGCTCCTACTCATCGATCGGAAGTTGCGCTCAACTTAATCCGCTGTGCTGGCTTCAATCTCCTTGACCACCCACCATATTCTCCGGACTTAGCCGGTTAAAAGAGGATATTCGTGGAACAAAATTTTACGTTAAGGACGCGGTTATGGCTGCCGTAGAGGAATTTTTCGAGAGTCAAGAAAAACATTTTTTTTCACAAGGAATAAGGAAGTTAGAAACGCGTTATTCTAAATGCATTGCATTGGAGGGAGATTATGTAGAAAAATAAAATATTTATGTTTACATCTTTGCATTTTTTTATATTGATTCCAAGAATTTTTTGATGCACACTCGTTATATAGCCGCCAGTGATAAAACAGTGGCTGTAGGGACTGCTACACTCTTGCTATATTGCTCAGACACCGAGCAATAACAACGACAAAGAGACACAAGGTATTACAATATTCAAACGTAGAGAGACCAAGAAAACAAAAGCAAAGGACCACTGTATAATATACTCTTTACTTTACTACTTTTCATACTTACAAATTACTAAGCTACTTTCTACTAGACGCTACAATCTAAATAATTCATCCACGAGTCAAATAAATCTTATTATATCCAAAACACACTCTCAGAATATCGTTAACAAAATGAAAACATCAAATAATTAGTAAAACAAACATTGTAAAAGGAAGTGCGCTGGAATTAGCCGCGTGTTGTGTTAACAAAAATATCAGAGCATGTGTTGTTTGTTTGTTAATAACAATTATATACTCACTTGCGTCAATGGTCCGTCCGTTTGAAAAACAAAACATTTTGTTACACTTTGTATATTACGCATTCTTTACAGATCAGATAATAAGGGAGAAAATATCTTACAACTATTCCCAATCAACTCGGACTTTTGCAATTAATTGTTGATGAACACGATCTTCAATAACTAGACGAAAATTATACATCGTCAAGAATATTATCTTCTAAGTTGGTAGGATAAATTAAATGTCTAAAAACCTTATAGTGCCTTAAGCCATGATCTTGAGCTTTGGCTACAAACACGAACGAAATGACATTTTAAATAGTTTGCTCAATTTACCTAAACATCATTTTTAATGCTTATTACGTAGCTTTTATAACGACTTCGAATCACGTCTGACATTGAAACTTTGTTAAACTTATTTATTTACTTCTGCCAAGACAGCTTTCTCACGACTTTTGTTATTTCCAACATATAATGCTAACAGAAGTTTACGTATAAAAAATATTTAATCATTTGGAGCTTAGTGCGGATACCACCAATTAAATTGAACGCGTTCAGCACATCTAAACGCGTTCAAGAGCTGTCAGTGTACAATATTCCCTAAGAATTTTGACACTGACGGCTCTTGAACGTGTTTTAGAAATGCTGATCGCGTTCAATTTCATTGGCGTCTCGCGTCGATATCACCGCGATAACGCATCGCGTTAGCGACGCGACACAAGAGAGTATTTTCTGTGTCGCGGCGCGACAGGTTGCTGCTGTGTGTAATGTCGCACGCGTTTTCATAGAAATTGTTCTACGAATATAATATCACAGAATCGCGTCGCGTGACTGTCAGGCCAATCTGTACGACCCTAAATAAGTTCGACCTCGCTTGGTTTATTTTATGTCTATAAATGCCAGTATTTTGTTTTTGGCAAATGGCTCCCTACTTTCTTTTTACCTCTCTCTGTCCAGAGCTACCGAGGGCCAATGGCTCCAGTTAATATTTCACCGTTTTCTAAAAAAGGTTTTCTATACTTATCCTACATAGACGACGTGTCAATACAAATAATCTATGTTCTATAACTAATCAAATCCTTTAACATCGACCTTGTGACATAGATGTGTGCATGCTATTATAAACCTTAAGGTGGTAAACATTTTCAGACCGCGACTGTACATTAGTAATATTAGGTATTATCTACCTGCTTTACACATTAGTTTCTAAAACAATAGTGGGTAAGTATTATCTAATTAATGCACTTAATTACAACCTCATATTTACAAGAATGTTTCTCTATTTTGCGACACTATTAAAATACATTACCTATTCTATGACTTTTTAATCTTATCAAAATAGTTAAAAGCGTTTATCCTAAAAGTTGGCAACGTCGCAAATAGCTATCTAATATTTACCTGTTTTGATTAATTTGGTATATGAAATGTGGCTAACTAGTGAACTAAAATATTGATTATGAAACACTTATACCGACGACAATCTAAGAAGCCCGATTTGACGTTTCTCATTATACATGCCGCGATAGCTTTGAATGAACGTCTACGTAAGAAATCGATATATCAAATTCATTATCCTAATGAATCACCATGTTATCTATACACTATAACAATGAGTATCATTTGTAAGCACCAAAATTTCACTTTATATTGGAAAAACGCAGTCAAAAACATTCGTTGATTCATATTCCGACCGAACGTTATTACAATGTCATGTCTTTGGGTTCATTGCTGTAGTGTTGTGACCGTTTTAAGTCGTTTTTTCACCGAATAAAATCGATGTACTGAAAAATCGATAAGTAGTTTTACAAACATTACATTAAGAAAAGAGAAAAACGTATAATGACTGTATTATTGAATGATAAAACCTAAAAAAACAAAATCAATCGAAAGAAAATTATAACGAAAGACTTTAGAAGAAATGTACATTCTGACAATATGATGGAAAATGAATTTATTATTATGCTAACCGACGTAGACAGTTCAAATGATGATATATAATTTTTCTGGATAATCCGAAGTGACGACATTGAATATTTTTTTTGCAAAAGTGAATTTATATATTTACACGTCGTGATCATGATGATGACGTGTAATAATAGATATGCCTCGAGAATCAGTTTTAAGCAATGTAGGTAAATTATCGATTACAAACTCTAAGTATGATAAATCGATATGTCTAAAGAGTCGGTTATTAAAGCAACCGATATTTTTTTCCTGTCACTACACAAAATATTTTAATAGGTGTCAAACCGGGCTTCTTAGATTGTCACACGTTTCGTTTTAGATTTAAAAAAAGTATTTGGAAACTTTCCAAATGCCTTTTTTACACCTAAAACGGTTGCAACATCAAATTCAATGTTATAATTGCAATTCATTATTAATATTCTAATTCGCTAGTTAGCCACATTTCATTTTTTACAGTAATATTGCCAAATTAATCAAAACAGCGAAATATTTGACATCTATTTTCGACGTTGCCCACTTTCAGAATAAACGCTCTTAACAATATTTACAAATGAACTTTGTCAACGACACTTCGTCAAAATGACACGCCAGCTCTGCTCCCCTTATAACGAAAAAGCTAAAGAAATCTAGAAACGGAAACCTCTTTTAAATCCAACTAACCCCTCAAATGTGTCGGCAGCGGCTGCAGTGTGGGTTTGTCCTTGTCATACTCATACAGTTCCTTGGCCACTTTCATGAGCTCCGTGTCTTTCATGGCCAGTTTCTGGGGTTGTGGTGGTAACGCCAACACTTCATCTTTTTTCTCGAGCAGCTCGCTACACGGTCGGAGCTTCTTAACACGAGGTACGAAGGGACGGTTCTTGAAGTCTGGAGGAGAAAGAAAGACAGGCTAACTTTTATTTGGCAACAGTTCGGCTCATGAAACACAGAGTACAAATAAAAAATGTTAAATGTTTTAACAACAAAAGTGTGTGGCTCACGGCAGCGCCAAAAAGGATCGTTTTTATTATAAATTTTTTGAAGTAAGACGGAGTCGAGGTTTCCTGCTTCGCTGGGCTACTATTTCTGTCTGCAGGGCTTAAAGAAACCTCTGACCTAACAAAGGAACCTAACCTCTTCGAACATTACCTGTCCGTGTCGGTGTGCCATGAGAACAGACCATAATTAAAGTAAAAGCGTCAGAGTAGGCCGCGAAATTCAAATTTTCTTAAGTTTTTTTGCAATTTGCAGGTCAGTATCAGGTTGTATGTTGATCTAAATATACGAAGTCGCCGACGCAGGAATTACGTGACACTGCTACAGGAAGTTGCCGACGTTGCAAATTACACCAATGCCAATATAACCTGACAACATCAGATCCCCGGTGCAATGTTAACGTTAATCGAACAACCGATAGCGCAAACTAGTTACCTATAATTATTATGATGATTTTTGTAAGAAGATTCATTCTATATTCCTACTTCGAGTCCTTGTATTATAGTTAGCTGGATTTAATTCCCAATTCCCACTTCGAGTTGGAATGAGTCCTCGTAGGATAATTGAAGTTAAATTTTATTAATTTCATTAATGTTTTAAAATTTATATTGGTTTTCTTTCCGATCTTCCGGCTGTGGTAACCGTAATCCGGGCGTGTCAAATATTTATTTATATAATTCTATAAATATTGATATTTATAGAATTATATAAATAAATAATCAATACAACTCTCGTAAGTTCATATTACCCTATTGAAAGACTATTTCAGCAAATCATGTCATTTGAGGCCAAAGAATTATAATTATTAGAATCAGCAATACAACATTGCTGATTCTAATAATTATAATTCTGTAAAGATAACGGCCGCGAATCATATTTTAACCAACATACAACCTGACACTGACATGCAAATTGCAAAAAACGTAAGAAAATTTGAATTTCGCGGACTACCTTGACGCTTTTACATTAATAGGGATGATGACTAAAAAATTTTTTTTAGTCCTTCTTTGAGTTTATAAAAAAATATTAGACACGTATTTTTTCTTTTTTTACGTAATCTAAAGATTACGGCGATACATTAAGGTAAAATGTGCCATGACGTCACGAGTATGTAGATTTTATACATGGTAGTGACATAGCGGCCCCCACTCCCCGACTTAAAATTTGTTTTATCTAAGTATTTTATTATTAATATGATAAAGCAAAAAATACGTGTCTAATATTTTTTAATTATCTGATTGACGGACTAATTAGAATTTAATTTTTTTTACCCAGGCATCATCCCTATTAAGGTGTGTTCTCATGGCACACCGACACGGACAGGTAAGGTTCAAAGCGGTTAGGTTCTTTTGTTAGGTAAGAGGTTTCTTTAAGCCCTGCAGACAGAATAAGGAGCCCAGCGAAGCAGGAAACGTCGTTGAATTTCGCGAGCCACCTTAGCGCATCCATCTTAAGTAAGCATTACGTAAGGCAGTAAGTAATGCCATGGTAATAAAGTTATGTTAAGTTACCTTCTGTATGATGAGCACAGTAGGAATTGTAATAGGTGGACTGTCCTCGGATGCTCTTCATCGTCTCCTTGATGAACGCTTTGACCTCGTCGTCTGTCCATTCTTTCTATTATAGTGACAAACTAAAGGTGTTATTCAAATAAATATAAAGAACTAAACATAGACTATTCTAGACTCGTTTGCCACTTCTAGCTACAGTGCCCCCATAACCAGAGAGGTTATGCTTAAGATCATGGTTGGCAGTTGGATACTTATCTTTGTAATATGCTCAATATAAAGATTCTGATTAAATCCTAGTCACAAACTTACATCTTGTGTCCCAACTTTTGGGTCCAGCCATTTTCCTTCGAATTTTGCCCATCTAAGTTCTGGTCGACACCTGAAGGAATGAAATAAAATCCCTATAGGCATTTATTAAGGGCTTAAAAAGGGTCGGGCCGCATGTATGGATTTAGAACGATGCACACGAAGTAGTTTAGGTACACACACTGCGATACCTACACAAACGTTAACAATGCCGTAAAAAGTACAAAGTTATCGTCCATATAATTAATAGTGAGGTACCTAAAAGGTGTGCAAATAGTCTCAAAAAGGAACATACAACGGAGACGGACATTGAGGCGGAAAATACGTAGATAGGTAACTCCTAAGAATAGTCCTATTTAATAAGCTGGGGTGGCAAAACTGCAGTTAACTGCCAGGCTCATAAGAGAATTAAGTTAAGTAGACATTATAAATATTTGATGGCAGCGTTGAGAGGCTAAGTAGTTAAAATCATAAACATGGTACTTTAGGCTAAATGCCCAAGGGAGAATTTCGTCAACAAAACTGAACGCGATCAGCACATCTAATCGCGTTTCATTTGTGAAATTCGTCCTAAATAGGTATATTGCTTGTCAGTATATTATCACAAAACTAGCAACATACAGACTTGGCAACTTAGGATAGAACTAAAAACCACACTTTTGAGCGCAATCGTATTTTGTCAAAACTTACATTTTTGTTTTCCTAATGGGTTGCTGTCGGTACTCGTCGAAATATTCCGTTAGAAACGACATGATACACTCTTTAATTTATATTTTTATCAAAACTTTCGCAAGAATTATCCAAAAGTTATTTACAAATTCCTGACGTCAATCCAAAGAGTATAATAATTAACGTCAATCTCAAAGAATTAAAAAAAGTTTCGATACATGGAGAATTTGAAAGAAGGTTTTACGTTAGTTCTCCTGCAGGTCGTAGGTTTTCTAATCAACTGAACATAAGCTTGTAATTTTTCTTTGTAAGTTTCTTTCATAATAAGGTTAGAGTTATTGCGGTTTTGCATGTTGAGCTCGACTTTTTTATGGGGTCGCCAACGGTTTGACTTTGATTCAAAGTAACTTTTACAAACAATAAAATTATTTTTCTTTTCAACTTTTATGTTTTTTTAGAACATACATAAACGTTAACCTTAATCATTTGTAAAGCGAAAGAAAAACAACATTAAAAATTGTTTAGCATAATTTATTATTCTGGATATTATGAGTTACGATCATTATAAAACGCTCAATCACTCGCCACAACCGTCACGATTCTTGTCCTCTCAGGGTATGACAGAGAGTAGCAGAGACAAGTCCAGACTTTCAGAGTATTGTAAGTCCTCGTGATAAATTGCTTAACCACTTTTTCCAGTAAATTAAAACTTAACTAACGTTGAAACTATCTGGGGACATGGCGGCACCCCCTTAAAGGGAGGCGCAAGTCTGTATATATAAAAAATCTTTAGGGTACTTCCCGAAGTCTTAGAAAGCTGAAATTAGGTAGATATGCAGGCATAAATGAATATTCAGGCTGGGATTTGCACACACAACAACAAAACCGGTCAAGTGCGAGTCGGACTCGCACGTGAAGGGTTCCGTACCGCCGTACAATATTTAGTAAATAAATGAAAATACAAAACATTAATATTATTATTTTTCATATTAAATAAAAATAGCAAAGAGAAATTTATATGATACTATGAATCACAAAGTTATTTTTTATAGTTGCAGGAAATCACCCACATTTAAATAAAATATTCGGCAATTATAAACGGTGTTGTTAGTATTTGTCGGTTATATACAATATCAATCAATCTGCCTAGCCTTTTTCCAACGGGTTGGCTTCCAGTCTAACCGGATGCAGCTGAATACCGGTATTTTACATGTAGCGACTGCCTATCTGACCTCCACAACCCAATGGTTATATACAATATATGGACATGATATACAGAAGTTCTAAATTCCTAACTTGTTTTGTTGTTGAGATAGAGCTCGTACAAAAATGGTCTAAAACTGACAACTTCTATTGCAACTTATTTCTTCATTTTTGGAAATAAAATAAAAATATATTTGTGCCATGCCAGGGCTAGATTTTTTTTTCGAAATCTTTTGTTTATTGTATGGAGCCCCCCCCCCCTTAATTATTAACTATATTTAAAATTTATATAGCGGCAATAGACATACATAATCTGTGAAATTTTCAACTGTCTATCTAGTACTGTACATGAGATACTAGTACTGCTCACTGACAGAACAAATAAATGATCTCTTTATCTTTTACAGACAGACAGTGGAGGCTTAGTAATAGGGCTTCGGGTACGGAACCCTAAAAATAAAGATTTTTTTAAATTTAACCATCCAACCCCCTTCTACAAACCTTACATCTTGATCAAAATGTATGGCTTGGTTATTCCATTGAACTATTGCATGATACAACATAAATATCAGTAAAGTTAGGGGCTTGGCTCTACGAGATTAACTATAACATTAACAACGGTAAGCAACAGGCAAACCACGAGGTTTTCTGACCCCTGATCACGAGCTCAGGGGTCAGGAAAACCATTTTAGCTGAAATTCAAATAACATAGACGCATGGTCTAATAAAACAAGGTCTGGCATTCCGGGACTAACACATGCTTACGTCACGCGTCACTATCCATTTGCCACTCTATTGCAACAAAACACGATTAAGGAAAGATTTTCAGCCACCATTCTGATAAAAAATATGTACAAAGCAGTTTCATGTGTCTAATCAAACGAAACAATTCAATTTAAACATAAACCAACGTAATTGTTAATTAAAACCTCATTGTTTTATCGGATTCGCACAGGTAATAAAGATGGCTGGGGAGTTATTATTACAAACTTCTGGTAACACAGATGACATGACGTAGACTTGTGTTACCCACGTGACCACTGTGTTTCGGAATGCGATATTATACCATGCATAGACGCAATCCCAAATTCGAACGGATGTTACTATTACCTTACAGATAAACACAGGACATGTCGTGTAGGAGTTTCAATAGTCCTGTGCAGTATACCTTATCGTCGCCATGCAGTGAAAGCCTCGTCATCACCATTCTTCTGCCCTTATCACAATATATTTGTGGTCTGCGCACATGTACCTTTCTTCCACACTTCTCTATTAGCTGTCACTTACACTTGTTTGTAACTTACCTACTTTATAACAAATATGCACAGCTGTAAGATGCATCTAATACCTTCTATTGCTATTAAACCTCGGAGAACGTCAATGGCTGCCATTTTTCTGACAGTTTTTATCTTCCCCTGTAATATTATGTTTATTGCAATCCCGTGTTTTTCAATGCCTTCAAACTTCCAGTCCTACTTCATCCATGCAGGAATAGATGCCGTATCCTGCTTATGAGCAGTTCCTTTCACGTCCCATATAAAATGACGTGTAAAAACAGTGACATGGCCCCGCGGCGTGATCGTCGAATCATGGCGGTTTTGCGTGACGTATTCGTGAAAACATGCGTAACCACAGCGTGATGCGCGATCTATAACCGTCGAGCCAGCGAGGCGCCTACTACGCGACCTCTGTGTGCCTTGTAGGGTTACAAGGCACACAGAGGTCGCGTAGTAGGCGATTACAATTATCTATCTGCTTGCCTCCTACTTACTTTAGCCCGCTTTTTTAATTGCAGTGGCCACTTTCTTACGAACTTCATACTCTACTGAACAGTCCTCAATAGACTATTCGTCAAAATAGCCCCCAGTATATGAAATACGGACCAAATCCTAGTACAGTATAGATAACCACACGTCACTGTTCACACTGCTGAAACACAGGCCTCCTCTCTTCGAGAAGGAGTGGGCTGTAATCTACCACGCGTGCCCAGTGCGGGTTGGTAGATGTCACATTATGTCTTCGAATTTTTGGTTCTAGGACATGCCGGTTTCCTCACAATGTTTTCCTTGACCGTTTTGAGAGCAGTGGTGATAAAAAATTTTATACAAAGTAATACGCCTGCCTGGGTTCGAAGCCACGACCTACAACTCGTAAGCCGGGGCCGTTAGCTAGAGCCACCACTGCTATTTGGTTTAAACTGTCATAATTTTCGGGTTTTGGATTTGTAAACAGCGTTTAAGGACATTATGCCTTCAATAACATTGATTAATGTTCAATTCGCCACGGAAGCGTATCCGATGGTCGTGAATAGATATATACTGGTCACTGTAATAAACCTTAAACTAGGTTCAACTTCTTCCACTCGAGTAGAGGAATGGTGAACTAGAAGAAATCAGGTATCCTTCATTCTTCACCTGATAGGAAAAAAACCTTGCTTCTAAACCCAGCCTGAAGTTGCGATCCCCTTCCTTGTCGCGACCTTTCATCGGCTCACGATTTTTATGCTCGCTCGCTACTTCGGGTGGCGTGACCAGCCGGCTTAAATCACGAGATCGCGCTATTTTTAGACCGTACACTTTGTCGTAAAATCGTATTTGCAAACCGAAGCATATTGAAGGTCAGCATCGATCAAAATAATGTATGTTCCGTTCAATTTGTCGGGTCTTCGTGTCGCTTTGAGTGAGGAACTGTTTGAGGGTGAGACCGGTGATTTGTATATTGTAGGACACATCATAACATCACGCCTGGAGGCATCATCCCTGAGGGGGCGGCACAAGTGTATTAGTGTAACTGTACATACATCCTGTATTATGTAATGGTTTTGTTTGCTGCTATCATCATTCTCCTGCCCTTAGGCTGCCTGTCCAGTGGAGCGGAGAGAAGAAGAGTGGAGCGGCGGAGTGCCAATATTAACCAATGGAATTGCTTAAAACCTTCCGTTCCACTTCAGTGGACAGGATTGGCGAACTAGTTTAAAAATTCATACAAAACCGGGAAGCGGAGAGGGGAAGCGAAGCGGAGAGGGGAAGCGAAGCGGAGAAATGGAGCGGACAAGTAAAGCGGGGAATTATTACTCGTCGCGTGAACTCGGTCTAGCTCCGCACAGTCCGCAGCACCGCTCCGCTACCTCGCTCCGCACAGTCCGTAACTCCGCTCCGCTACCTCGCTCCGCATCAATGGACAGACACTGTCCGCAACTCCGCTCCTCTCCGCTGCCTCGCTCCGCTTCAATGGACAGACACTGTCCGCAACTCCGCTCCTCTCCGCTGCCTCACTCCACTTCAATGGACAGTCACTGTCCGCAACTCCGCTCTTCTCCGCTGCCTCGCTCCGCTTCAATGGACAGGCAGCCTTATCCTAATATATGTGGTCGGCACAACATGTCCCTTTCTCCCACACTTCTCTATCAGTCGTCAACTCGACAGTCACTAGCTACCCATATCATCTTTCACACGGCCATCCATCGTTTGTTTGTTCTTACTAACTTTCTCCAGCTTGCAGCTGAAAATATTAAATATTGATGAAAACAGTAATCAGGAATGTTTTCTTCATCAAAGTACGCATAAAGAAAAAAAAAATATAATAATCTGCTGGCGATACAAATTCCCTGCGGAGGGAAACGTACCCGCAACCATGAAATTGCTGCAGATTAGTAGTAATCGTTTACGAATATGTGTTGCGTAATTAGGTATCCTCATACATTTTCTATAGGTTTAAATACATTCAGAGCACGGCAGAAATGCTGCGCAGCAGTATCGCCCTGCCGCCGCGGCAGACCAGTAGTGCGGCGTTCATCACAGCGATAACACGTGAATGTTGACAACTGCTGTTAAGAAGTAAACCACGAACAGCACGGCCGCGCCGCGCTGCTCGCCGTCACGCGCACGGCAGCACGGCCGCGCGCGGCGTTGTTCGGAATCATACCTTTAAGGCATTCATTGGTAGAGATCGTCTAAGTTAAAACTGCACGCCCTTCCACTAAAATGTATCCACAAACATTTTAAACATCTATGCAACAAGCACGCCCCTCGCGTCCAAATTTTAATTAAGCGATCTCTACTGCTATGCCAAGTGTTGACTCACTGCAGTCAAGTAATCCCAATGAAAAATGTAGGAATGTGTAAATAATCAAAATAAATAATATATTAATCATAGTTTATTGTAGCTTATCATAGGATGACAATAATTTGAGATACCTAACATAACGCAACATTCACCACTTTGGAACAAATCAACATGAAACTCTGAACCCAACGTGGTCACCATTTACACTAGGCTAGTATTAAAATTATTCTCAAATTCAATTACGTCATTAACTAAATCATCTTAAACTATATAAAACCAAGGGGAGGGCTTTTGAAGAATACTCTCAAACGTTAGTTTACTACTCTTTACAATTCATTAAAAAATCATCAAATGTCGTCATATTTTTAAAATGTTGATATAATAATAGTGAAAGGTTTCTCACCTTTTTACACCTTTGAAGTTATTAAATACATATTTTGATTTTCCATTCTCGCGACACTACAATAAAATGAGAAAGTATTACTGTAAACCGTTTATTAAATTAAACAAACGTTGCATTGTGACTTAACTAATAAATTGTCTTATATTAACATTTCCACAATAAAGTTAATTCAATGTTTCTATGCGGGACACTCACGGTTCTGTGAAAGCAAACATGTACCACTACACAATGATATATTGAAGTTACATCGAACTTATTCTGAGTTATTACAACATACAGATAATTTAAAACTGCTAATGTAATCTTAAAACTGTCTAATACAACAATGAAGTTTAAAATATTTTACTTGAGGGTTTACTCTGAAAGTGGGTAACGTCGTTAATTTGGCAATATTACTGTATGGAAAGACGAAATGTGGCTAACTAGTGAACTAGAATATCAATAATGAATTGCAATTATAACACTGAATTTGATGTTGTAACCGTTTTAGGTGTAAAAAGGCATTTGGAAAGTTTCCAAATACTTTTTTTACATCTAAAACTAAATATTCGGTATTACGATATTAATGAATGCACTTCATAATCAATATTTTAGTTCACCAATTAGCCACGTTTCTTATTTCCATAAGTAATATTGCCAAATTAATCTAGACAGGTAAATATTTGACAGCTATTTGCACTGTTGCCAACTTTTAGGAAAAGCGCTCTTAACGGTTGTTGGGCCAGTCACGAGCTTTCGACAATAAATACGATGTGAAAATGCAACACATTGTGCTGATGCTTGTTCCGAAGTAGTCGTATCTATTACAATATTGATTAAAACATTTGCACATAAGGTATTACGAGTAATTGCACAGTTTAGAGACAATAGCTGCTTCATGAAAAGCGACATCTATGATATATTTTCAGAACACACCACGGATATTCGACGCTGCGCCGGAGTTGGTCCAGCTACGTCTGATTTACCTAATTAAGGTATTTACTGTAGTCACGTCTTAATAGTAAGGTCTTCATACTGTTATAACATACTTATTATTCACAAGCGTTGATTCAAAACAACGCTTTTAAGTCCAACACATATCCAATTACTGGGGCGCTTCGGGTACACGATTCTCACCTTTATCACTTTAATATTTAAGTCCATATTCGCACAGAAAGATACAAATGAGAATTCTTGTAATGAAAGTAAACAATATAGATTGAAAGTCTAATAAAAATATAGAAGAACATCGATTTAGCGAGAAGAGATTGGTCATTCGATAGTTTATTCACAAAATAATTATTAAGTAATAAAAATATTCTTCTGATTGCAACATTTTAGAGCCTAGATTATGATTTCTTTATTCAATAAAAACTCAAGGTTATGTTTATTTACTCATAATCAACTAATTTAATCAACAAACATACCCTGTGATTTTCCTTGATTTTAAATGCACAAATCACTCAAAGATGAATGATATTTTTTAGCCGAATACATGAACCCAATTTCGATCTAAATGATATCGCCAAATTACTTGACAGTCGAATGAAGTAACTTTTACAGATGTGTCATGCCGTATACATTTCATATCGTTTACACTTACAGTTTCTTAAAGCTAGTTTAAAGGCCCTTCAAAATCATAGCATAGACAGCTTAACTTGCCAGTCCCACTGCTAGGCAAAAGGATACATAGCCTACCACGTTGTTTATTCCGGCTATTTCGTCGTAAAGAAGTCTACAGTCTCCTTGGTCCTCATATGGCCGGACCAAGATTATATCTGGACTTTGACCCCTCAGTTTGTTTCGCTTTTTTCTGCTCAGATAGGAAACGTCGACTCCATCTAGCTTATTTTTTTATTTTTAATATGACGTGTAAAAGTGATTGCAATTTCCTATTAACAGAATAAATAATTTCATTTCATTTTCTTAATTTTTATTTATACAGAACATTTGCAGTAGGGTCCCTCTCACAGAGAGGAGGCCTGAGTCCCAGCAGTGGGGACGTTAAGTCTGCCTGTCCATTGAAGCAGAGCGAGGCAGCGGAGAGGAGAATGGCAGCGGAGTGGAGCCGAGTTGCGGACAGTGTCTGTCTATGATGCGGAGCGAGGTAGCGGAGCGGAGTTACGGACTGTGCGGAGCGAGGTAGCGGAGCGGTTACGGGCTGTGCGGAGCGAGGTAGCAGTGCGGAGTTACGGACTGTGCGGAGCGAGGTAGCGGAGCGGTGTTACGGGCTGTGCGGAGCGAGGTAGCGGAGCGGAGTTACGGACTGTGCGGAGCGAGGTAGCGGAGCGGTTACGGGCTGTGCGGAGCGAGGTAGCAGTGCGGAGTTACGGACTGTGCGGAGCGAGGTAGCGGAGCGGTGTTACGGGCTGTGCGGAGCGAGGTAGCGGAGCGGAGTTACGGACTGTGCGGAGCGAGGTAGCGGAGCGGTGTTACGGACTGTGCGGAGCGAGGTAGCGGAGCGGTGTTATGGACTGTGCGGAATTAGACTGAGTTCACGTATTTTTCCCCCATCACCTCTCCGCCTCCCCGGTCCGGTTCCCCGCTCCAGTTCCCCGCTCCAGTTCCCCGCTCCAGTTCTCCGCTCCGTTTCCCCACTCCGCTTCCCGATGTTGTATGATTTTTTAAAATAGTTCGCAAATCCTGTCCACTGAAGCGGAGTGGAGGTTTTATGCAATTCCATTGGTTAATGTTGGCACACCGCTACTCCGCTCCTCTCCTCTCCGCTCCAATGGACAGGCAGCCTAAGGGCTGATAAATTGTTTGTTATGTATATTCCGTAAAAGTCACTCCAATCTAACGAATAAAACAGAAGAAAAAAATTACAAAGTTATTCTGTTGCCTCCTCAGTAATGTTAGCACTATCGGTAGTTTTATCACCATTGTTGATAACGATATCGTCATCTTCGGTAGTGATAGCATAATAAATTATAGCACTCTCGCCATCGTTGGAAGCGGTGGCAAAACCGCCACCATTAGGAGAGGCAGCAATATCGCCATCGCTGGAAGTAGTGGCAATATCGCCACCGCTGAAAGTGGCTGCAATATCGCCCACGCTGGAAGTGGTAGCAAGATCGCCATAGTCCGTAACGAAAACATAATCTCCAACATTGGAAGTGGTGGCAATATCACCATAGTCCATCACGACAGTATTATCTCCAACATTAGAAGCGGCGGCAACACCGTCAACATGAGCAGTGGTATCATTCGGCCGCTCCATGGTGACGTGTGCGCTGGGCCCCTCGCGGGTGACGTGTACGCTGGGCCCCTCGCGGGTGAGATGTGCGGCGGGCCCCTCGCGAGTGAGATGTGCGCCGGGCCCCTCGCGGGTGCGGCATCAGAAGCGCGCGCGTATGTAGACGGCGGCGACGTCGTGGTTGGCGTAGCCGAGCCGCTTGGCGTGCTTGAAGATCTCGTTGGTGGTGGCCGTGAGCGGCAGCGACTGCTCCAGCGCGTCGCCCAGGCCGAGCGCCAGCTTCAGGTCCTTCTGCATGTGCATCAGCGGCTGGTGCGTGGAGTACGAGGATTCTATCATTGCTGGAATGGGATGGTAGCTCGGTTAATGTTTTATTATCATAATAAAGAAATTACATTTTTATTTTTACATTTGGATGACCAAACAGCATGTAATGACGAGATAGGAGATAAGCAAGTCAACTAGGTATAACATTATTAATACATATTCATAGTGACATTCAGAGTATATCTGGGTTCATATGGCACTTTGCCAAAGCTCTTTATTTACTCTCTCTCTAAAATCAGAAATACTTTATAAAAAAAAAACTTTATCTAAAACCGGTATTAACGTCATCTATATTCTATAGCACAGCACTACGGCGCGAGCATGTCTGTAACGCGAATCCATAAGTTTATCCCCTACCAAAAATCGCTCAAGGCCCCTAACGAAGTTTGTACCGTTCATAATTCCATTAGCAATCTCACAAAGCAATAGACTGACGCTTCGGTTTGACTTACGACCTTCTTCTATATGTTGTTACAATACTATAGACACGCACACACACTCACTTTGTCGGCAACTCATGGTAGTTCATAATTTCTACCAACAAAGTATATGATATGCTAGCTCAGTGGTTAACGAGCTTTGGTAAGTGTGATTACGGTGAGCCGAGGGTTTGAATCTCACCTGCGCGAGCTGCGGTTTGAATGTATTTTTTTTTAATAATTACTATTTATAATTCTTGCTTCTTATATATTAGTAGTTCGATAATAATCATTCGTTTCTTGTTTCATTCGTCTTGTTCTCATAAATAATAAAGTTTAGTAGGTAGACCACAAAAGACTAAGTAAATTATTTCGATTTCTGTGAGGTAGACAGATGCTGTTCGTTACGAGTATTCACCTAATAGAACGTAGTTGGTTCGTGATTATTGTTGGTGACGAGTATTTAAATCTATTAGCGGTGTTGTGGTTAATATTTTCAAAATGCAGTCAAATATAAATATTGAAGCGAGAACTTATAAGTTTGCCCGGCGCAAAAGTGGATGTAATTTACGCAAATATCTAATGAAACCGGACTAAGTGCGAGTATTATCATTTAAATATTTCATATTTTACGAAACATAAATCTAAATCAAAGGTGTTGTTAATCCTTCTCTACCTTAGTGAATGATAAATAATTATTATGTGTAATAAATACAATTTTATTATTTGTTCTAAAGAAATGCTGTGAGTCTTATTATCGAGGAGCAGCGGCGTCACATAATGAATATGAAACAAACAAATGGTTTCATACCAACGATTCATTTTTTTTAAACACGTTGTTATGAACCCTTCGCCGTGCACCCTGAAGTCTTGCACCACCGAAGACCAGCTAAAAGACGTTTTTGACAGAGACATTAACAAGAACGTTTAAATTTCGCACGAGAATATTTAGACTTCAACTGGGACACTGCTTTATTTTAACCTTAAAATATTAACTGTAATAAACAACAGATTCCATACAGCACGAATTTGTGGTAACGATTTTTTTAAGCATGTATTCAACGTGGTGTTTCGTATTTCTTGCAAATAGACCGAAAATGCGGAGGCGCGGTCGGCCAGCGCCAGCCCCTCGGCCAGCGCGGCCAGCGACAAATAGTAACCCGCTGTACATACCGCGGCCCTTCAGTATAAGATGCGGCGAGGCGAGCGGCGTGAGAGCCAGCACGTCGAGCAGGTCGGCCTGGTTGAGGCCGGCGCGGTCGGCCAGCGCCAGCCCCTCGGCCAGCGCGGCCAGCGACAAATAGTAACCCGCTGTACATACCGCGGCCCTTCAGTATAAGATGCGGCGAGGCGAGCGGCGTGAGAGCCAGCACGTCGAGCAGGTCGGCCTGGTTGAGGCCGGCGCGGTCGGCCAGCGCCAGCCCCTCGGCCAGCGCGGCCAGCGACAAATAGTAACCCGCTGTACATACCGCGGCCCTTCAGTATAAGATGCGGCGAGGCGAGCGGCGTGAGAGCCAGCACGTCGAGCAGGTCGGCCTGGTTGAGGCCGGCGCGGTCGGCCAGCGCCAGCCCCTCGGCCAGCGCGGCCAGCGACAAATAGTAACCCGCTGTACATACCGCGGCCCTTCAGTATAAGATGCGGCGAGGCGAGCGGCGTGAGAGCCAGCACGTCGAGCAGGTCGGCCTGGTTGAGGCCGGCGCGGTCGGCCAGCGCCAGCCCCTCGGCCAGCGCGGCCAGCGACAAATAGTAACCCGCTGTACATACCGCGGCCCTTCAGTATAAGATGCGGCGAGGCGAGCGGCGTGAGAGCCAGCACGTCGAGCAGGTCGGCCTGGTTGAGGCCGGCGCGGTCGGCCAGCGCCAGCCCCTCGGCCAGCGCGGCCAGCGACAAATAGTAACCCGCTGTACATACCGCGGCCCTTCAGTATAAGATGCGGCGAGGCGAGCGGCGTGAGAGCCAGCACGTCGAGCAGGTCGGCCTGGTTGAGGCCGGCGCGGTCGGCCAGCGCCAGCCCCTCGGCCAGCGCGGCCAGCGACAAATAGTAACCCGCTGTACATACCGCGGCCCTTCAGTATAAGATGCGGCGAGGCGAGCGGCGTGAGAGCCAGCACGTCGAGCAGGTCGGCCTGGTTGAGGCCGGCGCGGTCGGCCAGCGCCAGCCCCTCGGCCAGCGCGGCCAGCGACAAATAGTAACCCGCTGTACATACCGCGGCCCTTCAGTATAAGATGCGGCGAGGCGAGCGGCGTGAGAGCCAGCACGTCGAGCAGGTCGGCCTGGTTGAGGCCGGCGCGGTCGGCCAGCGCCAGCCCCTCGGCCAGCGCGGCCAGCGACAAATAGTAACCCGCTGTACATACCGCGGCCCTTCAGTATAAGATGCGGCGAGGCGAGCGGCGTGAGAGCCAGCACGTCGAGCAGGTCGGCCTGGTTGAGGCCGGCGCGGTCGGCCAGCGCCAGCCCCTCGGCCAGCGCGGCCAGCGACAAATAGTAACCCGCTGTACATACCGCGGCCCTTCAGTATAAGATGCGGCGAGGCGAGCGGCGTGAGAGCCAGCACGTCGAGCAGGTCGGCCTGGTTGAGGCCGGCGCGGTCGGCCAGCGCCAGCCCCTCGGCCAGCGCGGCCAGCGACAAATAGTAACCCGCTGTACATACCGCGGCCCTTCAGTATAAGATGCGGCGAGGCGAGCGGCGTGAGAGCCAGCACGTCGAGCAGGTCGGCCTGGTTGAGGCCGGCGCGGTCGGCCAGCGCCAGCCCCTCGGCCAGCGCGGCCAGCGACAAATAGTAACCCGCTGTACATACCGCGGCCCTTCAGTATAAGATGCGGCGAGGCGAGCGGCGTGAGAGCCAGCACGTCGAGCAGGTCGGCCTGGTTGAGGCCGGCGCGGTCGGCCAGCGCCAGCCCCTCGGCCAGCGCGGCCAGCGACAAATAGTAACCCGCTGTACATACCGCGGCCCTTCAGTATAAGATGCGGCGAGGCGAGCGGCGTGAGAGCCAGCACGTCGAGCAGGTCGGCCTGGTTGAGGCCGGCGCGGTCGGCCAGCGCCAGCCCCTCGGCCAGCGCGGCCAGCGACAAATAGTAACCCGCTGTACATACCGCGGCCCTTCAGTATAAGATGCGGCGAGGCGAGCGGCGTGAGAGCCAGCACGTCGAGCAGGTCGGCCTGGTTGAGGCCGGCGCGGTCGGCCAGCGCCAGCCCCTCGGCCAGCGCGGCCAGCGACAAATAGTAACCCGCTGTACATACCGCGGCCCTTCAGTATAAGATGCGGCGAGGCGAGCGGCGTGAGAGCCAGCACGTCGAGCAGGTCGGCCTGGTTGAGGCCGGCGCGGTCGGCCAGCGCCAGCCCCTCGGCCAGCGCGGCCAGCGACAAATAGTAACCCGCTGTACATACCGCGGCCCTTCAGTATAAGATGCGGCGAGGCGAGCGGCGTGAGAGCCAGCACGTCGAGCAGGTCGGCCTGGTTGAGGCCGGCGCGGTCGGCCAGCGCCAGCCCCTCGGCCAGCGCGGCCAGCGACAAATAGTAACCCGCTGTACATACCGCGGCCCTTCAGTATAAGATGCGGCGAGGCGAGCGGCGTGAGAGCCAGCACGTCGAGCAGGTCGGCCTGGTTGAGGCCGGCGCGGTCGGCCAGCGCCAGCCCCTCGGCCAGCGCGGCCAGCGACAAATAGTAACCCGCTGTACATACCGCGGCCCTTCAGTATAAGATGCGGCGAGGCGAGCGGCGTGAGAGCCAGCACGTCGAGCAGGTCGGCCTGGTTGAGGCCGGCGCGGTCGGCCAGCGCCAGCCCCTCGGCCAGCGCGGCCAGCGACAAATAGTAACCCGCTGTACATACCGCGGCCCTTCAGTATAAGATGCGGCGAGGCGAGCGGCGTGAGAGCCAGCACGTCGAGCAGGTCGGCCTGGTTGAGGCCGGCGCGGTCGGCCAGCGCCAGCCCCTCGGCCAGCGCGGCCAGCGACAAATAGTAACCCGCTGTACATACCGCGGCCCTTCAGTATAAGATGCGGCGAGGCGAGCGGCGTGAGAGCCAGCACGTCGAGCAGGTCGGCCTGGTTGAGGCCGGCGCGGTCGGCCAGCGCCAGCCCCTCGGCCAGCGCGGCCAGCGACAAATAGTAACCCGCTGTACATACCGCGGCCCTTCAGTATAAGATGCGGCGAGGCGAGCGGCGTGAGAGCCAGCACGTCGAGCAGGTCGGCCTGGTTGAGGCCGGCGCGGTCGGCCAGCGCCAGCCCCTCGGCCAGCGCGGCCAGCGACAAATAGTAACCCGCTGTACATACCGCGGCCCTTCAGTATAAGATGCGGCGAGGCGAGCGGCGTGAGAGCCAGCACGTCGAGCAGGTCGGCCTGGTTGAGGCCGGCGCGGTCGGCCAGCGCCAGCCCCTCGGCCAGCGCGGCCAGCGACAAATAGTAACCCGCTGTACATACCGCGGCCCTTCAGTATAAGATGCGGCGAGGCGAGCGGCGTGAGAGCCAGCACGTCGAGCAGGTCGGCCTGGTTGAGGCCGGCGCGGTCGGCCAGCGCCAGCCCCTCGGCCAGCGCGGCCAGCGACAAATAGTAACCCGCTGTACATACCGCGGCCCTTCAGTATAAGATGCGGCGAGGCGAGCGGCGTGAGAGCCAGCACGTCGAGCAGGTCGGCCTGGTTGAGGCCGGCGCGGTCGGCCAGCGCCAGCCCCTCGGCCAGCGCGGCCAGCGACAAATAGTAACCCGCTGTACATACCGCGGCCCTTCAGTATAAGATGCGGCGAGGCGAGCGGCGTGAGAGCCAGCACGTCGAGCAGGTCGGCCTGGTTGAGGCCGGCGCGGTCGGCCAGCGCCAGCCCCTCGGCCAGCGCGGCCAGCGACAAATAGTAACCCGCTGTACATACCGCGGCCCTTCAGTATAAGATGCGGCGAGGCGAGCGGCGTGAGAGCCAGCACGTCGAGCAGGTCGGCCTGGTTGAGGCCGGCGCGGTCGGCCAGCGCCAGCCCCTCGGCCAGCGCGGCCAGCGACAAATAGTAACCCGCTGTACATACCGCGGCCCTTCAGTATAAGATGCGGCGAGGCGAGCGGCGTGAGAGCCAGCACGTCGAGCAGGTCGGCCTGGTTGAGGCCGGCGCGGTCGGCCAGCGCCAGCCCCTCGGCCAGCGCGGCCAGCGACAAATAGTAACCCGCTGTACATACCGCGGCCCTTCAGTATAAGATGCGGCGAGGCGAGCGGCGTGAGAGCCAGCACGTCGAGCAGGTCGGCCTGGTTGAGGCCGGCGCGGTCGGCCAGCGCCAGCCCCTCGGCCAGCGCGGCCAGCGACAAATAGTAACCCGCTGTACATACCGCGGCCCTTCAGTATAAGATGCGGCGAGGCGAGCGGCGTGAGAGCCAGCACGTCGAGCAGGTCGGCCTGGTTGAGGCCGGCGCGGTCGGCCAGCGCCAGCCCCTCGGCCAGCGCGGCCAGCGACAAATAGTAACCCGCTGTACATACCGCGGCCCTTCAGTATAAGATGCGGCGAGGCGAGCGGCGTGAGAGCCAGCACGTCGAGCAGGTCGGCCTGGTTGAGGCCGGCGCGGTCGGCCAGCGCCAGCCCCTCGGCCAGCGCGGCCAGCGACAAATAGTAACCCGCTGTACATACCGCGGCCCTTCAGTATAAGATGCGGCGAGGCGAGCGGCGTGAGAGCCAGCACGTCGAGCAGGTCGGCCTGGTTGAGGCCGGCGCGGTCGGCCAGCGCCAGCCCCTCGGCCAGCGCGGCCAGCGACAAATAGTAACCCGCTGTACATACCGCGGCCCTTCAGTATAAGATGCGGCGAGGCGAGCGGCGTGAGAGCCAGCACGTCGAGCAGGTCGGCCTGGTTGAGGCCGGCGCGGTCGGCCAGCGCCAGCCCCTCGGCCAGCGCGGCCAGCGACAAATAGTAACCCGCTGTACATACCGCGGCCCTTCAGTATAAGATGCGGCGAGGCGAGCGGCGTGAGAGCCAGCACGTCGAGCAGGTCGGCCTGGTTGAGGCCGGCGCGGTCGGCCAGCGCCAGCCCCTCGGCCAGCGCGGCCAGCGACAAATAGTAACCCGCTGTACATACCGCGGCCCTTCAGTATAAGATGCGGCGAGGCGAGCGGCGTGAGAGCCAGCACGTCGAGCAGGTCGGCCTGGTTGAGGCCGGCGCGGTCGGCCAGCGCCAGCCCCTCGGCCAGCGCGGCCAGCGACAAATAGTAACCCGCTGTACATACCGCGGCCCTTCAGTATAAGATGCGGCGAGGCGAGCGGCGTGAGAGCCAGCACGTCGAGCAGGTCGGCCTGGTTGAGGCCGGCGCGGTCGGCCAGCGCCAGCCCCTCGGCCAGCGCGGCCAGCGACAAATAGTAACCCGCTGTACATACCGCGGCCCTTCAGTATAAGATGCGGCGAGGCGAGCGGCGTGAGAGCCAGCACGTCGAGCAGGTCGGCCTGGTTGAGGCCGGCGCGGTCGGCCAGCGCCAGCCCCTCGGCCAGCGCGGCCAGCGACAAATAGTAACCCGCTGTACATACCGCGGCCCTTCAGTATAAGATGCGGCGAGGCGAGCGGCGTGAGAGCCAGCACGTCGAGCAGGTCGGCCTGGTTGAGGCCGGCGCGGTCGGCCAGCGCCAGCCCCTCGGCCAGCGCGGCCAGCGACAAATAGTAACCCGCTGTACATACCGCGGCCCTTCAGTATAAGATGCGGCGAGGCGAGCGGCGTGAGAGCCAGCACGTCGAGCAGGTCGGCCTGGTTGAGGCCGGCGCGGTCGGCCAGCGCCAGCCCCTCGGCCAGCGCGGCCAGCGACAAATAGTAACCCGCTGTACATACCGCGGCCCTTCAGTATAAGATGCGGCGAGGCGAGCGGCGTGAGAGCCAGCACGTCGAGCAGGTCGGCCTGGTTGAGGCCGGCGCGGTCGGCCAGCGCCAGCCCCTCGGCCAGCGCGGCCAGCGACAAATAGTAACCCGCTGTACATACCGCGGCCCTTCAGTATAAGATGCGGCGAGGCGAGCGGCGTGAGAGCCAGCACGTCGAGCAGGTCGGCCTGGTTGAGGCCGGCGCGGTCGGCCAGCGCCAGCCCCTCGGCCAGCGCGGCCAGCGACAAATAGTAACCCGCTGTACATACCGCGGCCCTTCAGTATAAGATGCGGCGAGGCGAGCGGCGTGAGAGCCAGCACGTCGAGCAGGTCGGCCTGGTTGAGGCCGGCGCGGTCGGCCAGCGCCAGCCCCTCGGCCAGCGCGGCCAGCGACAAATAGTAACCCGCTGTACATACCGCGGCCCTTCAGTATAAGATGCGGCGAGGCGAGCGGCGTGAGAGCCAGCACGTCGAGCAGGTCGGCCTGGTTGAGGCCGGCGCGGTCGGCCAGCGCCAGCCCCTCGGCCAGCGCGGCCAGCGACAAATAGTAACCCGCTGTACATACCGCGGCCCTTCAGTATAAGATGCGGCGAGGCGAGCGGCGTGAGAGCCAGCACGTCGAGCAGGTCGGCCTGGTTGAGGCCGGCGCGGTCGGCCAGCGCCAGCCCCTCGGCCAGCGCGGCCAGCGACAAATAGTAACCCGCTGTACATACCGCGGCCCTTCAGTATAAGATGCGGCGAGGCGAGCGGCGTGAGAGCCAGCACGTCGAGCAGGTCGGCCTGGTTGAGGCCGGCGCGGTCGGCCAGCGCCAGCCCCTCGGCCAGCGCGGCCAGCGACAAATAGTAACCCGCTGTACATACCGCGGCCCTTCAGTATAAGATGCGGCGAGGCGAGCGGCGTGAGAGCCAGCACGTCGAGCAGGTCGGCCTGGTTGAGGCCGGCGCGGTCGGCCAGCGCCAGCCCCTCGGCCAGCGCGGCCAGCGACAAATAGTAACCCGCTGTACATACCGCGGCCCTTCAGTATAAGATGCGGCGAGGCGAGCGGCGTGAGAGCCAGCACGTCGAGCAGGTCGGCCTGGTTGAGGCCGGCGCGGTCGGCCAGCGCCAGCCCCTCGGCCAGCGCGGCCAGCGACAAATAGTAACCCGCTGTACATACCGCGGCCCTTCAGTATAAGATGCGGCGAGGCGAGCGGCGTGAGAGCCAGCACGTCGAGCAGGTCGGCCTGGTTGAGGCCGGCGCGGTCGGCCAGCGCCAGCCCCTCGGCCAGCGCGGCCAGCGACAAATAGTAACCCGCTGTACATACCGCGGCCCTTCAGTATAAGATGCGGCGAGGCGAGCGGCGTGAGAGCCAGCACGTCGAGCAGGTCGGCCTGGTTGAGGCCGGCGCGGTCGGCCAGCGCCAGCCCCTCGGCCAGCGCGGCCAGCGACAAATAGTAACCCGCTGTACATACCGCGGCCCTTCAGTATAAGATGCGGCGAGGCGAGCGGCGTGAGAGCCAGCACGTCGAGCAGGTCGGCCTGGTTGAGGCCGGCGCGGTCGGCCAGCGCCAGCCCCTCGGCCAGCGCGGCCAGCGACAAATAGTAACCCGCTGTACATACCGCGGCCCTTCAGTATAAGATGCGGCGAGGCGAGCGGCGTGAGAGCCAGCACGTCGAGCAGGTCGGCCTGGTTGAGGCCGGCGCGGTCGGCCAGCGCCAGCCCCTCGGCCAGCGCGGGCCAGCGACAAATAGTAACCCGCTGTACATACCGCGGCCCTTCAGTATAAGATGCGGCGAGGCGAGCGGCGTGAGAGCCAGCACGTCGAGCAGGTCGGCCTGGTTGAGGCCGGCGCGGTCGGCCAGCGCCAGCCCCCTCGGCCAGCGCGGCCAGCGACAAATAGTAACCCGCTGTACATACCGCGGCCCTTCAGTATAAGATGCGGCGAGGCGAGCGGCGTGAGAGCCAGCACGTCGAGCAGGTCGGCCTGGTTGAGGCCGGCGCGGTCGGCCAGCGCCAGCCCCTCGGCCAGCGCGGCCAGCGACAAATAGTAACCCGCTGTACATACCGCGGCCCTTCAGTATAAGATGCGGCGAGGCGAGCGGCGTGAGAGCCAGCACGTCGAGCAGGTCGGCCTGGTTGAGGCCGGCGCGGTCGGCCAGCGCCAGCCCCTCGGCCAGCGCGGCCAGCGACAAATAGTAACCCGCTGTACATACCGCGGCCCTTCAGTATAAGATGCGGCGAGGCGAGCGGCGTGAGAGCCAGCACGTCGAGCAGGTCGGCCTGGTTGAGGCCGGCGCGGTCGGCCAGCGCCAGCCCCTCGGCCAGCGCGGCCAGCGACAAATAGTAACCCGCTGTACATACCGCGGCCCTTCAGTATAAGATGCGGCGAGGCGAGCGGCGTGAGAGCCAGCACGTCGAGCAGGTCGGCCTGGTTGAGGCCGGCGCGGTCGGCCAGCGCCAGCCCCTCGGCCAGCGCGGCCAGCGACAAATAGTAACCCGCTGTACATACCGCGGCCCTTCAGTATAAGATGCGGCGAGGCGAGCGGCGTGAGAGCCAGCACGTCGAGCAGGTCGGCCTGGTTGAGGCCGGCGCGGTCGGCCAGCGCCAGCCCCTCGGCCAGCGCGGCCAGCGACAAATAGTAACCCGCTGTACATACCGCGGCCCTTCAGTATAAGATGCGGCGAGGCGAGCGGCGTGAGAGCCAGCACGTCGAGCAGGTCGGCCTGGTTGAGGCCGGCGCGGTCGGCCAGCGCCAGCCCCTCGGCCAGCGCGGCCAGCGACAAATAGTAACCCGCTGTACATACCGCGGCCCTTCAGTATAAGATGCGGCGAGGCGAGCGGCGTGAGAGCCAGCACGTCGAGCAGGTCGGCCTGGTTGAGGCCGGCGCGGTCGGCCAGCGCCAGCCCCTCGGCCAGCGCGGCCAGCGACAAATAGTAACCCGCTGTACATACCGCGGCCCTTCAGTATAAGATGCGGCGAGGCGAGCGGCGTGAGAGCCAGCACGTCGAGCAGGTCGGCCTGGTTGAGGCCGGCGCGGTCGGCCAGCGCCAGCCCCTCGGCCAGCGCGGCCAGCGACAAATAGTAACCCGCTGTACATACCGCGGCCCTTCAGTATAAGATGCGGCGAGGCGAGCGGCGTGAGAGCCAGCACGTCGAGCAGGTCGGCCTGGTTGAGGCCGGCGCGGTCGGCCAGCGCCAGCCCCTCGGCCAGCGCGGCCAGCGACAAATAGTAACCCGCTGTACATACCGCGGCCCTTCAGTATAAGATGCGGCGAGGCGAGCGGCGTGAGAGCCAGCACGTCGAGCAGGTCGGCCTGGTTGAGGCCGGCGCGGTCGGCCAGCGCCAGCCCCTCGGCCAGCGCGGCCAGCGACAAATAGTAACCCGCTGTACATACCGCGGCCCTTCAGTATAAGATGCGGCGAGGCGAGCGGCGTGAGAGCCAGCACGTCGAGCAGGTCGGCCTGGTTGAGGCCGGCGCGGTCGGCCAGCGCCAGCCCCTCGGCCAGCGCGGCCAGCGACAAATAGTAACCCGCTGTACATACCGCGGCCCTTCAGTATAAGATGCGGCGAGGCGAGCGGCGTGAGAGCCAGCACGTCGAGCAGGTCGGCCTGGTTGAGGCCGGCGCGGTCGGCCAGCGCCAGCCCCTCGGCCAGCGCGGCCAGCGACAAATAGTAACCCGCTGTACATACCGCGGCCCTTCAGTATAAGATGCGGCGAGGCGAGCGGCGTGAGAGCCAGCACGTCGAGCAGGTCGGCCTGGTTGAGGCCGGCGCGGTCGGCCAGCGCCAGCCCCTCGGCCAGCGCGGCCAGCGACAAATAGTAACCCGCTGTACATACCGCGGCCCTTCAGTATAAGATGCGGCGAGGCGAGCGGCGTGAGAGCCAGCACGTCGAGCAGGTCGGCCTGGTTGAGGCCGGCGCGGTCGGCCAGCGCCAGCCCCTCGGCCAGCGCGGCCAGCGACAAATAGTAACCCGCTGTACATACCGCGGCCCTTCAGTATAAGATGCGGCGAGGCGAGCGGCGTGAGAGCCAGCACGTCGAGCAGGTCGGCCTGGTTGAGGCCGGCGCGGTCGGCCAGCGCCAGCCCCTCGGCCAGCGCGGCCAGCGACAAATAGTAACCCGCTGTACATACCGCGGCCCTTCAGTATAAGATGCGGCGAGGCGAGCGGCGTGAGAGCCAGCACGTCGAGCAGGTCGGCCTGGTTGAGGCCGGCGCGGTCGGCCAGCGCCAGCCCCTCGGCCAGCGCGGCCAGCGACAAATAGTAACCCGCTGTACATACCGCGGCCCTTCAGTATAAGATGCGGCGAGGCGAGCGGCGTGAGAGCCAGCACGTCGAGCAGGTCGGCCTGGTTGAGGCCGGCGCGGTCGGCCAGCGCCAGCCCCTCGGCCAGCGCGGCCAGCGACAAATAGTAACCCGCTGTACATACCGCGGCCCTTCAGTATAAGATGCGGCGAGGCGAGCGGCGTGAGAGCCAGCACGTCGAGCAGGTCGGCCTGGTTGAGGCCGGCGCGGTCGGCCAGCGCCAGCCCCTCGGCCAGCGCGGCCAGCGACAAATAGTAACCCGCTGTACATACCGCGGCCCTTCAGTATAAGATGCGGCGAGGCGAGCGGCGTGAGAGCCAGCACGTCGAGCAGGTCGGCCTGGTTGAGGCCGGCGCGGTCGGCCAGCGCCAGCCCCTCGGCCAGCGCGGCCAGCGACAAATAGTAACCCGCTGTACATACCGCGGCCCTTCAGTATAAGATGCGGCGAGGCGAGCGGCGTGAGAGCCAGCACGTCGAGCAGGTCGGCCTGGTTGAGGCCGGCGCGGTCGGCCAGCGCCAGCCCCTCGGCCAGCGCGGCCAGCGACAAATAGTAACCCGCTGTACATACCGCGGCCCTTCAGTATAAGATGCGGCGAGGCGAGCGGCGTGAGAGCCAGCACGTCGAGCAGGTCGGCCTGGTTGAGGCCGGCGCGGTCGGCCAGCGCCAGCCCCTCGGCCAGCGCGGCCAGCGACAAATAGTAACCCGCTGTACATACCGCGGCCCTTCAGTATAAGATGCGGCGAGGCGAGCGGCGTGAGAGCCAGCACGTCGAGCAGGTCGGCCTGGTTGAGGCCGGCGCGGTCGGCCAGCGCCAGCCCCTCGGCCAGCGCGGCCAGCGACAAATAGTAACCCGCTGTACATACCGCGGCCCTTCAGTATAAGATGCGGCGAGGCGAGCGGCGTGAGAGCCAGCACGTCGAGCAGGTCGGCCTGGTTGAGGCCGGCGCGGTCGGCCAGCGCCAGCCCCTCGGCCAGCGCGGCCAGCGACAAATAGTAACCCGCTGTACATACCGCGGCCCTTCAGTATAAGATGCGGCGAGGCGAGCGGCGTGAGAGCCAGCACGTCGAGCAGGTCGGCCTGGTTGAGGCCGGCGCGGTCGGCCAGCGCCAGCCCCTCGGCCAGCGCGGCCAGCGACAAATAGTAACCCGCTGTACATACCGCGGCCCTTCAGTATAAGATGCGGCGAGGCGAGCGGCGTGAGAGCCAGCACGTCGAGCAGGTCGGCCTGGTTGAGGCCGGCGCGGTCGGCCAGCGCCAGCCCCTCGGCCAGCGCGGCCAGCGACAAATAGTAACCCGCTGTACATACCGCGGCCCTTCAGTATAAGATGCGGCGAGGCGAGCGGCGTGAGAGCCAGCACGTCGAGCAGGTCGGCCTGGTTGAGGCCGGCGCGGTCGGCCAGCGCCAGCCCCTCGGCCAGCGCGGCCAGCGACAAATAGTAACCCGCTGTACATACCGCGGCCCTTCAGTATAAGATGCGGCGAGGCGAGCGGCGTGAGAGCCAGCACGTCGAGCAGGTCGGCCTGGTTGAGGCCGGCGCGGTCGGCCAGCGCCAGCCCCTCGGCCAGCGCGGCCAGCGACAAATAGTAACCCGCTGTACATACCGCGGCCCTTCAGTATAAGATGCGGCGAGGCGAGCGGCGTGAGAGCCAGCACGTCGAGCAGGTCGGCCTGGTTGAGGCCGGCGCGGTCGGCCAGCGCCAGCCCCTCGGCCAGCGCGGCCAGCGACAAATAGTAACCCGCTGTACATACCGCGGCCCTTCAGTATAAGATGCGGCGAGGCGAGCGGCGTGAGAGCCAGCACGTCGAGCAGGTCGGCCTGGTTGAGGCCGGCGCGGTCGGCCAGCGCCAGCCCCTCGGCCAGCGCGGCCAGCGACAAATAGTAACCCGCTGTACATACCGCGGCCCTTCAGTATAAGATGCGGCGAGGCGAGCGGCGTGAGAGCCAGCACGTCGAGCAGGTCGGCCTGGTTGAGGCCGGCGCGGTCGGCCAGCGCCAGCCCCTCGGCCAGCGCGGCCAGCGACAAATAGTAACCCGCTGTACATACCGCGGCCCTTCAGTATAAGATGCGGCGAGGCGAGCGGCGTGAGAGCCAGCACGTCGAGCAGGTCGGCCTGGTTGAGGCCGGCGCGGTCGGCCAGCGCCAGCCCCTCGGCCAGCGCGGCCAGCGACAAATAGTAACCCGCTGTACATACCGCGGCCCTTCAGTATAAGATGCGGCGAGGCGAGCGGCGTGAGAGCCAGCACGTCGAGCAGGTCGGCCTGGTTGAGGCCGGCGCGGTCGGCCAGCGCCAGCCCCTCGGCCAGCGCGGCCAGCGACAAATAGTAACCCGCTGTACATACCGCGGCCCTTCAGTATAAGATGCGGCGAGGCGAGCGGCGTGAGAGCCAGCACGTCGAGCAGGTCGGCCTGGTTGAGGCCGGCGCGGTCGGCCAGCGCCAGCCCCTCGGCCAGCGCGGCCAGCGACAAATAGTAACCCGCTGTACATACCGCGGCCCTTCAGTATAAGATGCGGCGAGGCGAGCGGCGTGAGAGCCAGCACGTCGAGCAGGTCGGCCTGGTTGAGGCCGGCGCGGTCGGCCAGCGCCAGCCCCTCGGCCAGCGCGGCCAGCGACAAATAGTAACCCGCTGTACATACCGCGGCCCTTCAGTATAAGATGCGGCGAGGCGAGCGGCGTGAGAGCCAGCACGTCGAGCAGGTCGGCCTGGTTGAGGCCGGCGCGGTCGGCCAGCGCCAGCCCCTCGGCCAGCGCGGCCAGCGACAAATAGTAACCCGCTGTACATACCGCGGCCCTTCAGTATAAGATGCGGCGAGGCGAGCGGCGTGAGAGCCAGCACGTCGAGCAGGTCGGCCTGGTTGAGGCCGGCGCGGTCGGCCAGCGCCAGCCCCTCGGCCAGCGCGGCCAGCGACAAATAGTAACCCGCTGTACATACCGCGGCCCTTCAGTATAAGATGCGGCGAGGCGAGCGGCGTGAGAGCCAGCACGTCGAGCAGGTCGGCCTGGTTGAGGCCGGCGCGGTCGGCCAGCGCCAGCCCCTCGGCCAGCGCGGCCAGCGACAAATAGTAACCCGCTGTACATACCGCGGCCCTTCAGTATAAGATGCGGCGAGGCGAGCGGCGTGAGAGCCAGCACGTCGAGCAGGTCGGCCTGGTTGAGGCCGGCGCGGTCGGCCAGCGCCAGCCCCTCGGCCAGCGCGGCCAGCGACAAATAGTAACCCGCTGTACATACCGCGGCCCTTCAGTATAAGATGCGGCGAGGCGAGCGGCGTGAGAGCCAGCACGTCGAGCAGGTCGGCCTGGTTGAGGCCGGCGCGGTCGGCCAGCGCCAGCCCCTCGGCCAGCGCGGCCAGCGACAAATAGTAACCCGCTGTACATACCGCGGCCCTTCAGTATAAGATGCGGCGAGGCGAGCGGCGTGAGAGCCAGCACGTCGAGCAGGTCGGCCTGGTTGAGGCCGGCGCGGTCGGCCAGCGCCAGCCCCTCGGCCAGCGCGGCCAGCGACAAATAGTAACCCGCTGTACATACCGCGGCCCTTCAGTATAAGATGCGGCGAGGCGAGCGGCGTGAGAGCCAGCACGTCGAGCAGGTCGGCCTGGTTGAGGCCGGCGCGGTCGGCCAGCGCCAGCCCCTCGGCCAGCGCGGCCAGCGACACGCCGCCCACCACCTGCAGCACGGAGTTCATCTTCGAAGCGTTGCCGATATCACCTGGGAACGGGCATGCGTGTTGAATGACGATTTTGTAGAGGGACATGAGCTATTTACTTTAACAAAGGCGTAGAGGAGGAAGGTTGAGCTGACTGGACTTTTTTCATCATAGATGGAAAAAGACAGTGATACAACGGTGCAAGGATTTTTTGGCGCGTGGCCAAAATTGGAACTAGAGCGGCCACCTTGTTTTTTCAATACATTTCACAAAACATTTGCACTAAATATTAACCAACAGCGCCGCCCTGTCAACGTCATTGGAGCGCCAAAAGATCGTTGCAATAGTGTTAGTGAAAGGAGGGAAGGGTTTGCCCTGCCACGGGACACGAAAGGCTAATACATAAATTACAACAGGTCACAACGGTTACAGGTCGGGCAAAGCACTATTGGGTTTTTCCGTTAGGAATTTCTCAGTAGCAGCCCGGAGTCTGGATTTGTGCCCATTTATGGCATAACTGGCAAAATGTGGGTGTGCCTACTTTGGGTTCAACTCTGCCTAACCCTTCGGGGATAACAATGCGTGATGACATGTTACAACAGTTTTAAAACCTTCAATTAAATGATGGTACAACAAATTTCTTCTTAAAATCACGCTCATACTAAAGGGTATTCGCGCTTTTACTGTAAATAATTCAAAATATTAATGGTTAGTGAGTGAGTGATAAAAGCTACTAAGAAAGTATGATAGCAGATCATAATTGGCATTTATGGCATAGTGTGATCACTAAACTCTTTGATGTGGTGTCAATTTCCAAAACTGATTTTAGAAGCAAGCATTTACGTTCTAAAAATGCTATGAAGAACATGAATTGAAACCTTCACCAGAATAATTAGCAATGAAGTGTATGTGCTTGTTAATAATTATGATTAACTTATTTAAAAGGACGCTCAGATTAAGACGTTGACAGTTAACAAAATATAAAATCGAAGTCAACAGAAAATAAAATATAAAAATGCTAAATAAAAACTAAACAAGCCCGCGATGTCCATCATACATCCGAATAGTTCAATTAAAATGAGGTTCTCGGCCGTTTAACCGAGCTGTCCTGTTAAGGCCTTCAACCAGGGCCTCCAAATTATAACTTTAAGAACTTTACACATCGGTCTTTTGCTGCCTTTCAGTTCAGTAAGTTCTCATGGTATGATAAAAAAAAATTGCGTTTGATACCTAAATTTTGACAAGGGTTTAAGAACATCACACTTATGGCGCTACAATATTGTTTTGGCGCGTGGCCAAGATCGGAACTAACGACGCCATGTTGGTTTTTGAATACATTTCAAGCGACATTGCACAAATATTCACCAACAGCGCCACCCTATCAACTTCATGCGATCGCCAAAAGAGCCTTGCAGCAGTGTAAAGGCAACTGGTTGTTAACAAATCCCTACATTTTCTACGCAACTTGTTATTTTTGTTCCTGATTCATCATACCACATCGCGGGCCATAACAAACATAAATGTCAACGTCCAAGGTTCTGTTCATCCGCAACCGGAGCAGCTGACTACTACCAAGGTAGAAGGAGTTCTTGCTCATGGCCTTGAAGCACGACTGGCAGTCGTCGAACAGCGAGCGGTCGCCGGCGGCCAGGATGATGAGGGTGCCTTCCTCTGCTTGCGTTTTTGACCCTTGAATCTGGAAATTGAGATACAGAAGTTTTTAACATAATTAGCCTATTATATTCCCACTGTTGGGACACAGGCCTCCTCTCTACGAGAGGGAATGGGCCGTAATCCACCACGCGAGTATTATGGGTTGGTAAATGTCTTATGTCTTCGGATGTTTGGTTCTAGGAGATGCCGGTTTCCTCACGTTGTTTTCCTTCATCGGTTTGAGAGCAGTGGTGATGAAATAATTTACAGAAAGTAAAGCGCCTGTCTGGGTTCCAACCTACGACGTAGAACTCGTAAGTCGCAGCCGTTACCACTGGGCTACCACTGATCCTCAGAAGTTATTAGTATAACTTAAAATTATAGTAGGTAATGCGCTCGGTTATTGTATGTAAGGTAAATGTTGTTGAGGTAATTTAGGGATTATGTTCAGTAGATAAGTCGGACCTTCGTTCTACCTGATTACAATATACTGCTGTCACCATTTCGTCCATAGATAATTAATAATAATCAATGTAATTTTTTTATTGACTTTTTAGAGTGCGTCATTGGAAGTTGGGAAAACTATTTGCAGCAGTATTTTATTAGCAACCTATGGAAATTACTTATTTTAACAGGAGATAGCTGTTTTCTTTTCAGCTAATAATTAACCAAGGTGGCTGAAGGATAGCGTCTCACAACAACAGCAATTGCCTTCAAACCCAAAAAAGGTTTCAACGAAATAGTCTATTACTGGTTTTAATTGTTTCTGCTGCAGAGAGAGAGTGCAAAGGTCGTGCCCAGAGTCAAGATTCAATTAATTGTAACAATAAAAATTTCATGGCAGCACTAAAAGTTAATGGAAGTCATCAGTACGTTATGAGTAAAACATAAAATGCACCGCTCGTGACACTTAATTTTACTGACTTACCCAGAAGCTTCAAATAAAAATCAATTCGTAGAATTAAAAAAATATCTAGTGTAGTGTTCTGTAGGGCCAGCAAGTCAATTTCGTAATTCTGTGATGAGGAGACCACCTGTTTGTGTACAAAGAGCTGCTCTGTAATCTTTATCTGTCAGCAGTCACTATCTACATTGAGAATTTTCAACAGGACAGGCATCTTTTTGAGATCTTTTTGAGGGTAGAGAACTTTCACCCCGGAAAATCAACACTCGGCTCTGTACTCTGTTTAGATTAGTTACCTGAGCTTCCAGATATCGTCCGCCCTTCCCACTGATAGCCTCGACGATGTCATGCGACGTGTCGGAGTCTATCGACGTCATCTCGACGTAGCCCTTCGACTCCAGGGAGGGGCAGTGCAGCACGCCGCAGTTGCCGAATACCATCTGGATATTTACACACAAATTATTAAATAAAAGATTATAATTATTGATGGTCCACGGGAAAATGAACACTTGTAAGTGGAGTGACAGAAAAGTGAAAAAGAAATCGTTGGCTTGGTTTGGGCATGATAAAGACGAGAGATGGATAAAGGGAAAATCCGGCCAAGTGCGTGTCGGACCACGTACAATCAAGGATTTCGTAGTTGGGATGAAATTTATCCCAAGAACAAACTTAACTTTGTAGTTGAAAAAATGTTCTACCATACATCGATATACGTCGCGGTCAATTATCCAACTGCAAATGCAAGTTTGTAATCGGCAATTTTTTTATGTGATTAAACTACAAATTAACAATTTTCGGACTTTTTCCTTTACTTGTGCTGTGAGAATGATGAATTTTTTTCATCATTCTCACAAGAATGATGAAATTTGGCAAGAAGCAATGTTCTTACCACATTTCATCATTCTAGGTCAAGGGGAAGTACCCTATAGCAGGGACTGAATTACGCAAAAATTAAGGTACCTTTAAATTTCGGTATGACGTCATACCGTTAAATAAGGGTTACCTAAATATTTCGATACCCTTCTTTTTTCAGTACTTAGCGGAATTTTGAGGTTGGAAATACATACCAGTATATTTCGGTAGAAGTACTAAAATACACAAGTTCTAACGTGTTAAACCCCCCCGCGCACCCGCGCCGCGCCGTCTTGTTTTTCGGTACCGAAATCGTGTAAAGGTTAAATAACGGTTTAAAAAGGTATCGGTATAGCTCAACCCTTATTTTAAACCAGTACCGGTATATTTTGAGGCATCTTAACCTTTAACCGTAACCGCATTCAGTCCCCTTTAAGTTTTGATTTATTTGTAAGTATCAAAATATATCGCATAAATACGGCCATTTTATTATTTATTGCGTTAACTTAGAATCATTCATTTTAAGAGCTTCATGGGACCGTAGAACATCCACGCGCTCCTGAGAAAAACGGTTTTGACAGACAGACAGACGGACAACGAAGTGATCCTACAAGGGTTCCATTTTTTTCCTTTTGAGGTACGGAACCCTAAAAAGGAATGAATGGAAGAGAAAGTGTATTGCACTGACCCCAAGTAACATAGGCCAAGGTCACGAAGAAGAATATGATTATGAAATAATAAAGTTGGTAAGTATAGAGGCTGTTGGCCCAATCCATAATTGCCATAGATAGTTGTCAGGTGTTTGCACTACAATCTTTGATAATTCGGAGTAAAAAATAGTTGTTGGTACAAGGCTGATTGAAGGGCTTTCCAAAAACTTGAACCTACAAGACCGCAGTTTTCCATTTTACTATCAAACCATCTTTTTTTTTATCACTCACCCAAATCCAGAAGTCTTAAAAGCTTAGAAGTCTTAGAAACTACTAAGTTGGGACTTAAATTTTAGGCAGCATTATAACCACACATTTCGCCTTTTTGTGGGCAGGACCTTTAATTTCACCAGATTATTGCTTTTGCCTTCACACTAACTAGTACTCCCGTTAACCTTTCCACATACGTGGGTTTACGAGTGGGTGCAACACACAGTGATATGAACCGCAAAACCGTTTTTACGGAACACAATGGGATGTAAGGCATTTTAATACGAGAACTGTGCCATTGTCGAGGTCCCCTTACAATAGAGATACTATGTGCACTGCACCACAGCTGTTTTAGAAAATCTGTGTTTATAACGTATCAAACAGTTCTTTAAATATTTTTTCTTTAAATTCGTTTAAACATCGAATTCAAAATATAAAGGCTTTTGTAAAATAAACGCTTTGCGTAAAATTTCTTCAAAGACTAAATAATAACCATACTTCTTTTTATTTTATTAGAGGAGCTCGTGGCTAAGTAATAACAGCCGCACGGGTCGATCCATTTGGTTAAGCTACACTTGCCGAGATTGGTCCGTGGATAGATGACCATCTTTACATACAGAGACTCCTCCGTGCCTCGAAAAGCACGTTAAGCCGTTGGTCCCGGCTGTTATCCGTTGATCTTTGGCAGTCGTTACGGGTCGCCAAAGCCCGAAAGTCTGACAACCAGTCTTACCAAGGGATATCGTATTACCCAGTTACTGGGTTGTGGAGGCCAGATAGACAATCGCTTCATGTAAAATACTGGTATTCAGCTGCATCCAGTAAGACTGGAAGCCGACCCCAACAAGGTTGGGAAAAGGCTAGGTAGATTTTTTTAAATTTTATTATTAATTTATTTTTATTCAAATATTCTACTTTGAATTTTAATCTAAGGCAGCCCTTACTAAGAAACTCTCAGGTAATACATATTTTGACAAGATCACAGGTTCAGTTAAAAGGATAGATCCACCCCAAAGTGGAATATTCCTCGTCCCAAACTTAACAAAATCTTCGTCCATGCATTTGAGCAATCCCTTCCGGCTCAGTTCGCTGTTCATCCCTCCGTAACGCATAAAGATTCCCAGTAAAGGTCGGATCAGGGTCGCGACCCTGACTCCCGCCTGACCTTTGTGCAAACACATCTACCCGTGAATCCAGCTTTTATTTATATTATGTCCTTATGATTTTTTTCGAGACCTACAACTGGAATAAAACTTGACATTTTTACGTGCTTATAGAACCCCTCCATTATCATTTCCAGTCTGCAATTATAATAAATGATCTAATTTAGGGCAACCCTTCGTCCCCTGAGTATTATATTAAAACTAATAATAAGAGATCATCTTAGGAAGTAAGAGTAGGCTGTAGTAGTTACTATGGCAGTATTTTAGGTAGTTTTTATTTTTACCGTGTGACATATCAAGTACATTTTTTTATGGATTGTACTTTTAAAGATTTACCAGTCCTCCTTGTCTCCGAAACAAATGAATCCAACATTTTGAAAAAAATACAGAATATAGTTCTATAAGTACTTATAGATTACAGGAAATCCTATAAGGGTCTTAAAATAATATGGTAAATGTCCCAATAATGTGCGTACAAACTTACATTTGCAGTTGGAATTTATGGAGAATACGTTTTAAAACTACAATGTTAAGTTTGTCCTTGGGATAAATTCATCCCAACTACGGAACCCTTCATTTTACGTGGTCCGACACGGACTTGGCCGGTTTTTTATATTTGTATTTTGTGTTTCACGATCTGTTGCCAAATAAATGTAATTATTTCTTTCTTTTCTTTCACCTAGCCAGGATAGTATTCGACCAAAACCACGAGGAAGTCAGGAACAACTATAATGCTGAATCACAATACTATCTGTGCTTACCTCTTTCGCTGCTTGAGGGTCTGCGACACAAGAAAAGGTGATATCTGCTTCCTCCACCACGTCGCACGGTGTCACCGCCAGCGTCGCGCCCACCTTCTCGAAGTCTTTGCACTGGAGACAATGAAAATTATACATTTAAATACATTCTTAATTAAATTTATTTTCTTATAATAGAATTTAGGTACTTAAGTGAAATCATTTGGCTAAGATTGTTCTAAAATAATGATTTTATACTATCAAACAGATCTCATTACAACCCTAAACAGCTAGTGAGGGCTTTAAAAAGTTATTAATTTCTCAATTCAATTAATCGTACAGTTGAAATTAAATTCTAAGCAATTTTCCTTCCATAAAACTTTAGACTCCTAGCGCCAGCTATCATCAGAAATTGAACTACAAGCTTCTGCTCAATGCTACTAGATGTCGCTGTACGTCGGCGGCCCGGTACCTAAACGCAATCAATATCCGCGCCACGCCATCGCCACCGACCGAGCCGCGTCAACGACCGCGGCCGCGGCGCGCAATGGCCGACGCCACGCGCCGCCATTTTGACGGCGATAACGGCGCCTCTCTAGCCCCCACGCACGCAGCGACACCGGCGAATACCGTGCAGGGTCTCAAACGAAAGTCGCGGCCGATTCGTTCTATGAACACGACACTGTGTCCGTTTGAAGATTTACTGGAAAACGGAAAACGCATCGATGCCTTTCTAGCAAAAGCAAATCTACTTCTCTTTTTTGCAGTATTTGCAACTTTTAAGCATAAATTGACAAAGCAATTTAAGCAATTTCTATCGTATTCATTATTTGTTTTGGGAAAAAAAAAGGCTAGCAAAAAAGCACCGGCTATGTTCTTTTATTTTTAGATGACCTCCCAGGTTTTGACAAAAAACGCATATAAAAATAGTTTACAATATTTAGGCTATGACATTTCGAAAAAGGTCAGGCATTACCCAGTCTGCGCCTACACTTAAATGTAGGAGATATTGATTCTGAAGGGAACGTAAATACATATTTGCATATAACTAGTTAGGTGGAGAAAAAGGTCAGACGAAAAGTCCCTGCCTTTAGATAAGAATTCCAACTTTCAATGCGAGAACAAGAGACATTCAATTAAATACTATTGATTTTTACTACAGACAGAACCGAACAGGTGAACAAAATAATAAAAGATGCGACGCTGGTGCTAAAACGATTCTCAAATTCAATATAATGTTTATAGCTATCATCAAAGCGTCGAGTGTTTATAATAAAAGGTTCGCAAAGTATTGATGGTCCGCGACAAACAACTCTAGCTCCGAAGGTCAATATCAATGTTTGCACAGATGGCGCCAGTTTCGCATCCTGGCTACATACACTAGTATAGGATAACACCTACGTAGACAGATATCTATACATAGTAACTATATGACCTACATACATAGTAGACCTGTGCAGATATGAACAAGCGATTCTTCCCAAAATGTAGCTGTAGTTACAATAATTTTAATAAATAATAAAGATATGAATGGGTCAAACTAGGTCACGCGTGAAACGTTATTTTGTTTTTCCGTGACGTCACAATGATATATGCAGGACATCTATATTAGGTACTCCAACTATATGTAAATTACATCAAATATTTCCCTTGCTATGTTCTGACCGTTTCAAGCAATCATAATAAAAGATGCCACTGTTATACATCCTATAGGTGATAGTAGTGGATTTGGCACAAGTGCAGCTGTACTTGGATTCATAATCTGAATCGCACGGCATCTGCTAACGGAAATTAATCGTATATCTCTCGGATCTGCTGTAGCTTTTATGTAAACTGTTTCGTTTATTTTCGGGATCCTGTTTCGTAGACATCTTATGGGTGTTTCGTGCGTGCAAACTGTAAATGACTGGTCTACGGGCTTCCCCACAAACTTGTCATTCACAGTTGTTGTTGTGCTGTATCTCCAAGCGCTGGCATTTCAAAGCGGTATTTCAACAATTTCCTTCGAGACTCGCTCGTAATTACGTACTTTACAAAGTGCATTAGTACCGTATTGGTACAGCGTACTGTAAAATGTTGAACTAAAAGATAAGAGAGTGCATTCGTGATAAGATTATAAGAACCTGTGGCACTTTCTACAGATGTTAATTTAAAACAGAAAGTCTAAAATGCGTGCATTTGACGTGCATTATCGAAAAAAATCGAGTTAGCAACGCCAAATCTCATACGATTCTTTTGACCTTTCTTTACACTTTGTAGAAACCGACTTTCATCTGCAGACTCAGTTTCTAAATTCCCACCCACGACGAACATATTTTCTCAAGAAAAGCCATTGCTCGGGTTACCTAACGCTTTCTTTAGAGTAGGTAGTCTAAAAAGCAATTAATCTAGAAGAAGAGTGCATTCCGCCCACATTCCGGCACTAGGTGATCAATATTGTTTAATTCTCTCTCTCTCTCTCTCTCCTTTGTCAGCCAAAGGTTCAAAACCGATTCTCTAACATATCATCACGCCTTTATTCCCGAAGGGTTAGGCAGAAGGTTAGGTGCCCACTTTAAAACACACCCATTTCGCCTTACCTATACCTTTAAGTCCCATGTAATAGAATCGACCGATGCTATAATTTTCGTTAAAGTTATTAATGAAAAAAGTAAATTTTGATTAAAGCCGAAGCTGTCTTGATGTTTGTGAACATTTTCGTCAATGCGAGAACGTATCTCATTTCAAACGATACTGGAAATCCTGCGAAATTAAAAAACATACTCAACATTTTTTTTTCATTCAATATCAAAACATCAATTCCGTCAACTGGATTAAATTATTATAACAAACTTCGTTGATACCACTTGTTTATCTGAGTTCAGTTCTATTTTAAGCCTTATCGCTTTAAGAGTGAGTGTAAATTAGTTTGTGGTTTACATTTCTATTGTTATAGGTGTCTATAATGTCTGTATAAAATGTTATGCCACAGCCTAGAAAGGTTTTCGGTTAATAGATTGGTAGACTGGTCGATACTTCTACAACAAATGGAACACCTATCGTCAGCATGGAAAATTCTTCGAACTGTTTATCGGTGTAAACATTTTCGGTCAAGGTCGCTTCCATTCCATTTTCAAGATGCCTTTCGGTTCCTTCGACGATAAATTCTCGCAGTTTGAAAGCTGGAAAAGTGTTTGTTGCAAAGTTTCATGCTGCTAAACTGAATTCGTTAATCTCTTTGCCGAGTGCTCTTGGTTGGGAATCGATACTTTCAAAACATCTTCCATTGTTCTTATTATTAGAAAGATGAGTAAAGCCATATGGGTGTTTTAAAACCGCGTGTGGTCGCTAATGGTCTAGCAAGAATGGTACCTTACTGAAAATCTACTAGAGTTATTTGTTGTTATACATTGCACTCCTCTCTGGTTCTCCACTCAGGTTTGATTTGATCATTGGACATTAATCGCTACCTACGAGCATATACATAATTGCGTAATATTACGATCGTGATTTCGTGGCTGGATTGTAAAACAAGCTAGGTTCGTCCAGGAAAGCCAATTTCTAACTTATTCCATGACTGTCTTTATTTAAATTTGTTTATTTTGATACAGTACAAGACGGTACAAGAAATTAAAAAAAAAATTATAACTCGAATAAAACTATCAAGAATCGCGGAATAAACATGGTGTATTTTCGGATACCCCTGAGCATTAGGAATCTAATAAGTTTTTTATGACGTCACTATTTGAACCATTCTGTATAACTAAGCCAAACATTGTAAAAAAACTGGGCACATCAAAATCGATATAATTTGTTCCAACTATTGTAGATAATTCGTACACTTACGCTCCAATTTGTTTCAGACTGCCTAACTGTACCTATGCCTACATATTTTATCAGTTAAGTGCTTCCCTCATATATATACGTAAATTCTACATTTGCGCAGTAACCCCAATCATTTAAAACATATATCCGTTTTCTGGACCGTTAGTTTTTGCAGTTCTGATGACCTCTAACTTACATAATTATGTCCCAGTTGCGTTGCCTGTACATATAACTAGCCTGTTCCCTCCCCATCCAAATTTCCATCAACATCGCCGTTATTAGCAGTGCTGAACAAAGGCCTATCCAATCGGCTACTCTCATCTAACTACTACCAGCCATCCTGCAGAGATCCTCGGTTCACCTATCCTGAGGGCATCCCTACGTTTGCCGATTCGTGGTCCACACTCAAGAACACCATTTCTAGAGGTTCAAGCAGTACTACAGTACAGACGAACAATGGTGATAATTAAAAGTTCAAAATGTCGGACGGAACCGCTTCGTCGATTATTTAGTAAGTAGGTCGTACGTGGTCTTTCACCGTACTGTCTAAGGTTGCCAAACAATATTATATCATAATATTATGTGCGTCATGAAATTGAGCGAATTGAACGTTCAATATTGCTTTGCTGTGCTGACATCTGTGCATAATATCTTATTATTATATAAATCCTATACTATTAACTGAGTAATATTTGTATATATATATATTTTAATAACGTTCTCGAAAACGGCTCTGACGATTTCGACGAAAGTTGCCATATAGGGGTTGGGTTTACGGGGGCAAAAATCAATCTAGCTAGGTCACATATCTGGGAATACCTATTCATTTTCTTCGTATTTTCACCCAACCAGAGCTCGGTCGCCCAAAGTTTAGAACAAGGTGGCTACCTTAGAATAATGACATGTCAGCATGGAATTAGTATGTACCTACTATCATGGCAGCATGGAATAGTAAGTATTAAATGAGCATTCTCTATTTTCACCAGAGCAGAGCTCGGTCGGCCAGGTACTCAGTTTATAAGCTAGAACTGAGAGATTGGTTACAGACGACTGTACCAGGAATAATTGGATGAACGGAGGCCTTTGCCCTGCAGTGGGGATACAAAAGGCAACAATAATAAGTACTTAAATATTAAGTATAGTGTGTTGTCTTCAAGTGCGTTAGGTAGGTACATTTCATATCCTTACAGTTGAGGATAATTTGTTTGATTTATAAACCTACAGGAATAATAAGGAAATATTATTAGATTTTTCAATCATCTATTGTAATTCATATTCATAACCACTTATTAGTCACAAAATTAATTGTTTATATTAATTCATTGATTACGATGTTAAATAATAAAATACACGATAAGGGAAATGAACTGACTCAAACAAAGGTTTGGATAATAAAATGCATTTATGTACAGTTTCAAAAACTATGTACACGGAAGTGAGCATCCCTGTGTCGGTAACAATGGTAAGACCACGACGGAACAGAAAGAATAGTGCTAGAACAAGTCAACAAAACTCCGTAATCGTTACATCATGTCGGTAAGAGGATTCGATTTCAACAGTTATTGAATGAACTCACTAATTGTTCAAACTTCCAACACCTAACATGGACGAAAAATTCAATAAGAGATTATATCCCTTTTAACAGAATTCTTAAAAAACGAGGAGGTCTTCAATTCGTCTGTCTTTTATATATATTTTCTTTTTTAAATATTTATATGTATGTTTATCGATATTGTCGTCAATTGTGGACCGATTTTGAAAATTCTTTTTCCATTTGGCAAAGGGAGCTTGCGCGGTGGTCCCATACATTTTATTATCCTTGCTTTGGTTGGTTTTGAGTTAGCTTCAATAATATGTATTTTTCCACTTAGTGTATGTTGATGACTTTATACTAACTTCCTGTCACTGATATTTACATAGCAAGTAGTGGTATACGAATTTGTGTGGAGTAGATACCACAACCAAAAAGTGAAAAATAAAATCTATATCTTACAAAAAAAAACAACCGGTTTCCAAAAAAAAACACTACAAAGTGAAAAATATCTTTAATTTCGGAAGTATATGTATTTTTTTTTTGCCACCCTGTTTTATTTTAAACCATTTTTTTAAGTCTGTTCTTTTTGTAGATTTGTTTTCATCCAAGAGTTTCAATTAATTTCCAACATATCTGGCATAGGTCTGATTTAGATGGCAATTGGCTCAACATCGCTAAACACCTCTTATTAGATATGTTTAGACTTAATAACGTAAATATCAGCAGGTGACTAAATAATTAGTCATCCCAAGAAAACTACTAAGGCGACAGTGAAAAGTGCAGGTGCGTCAAACTGATGTAGGACAATATTAGTCTTTAACACCAATAAAACAAATCCTATACCATTAAATGAGCAATATTTGTAATCACGTTCTCGAAAACGGCTGTAACGAAATCGATGAAAGTTGCAATGTAGGGGGTCTACGGAGGCGAAAAATCGATCTATCTCGGTCGGCCAGGTACTACTGATAATGTGAGTAACGCTAGCAAACAGTTCATCTATATGACTATCAACCGATTCACCTAAAAGCATTCTCCATAGCAAACTAAATGATATTACTTATCAACCAAGCTCTAGGTCTATAGTCAAATAAAATATTAGATATTGAAGTACTTAATGAATTCACGGAAATAGGCTTATCGGACGGCGAACAACACGTGTTAGACCCCGGACAGAATAATAAACATCCCAATGAGATCGCACTAAATTATCTGAATCTGTGGACACTTGCACTGAATTTTTTGGCGACAGTCCATAGAAAGAGGAACTTATTGCTTTTGGGACAGGTGGTAAAGCTGGAAACATAGAAGAAATAGATATTTTAAGATTCAACCATTTTAAAGCGATGTGCCAAAACTAAAACAATGGGTAGTTAATTACATTTTGATGCAAATTATATCCAAGACAACAGTAGACTTGTTTGAAAATCAAATATCTTAGTTCCTGATACCAAATCATATTATAAACAAGAATAGAGAAACGTATTTCATGTGTGCTAACACAATTGTTATGGTTAATGGACCAGCCCATTGTCTTTAAACATAAACAATGGATAACCAGGTAGGAATTTCTTTCTCAGAAACTAAGTATTGTTAGGCATGGTTTTCTAGCGGTTTTAAGATAGCTATTTAGCTGATTCTATTAAAAATGCCTCATAAAGATACTGATGTAAATTTGATCGACCAAATACAGGCTGTTATGCTAAAGAGCTGTAATACAAACAGACAACGGGAACTAAACAACAGAACTGTGCCACAACGTTCAACCAGGCACCCTTTGAAGATTTGCGTTGTAAAATGTAAAACCAAACCGATGCACGTTATAAAATCCGTTTCACGATATACACGATCTTAAAATAAAAATCGCGAATCTCTTCGAGTTATTTTGATAAGTGTGACCAACGTGGTTCAAAATAAACGGTTCAATATGGCTCAGGATCGTCTCCAGACTAATCGAATAAGCGAGCAGGAAAAGCGAGAAAACCCGGTAAGTAATATCCGTTCCCTCGGAACCCGACACCGATTAGTGGTTCATCGATCACTTCTATTAAAACCCTCGTATCATTTGCTATATCCATCCTATATATGTATAGCTAACTGACGGGTAAAAAATAGCACGATTACACCAATCATTACCAATTGTAGTGTTCCACGTAACGAGGCTTCCCAGACCTTGACGTTTATCGATAATTGAGCTATTTAGCTTCTTTATACTATGTTTGTCAAAACAACCCGGTTATGAAATGTCTTGGCAATGTTCCTGCACATCTTCGTTATTCCGATTCTTAAGATTATTCTTAAATAACTTAAATTGAATTTGGGTTGATTAGTCTTTAATAACTGATCAAGGTTAGGCTCGGAAAATAAACAAGATGTCTCGAAAATATGACGTATTACCTACGTATACGTACGATATTTCAAGGATTTGTTTTGCATTTTAATGAACGTTGCTTCTGTCAAAAGATTAAAAATAATGAGAAGCTGAGGAGGCATGACAGCGAGAAAAAGTGGTACAAAGAAACAAAACGTGGACACGTACACATAACAAAACCAGTGCAATAGAGATTAACAAAGAGGCGTGAAGTGTCGTTAGTGAAGATTTGAGAATACTTCCGTGCTCAGTGGTGGGCGTCGAACAGTCGCGTGTGGAAGCATAGCCACGTGAAAGGAAACACCCGCCATTAAATGAAAAGCTTTTTTGTTTTATTAATGAGACCGGAACTTGTCTTGCATAACCGACGCTTTATTCTCATAAAAAGGAATACATACTTGAGTAGTAGTTACAGTTAAGAATTTGATTAAAATTACTCGAAGGTTAAAATTAGCTCCATGATTGCAAAAATTCTGCTTAAAACATTACAAAATGGAGGTTGGTTAAAGTGGATAATTAATTCACAGTTTGGCTTTGTCCGAGTCATTCATGAATTTTAACACTGGGAAAATAACAATAAGAATTTATTGCACTCAATTCTACATTTACAAATCATTCAGTAAATGTAATAAATCATTAGATTTTCATGTAAATGTTATCGTTCTATGATATGATAAACACGATAACTGATAATCGTAAACACTGAATGTAAATATTTTTATAAGAAATCCTAAAATAACGTGATACATTTAGCAATATTTGTGTAGAGAACGGAAAACGTGTCTATGCCAGAGGCGGTCAATAAAGCGGTCAGAGTCTAGAAAATCCGGTCGCGGTCCACATAAATGAAAATGTATAAGTATGAGTATTACGAAAGCGAAGCACAAAATGAATAAGGAAGGTCCACTGTTCAAATTGAACCTTTAACTGCCACATATTAACGACTAGGTAAGCATAATCATCAAGCTTGGCAAATGAATTGGTGACAGTGCGAGATAACAGGTCTAGGAAGCAAACAGATGCAGAATAGAAAATAAATATGCGAAGCTACTTGAGACTTCTGCACCAACTGTCGTGGAACAAAACGTACGTATAAGCAGCATTCATGTACGCACGAAGTTGTAGACAGGATGGGTTATAAATATAGAACACCTGGGCATCGGAACGAAGCAAACAGGTCACCTCGCGACTACTGAGAAACCGCAGCGGTAACTCTAACGTTTATAGAACTGCAGGTTTTCCGGCCATTGGCGAAAAGAAGGCACAAATATTTGGACGAATCTACTAGCTTTGCATTTTGTTGCAGATCCATTGGAAGAAAACGTGGTCTAAATGTGACTACAGGTTATCATTCTGTAGCGGCATCTACATCGCTACATGCGAACTACGCATCAAAGACCTGACGTCACACAACATCCTGACGTCACACAAATCCTGCATCGCGCAATTAGAGTTTACCGCGCGATAAACATATATACAAGCTTCCCGACTTCAACCTCTGGGCAGTTGCCCGCCAGACATCACACCCGTCTGGTCGGAGGATCCTCCCTTTTCTATGGGGGATGAGTGAACTTTACACCCTGTTCCGCATACCCCCAAAATTCTATTCAACATTTTTTATCCCCACCTCTCTAAATTCATTAATCTCTACTAGCTAATATTTTTGACATGATTCATCGGTGTACATTTCTCCGATCTTTCCAAATCTAAATACGCGACGTGCACATTTCGCAAGGCTTTTAAAATGGCATCAGAATCCGGAGGCGTACACTAAGCTCCCTTGCGAACAATAGATCTGCAACTACACAATGGCGCCAAGGGCAGGTACAAGACTGGAGCCCTTGAAGGTAAGATGGTAAAGTCTCGTAAAGTCGTAAATGTACTTTTTGTAAAAGGATAGGCTGAACGGTATGCTACGCGCAGTCATTTGTGCGTTGACTCATTAAAAGTACTAATGGATATCCCGATATGGTGACCATATCCGAACAACACAATGGTAAGCTGTCCAACACTCGTTAAGAGACTGGTCGGTTTATATCATATAACTATAGTTAACTGATGGGGCTGGAAACATTGCTAAACTGGTCGCTTGACGGGCTTGATCAGATTTAATCAATCACACATTCTAATGTTGTCGAAAACGCAGGATATATTGTATCTAGTCGCCAAACGGAAACGCGAAGCAATGATAAAAATGTTTGAGCTCTTTTGGTTAATTGATGCGACTTGTTTTGCGTCATCAGCGAACAATTCGCGGCACGTGCGCATTGCGTGTCTTTGTTCTTGAGTCTTGACATAATGTTCGACTCATGCACATGTGTTCAAGACAAACACCTGGATGCATGAGCCTTTAAAATGTATATTCAAGTCTTTAAATGATCTTGCTATAGTAGCTACGTAATTAAGAAACAGTAAAATAAATTAAACTCCATTAAAAAATGTTTATACATCAATTGAAGTAGTCATCGTAAAGATGGGGAAACTGCTGTTTTAATAAGAAATGAAAAAAAATGGCTGGCAATCCTCTGCATTCTTGCTTTGATACGTATGCATGTTTGTTTTGGCCGCTCCGTTTCAACTTGCGAATAAAAAACTAAACATGGTGATTTATACGCCTTATAAACAGAACTATCTTAAAGCAATCTTTTCAGCCAGTTTCCAGAATGTTCCAGATTAATCGTACGTTACACGTTTCAATTTAAAGTTGTGACATCGCAATCAAGGCTTGGTTTATGACCTAAATTCGAGGAGTTAGTTACTGTGAAACGTTTGACAATAATTGACGTGCGCTAGCATACATTTAGATTTCCCAACTGTTGCTGGAGTATAATTTTAAAGACCCGTACAACTACCGGACGGCCTTAAATGGTGAAGCCAACAAAAACAGAAACGTAACTAACTAACGAAACTGTGCAGGTGATGTTATGAACGGTAAACAATCAAAGGTCAGAAGCTATGAACCAAGTAAAAAAGGTTTTGACTTGAAAATAACAGTATGTACAATTTTATTCGGTGATAGGATTATAGGATATGTGCTGTCGTTCGAAACGGAGCAGATTCGGATCAGACTTCAGTAACACTGTGACACGATTATCCGATATGTAACAGAAATGTATGTATTGATTGAGAATATAAGCAAGAATATTGGCTTGGTCGATGTGCTCCCGATTGAGGTTCTAAGAAGTACGCTGATATTGGAGTACCCTAAGAAGCCTCAATAGTATTTCTGTTGATAAATCATTGATAGTTGAGAGATATTGAAGTCTTTATCTCAATTGTCAATTAATTTATCGATATCTTTATTTAGTTTGGCACGAATTCATTTGTTTGATGATTTCGGTGAAGGAAAACATCGTGAGGAAACCGTTCTCGAGGGCATGTGAAGCCAAGTCAGAGGCCCATGGGCGGCTTTAAAACTCTGACACCAGGTTAGTCACTAACCACACGAAAAGAAGATTTGTTTGATGAATTTTATGAAGTAGTAGGTATTAAAACCATCAATGTAAGGGAAATTTATGAAGTCGATCAGTCGTTATAACCTGTGGCTTCCTTTGATTGCAGTCACATGATGATGCAACTATCATCAGTTAGTCATTAGGATATAATTGTTTGTAGTTATACCATGTGACGAAGGTAGAAAAAGAAAATACCTGTTATATCTAAAGATCAAAGTTCGACACTGTATCCGCAATTACTTGAGTTATTCTCAGATTCCATCTAAGTGGAAATTAACCTATTTAAGATTAATTAATTTAATGAAAACCAGAAAGAACATTTTCAGTTCTTTGTAGTTAGCAGCCGACCACAAATTAATAATATTACTAATTGATTCATTAGAAAAAGTATATAATGAACCTAATATTTAGACGAATTCAATAATATTTGTATTTTTTTTTGCTATAAATAATGAAGACAAGCCGCTTGGAATTTTATTGCCACGGAGTAGGGATGGTTTAGGATGAGAGATTCTTTAGCACAGGCTTGGGTATCAAAAACTTTTTTTCCTTAGATGGAAATCGCCTGAATTCGTTATACAATTACTGCTCTTGCAAATAAACATACTGTTCTTCTATCACAGACAGGCGCGACGTGACTCTAGTAGAAGTTTCTATGAAAATTTAATTTCATGTAAATTGTTCTTCCAGAATCGCGTCGGACCGTAGCTTTGCGCCTGTCTGCAGGAGCCGTTACAATTTAGGATCGTAAAAATGAAGGAATATTGCTGAATAAAATTCCATCTCTATCTTTATACCGTTTCTAAAAGACTCGTAACAGTTTTGGCAATTAGAAACAGTTCCTCCAGCAGTTTTCATACCCATATAAAAGCAAACCCATAAAATCTGTCCATTCACAATAAAACTGAATGTTCTCAAAGGCGTCCATTTTCTCCATAGATGCTGGTCGTAAAGCAATAACGCTATAACCTCGTGAGCCCAGACCGCCTGGCTTGCTGGCCGTGACCTTCTAGAACAAACTGTATGATAACGTTCTGTATAGATACGTAACACGCCTAAAATATGCGGCGATCAGTTCTATGTGTACAGTTTTCTTTTATCTTTGTGAACTATATTATTTTTGATGAGCATGAGTCGTCAGTAACTGACATATCCAAAACAATGGTTGAGAATCAATGACAGTGCGAGACCGAAGACAATGTCGGTTTCATAATAAAAGCTGATCAAGCTGTAGTTGCTACAGAAAATGACAAATGAGCAGCACTCGTAGAAGCATCGTTTAACGCTAATAAAGAGTGAAAGTCACATGATGTCATTCAAATTCATGAATAACTTTACCAGCTAAAATAATAATGTGGATACAAAATAACTTATTCACATATTATAACTCGCAAAACCTTTCCACATCGATCACTTTTGGCGTTATTCATAAGTAATTGTCATAATTTATTATCAAGGCGTCTGGTGCGATTAATTCTATCGCGCTGAACTCCAAGGTACCGCTACGCATGTAGGTCAGGTTGGCAGCCTGTATCGCGATGTAAAGGAAATCTTGTTTCCAGCCAGTTTTCGCGCTTCCTTTCATTATCTGTTTCATTTGCAAATACTTCGGCAAATTTTCCGTTCAGTAATTACAATTTCGAGAAATTCAAGTTTGCTGACCTTGTTTTGGCAATTTACTAATGGATTATATTTTTCTCTGTAGCATGTTTTTCATCAAAAATGTGTTGTGTTGGGTTGTTAGAATCTATTACTAATACTTCGCGTTTGATAGGATAATCGACGTATGCCATTTGCTTTCAATATTCGCGCTTCGATAAAATGGGACTCCTTTGTTTATACATTCTGGAATAAATCACATCATTTTCCCTGTTTCATATTTGTGTGTTAACGAACAAAAAGCATGAAAACGGACTAAGTACCTACAACTCATTGACGTCATCAGCTATATTGACTGTTTTATTTTAATATCATTCAAAATTGTATTCAGTCATTGGACTTGCAAGAAAAAATTTCTGCTGTTTCATACTTCGGACTACTCAGTGCTTTGGAGAACCAGGTCAAGGCCTGGGTCTAAGAAACTATGGTAGTTCACTCCTGATATGCCTACAGCACAAAACAATACAAGTTTGAAGTGACGAACGGAATATTACAGAGCGGTCTACGTCACTACATTGCCAAGTCAACGATCAGCAGCTGTGAGATGATTGGGGCCATCTTATCTCTGCATTATCCACTTCTTGTACCCCCTCACTATGGCGTGTCTAAAGTGTGTTGTCCGCCTTTGATGCAGACAGACATCCATCTCAGACATCCGTTTCTCCATCCATCGACGTAAACTTCCCGAACATTCCCTGTAAGTTTCCTCGTGTAACGGACCACATCCGCCCATTTCGAACCATACCGTTTTGATTATTTGGGAATGTATTCATCAAGCTTATGGAACTACGCTCATTCATATCAAAATGCAATTTTTGTACCCAAATTCCGGATATAAACCCTCATCGCTTTACCTTAGAGATCTCAACCCTAAAAATTGCTTTGTGTACTAATTTTAGCAATTTTGCATTTATTATTACGAAACGGGGGGCCTATTAATAGTCTCGCTAATTTTAGCTATGTGATATACGAGAGGGTTTACTATACGAAGCTATTAGGAGTTTGTTTCATTATAATTAGCGATACCAGTCTTTATTTAGCTATTATTAATGTGTTGGCATAGATCTATATTATCTATAGTCGTTTGTCCCCCATGCTTAGTTTTAAGCCTTCTGCATTGAAGCACTTTAACGTATAATATCGAACAAATAAGTTTCCATGCAGTTTTTTTCGTTGTATTTTTGAATCGCGTGTGAAACCTAAAAATCATGGGTTCCAAGATTACCGTGCAGCTATAATGTGTGCCCAACATGATTTCTTGCTAAACTTGTTTACAGACTGTGCCTCATAAAACATTATATTGTTTATGAAATTATCGCCACTATAATATTATTTTCTACGTCGCGGAACGTGGGTATTAATGTAATCCAATTTTTGTTATGACAGTGCCGTTAACATGCTTAAAGCCTGCGTTACACTAGGTAATAAGTATAGCCTTTATGAACTAATATGTCTGCAACTGTATTACTTTACATGCCATTGAAATCAAACAATTCTTCACCTTCATTATAAAGGAGAAGGACACTCGATTCCAGTCAATCGATGTTACTGATCATACCTACATAGTCAATACGTCAAGGCAATTGTCAGCAATTCGATTAAACATCCATCAATTAATCTAACAAGATGACATTGTCGTTATTGGTGGACTTAATAGATCAGACTAAGATCCGACCTCTAAATGAATAAGACGAACTGCTGATAAAACAATCCTTGACTTTTCTCATCCACCTATTACCGGTAACCCTGCAACCTGCAAAGATCGTTCTGATCTGACCTAGAAACTTCAAATTGTTTCGTCAGTCTGAAATTGTCAATGCGCCTTGAGCAAGCGTGGTGGTCATTGGCCATCATGCCTTCTTTGTATGAGAAGAGGCATTTTACCCTGCAGTGGAACAATGATAGATTGGTATTATATTATGAGCTCTAGCACCGGACATGGATATTAATTTCAAATCCTTACTTTAGGTGTCATGGCCGCTGTATTATAATTTGTATACCCAACAAAGACACTAATGCGAGTTCTATTAGTACCTGCTGTATCGTGCCGTCGTGCGATAAGAATCCCATACGTGTGTGTGTGTGCATGGGTCGTGACGTAACCTAATGTGCTGGTACAGCTACCACAACGTGCAAAAACCAAACGGCCTTGTCAAAATTTCACTAGTCACACACACAGATGCAGTTTAGAGTGTGTAGGTGTAAGTAAGTGTTAAGCAATGCGCGTTCGATACCGATATAATCCTTTAGTAACTGTGTTAAAGTACTCTATTGGTAAATTTATGTATGGCTGACGGACTTATGGAGTTGTAGATAATAGATAGCTGTTATCACGGAGATTATTTGATAATGAATATTCGATTTTGATTGCATCGTTGTTTTTGTAAACAACGTGCTGATAAAACCACAATATTGTGTGGACAAAATGATGGGACAGAAAAGCAAATTGTCTAAATTGATCATGAATTGTATTGTTTCTGATTTATTTGATAAACATTACATACTAAATTATTTCTTTTCAACTTAGTTACCGACGTTTAAATATATCATTATATACATAGCTAGACTATCTACTTACGCACGTCATTTACGCAAGTGCTGCATAAATAAGGATAAAAATTATCATACCGTTAAGAGTATTTTTATCTCACGATTTCGACAATAATAGCCTGTATTCGCAATGTTTCCATTTACATGCATGAGGCAAGCCTAGTTGTTCAATCAATGAACGATAGTACCTTAGATTTACAATACATGCTAGGAGGTATAGTCACAGGGTCAACATATGACCGTGACGTTTATAACCCACATAGGTTACGATAAAATCTATATTCCAATTATTATACCATTATATACAAACAAGATCCCGTTTGGCAAGGAAATGTGTAGAAATAAACTACGTGTTTGCTTCCAGCAGGTTCAACTCAATGTAATACATTTAAGAACTTGAAAGGGCAAGCAAGATGAGCTGAAACTTGAAGAAATGTTTCAGAAGATATTCGCGTCTGCCCCACTTTTTTACCCGACTGCCAAACAAGGGTTATGTTTTTAGCGCGTATCTTGTATGTATGTATGTATTTGTAAATTTCTTTATTACCTCGTATCTTCCAAACGGCTGGATGGATTTCGACAGTTAAGGTATGGTTATATTCGTCTTAAAACCCCAAGTGTAGATAGGTGTTTGAAAAAAATAACAAAATAGAGGGTTTTGGCGCGAAATAGTAATACGTTAATAAAAATAATTACCAAACCTATCGAGTGGGTTATATGTATAAATTTAATTAGGAATAATAAATTCGTTTAAAAAGTTTTTGATAGCGTAAAAATGGGCCATGTTTGTGTCGGACCAGTTTTTGTTCATAAGAGTGTACACTAAAAAAAAACCAATAACCTGAAAATATGGTGTAACTTTTGATTGTTCCGCGCACTTTTCTCTTTTCAGTTATGTGATTTTACAGACGGGATTTTCATTTTTTATATTTTATTCTAATGTTAATGTTACCAAGATAGATCAAGAGTAAACTAATTTAATAATACCATAAAACGTTCAAACAATTGTAGAAGCCATCGGACCCAGAAGCCCTTCAGGTGACAAGGCCAAGTTCGTTTCAGACTCACGTGCCCAGTCGAACTAGTTCCTCTATCGTCTTCTATTGCCATACGAATAAAAGAGACAGCTATGATAAAGACACGGGTAACATTACAGTTCAACGCAAACTGTAATATAGTAAGTTCTAGACGCGGAAAAATGCACGTCAATAGCAAAAAGTGAATTTAAATTAGTATTTACACGTTATTATGTAATACGCGATCTTTGAACTCGGTAAAGATCGTGTTGGCATCTCTTCCATTTATATTAGTAACGAAATATCGACTACACTCGCGACAACTAGGAAGTCCGATTTGACGTTTCGTACTCGTATGTGTGATAGAACGATATGCCTTGAGAATCAGTTAGCAATGTAGTCAGACCGTCAACTACAAACTCTAAGTATGATAAATCGATATTTAAGCTACCGATCTTTTTTTTCATCACTACACAAAGTGTTTTTATAGCTGTCAAATCGGACTTCTTAGATTGTCGCGAGTTTAGATCATTTCATATTCAAGAAGAGGCTTGTAGTTTTGTTGACTTTGAAGCAGAGGGATCGTTAATACAAAGTCAGGGCCGTAATACTATTTCGGCACGTGACCGAGATTCTGCTGCAGCGATTAGGGAGACGGTGAATTTATGACCGTGAACGGCATGAACAACATTAATCTCCACAGGAACTCGAGAATATCTCCCAGCCGCATTACAAATTGCATCCGAACCTAAGTAGGAAGTCTCCCGCAATGCATCACGGAATGAAACTTCACGTGTGAATTATTTATACCCCAGCTTATATCCACTGTCCCTTTCATACTTGATGTTTTTGAGTGAGTGGGAAAACCACGTGAATTCAGCGACCGGTAACGCTGACGATCTTTTCGGACAGACATCGACCCTTAATTATAGTGATGGAGCGATGGAGCCTCCTCTAGTAATTCACAAATGGATAAGCTTGATGCTAAGTTGATGTTCCTCGTGCACGCTATTTGTGTCTCTATTGTATTGAAATACCAGCCACATTGTCATGGAGTTTGTTTAACAGTGTCAATAAGTAGGTATTTTGAAAATACTTAAAACGTATACATTCGGATATAATGGTAATTTATTGGCAGAAACTTTCGCAACATTCGAGTGAAATTTGTTTAGGTAAGTTCGACACGAAATCGGAAATTAATACACCGCCTGTTTCTCATACATTTATCGAGTATTTCCCACACTATTGTGGAAAAAAGCAGAAAAACCTTTGTGTACATAATTGGTTGAAAATATTATCGCTATATTCATTATTATCGCTGTGACTGAATCAAGTGGCCGATTTAATTAGACTTTTGTATAAATACTTGAAGTACGCGCGATAAAATGTGGAGGTTGCCAAACCACTGATGTCTGTATCCTAATTCTAATTGGATTTCCTAATTTAGTTATGTCCTCTATTAAGACTAACATTAGTAGACACGGACACTACGTAGGTCCCCCCTACATTACACTTACATAACATAAGTAATCTCCTACTCGTTCATCAAGTCCTACTATTTCTATACTTATTTATTTAATTTGTATTATAAACAATTAAATATATATGTATCCTACTATATTATAATAATATATATATATCCTACTATAATCCTACTAATATTACAAATGTGAAAGTTTGTATATTTGAATGTTTGTTACTACTCAATCACGAAAAAACGGCAGAACGGATTTGAATGAAATTTGGCACACAGATAGTTTTTAGTCTGGATTAACATAAAGGATACTTTTTATTCCGGTAGTACGTTCCCGTGGGATTATTTTCCGACATCCACGCAGGCGAAGACGTGGGCAAAAGCTAGTAATCTCATAAAGACTTCATTCGATACCATTCTATGAATGCCTAGTACAATTTCTCGGTCTTCGAAATATGTATATAATCCCGGGGTTTAGCAGATGTGTTTTACTACATTAGGTCTCATTGATATAGAAATAGACCTATGAAAACATGCGCCAGACATTGGCGATCTAATAAAGACAGTCAATTCAATACTCCCTAAATCTATTCACGTGTATATCTGCCGTAATCTGAATATCAAACTTCAGTCTTGCTGTATGTTTGTTTTGTCTAACTGAGTCCATTCACTCAGCACGTAATAAGGTCGTATCCATATCCTCAGAGTTATTTACTGTTCAATAGATTTACTATAGCGTTCCTAGAATAGAATTAGTGTCTTCAAGTAGTGCGTGTCTCTAAGCAATGAATTTTACATGATAATAATAATATGCGTAAATGTTTGGGTACCTATTAAATATTCAAGAGGTTGGTCGCAAACATGAGATGTGAGGAAAACTGAAAAAATATTTAAAATTACGTAAATGAAATCGACTAGCCGCTGTATGCTTCCTGTCTGCCGGGCAATAATACTCTGAAATCTTATCCTTTCAAGATCTCGTGTTCTTATATGGCATATAAAGATAAAATAAAATAATGATAAGATATGATTTGTGTAATCATTCCTAACGTTTTTTGCAGCCGGAATATATAGTGTCTTTCAAAAGTTGTCGAAATGGCACCATGTCGTGACTGTGACATATAAATTTTAAATTTGCTCGTTCATATGAACCCATAATCTTTCGTTGGTAACTATGGGCTTTCTATTGCCAAAATGAAGGTCGTCAGGTACATTGTCATTAGCACCAAGCTTGCCTTGTTCTGATCTTGATGCAAAGTGGGCTGCAGTTGCTATCCTCCGGACATTACCACCTTCGTCTTTTTGTCAATACGTACTGGGTATTCAAGTCATTCTATGTCTTACTTTTCAGTACAACATTTACGACAAATTCTTTAGAATGTCTCTATTCCTATCCGCTGTATATGTAGAACATAATACTTTATTTAATGCTCAGCGGCATCTGCGCGGATATTCATTGTAAATGGGAGCTCTTTATGAGGCAGCGTGTAATGACAAGTATAACGTAGCACAACCAAATTAATACTGCTAACTACTTCGCATGCATTACCAGTTCCAATAAAGTGCGCGCAATCGTTGCCTGTGTTTAAGACTCGTGAAAGAACATTACTTGTCGTTATGATTTTGTTCTTATCGTTAGCTGTGATAATATTCGTCATTTATTTTCGTTGCTTATATAGTTAGTATGTATCTATGTATCTATTATATAGCACTTATCTGTGTATCCATTATAGTATATTGTACTTATATACCTTTTATTTGCACCAAAGACAGCCCCATTTTATGTCCAGAGAATCACTGTCCATTCCAAGGTTGCCTGGAAGAGATCGCAGTAAGCGATAAGGCCGCCCATTGTATATTTTGTAGTGTATTACTTTGTCTTTATGTAATGTATAATCTGGTGTAAAATAAAGTATATATAAATAAATAAATAAATACTTCGAAGTGACTCTTCAATGAATGGAGCAAGGACGAGTGCTGTTGAAGAGTACCTATAGATGTTGACTAAATCTATAGCTGGAAAAAGGCTGCCTACTTAAAACTGAGTCGAGTTGTCAAAAATAAACAGTAAAAGCACTGCCTAAACAATAACGTCGTGACAGACGAGGGGACCGAGATAAATCAGTCAGTTTCTAGCTCCAACTCGGTCCAAAACAAAACTTTAATGTGATTAGATAAAATGGCAGCACGCGTTGCTAATTTAGCACTCCTATCAATCCCGAACTCTGCATGAACTAACACGATAACCGCTATAGTCGTCCGAAGCCGTCCAATAAACGTAAATACTGAATACAGGATGCCTACCATGATCTAATTAAAAACGATTCAAAAGCAAGGCATTTCAGTTTAGGTTCTTAAACTGCATCGCTTCAAAGTCGTACCATGACGTCCAATAAACTCAGCGGCATTTGGATCGTTAAAAGTGAATGAAAGATCGCAATCTGTGGCTGAACCGCGCGGCCGCGTTTGGAACGTTTTTGGTGAAAACGAGACAACGCTATTATAGTCAAATAAGTTTGTTTCGCGCACATTATTTAGTGTCAGACACGTTCAGAAGCAAGTAACATTTTATTTGTTCTTAACTCAGTATCATTACTTTAAAGTAAAACAGACACTCAACAGTTTTTTTTAAGATTGCACGTTAATACGGTAACTATTGTTAAAATAATTCTTAGTCAAAGTAGATATTTATTTACTTTTTGCTATTTATTAAGTATACGAAAAAAATATTTTAAAACAAATTATGTTTCTGTTTCGAACGTACCAGAGTAAACAACGTTGTGTGAGTTGAGTTGGGGCATAGTGGGCATAGTGTGAGGCAGAATCTTCCTCAAAAAACTCAAATAAAAGTAGTTCATCAGAAATCTGTTAGAGAAAAACGAATGCGGTTAAAAAAGGCATATAAATAGGTATTTTAGACTTAAAAGATAGATTAAAGCTCACTTACATTGGTTTTGGTAAAATTTCACTAAAACAGCACTAAAAATCTTTATTTTCGTCAATAATTCACCAAACGTTTCAGTTTATGTAAGAGAAATAGTAACTTTTATTGAATCGCTTATTTTGACAGTTGAGCGTTTCAGCTGAGCTGCTATAAGGACGTCATGGTACCAAACAAGAATGAATGAAACCAAAACTTGCGACTCAGTTTGGGACAATCGCTGTCACATGGCATGGCCTAAATTGAATCGTTAAACTAACGTCATGGTACGAATTAGAAGAACAGTTCAATTTAGGTCCTAAAATGGATCGCGCTAAGAGCTCGTGGTAGGCATCCAGGCGCGACATATATTAAAGAGGCGCTTACTTATAATGATTGGCGAAGCTCTTAGATGAGATGTACACGTGATTCGCTTGGCAACGGTTCCACACACGCGATTACGACGCACGAATCTTCAACATTATAAAATTATTGTTGTGCATCAAATCCTAAGACAATTACTCTGCGGACTTTGATCATTGAATGCGACATTATATTGCGGCAGAATTGTATGTAATTTGCATGTCTGGGCAATAAGGAAGACTGCTCATTAAACTTCGTATGCGATAGTCTGAGTGCTGCCAATATTGTGTGTTTAGGGGCGTTCGAAACTACACAATTATTTCAAAGTTTATGAACACCTAAAACAAGTCATTTCCACGTATTTGATAAACAAACACCTACGTCAAAAGCAACTCAACCAGGAGTAATTTGGGAACAGAACTATTACGGTGTATTACTCAGTTGTACAGAGGATTTTTCTGGAAAATCTGACCTCGGACGGAATCAAAGGACATCAAGGCCGGACGGAAGTAGTGCTAGCCACAGTCGCCACCAAAGCCGTTATCTATTTGGTAAATTGGTACTAATATACTGGCATACGACCGCACGAGCATAATAGCACCTATTCTTATCAATTGAATGTTACTGCTTTTTTTTATATAAGAACATGTCTAGATGAACCATTTTTGCCGAGGCGCTTACGAAAAACTACGAGGAGAATATCTTTTTTGGAAGAATGCATGTCTTTTCTCTAACGTTCATCTCCATTAGCCTGTTACCAAATGACCGAAATATTCCTAACACGTGTTTGGCACTGATAGGTCCGTCGGCGCTAAATGATAAGGATAACGATGATGACGTATATTACTTAAAAAGTAAATCTGTCTGCACACAGAGATAATGAAATAAGCTAAGTCGCCACCTTAAACAAATAAATGTCTGTGATTAACCAACGTCCTTCACGGAACATAGCTCTGATTTGAGGCGAGTCTATAACTAATCTTGTAAAGTGTTCTGCAGGTAGGCTAGACCATTTTAGATTTTACATTTACTTACTAAAATCTGGAGAGCTAAGTAAATCAGATCGCGATTGTTTGTTTTAGGGAAAAAGATAAAACTACTGGCATCGTTGACCGTCCCCTTGGTAAATGACATAATGTCAGATTCGCTTCTCATAATTCCATGTTTCGTGCGCATATTCACGAATACACAATCAGATATCTAATTACGCAACACATTTTCGTAAACGATTACTACTAATGTTTTTCATTTTGACAGTTCAACAACATTCATTGCGTTATTTACGTTGTTGAGCAGATTTTTTTTCGAACTTATGAAGCAACGGATTAGCAATCTGTTTCAAAACGATTCAGATTCTAATTGATCGTGTATTACGTAATTAGGATACTGAAGAGCTAAGTAAATCAAATCCCGATTGCTTGTTTTAGGGAAACATATATAACTACTAGCATCGTTGATAGTACTCTTGGTAAATGACATCATGTCAGAGTCGCTTCTCATAATCCCATGTTTCGTGCGTATACTCATGAATACACAATCAACTCTTTTAGGCGAATCACACTTGGCAATAGCCCAGGATAACACAGAGTTATACAATGTTATTATATATTCTTATACTGTGTCAGCCTACAACGACCATAAGGGAATTCCTTAAAGACTAGTAGGTATAGCTAGGCTTTCTGACTAACCGCCTCGTAAGATCCTTTATGTTTATGGGGTCTTTGTCACTTCGTAACTGTACTGTTAGGTACTGCAATCACAAACAACGTAAACACTTCAGTCGTTAATCAAGGTCCGTGATTTAGCTTGACTTTTCTGCGGACTGTTCTTCAACATTTGACATTTATCGCGACTCTCGTTCGTAGTTGCGTAAGTTTAAGGAAAATCCCAGAAATTGGTCCAGTTATTAAGTAGTATTGTTTTTCCCTAAACCTGGTTTGATGGGTAGCTACGCTAATATGGCGGCACGTGCTGAAATAATAACATACACATAGGCTCAAATTAACTCGTAAATATTTGACGAACGCATGCCACTGAATTTGGAGCTGAAATTACTTCAACATGCACGTTTGTATCGGACACGCCTCGTGACGTAATGCTAGAAGTTTTGCAATAATGTATACGTAATTATGGTAAACATACAATGAGGCCAAGAATAGAAATGCCAATTAGAATGTATGGATTATACAGTTTTAATTACCAAGGGCCGTTTCGCTGAACCGATTAAATTCAAAGTTGGTTGAATACTTGAAACCCTATTAGTGTAGGACTGGATGTTAGTCCGTCATCGGACAAATGTCAGCATAGCCTTGGAACGCTCAGGGAACAGTGGGTGGATAATATAGGATTACAGGCGCGAGTTGTGACGTAAGCTTAGCCATCTAAGTGGAGAATTTATCAGCAGTTTCAGGACTTATGTAAGATGACACTACGTCTGCATTTCCCGAGGAGGAAGGCAGACGTGTACTATTTCGCCAGTTTTAAACTCCTATGTAGTAAGAGGCCAGTTCCTGGGCTGCTACTAATTCCTAATGGAAATGCACAAAAACATGTAAATTAAGACCTATCTAGGATACAAAAGCAATAATATACAGTCTACTATTTTGGATCTCCGCTTTCTGTTACAGCCACGTATCAATATTCTATTTCCTCTACTAAGGCGACAATAGTATCTTATCCATGGTATCTTTGAAAATTTGTTCATATTACGAAACAAAGATAAGTGAATACCCAGTCCGCCATGTTATCTGAAAGACGACTCATCTCCTGTACACAGCTTATCTGTTACAGTTATAGCAGTATTCGTTTAACGGCGCCAACCTTTATGTCCAACATTAATTTATCACGTAGCACGAGAGTATTAACACCGCCAATAAACGAGTGTCATGGGTATTTTCTCGTAGAATAAAAGAACGTGGATAAGATTAGTATTCTCGGTGAAATATACAGGGTAGCAGGGGACATCGACGCGAAAACTGATACCATGGATTCAGTACATGAATCTGAACCCATGCGAAGAAATTTTTCGTCGGTTATCAAAAAAAAATCTGCTGTTTCATAGTAAAGTGCAATACCTACGCGGTCAAAATGTATGGTATAGCAGTTTTCTTTTTTTAAATAACCGACGAAAAATTTCAACGCAGGGGGTTTAAAATCATGTACTGAATCTATGGTATCAGTTTTAGCGTCGATGTCCCTACCATCCTGTATAGGTATACATTCCTCTCAAAGCGTCTTCATTATCATGTGCAGCTGGGGAACAAACTGCCGAGTATCAGGCCTCTTCTATGTGCCATATTTCCCCGGCCTTTGCGAGTGTTAAGTAGTTTTTACCCGCGACTTTATGGATGTCATCCACGTATCCATCTGACTGTTGTGCTGCCAAAATTCCTTCTACCAAAGCGTTATACTGTTACTCAGTAGGTACCACAAACATCTTTAAGGTCTGAGACGATACTGTATATTAGGGCAAGATTGGCAAAACGCAATGTAATTTCGTATTTTTGATAATTTTGTATTTCTTAATTCATTCCAAGTGGTATAAATAGCCAAGCACCAGTATCTCGCGATTTATAAATGGCCTTTGGAAAAGTTACAAATCAGTTAAATCGGTGCCATAAGGAACCACAGTAGACAGTTAATGGCGAGTATGGTGACCCCATACTGTGAATGTTTTCATATACAATGACATAAGTTCATTCATTGCTTGACAGTAGTTATAAACTGCCATTGTTTTCAGTCCACAATCATTTTATCGGTGCGATATCCGTTATAGCATCAATTGGGACTAATGGTTTTCATATTACGAGGGTTCATTCGATGAATTTTAAATATAACGACACATTGAGTTTCTATAACTTGTGGATGTACTAACAAACAGATCCAAAACAATGCTTTATTAATTGACGTTCAATAGCACATATATTGAAATAAATTGTTTGACTTTGACTTAAATCTTAATAAACAAGGTCGATCAGGACTCTCAGGTAAGTACCTCAAAATAATATAGCTGACAGCGTTCAAAACCTTTGGAGGAAGTCTCCACATGCCACGCGACCGTCAATTTTCTCTTTGTTTTATATCATTTAATCGGCGAGCCCTCCTCATTATTTTCACGTCGTGTTTCTAACCGATTCTCTGTATTATTTAGTAGCATATTTGATAACATCTCAACATTTTGCAATGTCCTCGTGTTAGTAGTGACCATAAGAATTAACTTGTTTTGATTTCAAAGAGCATCAGAACGACGTAGCGTACCTATTCCGTATTGAATCACGGACAGAAAACACAAACCTATCAAACATTTGTTTAGCAAAGGAAAGCAAGTTACAAATTAACAGACCCCGTCGCAATGAACAATTATATTCTATACGGCCATGATTTCCTGTGATTTTAGTCAGTCCTTTCAAACGATAAACGATATAATGGCGATGTCACAATCTATTAGGTTTATCTACGTAATAATATATATTACTTATCAAAGCATCCAGTTGAGAGAATTTCCCCACTGCCTATTTCCAATGTTTCTTAATACAGAAAGCATTAACTCGTATAGCATAGGGCACGCCCCCTGTTATTATAGATAGAATTGAAATATAACTTGAGCATTGTGATGTTCTATACCCCTAAGCCCAGGATTATCGGAAAAATCCTACAGGCGTTATATGTATACTGTAATAGGGATTTTAGGGATGATGCCTGGGTAAACAAAATGAAATTCTAATTAGTCCGTCAGTCAGATAATAAAAAAATATTAGACATGTATTTTTTGCTTTATAATATTAATAAAAAATTACTTAGTTTAAACGCATTTTAAGTTTAAGGAGTGGGGGTCGCTACGTCACAGCTAAGTGTAAAATCTACATACTCGTGACGTCATGGCACTTTTTAACTCAATGTATCGCCGTAATCTTTAGATTAAAAAAAGAAAAAAATACGTGTCCAATATTTTTTGATAATCTCCAAGACGAACAAAAAAAAAAGGTTGGGTCTATCGGGTGGCTAACATGATTTTTTTAATGCCCGTATAAGTTCCTAGGCGTTCAATCAACCATACTGTTTACTGGTGAAGTGAACTTGAAGTTAGCAGTCATTTCACTTGATGCTAGGAATTGACACTATTGACTGTTTTGTTTTACAGAATAGATTGGCTGCTATTACCTTCATATTTAGTCAAGTGGTTCTTTAGTTCTTACTATAATCTGATAAACATATCATTAGCGCGGCATGCCCGGCTTTAAAACTCTGACACGGTTAGTCACTAACCACACGAAATGAAGAAGAACAGATCATTAGTGCGCAAGCCGTTTATTTTGAACCGTCTCCTGTTCCATGCCGGATTTAACTAGTTTTTACCCGCGACTTTATGGATGTCATCCACGTATCCATCTGACAATTTGTCTGCCAAAACTCCTACGAAAGCGTCTTACTGTTACTCAGTAGGTATCACATAAACATCTGTAAGGTCTCCACTATATTCCGTGGAGATACTGCCTACTAGGTAAATTTTTCCAAATGCAATGTGTCAAATTCTGTATTTATTATTTCACCCCAAGTGGTATAATAGCCAAGGGCACCAGTATCTCGCAATTTAAAAATGGGTCTTCGGAAAAGTTAGAAATAAGTTAAGTCGGTGTCCTGCGGAACAATATTCTATATGGCCATGATTTCCTGTGATTTTAGTCAGGTCGTTCAAATGATAAACGATACTTATGGCGCTTGTTTGATTTAACTAGCTTTAATAATCAATGCCTAATTATTGCTAATTCAGCAAATTATTTCGTACACTGTATGATTTCTGCGTCCATTTATATAATCGTAGATTTTTCGGTAAACATAGTTACAGGTATTAAAGGTATTTCATAATTAATTATATGGCGACCACTGGCGTCATTGTAAAAGTAATGACCGTGCCGACGTATTTGGATGTCAAACATCTGTTAAGGAACAAAAAGTAACAAAAAACTCCGTGGCATAATACGCTTTATTGCTTATTGGTTAACGATTACAATGGCGTATTTTTATTTTGGCAAACGACACTGCCTAATTTTCGGTCGCATGTCTGGGTTACAAGTTACGACGATGAATGACTCACAAAAAACTAAATAAAAACATCTGTATGAGCGTTATTGCTACGGTGCCGGTGGTAGGTCGAGCACGGGTGTACTACGTTATTTGACCTTTGAACTTGAGGATTTCATAATTAGGTACTTTTTAACCCAGCTGCTAAGCTACGTACTTAATAAAATAATTGAAAACGTAATCACTACGCACGCGCCCTTAGAATTGCTACATTTAAGTAAATAATGTGCTCCCCATATACTTTACAAAACGTAATAAATATCAGATTGATTATCGGAAAACCGTTATAAAGTTCCAATACATAATGATCTATTTTTTATTAGTTCATTGCAGGTGTCAAATGAATAAGCGAACGTTTTTCACAACTGCCAGACGGATCCCTAATAAATAGACTTGTCCCCTCGGAGCCAAGAAATACTTGCAAGAATGCGTCGGTGTTCGGACACACGGCGCGCTTCCGAAAGCACTTTCGCCTACGTTCGGAATCGCTCGGCTAACTCCGCACCCCACAGCTGACTGGGCCAAAGTGGAAGCGAGAAGAGCATGCGCGGGCCGACCGCGCGCGACAAGGACCGCGCGCCGCGCAACTCGCAGCGCCGCCATTTACTTCTTTTCAGTGCTCGGCCCCCGTCGTAGTGACAGTGTATTTCTTTTATCACTAAGCGCAGAGCTTATTCGTTTTAATTGTGAAATTCCTATAAAATATTGTTTACAAAAGATTAGAAATGTGTAATTTGTGAACGTGCAATGGAGTTAAAGTTAAACAGGTGAAGATACGAGCCATTCGTTCGAGCATGGCTGGCTTCATCGCATCTGTTGTCAACATAAAATAACGTGGATTATGCAAGTTGGAGTAAAATGTGGCCGAGTGTTAGGTGAATTATGTGTTTTTATTACGTTAAACGTGTCAATGGTTATAATTGTGTGTGAGTTTTAGTTACAAGTGTCCGGTAGTACCGTACAATTGACTTGGTCTAGGTACGTACGGCAGACGTCGGCTGACGATTGTATGGAGCACGTACGTAGTGGAACCTAGTGTAAAAGACGAACACATTGCACGCGGTGCAATTAGATTATCTTCAATTGCGATACATAAATACAAGTGTGGCAATAAAGACATACTAATGAGCCGCTCATGCTCGGCTCGTGTTTTTGTAATGAAAACCTTCCACGAGCGGTCGACTGGATCGTTTCCACTCGACAATATTAGTAATTAAACTCACAAAAAAAACATAATATAAAGTGACTATGCCACAAAAAATATAAGGTGGTATAAACACACAGTGAACATTTCATACTTGGACAGTAATTATAAATAATTTAGGGAAGTGTTGCCTTTACAGTAAGTTGATTACGGTTTAAAACCTTGAAATGTAGGTCTAGGCGCGCAACTATTTATTACATTAACATGCAATGTAACAGTATCGCAACCGGAGTTTGCTATAAAAAATGTGATAGCTCCGTTAAATACCTACTTTATTGAAAACAAAGCTTGAACTCATTCGTTAATATTTACAATCATGTTTAAGTATCATTTTTTTATTCAATCTACGCATTCTATTCTATTAGTTTTCATAATGTGCCACAAATGAAATGCCAAAATGTAAATTACCTAATAGAATTTATAAACAAGTAAAATATTAATTATTCTAAGTTGTTCATTCAACCGACTACGCTTTGATAGAGAGTGAATAGTTAGGACACAATAAACACAGTCAGTACAATAGATAACACAGCAGGAACTTGAGCAAACAATTTTCTATTGTTACAGTAAATAAGACTATGAGGGTTGTTATATAATGCAGCGGCTGCACAAAGTTTTAGCGCTGGCAATAATTTGCGCAGCGGTGAGGGCGCAGGACTGCCCCCCGGCCTGCACGTGCAACAGCACCCGGCTGGCGTGCAACGCCGCCGTGGTCCCGCAGGACCGCCTCACACGAGACTACTTCTCAGCATCCTACGGCAAACACCTCCAGGACCTCTCGTGGACCAACTCCAAAGTGAACACTCTAGAAATACACGTCTTTGACGGACTCAACGACTTGGAGTACATCGACTTGAGCAGAAACGAAATCACAAGAACTGAACACGTTCTGTTCGGCGGCCTGGGCAGACTCAAATCTCTCAACCTGTCGCGGAACTTCATCAACGATATTCCCCGGTTCACGTTCGCCGATTTAGAAAATCTAGAAGTCCTAGATGTGTCCCATAACCTGCTCCACGTTATACCATTCCAGGTCTTCGGACCGATAATCAAACTCCAATATTTGGATATATCGCATAATATGATAGCTACTTTCTTAGATTACTATTTTAATCCTAATAGACAACTGAAAGCACTGTTCCTAAATAATAATAGCCTAGTCAAAATTACGTCTAATGCTCTAGTCAACCTAAAGGAATTGGAGACACTGGACATCTCTAGCAACAAACTAGAGTACATACCCAAATCTATATTCGACAACTTCCAACAGTTGAGAGTGCTGAATCTAAGCTTCAACCAGTTCCAGAACATATCACAAGATGTCTATAAGAATCTTAAGAACTTAAGGTGGCTAAGCATGGGTGGCAATAGATTGCGAAAATTGCCGTCGACGCTCTTCCAACATAACGAAAATCTTAAAACGGTCTACCTCGATCACACAGAACTAGCAGTTATACAAAACACTAATTTCAAAGGCTTAAGTACTCTACAGCAATTATACATAAGAAATAACACATTTTTAAGAGAAATAGAAATGTATGTATTCCAAGACACGCCAACCATCACGCACCTGGATCTGAGTTCTAACGCGCTCCTGTCCTTGCCTCAGTCTTTGACAATGTTGACCAACTTGCAAGAACTGAAGCTGGCCAATAATCCGTGGGCGTGCGACTGTCGGATGGCTTGGTTCGCGGGCTGGGCCGACAAGAGGAAAGAAATTATCAAGTCTGACTTGAGTTGCCCGCTCACCTACCCCAACGATATGATAAGAATATTGAACCACACCAATTGTAAACCTCCGACGTTGGTATCTAGTAGTCCTCTAACACTGTACAGTTTGCAAAAGGACGCTCTACTAGAGTGCAAATTCGCGGGAAACCCCATGCCGTCCATCACTTGGATCACGCCTACGAGGATGGTGTTCCACTGGAATCCCGAGCCGCTCGTCCAAGACATATTCCACAAGCATGGTGTCGCCCATGACCAGTACTACCACGCCATAGATAATTCCAAGTCGAGAGTGAGAGTGCTAGACGACGGATCACTGTTCATAGGAGATATACATAGAGAAGACTGTGGAACTTACTTATGCTTTGCAACGAACCCCTCGGCCAACCTCACGGCGGAGGTCGTGCTCAACATAGATCCGATGACTATGTTCGAGATTAAAATGTACAGTTTATTGTGCGGCGCGCTATGCGCCGCTGGATTCTTAGGACTTACACTGCTTGTGCAGTTCTTGCGCTACATATTCTTCAGGTGAGTTAATTATATTACTGAGATGGTAAGTTTGTGTGTGTCTATGTTAGTCTAACGTTGCAATGTATTTTTGTTTCCAGATTCCGTCTGATGGAGACGTGTTGCAGTTGCTGCACATGCGTGAGCCGCGACGCGCCGCGATCGCGACAGATATTCAGCATGCTGGACAACATCGAACAATACAAGAGACAACAATTAGAGAAACTACGAGAAAATTACGCAGTTCAAGTGAGTTTATCACATTAATTAGTTGCCTCTCGTCACGTGGTTCACATGTAGTCCTACTCTAAGCCGTTAATGTTGTTACAGGTTCATCGCATCAAAGAGAACTGTACGCAACAGATGGATTGGATACAGAGCAGTTACTCCTCACAAGCAAGCCATTTACGAAATATTAGAGACATCGGCAGCAACCACTTGAGTGCCATGAAAGACCAGTATTACGACCAGGTATTAACATACATTTTTAGAGTTGTATTTTCTCATAACTACATCTGTGTTCAGTATAGTTGTTAACAATTATGGAAACAACTAATTTGAATATAACTGATCGCACAGGTGAAGCGGGTGCGCGAGTACTCCACGTGCCAGCTCAACTGGGTGCGCGAGAACTACGTGTTCCAGAGGAACAAAATCCGCAAGTTCAGCGCGCACCAGGTACTGCGGCTGCGCGAGTCTTACAAGTACCAGCAGCAGACGCTCAACAAGGTGCTAGAGAACCTGCCCAGCCTGTACTTCGAGAACTGTCGGAGCGGCTCCTGCGGCCGAAGCGACTCCATGGCATTCGACCCCGACGTGGAGGTCATTGACATGTATCTCAAAACGAAGATCGAGAAGCTCTCGAACCTGCCCAACCCGATATTCGACGAGGAGAGCAAGATATCGGTGTACTACACGCCGACGGAGCGTTCGGTGAACTCGCGAAGGAACTCGCCGGTCTCGGAGCACATCCACATCAACATGATAGAGAAGGGTCCGCCGCGGTTGCTGGCGATGATCAAGCCGCTGCCGACGGAGCCGCCGCCGAGCGAGGAGGGCTCGCCGTCGCCCACGACGTCGAAGGCGCGGCCGGGGCGGCGGCGCACGCGCGAGGAGCCCAAGCCGTCCAGCGAGCCGCTGCTGGGCCGCGACGCGGTGACGTACTCGCGCGGGCGGCGGCGCGTCACGCTGCCGGCCAGCGCGTCGTCGCCGGAGCTGAGCGCGCGCGCGGCCGACGCGCACGTGGCGGCGCGCGTGCTGCTGGCCGTGGAGCTGGGCGCGCCGGCGTGCGCGCGGCGCCACGCGCCCGGCCAGCTGCTGTGCGGCGAGTGCGCGGCGCTGTGCGTGCGCGAGCCCTTGTAGTACCGGCTGCTGACGCGCGTCTTTAAGATCTACGCCGTCTCCCGCGCGCCCGACGTGCAACTCTGTGATTTCAGCGGCGAATCCCCTTCCTACGTATGATTGTGTTCGTGAATAGGAACATATCTTGCCGGATGTCAATAATAATGTAAGGTTAGCATAGTGCGAAGGGACCTTTGGACTCGGGTGACGTCGCCGCTGCCGATGCCGCTTGTACTTCTAAGTAAGCTGTGATAGACTAGATTTGAATTTAGCGACAATTTAATTTCGTACTGTCTCTAGTGATAGGGGATAAGGAGTATACTGAAACGATCTGCTCGTAATTGTTCGTAGTAGTGAATCGAATGAAAATGTATAATTAAGCATTCTGTGGGTATTAGAACTTGTAAATAACTTCTGTTTGTTTCAATATTTTTTCCATTTTGATGTACGGTTAGGGTTACAAGCTCTTAGAGTTATGCATTTTATATTGTTCAACTTAAAGTGAGGTATAAGAGAGTTGTTACTGAATTGTTGTAATTGTTGCGCGGTCATTGTACATGGTGTATCTACTCGGGAGGATCCTGCGACCCTCTGATCTCAACTCACTGCACATACCATCGTCACACATCACATCGTCCACGTTAGTATATCGCGTGTCAACAAATTAAACTGTCTGTAATTATAAACGATTCCTTATGATATTTATATATTTTGTGACTGTCCTACAGAATGTATAGAGTCTTGCAGTGATATGCCAAAAATACAATCCAGCAATGATTATTATATAACGTTTCTTAATATAAAATATACAAATATTGTTGAAAATTTTCTAAATATATAACAAGAGTAAAACCGCTAATCATGGAGAATAAATTATTTTTCAATGTACACTTTTAGTCTTATTTGTGTGGCATTTAAATTGCAGTAAACTACTGAAAAATCCCAAAACACACTACATAACAAATTATTTATTAATAATACATGTGATGGCATGTTATTTAATGTTATCTTCTGCATCCATCAGAATCAGATAGTCACAATATAAAAAAACTAACATTGAACAGTAGGTAATGTTCTACAGACTAATAACTTTCCATTTATTTATAAAATCGACTCATTCAAATAACACTAATGTCATTTTAACAACTTTCTTACACAACAATTACAAAGTATTTTTTATTTATTTAAATATTTACTTTCACTGATTGCAATATTTTATAGTGTGAAGTGTGCCTATGCCTAATAATTTAAATTATTGAGGTTATATTCTAGAGAAGTTCTTTTCAAATTGACAAATAAAATGTGTTTCTGTGGGTAAAAATAGCTAGCAATTGCGCCATTTTGTGTAGATTCAGAATAAACATGAATATTGTTTTAAAATTCCATAAAAATGGAATTTTGATAGAACATAATTGCAATTAAGACTTACAAGACACCAACAAATTCTTGTACATAGAGTACAAGCACACAAAATAAAATGTCGATGACCGCATTATTGCAGTAACTTCAAAATGGCGGACATAACACGACTGCGAATAAATTGAAGCCGCACAAATAAAACACTTTGTTCTCATATCAAAGTTTATTTGACACGACGTATCTTGTATAACAAAAGCAATCAAAACTCCAATGTTTTCACAAAAATATAATAATAATGACGAACACACTTACATAATATTATTAATGATATAGTAACTGACAAACAGTTAGATAAATAAAGTATAGAGCTATAAAGTAAAGAAAAACATGAAGAATATCAATAACATTGAAATTTTGTTTTGAAATATCACGCGACGTTTTCTATTGGCAACAAATAAGACGAGCCTTGCAAAAAAAAAATCTAAAGTAAATAAAGTTTATTTTCCATTACCCATAACTACATTGAGTTATTATGGCGCTTGTGTACTAAGCTAAGAATTGCCCTGTCACGCATCGTCCACGTTAGTTCAATATACCTACACCCTGAATTAATATACCATTTAGATTGTAATGAATATTTAATATCATGTCCAACTATCTATTCTGGTATTGATCTGTATTACAAGTCTTTTCCAATTTCCAAGATAATTTCTCTATCATAAAGTAACAAAAAACTTTTTAGATATTTCTCTTCTTCATTGTAATCCATTCTTATATTTAATCCTGATATTTCAATGTTTGTCTATACGTATAATATAACTTTTAAACGATACCGCGGCCAAGCCGAACTTTGAACTAAAATATCAATTAAAAATATTGCAAGTCTGCTAAATAAGATTTAAATAAGCTGTTCTTTAAATCCTATTTCATTCATCTATGTAATATATAACTATGCGGGTACACAATTGGGTGGGCAGGAACATGCTATAATCCTATCATAACCCATGATGTACACCGTTTCCGAGCTAAAATTTAAACTGTATACAACATGTAAAAAAAAACATGTCCGATCAGTGAGGGTGTTGTTAAGCATCGTACTGAGAGTCTACGTATATTTATGTGGTAATTTTAAAAAGTTTAAAAGAATTACATTGTTTTTTTTTTTTTCAAAGTATTTTACCGGGTTATCACACGGGGCGCGGGCGGCCGCGGTTTAGCGGGTGTCTACAAGTCATAACTTAGACCCCCGTTGAAAATTTGCTATTTTCTAATAGAATATTGGTACTAAAAATGTGAATTTTATTTCAATAATAATAAAAATCTTAATTAAATTTTGGCAACTTTATTGCAGTACCTAAGTGCCCATTTCGGATCGGGCAGGTTTTTTTTTTACATAATGTATAATAACTAACCCTAACATAAACAAGACTGCTTGCTCAATGCACTGCACCGTGAAAGCTGACACCGAGGGCAGCACAAATCGCAGCCGCTAGGCAGTGGCATCAAGTTACACTACATTAGCTAAATTATCGGAGTACTTAAACATGGCGATTTTAATTAACTGCATAATACTCTTAGAATATTTAATTTATAATTTATTCAGCTGCATCCGATTAGACTGGAAGTTGACCAACAAAGTTGGGAAAAGGCTAGGCTTAGGGTTTGACTAGGAATACTGTGTTCTTAGTTAAGGTCTGTTTGGATCAAATATTTTTCTGTATACTGAATGCTGCCCTTCTGTGATTGGTCTACGCATACTATAATACCAAGATATCAAGAAAGTAAGCTCTTGTTCTATGTTCTTTTAGCTCCACCTTTAGACAAAGTCATCTTAAGGTGGGTTTAGAGTTAGAACAAATGAGTGAATTCTCATTATATCCCCACTCTACCAAGATCCTCTTTATATAAATCATTATTTCATTGTTGTATCTTCATACAAGCAAGGAGCGAGCGTTGAACACGCTTTGAAAAGATAAATATATAACGCTTGTACTTCTCGAAGGATTAGGCAGAAGTGTGAAGTACAGCCACAGATGGGACACTCCACAGTTTAGATATGAAGCAACAAGTACGCGGCGGGCCCGTCATGCTGGGCCAATTCAGTGAGTGTAACGTAGTCAGAAGATCTAGAGAGGCAACTCCTGGGTGAAATATGACTGTGATTGGTTAGCGCTATGCGACCTGAATTGCAATTTATTTTGTCGTAGCAAGAGTCGCTTTTTATAGTGCTCCATCTGTATTAATCTGTGTACAGCCACATTTCGTCAGTTATAGTAGGTTTCATAAAAAAGGGGGAAAGCCTGGCTTTTTATTACCTCACTAGCTTTTCCGCCAGCGGCTCCGCCCGCATGATATCTTCATAAATTATAAACATGTTACTCAGTGATAATATAGCATTCTACTTATGAAAGAATTTGTTAAATCAGTCCAGTATTCTGTAGGTTCATTCATTATAAACAAAAATACATATCTTTATAGTATTCAAAATCAAGTCATTTATTCAAACTAGGCTGAGAATCAGCACTTTTCGAACGTCAAAATAACATAAGATAGTCCCCCAAAAACGCCCACTCTTCACCACTTCCTAGTGCTTAAGCTGGGAAGAAGAAGTGGCGCAACAAACTCCCCAGCAGCACAGCTGTCTGTTCAGTTGGAAAAACTTGATTCTATTAGTGTAGACTATTATGAGTATGGTGTACTATCTAAGTATCCAGTAGATTCATACTCATACTGGTAGGATTGTCAAATAGGCCATCGACCTACAGTTGAAGAGTGGTTACCGCCGAATTGGCCTGGTATACTATCGCTAGGTAACGACGCAGCTGACGAACTTGCTAGACGAGGATCCAGCACGGCAGTCTGTGGACCCGAGCCTATCGTACCTGTCCCCTTCACCCAGATACGAAGGTGGCTACAGGAGTTCACCCACACTCAAGCGGAGCACTGGTGGACCTCGACACCTGGCTGCAGGCAGTCCAAGGAAGCCATGCCATCCTTGGATACCGGGCTAACCCGGCGTATACTACGCCTGGATAGGAATAGCCTGCGCCTGGTGACGGGGACCATCACGGGCCACTGCTCGCTGAACAGAGACTTCCACACAATGGGCATAACGGATAGTCCTCTGTGCAGGGCGTGCATGGAGGCTGAGAAAACCGTCGCGCACGTGCTTTTTGAATACACAGGCGTCACCCAGATTAGAACAAAGACCCTCGGGACACCCAGATCTCACACAGATGTTCTGAACAGACCAGGAGATTTTATCAACTTCTGGAGGGAGGTGGGCTGGTTGGAATAACCACCAACGGTCGCTATGGCCCACGCACAATGGTCCACTGAAGGACTAAGTGCGGATACCAAACCCCATAACATAGAACATAGAGATGTCATGGGGCAGGTCCCCTTCCCGGAAACAACAAAGACTAAAGAGTATGGTGTACTATCTAAGTATAGCTTTATACTATTTATATTAGGATTATCAAAAAGGCCATCAACCTACAGTTGAAGAGTGGTTACTGCCGCCTTGACCTGTGACTCTATCGTTTGTCACTGGGGTGAGGTTCCTCCCCAGAAAGAGCAAAGCCTTTTTCAATTTATCGACCGGAATATCTTGGTGCTGCCAGGGACATGTCCTTGCAGCAATAGAACCTAGAACCTCAAGTCTGGCGAGCTAACTTAGGGGCAAGATTAATAACATCATCACTATCAGTATACAATTCTAAATTGTATTCTTGACTTGACTAATAACTTATTTAAAAATAACATTGTCAACGGTATCATTATGTACGTTTATCTCCTATTAAATCTCTTGAAATTGCTTATGTAAAGACATGTCAGCTTCGAACTATATTTTTATGTAGGGAGCGTCGCTTATTTGAATTGAGCGGGTAAATTACAACGTAATTATTTTAGCCCTAATTAATTAAGTATCTAATTAAATTAAACGAATAGTTATTACTAATAATGTCCTTGTGTGACGAGGGCATTATTATAGAATTAATCATGGCTTGAATATTCCTTTAAACAATATTTATAAAATGAAATATATTTACATAATAGGTCTAAATTACATAGTAATTTAAACTGTTCCATACAAATATGCTTAGGTAATCAATGTAGTTCATGACTTTCATTTTGTATTATGAAAATTATTTAACATAAGGCAATGCTGAAAAAATATAATAAATGGCTGAATTTCAAATGTAATTTCGAACCTATTCAATGAATCCTGAAGTTAGAACCCTGATCGAGTCTGTGAACAGAGAATCAGCGGCTAAATCTCATGATACCTGTTTTGATTGTGTGGCCAATAACAATAAACAGTCAACTATGAGATTTCATAACACATAATTAAGAGTTCAGAACTATTTAACTACAAATTAAATAGGACAATCTGAGGAAGAAATCTTAAAAGCCCTTACGCATTACTGCGTAGACTAACAATTCATTCAGTATTGAGTAACACCCTATCAAAATAGCCCTAACCACAACAACTAAAAATCGAATCCAAGACTTCTGTTTACAATTTAACGGTCCCTGAAAATGGTCTACTCAGATCAGCTGATTGCTGTAAACCTCCTACATTCAAGTGACACCAAGCACCCCACTTACCTTGGCTGCAGTCCTGTTCCAGATGACGACCTTGTGCCCGGAGTTAAGCAGGTTCTTGACCACGCCGCTGCCCATGATGCCCAGGCCGAGGAAGCCGAACTTCATCTGGCTTGCTTGGATGTTCTTTTCCAGTAGAGTCTCGGAGACGTTCTCCAGGTCCAGCGGCGGAGTGTCCTGCGGAAGGAAGAAAAGGAGTATGGGTTATTTTGATAGTCAGTACTGATTTACTATAGGCAAATATTTGTACCGAGTAGGAATCGAACCCGCGAGCTAAAGACGACAGACACATTTACAATGTTCTTCGATTGAGTTGGTGGTTCTGTCCCACCTTCTTGCGATGAAATAAAAAATATTGAGAGAATTTACGTTGCCGATCTTTCTCACAGAATTTTCTATATTAACACTATTATTTTAAAATACTTTTTCGGTCTTGTGAGATGTTTGAGTTATGTGTACCGATTACGCGGCGTCGGAGCGTCATGGTTACAAAATCGCCAAAATGCAGTGAACATGTGTGCTGTGTTGTACAATACATGATCCTTCTTTGTTTCAGAAGCTATTGTCCAACAGAGGAACAATGACAGGCGATGAAAATTAACAATGACATTATCTGGCTGATCCTAGGGAGGCCAAATCTACTAATCTTGTTCACTGACCAGGATTTTAACTAAGATCCACAATGCATGTAGCTGGGTGTCATGTCTGTGTGACTGACACAGGCATGGCCACCATCAGGGATTTTAATTTTGATAACACAAAAAAATTGTCGCTAATTAGTCGAAATTTGTCGCGTAATATCAGAATTTGTCGGTCACTGGTTCAAAAGTTATAAGAGTTTATAGGTAGCCGATCTGGGGAACATCTCCCCAGCTTGGCCCAATTTAATCTCAAAAGCTAGGGCGCCTAGCGAAGATGTTTTTTCCCAAATTTTGTCGCTAATTAGTCGCCAAGTAACAGATTTAGTCGGGTCTTAGTTTAGAAGATATAATGAGTTCAATTGAAGGTATAGTCCAAGAGCTAGATCGAAACAACGAAAAATCTTCTTCTTACAGCTGCTAAGTACCTATTGTAGCAGACTTTTGAAATTGCCATCTACTTAAAATAAAAAACTTAAGGCTTATTACCACTGGCAATAATCGAACGGTTATGACACGATGACTGAGAACTGAGGCCGTGACTTCGAACACTATTCGTCGCACTATTAACGTGACGCATTTTCTGATCAGTTGTGAGGAATATTGGGAATGTGCAACTCACATGTACCATCGATGAAATTCATATCTAACCACCGTAAGGACTATTCTTGCTTGCAGCGCTCGGCGTCTATAGATCCGGGCCGGTAACAGATGTGGTCATCGTGTTCACGGGATTTTGTTTTGAAACTGGTTAGATATGAACTTCTTTGATGGTACCGACTACTAGTAAAGTTTGGACTTTATAGCCGTGTTAAAAATATAAGCAAATAATCATGGTGGCTGTTTAGCTAGCTCCCTCATTGCGTATTGTGTTCGATTGTCATGTTATGTGTGTTACGCCGGAGGGTGCTTCAGACGTTCTACGACGTTTGCAGGTACTATCGAGGACACAGGTCCTCCTATAGATATTATTTTAACTAGCTTTCCAATATTTTCTGGAAAATTATTTCCAGTACAGGTACTACAGTAGCTTATAACAAGGGTACACTATGTTTCACAATATTCATTTTAATGCAGATAAATACTGTTGCGAATCAACATGAATTAATCTATCTATACTAATAATAAACCTGAGGAATTGTTTTTTTTCTGTTTGTTTGTTTTAACGCGCTAATCTCTGAAACTACCAGCCGGATTTACAAAACTCTTTTTGAATTTAATATCCCTATTCTTGAGGAAGGCTATAGGCTATTTAACATCACGCTAAGACTCTTAGGAGCCGAGCAAAAAGAAAAAAGTCAGAAAGAACGCTAGGCGAAAATAAGTAATAGCGCGGGCAGGCGTTGCGATGCGACGGGATGGGTCAGAAGCTGCTGGTTAAATATAAACCACAGAAATAAAACAGAACACACGCTTCTGGGAAAGCCCTTTATTAATTAACGAGTGTAACAATGTTTTGCAATAAATGCAATCACGGAAAATTACATTACATTGAAAATTCAATTATAAAATAGAAACAATAAGGTTGAAATTCGTGTATGATCGATATTACAACGGTAGGCGTAATCCGAGTGCGAATTGACAGAATATGCTGTTAAATACAACATTTCCCGGAATTAATGCACATCATCAAACACCACAATCAGAACATTATGTTATAATCATAATACATACACTGATTTTTTTGTATTATGCATACGACATTGTTTATTTATTAAATTAGTTATACTGATCGTCGGACAAAATTGTGGTCACATTACAAATCTACGCACTCACACAGGCGCACGCGTACAATGTTGATATGACTGTACAGCGGAAGTGTGACTGAAATTTACGTACGTTTTATAATTTTTTGGAATAAAAAATTATCTATACTAAAAATTACAGAAATCGATTCAACAAACGATTCTGAACAAACTATTTTCATAATATGCATTAACTCGGTTACATTGTATTTACGATTAAGAAGTGCACTCTCCCCCGGTTCCCAGAACTGAGATTTAATAATCAATACCTCGGCAAACTCGGACATGCAAGCATCGCTGTCAGAATCACGACGCTGCTGATTTATTGTGTATCCACTACAAAAGTATGAGCAGCCATGCTTTCATTGCAATAATCGCCCAACGATTAATTTTGTTGTTGCTCTAAGATGCATTTGATAATTATACGGAAGCGGAAATACTGGCCCAACGCCTGGATGAAGTCCTACTTACACAAAAAATACAGGAAGGATTTACTACAAACATAAAAAGAAGTCCTGACTCACTCACTGACTGACTTATCAACGCCCAGCCCATGGACCCAGAAACCTGAAATTTCCAGTGTTTCCCCTTATAATATAAGTAGGCAAATAGTAAGGCCAGATTTTGGGTGTGATTGTGGGTAGCGCACGCATCACTTGAGAAAAAAAACGTTTTTCTTTATCTCGAATCGGTCCAGCCGTTCTCAAGTCGCACGTAATCTCTTCGATTTATCGGCCTAACACGTGTGACTCCGGATTTTTAATTAGTCTGTCTGTGATGCCTTAAATACCTTTTTAGTTGACTTTTTAAACGTGGTTAGGTTTTAGTTTTTTTTTTTATAACTTTTATTTTTATTTAAATTATTTTGGGTTATATTTTTTTTTTTATGTGCTCGTCAAGCCCTTTTTTTTGCTCCCAACATGGAGAAATTAATTTAAAAAAATTGTTGTTCATGACTTTGTCCTCTAGAGGGCGCCATTTTTAATTTAATGTGACGTCACATAGCCTATAAAAGTATTTTAGAAGTTATGAATAACAGATGAACATACAAACATACATACCAGTCAAAATCATAACCCGTCTTTTTGCTTGACCGTAGTCGACTAAAAAGAGCCAACTCGGACTAACCGTTCTCAAATTCAATTCCGTTCAATAGTCCGAATTAAGTTTTTATGGTACGAAAAATTGGAAATGTTTCCCGGAAAATGTTCAAATAAAAAACTGAACAATTCTTTTTTCTAAGGGATTTTTGTATGAACTATTATTTGGATAGGACGTCTGTCGGGTCAGCTAGTATATTAATAAATTCTAAACACAATGTTAAATTTTTCAAGCTATAAGATTGTAAAAATGTGTTGCTACTTTTATAACTTATTATAAGACTGGCAACCGTGGCTACCTTCGTTTGAACCCTAATCACACAAGTGCCATATTGACTCCCAACACAAGCATAATCTTATCAGCTTAGTTGAAGTGGGAGTCTTGTGGCAATAGTCATGGAGGACACACACCATAGTGTTTCAGGAAATACCCTTTTTTATACTAATAGAGTATGGTCATTCTGACATACTTTCAAATACATAAAGGCAGAAAACTGAAGGAACACGGGTGGGTCAGTAAGAGTCTGAAATAACTTGTCCCGCTCTGGCGGAGCGGGAGGGCTCCCGCTCCGCCAGAGCGGGACAAGGTATTTGATAATTTCCCAACAAAAAAAAAAAAGCTCGCAGGGACATCGACGCGAAAACTATTACCATGGATTCAGTACATGATTCTGAAATTGAATTCTGGGGTTCAGAATCACGTACTGAATCCATGGTAAAACTTTTCGCGTCGATGTCGCTGCCACCATGTAATTACTTGAAAATATTTTTATGGTTTCGAGGTAACGATATCGAAATGTAGATATGTTTTTAGTATATCAAAAGTTTTTTCAATCATTTTAATGGTCCTTTGCCAGACCCTCCTACAACTCTTTGCTCATAGTTGCTCAAACTGATTGCTGGTTCTTCATCTATATATATGCAGTTTTCATCATAATTTAGAAAATTAATTCCGGAAGTTTTGTGTATAATACGATAACATTTATCTTTGAAATATCGATGTTTTGGCATGTCGCCACATCAGTATATTGCACCCATGCCGTGTGAAATAGGGACTAGTAAACGAATAAAAAAAACACTATTTCATTGCAAAGTTTTACTAGGATTTTCTACAATACTTTTTCATTTAATATTGTGTCCATCTTCCAGGATAATAATGTCAATCTACTCTTTATTTTATCACTAGCTACACCCCGTGGATTTACCCGCGTAAGTTTTGATCCTGTGGGAATATCGGGATAAAAGTATCCAATGTCCTAATCCAGGCAAATTTCATACAAATCCGTTCAGCCGTTTTAGCGTGAAAGCGAAACAAACAAACTCACTTTTGCATTTATAATATTAGATAGGATAAAATCATGATGACCAGTGCTGGTTCAGCTGTATAATTCTGCCTACGCCTCCGGAAAATAGAATATCGCCTAGATTTCCAGTAGTTTCATCCACTTATATAGCTTAGCTTAGATTTTTATTAGTCTGTTTGTTTAGGGTTTTTCATCCTATTTTGCATGCGTGCATGGCATTGCATGGTTGAGAACTTAAGTGCATCAAAAATATTTTATTTCACATAAGCCTACATGGGCACTTATGAAACGTCAGAAGCTAGGTGCACGGTTCCAATTGTTCGTTTCCTATAGAGAAGAGATGGCAACAAACTCCACGATTACTCTTTTAAAATGAATTGGCTTTTACAATGTTTTCAAATTACAGAGTTAATAAGTATGGGAGGAACGGTGTAGGCCTGTCAACAATTACCAGAAGAATGATTGTTAATCGAAAACAAATCCACTGATTCCCGGAAGTGTTTGCCTGCTTCTTGCCATTGCAGCATTTCATGGTCAATTGCTCCACCACCATTGTACCTTTGCTGAGCTCGGCCAGACAGGGTTCAGGCCAGACAGGGTTCAAGTTAGAAAGCATATTTCATACTACAATGTATGCGGCACATTTCTCCACCTCGTCGTCACGATCGTTTTCTACCAGCGTAGGTTCCTCCCATTCTACTTAATCATCTGATCATCTACTGACTGCTAAACTCAGGCCTTCAAAATATGTGGTCAACACAATCATGTCTGGATCCGGCAACTGCCACCTTGTAACGCTCTGCTCTCCGCGCGACTTCGAAGTGATGACTGATGCTTTTATTAGAATTGAAATAAATGAAACACTTAATTACAACCAATCTATGATTTATTTGTAAATAAAACAACAATGATAATTTACATGTAAAATATTTCAATTCAATTCCGAAGGCGACCGCTGACAGGATACAGAATCGTTTTCATAGAGATACAGGTTGTAACAAGACCCATCACACAGCCGTTATCCTCGCATTCTGTATATCAATATAAGTTACATTAACCAATTATTTTTGCTGGGAAACGACTCTTATTTTTGGTGTCAAAAAACGCGCATATAACACACGCAAAACATCGTGCTTAAGGGTGCATGCAACGGTACAAGAGTTGTGAGGGTATTTTAAAGTAAGATAAAACATGTTTTCGTGAGAAAAAAAAGTCGTAACTTTAACCTTCAATAACTCCGTAAGCAGAAGCTTCCCAGGTATAGTCCAGTACAAAAAAAATGATCACATTGACAGGGAGAACAAGTGACTGTCACATGTCAGCTCCGTTAAGCGTCTTTTACACCCGTTAGAAACCTGTAGTGTCGCTGCGGTCTGTCATTGCGATGGAGCGGCTTTGCCGCTGCGGTTTCCCGCCTTCGAAATTGTACCTTGAACATCCATCAAGTCCAATGATTGTACCGTTAACAACGAAAGTCTATTAACACATTACTTTCACATATTATTGTCATCTAAATAGACACAAAATAATTATATGCACTGCTTTTCAGCATTTCATGTAGTATGAGATTATAATTATCTTAATTTTTACATCAGTTCCATTTTCTTTTTATAAGTATTGTACTAAATAATTCTGTAATAGAAAACTGTCCATCGACTTGCGTTGCTGACCGTGCAGTGATTTTATACAAAATTCCATAATCTTTGGTCTACTTAAGAATGACATAGTACAATGATATCTCATAAAAAATACACAATATGATCAAAGGACTACACTTACCTTGCTTCGCTTTCGGCAATGAAAAACGATAATTTCTTTTTACATTCTTACACTTCACAATAAGTACTTTAGCATTCTTTATTTAAAAAACGCGCGCGCACGACTCGACCGCGTGTTACGCGTGGGAAGCGTTTTGCTGTGTGAACGTTTTGGTTTGCGGGCCGCTGCAGCTTGTGTCTTGGCCGCCTCGCCGGGCGGGTTGCGATTAACGCGAGTGCTTGACCGAGTGGAGGCCTGGTGCAAAAGAAACTGTATTCGCAACTCTTCTTAACTAAACGCTGCTATTTAAACGCCAAATTGTTTTACCAAAAAAGGATAAAAGCTCACCAAAAAAACTTATTTATTTTGGTTTAACTTTTTCGGTAGGTTTAAAAACAAATATTTCGGTGAGCGTTTAACTAATTATAATTTACAAGCCAAGTTCCAATGGGATCTCCCATCGCCAAAAATGACGAACTTTCATAAAAACTATCATCCCCTATTTATTTTTTATTTTTATTTATCCCATTTACGGTATGATTTTTTTTAATTCTCTCTTAGTGCTCACTTTTGGTTATTTAAGGAACTCTTGTGCAAATTTCGTGTTACTAAACCCAGCGGTTTAGACTGTGCGTTGTCTGTCAGTGAGCGAATGAATGAGTTCAAGATTTTTATTAAGTAGAATGAAAAAGTTACTTACTGGGCGCAGAATGTTGGACGGGCGATGCAGCAAGCTGGACTTCTTGGAGAACGAATGGTTGAGCATCGAGGGCTTCTCATTGGCTGCGTCGATATCGGTGTAAGAGCGAGACACCTTACTCTTCTTGCGAGGAGTTGACTTGCCCGCCGACGACGACCGTTTTATAGGCTTCACCTTTGAAATGCCCAAACGTATCTATAAATATTGAGAATGGTCATTTATGAAGTAGTCAATTTGCTGCTTTGCCAAAACCCATTGTTTTCATGCTTTTTGCCAAATTTATAGTCATTCTTTGATGATATCCAAAATATATATAAGCAACTTGCATAATGTTCCCTCAGCTGGGACTCAGGCCTCCTGTCTCTGACAGGGAGTGAGCTTAATAAAGAAATAATGGTGGCATGCAATCATTTCTGAAGATGAATCATGCTAAGAAGTCCTGATGAGTTTAGACGTACATATTTACTGTGAATTGTAAATAGAAAGGATAGAAGAAATGTTGTCAAATCATAACAACTTAGATTGGATGTAAATTTGATCAACCAATTACTTGGCTGAACATGTCATTTAAACAAAATTTAGAACAACTACGATGTTGGTCTAGTTATTTAGAACAAGTTACCATGCAAATATATTATATGAGTATTTTTTCATGTTTAGATAGTTTTATGGTTCAAGGAAGCACCCCTAAGCGGTTCTCTCCCAGATTTTTGTCATGGGAACTGACCCTGACTGATAAGTCTTTCAGACACCTTCAAAGCTTTTCACATCCATTATAGTCAGCAGAGTAGTCAGGAAAGAAAGGATTTAGTCAGTCAAAACTACGTCTTATTCCCTCACCTTAGGAGTAGAGCTCTTCTTCTTGGAGCTGCTGGCTGCTGGCTCAACGGCGGCTGGTGCAGCCTCTTCCTCCTCAGCTGGCTTCTCTTCCTGGCTCTCATCTTCCTCCATCACATCCTTTAGCTTGTCAAAGTCTTCTTCTGTATTGCGGACGTGTTCGTCTAGGTCGCCGAATTTCTAAACAGAGGTTAGGATTAGTTAATTGTTCACTTTGTTGAGGTGTTTTGAGTGAGAGGAACTATGGGACCAAGTGGACGTACAATATTTGCTTGAATAGTTTAATACTGTACCAGAGAGCTGAATTAAAAAGTTGCAACATCTTGAATGCGAGGATGTAGGCTCAACCAAGGATTAAGGAGGACGAACTTTAAACGGTATTTTACTAGATATGAGCCTGTTGTGACCCACTGCAGAACAAAGGTCGCCCTACCGAGATTGAATTTTTCTCTTATATTCAATTTGAGCCCAATTCTTTCAACATAAAACTGAAAGCTTGTTCTTTAAATACATAGTACAAAATAGTTGTTGCATTTGACAGGTGCAACACAATGTTGCCATAAGTTTTTATTTGTTGACTAGATGAATTGCCAGCTCAAAGACCATTACATTGTACCTAATGTCGATCCATATTTAGACCATGACTTGTAACAATACATTTCAAAGTAATTTATGAATACTTTCAGAAATTACATATGAGTAAAGAAACGTTATTCATATAGCATACAAAGTTGACATAAATTCCTGCACATTCTACAAGCCGTTTCATCACTAATATTTGTGTGTATAATTTATTTGTTACGTAAACGAAGCAAAGGTAGTATGTTAGGATCGTAGCAATAGTTTCCGAAAAAGGCGTAAGTTTATGTAATCATCATCATCATTAGCACCTTTGTTCCACCCCTGAATAGCCTCCTCCCTTTTGTGCCATGCTTCCCTGGTCCGTACGAGTCTCATCCAGGTCTTCCCCGCGATCTCCTGTAGGTTCTCTTGGCCATTGGTCTTATTCAATTCCAATTCAATTCAAAATATTTTATTTCACAAGGGCACTTATGAAACGTCAGAAGCTAGGTGCACGGTTCCAATTAGTCGTTTCATATGGAGAAGAGCCGGCAAGAAACTCCACGGTTTACTCTTTTAAAAATAAATGGTTTTTACAATGTTTTCAAATTACAGTGTCAAAAGTATGAGAGGACAGTGTAGGCCTATCAACAAGTACCAGGTACTTACTTAAAACTCCAACTTCCAACAGTCAGCCAACGCAAGTTATGTATGTGTATATAGTTCTATACACATAAATACTAGGAATGAAACAGGCCCCCTAAAATAGGTTAAATATTTATTTATTAAACCTACCTCCGGGTTGACAATGAACTCTTCGATCTGGTTGACGGCTTCCTTGAAGGCGGCAGTCTTGCAGGACTTGATTAGCTGTTCTTTGAACTCATGGTACGGTTTTATGTTGTTGCCCTCGATCCAGGCACTGTTGACAACAAGCGATCATCAGTTTCTAAGTCAGTTGCAAATCAAGGCAGAAAAATCAGTTAACAGTTGCAACACACATGGTGACACAAAATAGCTTGACTTTTCAGTCTTTATTTTTATTAAGGGAAGAAATAAAACAAATCAGTTATAGCATTTAACATTTATTTTTCGAGTAGAACTCTATTCTTCTCAGTATAGGTGGATGGCTGAAAGATACACCTAACGTTTAAATGTTCACCGAATCAAGGAATGCATCCTACACCCCGCTCTATGAACGATGTTGTATGACACGGTACCTAAATTCGATCTACGAGACGAGCAACAAGCATGACGCAGCCAGCTATGTAAAAGAAATTACAGACACATACTATGTTCCTATATTGACTTGCAGCACACGCCTTACAAAATCCTAGTATTAAGCCCTACTACACATGCGCTTCACCTATTTACCGTTTCGAAACCGAAGGGAAAGTTCATCATTCCATATTTAACGCAAAAGCGTCAAATAACAACGTAATTTTATAGAATCCTCTTATTTATAACAATATATTTTTCCTAGGAAATCACTTCACAAACATGCAGGCTTAATTTATTATCCGTTTCTCAAAAACAGTATTTTTCGCAAAATATAATCGAGTTCAGAGTATTCCTCTCAAAAGAATTCCCAGATTTAGTTTTAAAATAATGAAAAATACTAGCCTACATCATATTCATATTCAAAACTAGGTCACGCAAATTGTGAAGGTGGATATATGGAATATACTAATTGCTCCAATATGAAAAGAGGTCACCCCGGTATTCGCAGAAATAGCTCCAGCTTCGGTCAGGCACCCTAGAGTGGGGACCAGGGATGAATACATACTGCATAGTAACGGATATTCAATTATGCGTTCGCCGGAACCTGGTCGATACTCAGGACACGTGATATGAAGATAAGCCTTGATTGAGTACTAGGCCTTTCCCTTTCCCATTGCCTTTTCAACGTCATGGCATAAAACGCATCGGAGTGCCCCTTACTCCGAAGCCACAAAATTTAAGTTTTTGTTAACTATTGTGAGCCACGAAAAGAGGCTGCTGTTACTTCTTCATAAAAACGCTCTCAACGTAAACTTATTTCCATGGACGTGCGATTTTTTTTTTTTTTTTTTGGATTGGAAATCATCAAATGACTTCTCCCGCTCTGGGCAGAGCGAGAGGGTATGTCAGACTTTTACTGACTAAAACCCACCCGTGTTCCTTCCGTTGCCAGTGTGCCGGGGCCGCGATATCCCTTTCAGACAAACCCGCAACCCCAGCATGGACGTGCGATTGGCTATGACTTTTATGAGGAATGAAAACACCCCCACATTATATGTAGTGGAGGTAACCTAAAAAAAAATATTTTTCTAGATTTTATTTTATCACTTTGTCGGCGTGATTAATATGTATACCCATTACAGCTTTCTATTACTAACCGTCTCTGAGCTAAGCCGTATGTCCGCGGCAGACAGACAGACGGATATGGCGAAACTATAAGGGTTCCTTGTTTACTACGGAACCCTAAAAAGCCAGCTGCCGATAAAACTATCAACACAGAATTCGACCTCAGATTTCCAAAAGTTAATGTAACGATCAGCGTATCCCATGCATCAGTCTAAAGCAGCTTTATCACTCCTCAAAGACTTCGGATGTCTATTAATTCCATTATCCTTTCAGTATCGTGTTAAGTAAGTTGCCTTAGTGAATTGAAGGGGAATGCTAACAGCATAATGCATTTCGCTACTCCTAGTGTTACGAATCGATGTGTTAGGTCCCTATATTTCTTCGAAATCTGGGTTCGAGTCATGGCAAATATTTGTACCGATAGTGGTCAACGATATTGTGATTACTAAAAAAGCCATGGAACCTACGTCACAAGGGTGCCTGTGCGGTCTGTGTCCACTCTACGAGTAGTAATATAAAGTCTGGCTCAAGTACTAAAGTATCGTACACGTACGATAAATATAACGTGAATGACGTAACGGCTTTAGAGCCATCATTACAAATACGCACTGCTACACACTTTGTCGCGTCCTAATATTCGCGATCGCAACAAAGTAAGATAGAACAACAGTTAGTTACAAAGCTACCGGTATGTTGTATACCTCTGCCTGTCCTGTCGGGAAATAAAGCCGTTATATTTGATTCTGCTACGTATCGACTATTAGTTTTCAAGTGCTTTATCACTTTGTCACTCATGTAGGACAGACAGTACATGTACGTCAGTAACAACTTAGCTTTCGTCGGGCAAACGCTACATTCAATAAGATTGTAATTCGAAAGCTGAACGAACTTTTAGGCGTTTACCCGATTAACTTCAGTAATTTTGTATCACGGACTAAGGATTTTTAGTAGAAAAACGTTACTGTCACATCCCGTACGACACGTTCAACTATTGACGTTGTAAGGCAATAGCGCCATTTGGAGCGCATTGGGAGCGGAGTATGGCTTTCTTCCGACGTTTTTTCCGTGTATGTTAGTAGAACGATGATATCGAAAGCATATTCCCCCCTCCCCCCTTATTGTTACAAGACACGGGACGTTTATTCAGTGCTGGATTGTTTGCGACTACATGGTTCAATGCATAAGTACCATTGCGGACACTGGCGCCTGACCACTTTTCGACTTGCTTGGTTGGATGGTTTGAACTACGTAACATGGCAGCATTGATGATAAAGTCCCTAAGTCTTATAAATGCTGACTTACTTTATAATCAAGTCATTGCTAGTTTTCAATAATTATTCAAACTATGTTTCAATATTATCAGATTCAATATTTTATACGAAAATATAAAACAAACAATTAGAAAGAGCCGCTGTATGGTTCGCTACTTTTCCCCGAAGATCAATACAAAAACAACAACAATAACATAGTGCGTTCTAGCTTTTATAAAAATGGCGCCGACCTCGTTCAGCGCGTACTTTAAGCTACAGGTGCTTTCTCTATGCCTATTGTGTTAAGAGTAGGGAAATAGTGGAAATGACGGCTGATAGAGATATCATCATGTCTGTAATCCCGGAAGAGTTAGTCAGAGGTGTATTTGTAGTAGACTGTGTAATAGGGGGCGAGCCTATCTCCATCAACCGGGCACAAATTCTGACTCCAGATTGCTGGTGCTGATAGAGATGTATGGAAAAAGCATGTTGCGCCGACCTCATACATATTAGCATAAAAGAAGATGATGATGTCTTAACAGCAAAATTTAACAGAAAAATGGAGCGCAGCCTCATGCCCGTTCTATGTTAGAGGGTTTGGTTTCTGCAGTTTGTCCTTCAAGTGGAAAATTGTGCGCGGACCATGGCGACCGTCGGTGGTTACTCCAATCAGCCCAGCTCCCTCGAGATTATGTCTCCTGTTCTGTTTAGAACATCTGTAAAACATCTGGGTGATCCGAGGGTTTCTGTTCTAATCTGGGTGACACCTGTGCATACAAAGAGCACATGCGCAATAGTTTTCTCAGTCTTCATGCATATTCTGCATGGAGGACTGTCCGTTATGCCTATGTGTGGAAGAGTTTGTTCAGCTAGCAGTGTCTCGTAATGGTCCCCTTCACCAGGATCAGGCCGTTCCTGTACAGGCGTAATAAACGCCTGGTTAGCCTGCCATCTAAGGATGGCTTAGCTTCTCTGGACTGCCTGCAGCCCGGTTTCGAGATCCACCAGTTGTCCGCTTGTGTGTCGAAGTCATATTGTCACCTGCGTAACTAGTTGAAGCCATACCTCATGCCCGTTTTCACTAACACTAGGCGATACATAAACAAATGCCTAAATGAAAGCGCACTGGAATTTCCAACTTTCGGCGCTGAGGCGAGCGTTAATCTTTTTCATGCATTTATTGCACAATGTAAACAAGAAGGCAGTACCTAAAGATATTGAAATGTATGACTATTTCCGGAGCTACGACTAAATAGTTAAGTCAAACGTTCAAAGATCATGAAAAACAGCCGGATGGGTAGAGACCCACCCACAAACGACCGCGAGGAAAACCTGGACAAGACTTGCAAATCTCAGGGAAGCATAGTACAAAAAGGTGGAGGCCTCATAGTCAGCACTGGTGGAACAAGGCTGTTAATGATGGAAGGGAGGATGTACTCCTGTTTGACGGATTAATGGCAGAGAGTGGGATCAAGGATTGTATGAAGGCCTATGGCAAAATGGGTTGACGAATAATTTCATTTAAATTTTCAATTAGGTGGAAGATTATAACAAAGCAGAAAAGGATGAGGTAAAAGGTAAGAAGCTTAGAGTTCTAAGTGGAAGACTCACACGAAACTCGCTTGAATTGCCAAGTTTTATTTTTACATTTGTTAAAACAACAAAATAATAATAGACGAGATGACCTGGAGCTTATTTAAAAAAACCGACAGGCGACAATCCGATAATTTTGTAAGTTTCCATTTTAGTTTTACAGCCGTGCGACCGATAGGTGTCTACATCGGCAAAAATTACGAGCTTCCATACTATTATGTTTATAAAATAACATTTATATATATTTAAACCCTTTAAGAGGAAGATTTTTTTTTGTGTTCACTTTCGTTATAAAAGGAACTTCATGAGTTTGTGCGTTGCCTTTCAGTGAATAGCATAATTAGCCTATAATGTCCCCTCTAAAGGCCTCCTCTCTTCGAGAGGGAGTGGGCAGTAATCCACCACGCGGGCCCAGTGCGGGTTGGTAGATGTCAGCCTTCGAATTTTTGGTTCTAAGATATGCCATGCCGGTTTCCTCACGATGTTTTCCTTCACTGTTTGAGAGCAGTGGTTAAGAAATTAATCTGTGAGTGAGTGAATGAATGAATGAATTTAAGGTTTTTAGTAAGGGGATTCACATCAAAGCTGTGTCAATTTCATAAGTTATTTGATAAATATTTCGCATTGTCAGTTTTACTAAATAGGGCTCTGGACTGGCGATGGCACCAGAAAAGAGCCTTCGCCCAGCAGTAGCACATTAAAGGCTATAAAAAACGTGTGGGGTTACGAAACCCTTAGTTATGGCCGGTTAATTTTACTGTTGCCAACCTGCGCTGTTCAATTTCTGGCTTTTATACCTTTCAAATAATCCTGATTTTGGGCCTATCTAAGAGAGGGCAATGTTCAGCAATGACCAGCGACAGGAAACTGAGTGATAAAATAAAAAAAAATTATAAGTATACATATGGTACCTATAAAATCTATTATTTTCAAGTATAAAATAAAACTTTAAATACGGTAAAAAAAAATGTACTTATGAAAGAATAGAAGTTTACAAGATAGTGAATGGAATAATAATAATAATGCCCGACCGCCGTATTTCTACGTTGATTGACGCCGTGGTGGGGCTTGCGCGCTCCTGAACTAGGTCTGTTCCAGTAGAGCTTACTTTGCCGAAACAAGTCTAGGGTGGAATCCAGACCAAGCAGCATGTGGCGAGTTGGTAGGCAGTAGCGACCCCACGAAGAAGTCGGAAGTCTCCCGGAAGAAGTCGTGTACCTCACCTCTGGTTTGCCTTTATTGGCTGGCTGGAGTGGACACTGACGAGGAACAAAGCTGCCACCTCTTTCTTGCCTTTATTGGCCAACTTGAGTGGAGATTCATAAGACCAAACGTACTCGGAGGAAGGACGTATTCCAGTAAGATGCTGGTAGGGATTTTGACCATCTTCCGGGCTCTGGGATTGTTCTGATAGCTTTAGAATACCTCTCCACTCATCAAGCACCTCAGGACATGTTGCCCCCTTGTCACTAAGTGCTAGCAACAGTTTCCGGGGGCCCATCATTGAGTGTGCAAGTCACCCCCTGCCATTTTTCAACATTGGTCAGGCAGGAAACATAGTTCTTCCATAGTTCAAGGTTACCAATCAACTATAGCCACCCAAGCCCAATATGTTTTATTTTCATTTTCTATAATAGTCCTGCATCAACCAAGGGGATGTTCTTGGGTGCACTTGCATAGTGCATACAGTATCTACGAGTATGTCCTTCGTCCCAGTACGCCCCTTTGGAAGGCAGACCCCAAGGTCATCGATAATTGCCAAATAAAAAAAAAACAACCTGTGATTGTCCCACCGCAGGGCAAAGGCCTCTTTAGTGACCTCTGTGTGAGACCTTTCCTTTCATAATGAATGGAAATTACAAAAACATCTCCACCGTTTCGTTGCGAGCGATTAGGATTTTTTTCACAGTGAGTGACGTCGGCTGAGTTATCTCTATCTATCTAGCAAACAATTACAAAACGCTTATAACTGAAGCACTTTTTAAAATATTTAATTATGTTATTCGCTATCACTTCACTTATTATTATTATATTATAAGAAAATCAATATATTTAAAAATAAAAACAAATTATACAATTCTTCTCCATACAAAATATATCCATCCAAATTAACACCAGATACGTAGGTGGGATTGGTCCATAATGGATTGTTGGCGCAGGATCGAGTTGAATGGGAAAAGGGAAGGCCTTATGCCTTCTGTGGGATTACACAGGCTGATATTTTTATTTAAAATTAATTTAATATGATAATATAAATACGATATGTTCGCACAGGGGAGGCCTATGTCCAGCAGTGGACGTCTTTTGGCGGAAATGATGATGATGTTCGCACGACGACACATCAAGCTATACTTTTCCAGAATAAGCAGAACTCTCATTACATGGAAAGCCTATACAATACGAGGGTCATACTGAAATAGTTCAACATGATGTGCCGTCGTGTGTACAACAATTTAATATAGTAAGTTTTTTTTTTATAATTACAAGAATATACAAAAGTCTGTGCTTATGACGATAGAAATGAAAACTTACGTTTGGAGGCGAGTATACGCGATTTATCGTCACCGGCCGACTGGAGCCGAGTATACCCGATTCAGCGTCACAGACCCGAGCGTGACGGTTCAATAGTCAATATTTATCAGCAGTGATAGCCTAGTGGTGTGGCCGTCGGACTGCCAAGTCATAGGTTTGACTGGGATATGATCATTATAGACCCTGTTCGTTCACTGTTCAGAAAGAGTGCAACTAAAGAAGTCACTTCAATATGTAAATAAATATGGCTGGAGATCAGAGAGATTTCACATAAATCTGATGATCTAATATTTCTATTAATCTTTGGTTTTGTAGGTACTTTAAATGCTACTTCTCTTCTAGTAACGCACAACCTAAATCGCTAGGTCTAGTAGCATGAAATTTTGCACAAGAGTTCCTTTTATTTCTTTCATAAAGGTGTTAAATAGGGGATAACAGTTTATATGGAAGATTGAACTTCCCATCGTCATTTTTGCAGATGGGAATGTCAGGCACACAGCTTGTAATAACTAATAATATAACTTAATAATATTAAAATGTGGTCTGAATTTTATTGTAAGTATTTGGAATAAATGGCATATCGTACGTTACAAACCGGCTAAATGCGTTTCAGATCGCTCACTGTCAAGGGTTCCGTAGTCGGTATTAATTTACGCATACATAATACATATTTTATTGACAGCAAAAATAAGCTTTTATTACAGTCCTGCAAAAATAAGCTGTACAAGACAGCTCCTCCTGACAGACAAACAGATGGACGTTTTAAGCTGCATTCGGTTTCTTATAAATAAAAGTCTGTTTTGTGCCACACGACGACGCAAAAATGAGTTGTTATTTCAATGGAAATTGAAACGCGACTCATCTAGCGCAACCGAAATAACGCTTGTTTGACCTTACCCTAGGGCCGCGTCTTAACCGAAAGCGATCCTCGCGCGTTTTTATATGCAATATGACATACTGGCGCGATCAATCAAGTTACATCATTCATACAGTCATACGCATACTCGTACTCCCGCGGCGGTCGCTTTCAGTTAGAACACGGGGTAAGAATTGCAGCTTGCGTCATATCTTAAAATGAGTTCGACCGAATTTGCAAAACAGTTTTTCAGCAATGCAAAATCGAAAACGCTGCAGTTAAACTTAGCAAGTTACAGATTATCTGATTGAAAGTGTTTGCTATGTTGTACCGTCACTAGACGGAAGTGTCATATTCACATTGAATCATAAAAATAAACCATAACCGAAAAGAATGATACTGGGACACCTGTGCAACTAGCGGCAACTTGAAAGCTTTTTCGGATCTAACTTGTACACATACTTTTTTTTTTTTTTACTTACTTCTAACATTAACAACTCTACAGTCCGTCAGCAGCGCCAGCGGACCAATAATGGAGAGAGTTGCAGGTGGCGGGAGCGAAGTTGCCATACTGCAGTTTCGAACATGATCTAGATGTCTGTTTTGCTTTGACTGGATTTCTCAAGTCTACTAACCATATCCAAATTCCTAATATAATTAAACTTTATGATGTAACTTTTGTAGGGCCAGCAAAAAAATTATGTATTACATATATTGAATTTTGTATAGTAAAGAAATGAATTTCACTTTATAGTAGTGAAGAGTGAAAAGTTGGGGCAATGTAATCACAAATCAAAGTTCTTTTTTTTTTTTTTTTATTTACTTTCTACTTTCGAACATTGTTTTTTTCTGTTTTACCTGCGAATATGCATTAAACCTAAAAGCATTTTATTTTTTTTATAAAATGGTCAATGTCATGTACAATCTTAGCATGATTTGTGCAAGGTCCCACAGTGCATAGCACATTAGCAAGATGTCGATTACCTCTGAAATAAGTAACTTATTCTCTGATATTATTGATCTAGGATTCAGTGTGCATTTATTCATAAGTGGATATGGGCAAAAAATCTGGGACACTACATTGTGTGGCCAACTACCTATATGAAACTAGACGTGGCGCTCACTAAAATGGTCTAATCCTAGAATAAGGATTTTGAAAGTAAGTAGAGTAAGTGTTTTTTTCAGTTTTGGCCACCCTATGATATCCTTTTCCTACTTTTTTTAAGAAAAGGATTTTTTTTAATTCTTTTGCAAATGTTGTGCCACAAAGCTTGTACTGAATAAATATTTCTTCTTTCTTTCTGTCTTTAGAAATGTTGGGGTTTTCTCATGTCCAAATTATCTGTTGAACACAATACATTCCACAGCAATTTCGAACTTAATTTTGAGATTCACACAAGTTTATTAAAATACCCTAATGTTATCACTGGAGAAATACCATGCTGGTCCGTCTGTCATCAAGACAATGTTCTGATTGTGCAGCATTGCCATTTATCGTGTCCTATGTCTAGACGCAGAAGTCTCTTTGTGTCTAATCCTGCAAACTAATTAAAAATACTTCGCTACTTGGAAGTGACCTCATCCCTGTAGACCAGTCATTCTCCTGCCCTTACCCCAATGGTCTGCACAACATGTCATTTTCTTCCACACTTCTCTATTAGCCGTCATATCGGTAGTCACCCCTCTCTAGCCATATCATCTTTCACACAGTCCATTATAGTTTCTTTGGTCTTCGCGAAGCCACCAACATTCTTACTCAAAACTGTCCTCATTCCTACACGTCACATGCCCATACCATGACAACCGATTTCCAAACATTTCGGTCACCGGTGCCACTTTCAGACTTCCTCATAAGTACTTGTATCTTATTCTATCCATTCGTGTAACGTCTTCTATTAATTTGTGTGGTCCTGTAGACCAGTGACCAGTACTAATAGTTGACTAAACTAGTTGTTACAGAACATATTTAATGGCAACATTCGGTCTGTAATCTGTTGCAGTGTTATTTATTTATATTACAAATTTGTTGTTCATATTACAATGTTTATTTTGTCCATTAAGAATCTGATTTGTTACAGAAAAATCTTTATCACGCATGTCATTAACTCATTGGTACCTACTTATAAATACAAGCATTTTTCAATACTTGGTCAACGTTACTAATGGGTGTTGCTATTGAAAAAATTATCTCTTACCACCAAAAATTACAAAATTACTCTATGATAAAACAAAAGCAAAGCATTTGTTTCATTTGTGAGTAGTGTCCTAATACTGGATACCTTACCTTTGACAGTTTAGGCAAACATAAAGCTAACCCAACAAGTGAAAGCTTATCAATTATTGTTGTTTACATGAATAAAACTGAGCACTTACTAGTTATTAGTTCCGAAGAAGTAAATGCATTGTACGTTCATCGCCTTCTTGGGAGGCTTTAGCTCCGGAGTAGGAATGGCTACCTGAAAACCATCACAAACCAGAATTAGGGTCAATGTTTTCTTTAGCTACTATGACATTTCTCAACTTGTTTATCAATTCTGACAGCTTTGATTACTTTATTATGAGATATTTATAGTGTTTCTCATGCCAATACCCTAGCCACGCAGCATTATAGCCAAGCACTCCTAATTATCAAGAAATTTTCCCGCCCATAATTGCGTGAATCTAATCTGTCAATTTCATCAACAAATGCTCCAACAGTTGTTTACAATTTTTATTAATGGTATTTACTGATAGAAAATGAGAGTTTTATTATTTTTAACTTCAAAAGTAATAATGAGGCGTCTTACCCGGCCGGGCCAAGGGCTGAATCCCTTCATCTTGGCCCTGAAACAAACATAAGTTATGTATTACCAACACTGGAATCGAGTAATCAACACAAAAAGCTTCAAATAGCTCCAAATTTCAATACATACCACACAAGATCACCAAGTTTATAACTTTCAGCCATCGTACACGACTGCTCTGTTCGGCTTTCCACGACGAACTAACCAAAGAGAAAATGTATCCCATCGTAGAACAGAGTAGCCTTCCGCGTCTTTTGGTTTGTCTATGGTCGTAGCGAAAACCGTTATTTTCCAGTAACACGTTGGTATTTACTATTAGGTCTGCCACATACATACAGAAAAATTCCGAACGGAATGTGATAAATCCTTGATTTGAAATTCCTTTCTAAATTTCGAAGGCAACATAATAATCCATACAAAATCCACATTACGATTCGAATTTTTCCGTATGTATGTTGCCGACCTTACACGCTTTGCTTTTGCCGCCGTGTTCTCTATATAATCTGTGCTTGCCGCAAACTACAAACCACTATAGAACTGTGACAGTGTTGCCAGATGCATTGAACCTTATATCTGTAGTAGAAACTGCTAAAATCTGTATTTATATCTGTATGCTATTTTAACTTGAAATCTGTATTAAATCCGTATGTATGGTCAAAAGGACCGAAACAGAATAATATACAGTCAAATTACCTTATACTGCTTCTTTTGAAAAAGAAGAGAATAGGTTTGATTCATCACCTACCTCGACCTCGACCTCCACGACACAGTTACTGGGTAACGCGATACCCCTTGATATGACTGGTTGTCAGATTTTTGGAAACTTTTATTGTGCATTAAATCAATATCAATTACCATTAAAAGTTTGTACGGAATTAATTATTTACGATAAATGAATCACGAGAGCGCAGTATTTTGGAGGACACGCAAAAATCTTTAATTGGCGGATTCCTCGTTTGAAAAATAAGTGAAACTGGCCACTGTCTGACAGAACAATACTACCAATCGCGATTTATTCACCTAAGTTTCGTTTTAAAGCAGATTATGGCTATTTAATCAATAGAATTAGAAAATTCTGTATAAAAATCTGTATCCAGTGGTTATCTGTATCATAAATCGAAAATCTGTATAAATACGGAGAAATCTGTATATGTGGCAACACTGAACTGTGATCACAAGCGCTAGGTGCAAAAAACACATCCACACGTTTGAATTTGTTTTTTTCAGCTGTTTAAAAGACAGTGTTCCAATTTCATGTGTTTTTACAACGTGTAGTCTGTGGTTTTTAGCTTGTTTTACGTATTTGACAGTTTCTGATATTTTTTATCTGTGTTTTGCTATTTTCGTTCGTTTTCAGTTTGCAAAGGCGGTCGTACCGCCAAAATTAAATTTTTATTTTGTTTTGGAATGAATTTTGTATAAAGAATGTCCAAAAGATTTTATCCGCAACATCAAGGTGAACGAAAAAAAGTGAAACTTGACATTAGCATATCTGATCACAACTTTCCATTGAGTCAAAACAATGAATTCAACAAAGGTAAACTTCCCAAATTGTACATTTACTGCTTATTCTTTATTTATTTACGTCTGAAATATCAAAAATAATCTTCCAAAGTGTCTTCACAATGCACAAAAAATGGATAATATTTCAAGTTAGGTTAAGTACAAACTTTTATGCCGTAGAATCTAACATTGATGACAATTGGGGAGACGACAATGATGACGAGATCCTACTCCTTGCCAGCCAGGCTTGCGAGCAGGCCTACAACACCAGCGACGTCAGTCAACTGGCAGACTACAGTATGTGCATGAAACCAGGCTCAACTAGCACTCAGCTTAGTTTCGAGCCTACTCCTAGCACTAGCACGTCAAAAACCGAATTCACGTTCAAAAAACCTTCATTCAACACACCCACTTCCATATCAACTCACTTAAAAGAAAAATGCCATCGAATATCCTCACCGTTACCTGGAATCTCCTCAAAAGTTATACCCAAGACTAATGGGCAAGTTAATATGTCAGATGACTTGATATTTAGTGACAAGGTGTTCAAAAGTCATGATTCGGACCAAGTGTACCGCCAACTGCTTCAGATGCAAGAGGAGAATGCTAAACTAAAGTCAGAAAATGGGAAGTTGTTAGAGAAATGTGTGACAAAGGAAGGTGAGGCTTCTATTCTGCGGACTCAGCTGAAAAGTTGTCAGTCAGCCGTGGATAATGCCAGGTTGGACAAGATAAAGGCTCAGGAGAAAGTGCAGATGGAGTGGACAGACAAGCTTAGTGCTGCTACCAGCCAGATGCATGATCTGAGGACGCAGTTGGATTTCAAGGTTATTGATTACTAATTATCAATGATTTTAGAAAGGTCTGAAGGCCTATGTAGTTTATAAAATTTCACTTGCAAATTAAGTTGTTAATTATTAACATACAAATATTTTAAGTAGGCTCTTGAAAATGGAGTATAACTTATATCACTTTCTATTAACAAATTTAGAGAGGATGAACCTGACCTGTTTTCTTAAGTGTACTTTATTTCAGAATCTTGAAATAATAAGTGTAAAGGAAAAGTGCAAGAAACTGGAATCTTCAAAAGTGAGACTAACACAAGTTACTGTTGGAGGAAATGACATATCACAAAGGTATGAATACCTTTATTTCTTGTATGATGTGTAGAAATAGCTTTATATTTTATGATGGTCTGAGAAAGATTTAATGGCTTGATGTCAGAAAGAGATTTTCTAAAGGCTACAGACAATCTCTGACATCAGCCCCAGCCCCAGTTAAGTATATTCTTCAGAATTAAGAATATGTAGTATATTCTGGGTCGTTTTGACAGCCAACTCTAGCACCGCTCACACTCATTAGTCAAATAAAATAGCGCGCGCTTGCCTGGCTTCCTGTCACACAATTCTGTCCCTTTTCATGAAATCACTCCCACAGATTAGATTATTTAGATTGCAGGAAAGCGAGAAAAATGATGTGATACATATTTTTTTTTATATTCAGGACAGAACTTGATGAACATTGCAGTGATGACTTTAAATATTCCATATAGTAACTGTAACAGATTGAACTGTTTCTGTTCACAGGCATTATAACAACACACTACAGAATGACACACTTGTAACTCAAAGTAAGAGAGTGAAGACAGCATCCAACGCAGTACAGACTGATGACCAAGCTCACATGCTGAAATTGTACAAAACATGCAGAGAAGGTATCATTATGCTATTAATAGTTGTTAGCTAGCTTTCAACTATAAATTAATTATTGACTGGTCTTAGGTATGGCTTCATCGGAATAAAGTGGGTTTTCTTTTGATTACAAAGTAATAGTCAAAACTTGAACCCTAGGTAGTGTCTGCTCTATTCAATTCATCAAAATTATCCAAATATAGCGATTCAGAGCAACAAACGCATTTCACGATTTAACATCTACAGAATTATTGTAACAGATTCATTAAATGTTTACCATGTTTTAAAACACAGAAGAATTATATTTTTTTAATATTTCTTGTTCTCAATTACAGAACCAACAACCGATCCTACAATACTCCCCTATATACTAGAACCATGCACAAACCAGCAGCATTCCATACTAGACTACAATGAGAAGCTACAAAAGACTACAGACCTATCACAAAACAAGTGCAGGATATACAGCACGTTCCACCGACTGCCCACCACGCCGGTGCCAAAAGAGACAGGCAAGAACAAAATGGTGATGAGCTGTGTTTATGAAGATGTTACGAGTGTGTTTACGGGGGACAGTGATAAGATTGAAGAGAGGTATTTTAATGTAAGTATGGGTTACTTTATAATGGTGTTAACTTGATCGTACCTTGTTATGTAGCGCGCCATCGCCATAACAAGCCACCTAGGCGCGAGCAACAGCAACCGGATGGTACACCACAAGCGAAACACTTCTAAAAGTTTCAGTCAAAACATTCTCATTTCTGGCCAATTCAAAATACACCTTATTAAGGTTGTCATATAGTTTATTTTGCATGAACGAAATAATGCTAATATTGAGACAAATGTTCCAGTTGAACACACCACAGCATAACCAAGTACATATTTTGCTGCCTGGTTATGCCATATCATGCCAACCCGAACAAATGCACAGTACGCCTCACAAGACTTATCTTTTTTTACTATTTCCAATATATGTATAGTGTTTTACAAATATTCATATAACCATAGACAAATTTATTCCAGATCTTCAGCTCAATAAAATCCATACTGAATGAAACTCGCAATCGACTGGAGACGGTATGTCAGCGCGTGACGACTTCCTTCCAGAAGGAAATGGACGAGAAATACATGGATGTCACCTCCAGTTACCAGTATGTTAGCAAACAGGATCTGTTGAGAGGCAGGTTGGTAATGTTCGATTTTTTCACTGGTCTTCATTGCAGAAACACATTCTGAAAATATGTTTTATCTAAGTCTGTCGCCATAACAACAATGTTAACAGCATTGTTGTGTTTCGGCAGTTAGAGGTAAAATAGCCAGTGAAGCTCGGTTCCAGTCTATGCGAGCTGAAAGAAGCTTCGAAAAAAAAAGTTAGTTTCAAGGCCTCAAGTTCCAACTGTCAACTTAAAAGTTATTCTTTTAATAATACGTAAGAAGGAACTTCATTCCCGACGGGGTTTCCCGGCCGCACACGTTTAAAAAAAAATTTGGATTTGTTCTTATTTCAGTGCACTATACAAAGAAGAACAAGAGATCTTATCCAGAAGAATGGTAGCGACACTAGCGTATGTTCTAGACTCTTCTAGAGGAGTGTACTGGTTCTTTAAACATGAACAAATGCCTGACGAGGCTGCAGCGAAGAGAGGACAGTTTATTGACATTATCAGCAGGATATGTATGTTGCTTGACAATGCTGTGAGTAAACCATTTTTTTTTTAATAATTCGCCTTTTACTGTGCGAAAATATTTCAAAATTAAAGAGTATATTTTGGAAATTACCTATTCTGTTTTTTTTTATGTCATGTTTACTTAATAAAAATCTAGAATTACTGTCAAGTTTGTCTATTGTTCAAAGTTCCAGAAATTAAACAAAATATTTAAACGAAATATTTTATGATTTTTTTCGCAAGACAGTAAACTAAGGTTAAATCTATCAGCCCGCACTCGGCAGGTTGGTAAATTTAACCTCTACCCGCGGGGTAGATTACAGCCCACTCCCTCCCAGAGAGGGAGCCTGTGTCCTGGGAACATTATAGGCTGATTATTGTTATGCTAAACTAAGGTTCCACGCAGGCCAAAATGAGCGCTAAGCTGGGATTTGTCTGAAGACATTCAACATTGTACTTTATTATTAGTACCGAAAAGTGCAAGGTTTTACAAACACAGATACAGATCTCAAGCAGGCTTATATGCACTTTACATTACTAATAATAAAGACCAAAATGCCAATAAATTCTTAAATTATCTTTTCCAGTCCTGCGCCACACTATATAGTGGACTGCTACTTGCAATAACATCCCTTATCGAAGCCCTAACATCTTCCGAGGTCAACAAATCAAAAGTCCTGGACATTATAAAGATAATACTGACATCAAGACCAACTCCATTTGTGGTCACTCATGTACTTAACTTATTGAAGACTGTGGCACTATGGGACGGGTTTATGAAGACGTTCTGCCCTGGAAATGGGACGGGGAACCTGAAGACTGATTATGATCAAGGTGTTCTGTTGTATAAAAAAGGTAAAAACATTGGATTACGTGACGTAGCGTAATGAACTCCCACAAGGTGGACCGATGACCTTGTGAAGGCCGCAGGAATCAGCTGGATGCGGGAAGCTCAGAACCGGTCCGTGTGGCTGTGCTTGGGGAAAGCCGATGGCCAGCGGTGTACGTCTTTCGGCTGAAATGATGATGATGATTATGATAGGATTACATGTCATACAGTATCGGTCAGTTAATATGTTGTATTGAGTGTAAGAAAAGTTCTCCTTTGTAGACCGATCTGCCATATTACGCCCAGATACTGTACAAATAATTTATTTTGATTGTTGAACTTTTGTTTGCACAGTTAAGAGGGCCGAGGCAAGTAGCAATCGCTTTCGAAGCGTTTCGTATTTGTATTACTGACTAGCTTCTGCCCACGGCTTCGCCCACGTGGCTTTTTCTAAAATAAAGTAGCCTAAGTTACAGTCTTAGCTTAGCGTTATAACATCAGCTATTTGTCTGTGAAAGTCCCGTCAAAATCGGTTCACCCGTTTCGGAGATTAGCCGGAACAGACATTTTTTTTAAGTTGTATTTTTCTATAAGTATATACGGTACATAATTATATGCATTTAGTAAAAAGCTATTATTTTGACATTGCAAAGAGAATTAAATTTTTATTTATTTGTATAGATTTGAATTCTACAACGATTTTCAGCATTCAGACAAAAATGTATTTGATTAACATGAGCTACAGAAAAGATTTTTTGAGATTTCATTCATCATTATTGCTGATATGTCACTTGTCTTGGATCCTAGGCCCTCATAAGTCATAACACTAATGACTCATTTTCATTAGTCGATAACTCTGTCGATATACAGCATGCGGGGACTCCCCGCATGCGAGATAGTGACTAATCAAAGTCATAAGACGTTAACGCGGTACACCATCTGCTGGGAATACCCGTAGCGGGCGTAGCGACCAATGAAATTAATCAGTCCGTAAAAAGCGTGCGGAGACTCACCCCCAATGAAAATTAACCTTCATAGCAACCTGCACTGCCAAAGGTGAGGTGCAAGTTCTCCGTATACCAAACTCGTTCACTATCGACGAATGAAAACGGTTTCCCCAATACGAGCACAGGCATGCTTTACAAAAATATCCAGCTCCCCACATGCAGGCCCTATCGGCTTATGAAAACGGTTCCCTGCATGCGGGCCCTAGGGCACGCGTTACAGAAATCTACTGCACCCCGCATACATACGAGCCCTATTGACCAATGAAAATGAGCCTTGACTTTAGTCGGCCATGTCCTTTCAAACTCAACCTCAAAAAGTTTTCGGCCTTCGAAAACTTTTTGAGGTTGTTTCGGCGTTTTTAATCCCATCTCAAAAACATATAAACTATAAACACAGATTAATCCAGATGGTTCACTTCGCAAAATCATTTAAATAAAAAGCGACTCTTGCTGCGACACAATAAAGTGCAATGCAGGTCGCACAGCGCTAATTACCTACAGTTATATTCACCTAAAAGTTGCCTCTCTTTCTATCGATTAACTCTTATATCTTCTGACTCCGTTACGCTCACGCGAATTGGCCCGACACGACGTACCTGCCGCGTAGTTGTAGCTTAATACCTAAAATGCGGAGTGCGCTTTCTGAACTATTCTGTGGTGTAAATCAAAAGTATGTTATAGGCATTGTTTTCCACCTTCATCACAAGTTATTTTTTCCAGATTCATGTTTCATACAAGTACTTCTAAAACAAATAGAAGCATGTCTGAAATGTATGGAGAAACAGAAGCTCGCAGACAAGGCGGTGGAGACCACACAAAACCTCATCATATTGTTTAGCAATATCAATGACAATTCTATCAGCTGTTTGGCAAGAGAAATATCCAGGTATGTTGTATAGAGGTAATGAGGAACAGGGTGTAAAGTTCACTCATACTCAATAGGAAAGGGAGGATACTCCGACCTGACGTGTGTTGTGTCTGGTGGGCAACTGCCCAACGATTGATGTCGGGCCTTTGTATATATGCTGATCGCGCGGTGAACTTTGCTTGCGCGATGTAGGATTTTCGCGTGACGTCAGTGTGATGCGTAGTTCGCATGTAGATGCCGCCACATCACTCCCAGACTCCTTAGATGTTTTTCCACAGTAGTAAGTATAGGACCATTATTTTCTTACATGTGACTTGATTACGTATTCCCAAGGAAATAGGGCTTATGCATACGACTCACAGGACCACTTAGGACAGCTAGCGGCACGTAAGTCTAGCGGTGAACGAAACGTGGAGGGGATATCTGCGCATAGGTACACACGCAACACGCACGCAATGTTTATCTCTACAAATTGATTACAATAATTCTTACTAATAAAGAACGTGTTTTGTTTGTCCTTCTTTTATGTCTAAGCTAGTTCGTTTATACTAGTCTCATCACTAATATGGGGAGGTAGAAATAAAATTATAAAAATCTTGACAATTCAAATTAAATCTGATAGGGGTAACACACCTTCCACTCAACTGCCGTGTGCCTGGCCTCTACAAGCCCTTTTTTTTAAGGGAACGGGCACAGAGCTGCTTAGGTTTGGCCGCCCGCGCGCGTCTAGACTTACGCTAGACTTACGTGCCGTGCCGCTACCTGTATAGTAGATAATAGTGTTTCTAACGCCGGAAAGATAAAATAATTTTTTTTGTTAATCCTGTCTCCTGAGTTTTTGGCAATATAAAATAAAAAATTGTTCCAGATGTGATTGCCACCTCGTTCTAGTCCAAGTCATGGTATTCGCTCTAAGGATATGCGCTGTAATGTTGGAGAGTTTTAAACATTGTTTTATTGGTAAGTCACAAATACGAAGCTTACTTTGCAATTCACTTCAAATAGTGATTGATAGGTTCTTTAGTGTATGAACCATGCTGAACCTATTAAATTCGATTTAACCGTAATAGGTAATACGGGCTGGTGTCCGGAACTCCACGTCAAAGCGCGTATTTTGCGTACGGGTGGGAAAATCGATTATTCGATCCATCCTAGCTCTTCGAGGAAGACCAGCAACGCCTTGATGTTACTGACACACTCACGGGGGTACCTGGGTTTCCGAAGTACTTTGCCCTGTATGTGGCGACCACTGAGCAGTTTAGTTTAGGTACATGAGCTGCGGTCTCGTTTTCCTCCACACAGGACCTGCACAGCTGACTGTCAGTGACTCCTATAACAAGGAAGTGTAGTGGCTCTCGGCAACAGTGTAGCTTTCTAATCTGTTTATCAGTGAAAGATTTTTGGATCAGTACGTCCAGAGAGTACATCTTACAAACAATTTTACCTCTAACTGGCAAATAATATATTGTAACTGGCGAAATGTGGGTACACTATAGGTACACCTCTGCCTAACCCTTCAGGGAAATACAGGGGAGATGTTATGTTATTATATTGTAACTTAACTGTAGGTAATATTTTAAGCTACACATGTCGATTTGTGAAACTGCTTACCTGGACAATAAAATATTTTTTATTTCTTTTTAACCGACTTGCAAAAAGGTTAGTTATATCTTCGTCGCGTATGTATGTTTTTTTTTTTTGTTTTTGTTTTGTTATTATGTTATGTATGTCCGCCGATTTCTCCGTCAATTGTGGACCGATTATGAAAAATCTTTCTTTGAATGAAAGGGTATGCTCCCAAGTTGGTCACATATAAATTTTATTAACTTTGCTTGGATAGATTTTGAGTAAGGTTCAATAATACGTATTTTTCCCACTTAGTGGATGATATGATGTTAACTTCCTTTCACTGTTATTTACATAGCAGGTCGTGGTATTCGAATTTGTGTGGAGTAGGCACCACAACTAAAAATGTGAAAAATAAATAAATAAAAAACAACCGACTTCCAAAAAACGCTACAAACTGAAAAATAAATTAATTTATTTTTAAGTCTGTCTTTGTTTTGAATTTTCGTTTTTTGCCACCGACTTCCGAAATTAAGTTATTTTTCACTTTGTAGTGTTTTTTTGAAGTCTGTTGTTTTTTTTTTTAAATATTAGACAAATATAAAAAACAATTTTTTTTTTCTTTACTCTAGGTGATAAACCAACAAACCAGTCTGTATTACTGTCTGTGTGCCGCTGCGGTATACAGCTGCTATACCAGTGTGCCGTCCGCGACGTGGAGTTCAGTACGCAGCTGTCGCACAACGAGGGACATCTCATCGAGTTCTGTGAAGTTATGAGGGGCTTCGAGCATAGTGAGGCGACCAGTGAGTATATTATGCCATAATGAATTACTGCCACCGCTGCCTAAGGACATCTGCAATACCAGTGGTGTCATCAGCAGTATATTTAGTAGGTTATTGTAGGGTTAGGTAGGTTTCAGGTCTAGTTGAAAACCAGCGTCAGGCACTAGTTGTCTGGCATTTTTGCTGAACTAGGCCTATTTGGCGCAGCCGCAAGGCACACTTTCCTGCTAGTATCATAAAACGCAATTTACACTTTATTTGTTTTCATTCTTTTTTAATTTGATTTTTGTTTATAGTATAAAATGTTGTGTTGTGTGCGTGTCTGTGCTAAATAAATGTATTTTCTTTCTTTCTAGTATATTGCAGTCCCACAAACAAATCTGTAATTAATTGTTTGCCTGTAGATTAATATCATCATATTAGGTAATAGTAGACGTAGGCCTCAAGAAACGCCACATCATAACATTAGGTGTAAGTACCATCTGCCAGTAACTATAAAATACCTTTTTATTTTCAGCAAACATGCTATCAGAACTTGCCGGTACCCTGCAGTCTTCACCAGAGGATATGCCGCCGTCATTCCATAGACAACCGTGGCTGAAAAGTTTCCAATCATTCTCTCTGGTCGACTAAACTCGAATATGAGTGATTACTTTTGTATGATATATTCTATTTTTAGAATAATAATGTGTAAATATTGTAAATAATCGAAATGATTTTGTATGTTTCTATGATTATTTAAGAAAGAATACAATTATTATTTATTTTTAACATGTATTTGTTTCATTTACATAAATATAAGACTTTTTACATTAGGAATGTGGAAATCAAGAAATACTTATGTTATAATAATTTTATAAATCCATATAGTACATGATAATATAAGTTTTACACCTAAAAGTGAGAGGTGACTTAGCAAAATATACAATATGCACAACTTTCAGTTCACTCTAATTTCGTAGCCATATGTAATTCATTACACATACTTATTATGATTTACAAACAACAAACACACTGATGAAATTTATAGATTTTCAAAGTTGTGTTTTGAAAGAGAATGTGTGTGTACTATTTTTTTACTTATTTGCTACTTACTTCAAGTGAATGTTGAACATCCCGAAAAACTTAAATATCACTGTACCAATAATAAAATAAGATGGCATAAAGTAAACGGGCTGCGACATTCACAAGCACCCATCACAAAATCCATTGTGCCTATATTAAAAATTACTATAATTGGGCCTAAAACTCGATGAGACTATTTGCATAGTGATATAGGAATAGCCTTGCAGAGTGATACAATTTTTGTTTATAATATTGTCAAATTAACTCAATTTAGTGGTTAATGGTGCCCCACTACGCCTGACCTTGACGCCAATAAGTGAAAAGGAGCACATAATATCTGCTGTCTCGCTCCCATATTTTACAAACAAGCTTTTGACACAAAAAAAAAATTACTTAAGGGGTCAAAGGCTTCAAAGTCGACGTAACGATATCATCTGCTGTATACGGCTGATGAAAGAAGTACAACATGAAACCAGCTGCTAAAAGAAAATGGAAACCTAGAATGCATCCGATAAGAATTAGAAAGTATTTTGATTTTCTTAGAGCGGGCATGAGCCAGAATATGAGAACTGCGCCGGAAACGAAAGCCGCCATCAGGACGAAGAGCCATTGAAGCCAAAATACTTGGATCGTCCATAATACGGCCACTGGTATGTATATCGAGAGTGAGTATCCATAGAGGCAGAATAGGGACATCATTGTTGGTGATTTTGCATCCTGGAAAGAGAAAAGTTTTGTTACTGTTGTATTTTGTTTGGCACAGCTGCAAGGCACACTTTCCTGCTATTATCTTGAACGCAATTTACACTTTTTATTTGTTTTCTTTCTTTTTTTATTTGGTTTTTCTTTGTAGTACAATAATTATGTAGTGCTGTGTGCCTCTTAGACTGCTAAATAAATGTATTTTCTTTCTTTTCTTTAATATTTTGATAATGTGATTTTCTTTGCTTTTTCGATGGGGAGGCCGGTGGCTGTTTAGAATTCACATAGTTAGCACCACTTGCACCACAAATCACTAAACACAACGAATTTTGTGATTTGTGGTTCAAGTGGGCCCACCGTGTCGTAACCGAAACTGAACATCGCGCGAGTACGAGCGAGGATACGTTGCAGGGACATAAAAGGCATTTGTCACGTGCTCATAAAGGCATATGACATGTTTAGTAACATTTATGTTCATTTAATTTTTTTTTGCCACTTTAGAAACTCTCTTATTGATACAACTGTTCCATAGTATATCACATAATTATTGTCATCCATGCAACTGCTATGTAAACCATACCAGTTGCATGGTCAGATAAACGACAACATATATGTGTGTCAATGGCAGGACACTCATTTACTGGCTATAAATTACAATACACTAATTTGTCTTTTAATATTACTCTTATTTACCTGATTCTCTATCTCATCATGTCCATCAGTATTAGTAGTCCACTTCAATGCAGCCCACAGCGCAAGCGGTACGAGCCAGACATAGCATGTGATAGCTGTAGCTGCAATGGATACCAAGTGGAAATCATAGCGCCAAATGAAGCCCTGCTTATTCGCATTGTGCAAGTAACTTGCTATGTTACCGCTCACTGCTATTGTGAATATCTGGAATTGTTTGAAGATAATTTTTAGTTGTGCAAGTAAAAAAATTCTATTCAGTTAGTCAGGAAATTAGACATGACAGGGTTTGAGAACTCTCAATACAATATACCATAGTCAATCCTATCATCAGTTCAGCAGTCTAATGCCGGACATAGGCCTCTCCCAAGCTGCTCTCATGCGATAGATAAGTATTTATCAATATCATTTGCACATTTATGTAGGTACAAACAGAATACAACCCTATCTCAGCTTTAGTATTGCTGAATTTCATGTTAACAAGTATATTATACTGTTCACCTACCAGGGTAACAGAAATCCAAACAGGTCCATACAGATCTGGCTTTCCTTTGATTCTTTCATCAAAGTAGTTGCGTGACACCTTCTGCGGCAGCACAGAGGATATGATCCTCTCTACAACCTCATTTGTGTGGACATCAAAGTACTTCTGGTAATATTCTATAGTCCAGAAGTTGTGGTTTGCTGGAAAAAAAGGGATAATAACATAATGATTAACTGATATGTTTGACTCTATCTGTTAAAAAGAAAGAAAGAAAGAAAATACGTTTATTTGCGGTACACATGACGCAAGGTGAGAACAAAACACGAAAATAAACAGTTTGGGGGAAAACATGCGTCACATCCACGCAAAACGGCCATCGCTCAGCATAAGGCTGCGACCCTATGCGAGACTGAGCCCCAGCGCTGGTTTTCAGCGACAGCCGAAAGCCAGCCGTTGTTTTTGTTACTAGCACAAATAATACAGTTTATTAGTTCAAACTGAATTTTACATAAATCAGGAAGTAAATGTTACCCTGTGGATTATAGATGCTAGTGTAACGATACATGATGACTTGTGTGGACAAAGTAAACCTCTTACGTGTTATACTTAGCAAAACTCTCAATAGCAACAAAAAAATACGCAACCACTTTACAAACCCTAATTACTCAGAATACAGTAAAATTAAAACTAGTGTTACTAATACAGTGATTAGATTAGAATCTAGTTAAAATCTAAACTAATTGGTAGATAAACTTAATTGTTTACAGGACCGATATGTCGTAAAATACTTGTCTTTCTGAATCTTTTTGCATGAAAAGTATTTTAATTTAGGTGCTTACTTTGTGGCGCAGCCTCTGGTTCATCAATCGCTTTGGGTTCTTCAAAACTATAGTTTGGATTTGACATAGTGTTATTGTATTGATTTGTGTGCACTGCCTCCACGTCGATACGTGCACTTCGATTATTGTGGTCAGGGGAATAGTCCTGGAAATCCAAAAGTTCACCCGTGTTTACGTTCGCCATAATTATTTACTTCATTTAACTCCAAAGTAATTAAAATCCACGCAATTTTAACAAATTCTTAAGTTTTTCGAGAAAACGTCACATTAGTCACCCATAAATAAACTGTCAATTTTGACAAGACATGTTTTCAACAAAAGTGTACAGTGTCATGTCACCAATTTTGAACGGCAGATACTCTCGGCAGAATCAAAAACCGTTTTTTTTTTGTTTTGGTTTGCACTGGCGAAACATCACAACAAAACATGTTGAAATCTTTAGTTTCGTGTCAAACATTATATGGAACATTGACAGAAAATCGAGATAGCAATATGTTTTGTTGTGATGTTTCGCCAGTGCAAACGCACAGCTACATGTTTGGTAAACATGTTTAGTTACGAAAATTTGCGCAGCGGAGGGTCCGCTGCGCAAATTTAGCTGTACTCAGTGCAGAAGGTCAGTTTAGTAAATACATACATAAAAGGTAGATATCCTATGATTTGAAAAAACACGAAAAAAATAGGTTTTTTTTTTAAATTGATTGAAATATTCCTCTTTTTTATGTTTATCTTGCAATCGGTTGTAGACCCTTAGTAGTTTTTTTGTGCGGATAAACATATCCCATCTCATCTCAACGGATCACTCTATAAACAGGCGAAATTAATGTAATAGTGCCACTTCACATCGCTAAATATTCGGTATTCGCGTTTTTTACTGTGTTTTATTCGGCTATATTGTGGAGAAATCCGAATAACTTGAACACACCGTCCACTCATCGTCATGAACAGCGAATATGCCGAACATTCAAGAATATTTTTGCTAATCTGAACGTGTTGAATACATGTTATGCATACATAAAACACCGCACTCTACTGAGCAAGCCATGTATGGACAGTAAACCAGGGTCGGACTGGGCCGGAAGGGCCCTGATGGTTGACCACAGGCCCGGGGCCCGAGACTAAATGATGGTAGATGGGATACAATCGGAAAATAATGAGATACACAAATTGAGATAAACAAAATATAAAATTTAACTATCAACGATGTAATAAATTATTTGGTACGGACAATAGCACATCAGGTTACCCACTACCAGTATAAAAGGACCTCCGTTAATAGGCAAGTGTCATATAACACGAGCTCAGTTCAAAGTTCAAAGTCAAAGTATAGTAACCTGATAGATATTCCAATAATTATTAATTATATTAAACACACATTTAAGAACGGCGTTCTTTGTAAATTGTTTGACACAAGAAACTTATATTAATTATGTAGTCTCTCCTCTAACATTAATGGGCTGTAGGTATTTTTTTTAACAGTATTTAATACACATGTACATTACCTACTTCATACCTTTAAATATTGTTTTTATTTTTAAATTAAATTGCAACCATTGAGTGCTTGGTTACTTTGGCAATGATGTCCTATTATTGGCTTTTCTATTATGTATAACACAATTCAAACCTGTATATTAAATATAAGCTGTTGGATATCTCAATCAACAATAAAATAAAATAATAAGTATAACAAATAATATAAAAAACGTAGCCAATCAAAATTTAATTTATCTCTAATTGTATGAACGAACTATCTGATCTAGTTTTACATTTAGGTCGCAAGAGCTGGGACCTAGCCTGCGCGGGCCTCCTATCCTATGGTTGCCGCAAGCCCCGCAAGCCAGGCCCGTGGGGGGCCCGCGCAGGCTGAGGCCTGGCTGGCAAATGTTACCACGACTATATGGCCAGTCCGACGCTGCAGTAAACGAACTTATTCGGTATATTCGCAATCCTTTGATATGTGACCTAAAACGACAACCGGCGGATACGAGTGTTCGTGTATTTGCGTATTCGTCTTATTCGTGAAAAATAGAAAAATATAGGCGAATATAACAGTAACTTTACATCATCGTATTTGGGCAAAAAAGACGTATACGCGAAAACGAATAGCGACATGAAGTGCTACCATAACAACTTCTCCTTTTTTTGAAGTCGGTCAAAAATGCTACTAATTCTGTACTAATGGGGAAGAAAACTGACAACTTTTGCCGAGGGTGTCACTGGTAACGCTTGGCTGACATTAGCTGTCAAACTACATACAAAACTTGATTCCAAAAAGTTTGGACGGATCTGACATAAAAATGCCACGTTGTATAATAATGTTTTATTATATACATGTTTATTAACCTCATCATATGTACATATACAATGTCGCCCATGGGCATGTGACCGCCCGTATTTTTTTGAATATTCATGACAAATTATCGATAATAAACTTAAAAAGGGGGGTCTATCTTTAATTGTTTCTTTTTTTCATTTATTCTTATTTTTTTTTTTCAGTATCCCGCTATAATTTTATGTATAATTAACATAATTTCACTTATGTTTTATAAAATAAATACTGTTTTTTTGGAAAAAAAAATCTTCACCTCCGTTTTTTTTTCATAGTCGACAAATTTTACTAAAAATTTTTAGTTAATCCGATAAAATAACTCGTAAGCTATTAGAAATAATAAACAGAATACAAATCGAGCCAATAACATAGAAGATATGGCAAACGCTACTAAAAACATAAAAAATTGAATAACATGAAAAATATTAAAGATAGGCCCCCCCTTTTAAAGTTAATTTTCTATAATTTTTCATGAATATTCAGAAAAATACGGGCGGTCACATGCCCATGGGCGACATTGTATATTCATTGTAATAAAGATGAATATGTTGCGTTGTTATGGATGGAAGCTTTGTGCTGCTATTTATGTCATGATATCTGTCTGGTACCATCAGTTTCATGCTGCTGAGGTATGCCAAAATTCAAATTTCTATCAAATGATTCGATTCTGTAACCAAATTCAGATTTTAATTTCTAGGTTATGTTCAGGTGAGCAACTAGTAAAACTCAAGGCCTTATTTGAAACTACAAAAAATAATGAAACAAATGCCGATAGTGCCTGCTCAGCTGGATCCTCTAACCTTCGGAGTGCAGTTCTAGAGAATATCCCCACAACTGCCATGCAAGAAAAGCTAAAAGTTCACTCACGGGCATATACCACAGGGTGGGTTATAAGATTTTTTTTAAACAAAAACAATTCTAAGGAATGTGAAAAAAACCTTACTTCTCGTGAAATAAGCTCTACCAGTAATTGGATATCTGGAAGGGAATATAGAAACACAATTAACCTTAAAAAATTGACCTACCCTTCCGAAAATGCCGTGAGGACTTTTGGCTATATCATTCAGGAAACAAACGAATACTTGGAATTCACACCACACCAAACGGGTATTATAAAAGAACTTAAAAATAAAATAAGATCCAAGTATTCGTTTGATTTTCTGGATTGTGTGATACACAGGAATGCTGTTGAGGAATTCTTTCTAGAATTATTCGATTAGCAGTATTTAATTGGTGCAATGTGATAAATAAGATAATGAAGGGCACAGATGTATATAGGTTGGAAAACAAAAGTTTGCCACCAATGCAAAAGAAAGCGTTTATAAAATATAAAACAAAATTAAAAAATAAAAATATTAATAAATAATATTGAATGTTTTTTATTTCCCTCACATGACATTCCTTTTCTAATACACACACACCACAGGTGTGCTATAGGTACACCTATCTACACAAACAATCACAACCTCGGCTTGCATTAAAGCAGAACCTCTTTTTTGGAACGCTTAAAAGGCTAGTTTCCAAAATATTCTGGGCTCGACAAACCTTGGCAAAAAGACCCGGTCTCATAACAACATGAGCGACAAAATAGGTAAAAATTAAAAAAATATTAAACGTCAAAATGATGAGTTGCAAATCGTATAGCGATTTTTCTACTATGGGAGATTACCGTCTGAGTACTACTTAGTCTGTGAGTTATGTTCGTAGCTCATGAAAAATCGAATATGTTATAAAACTACTGTGTAAGAACGTAAAAGTTTATAATTACTACAATAATAAATGAACGACATGTTGCTAATTGGGTTATTTACTTCTATTATTAACAATAAAATTGGCTGTAAATACTTCTGACCAGATCCGCTTTTCGGCCTCTTAGTGAAGCTCCTCGGTTCTTCAGTTCAGCTTTTAACTGAGGTACAGTCTACGTTGAATATATAGTTGATTAAATTATCAAAAAACTCACGCTAGTTCCTGTTTTAATTAATTTAAACCCGAAAAAATTGAGAGATTAAAATGACAGTGCGATGTTATGGGCAATGCGTTAGCAGCGCCACCTGTTCATAGCTTTGCGATTTCTTCCCCATTGGATTTTTGTGCAAACTACAATGGCAACCCTTGAACTCCCACTTTACACGCCGCATTGACGACGTAGTCGTCGCGTGGTCGCCATTTTGTTTTCAACAGGACTTCGTTACGTCAATACGTATTTTCTAGTCGGGTCGATGAAAACTTAGCTGTACGTGGTTTAGTAATAATAAATGTATTCATTCCATTTGTACGTGAGGTGATTGCAGTAATTACGTGTGTTTATCGTCCTCAGTGCTGTTATATACGCGATAACGTAAGTTCACTACGTGTTAATTTCTAAAATCTCGCCATATTGGTTATCCACGTAACGGATAGAGTTAAAGCGAAGTATTTTGTTATTTACAGTGATGTGCAGTTGAAGATTGTGCTTGGCATGGTGACATCAACGACTACGGTCGTCATTCAAGATGTCAAAAGAAGTAGCGGAAGAGTATGCGTCGAGTTTGGCGGACCTAACCGTCAACAGCAAGCCGCTGATAAATATGTTGACGATCCTCGCGGAAGAGAACATCGACCACGCCGGGGTTATCGTTGAAACAGTGGAGAAGCATTTGGAGAAGGTGAATTTCAATTTTTAAAAATTAACGCGTGTGAGGTGCCGCGGAATTTATGCCACAGTCACGTGAGATTCGGGGGAATAATGGGAAAGTGTTCTCAATACGATGACGCGCGCTCCTCGTTGCGTGCTTTACGTGTTTACAATGACAAGTGTGACTAATTCGGCCTCGTTGTAACCAGTCGAACCTCTTAACAGGTATCTCCTACCAGATGTTCCAATTTCACAACATTACCTCAAACAATATGACAGCATTGGCCATCTATATATTACTGTAAATTGTTCTTATCAACTCAGTAGTAGATTACAACAACCTTGTTTTGAGACAATTGGTTGCCTATCATATCTTTGATGTTTGCACAAGTCTTACCATACATTTCTAGTTGCAATGTTGCTTGGCTCATTGTTCCAATACCAAATTATTGATTCATAAATGATTAAATATTCGAGTTGTAAGACATAACCTTTGAGTTCTACTTTCAGTAGCGCTTGAACTATTTGCCTACTTTAGTTTAAAATGTTGCATAATTTGACATACATTCATTTGCCATGTTGTCTCCCAACCAAGTCTGAAAACATTACAAAGTCCTAACTATAATAGTTTTATCACATTGTTGCTAGTCTTGATAAGAGGCACATAATAATAGCTAAGTATGAAACTCACCTAGATTACAGTATTTCCTTGTAGACCTGGCAAATGTCCAAATTACGAAACTTTGTAAAAGATGCGAGATATTACTTTAAAAAGAGTTTAGGTAACATTTATGAGTTATAAATCAATATCAATCATGTTATTTCTTGTTGCAAACTTACAATAAACAATTAGGAGATACCTGTATCAAAAGATAATTACAGATAACACAATCTGCCTTCAAGGGTATGTAATCCTTATCTTTTTCAGTTGTATATTCAAGAAATTGTTCACAATAAAGCTTTTTGAAACTGAATTCTTATTTATTTTTCACATATTAATGATTAAAAAGGTTGATAAAGCAAATTCTTGTCTTATTCTATCCCATACCATTATGAAAAGTGGGTGCCAACCTTTGAGGGAAGAGGTCAAGTGCGTACTTGCCAGCCTGGGGTTTGGGACTAGAAGTTGTTTTTCCTCTACACAGGTACAACCTGACATCAAGCTGCCTGTACTGTATTTAGTTGATTCCATAATCAAGAATGTTGGCGGAGCCTACACTTCGAAGTTTTCACAGAGCATTGTCAATATGTTTACAAGGACATTCAAACAGGTAATTGTGAGTTAAATTGTCATATTTAAATGCTTTGTGAATTTGTTATTGATTTTGTGAGTTTCTCTTATATAAAATGTTTTCGCAGGTTGATGAGAAAACAAGGTCACAAATGTTCAAGTTACGGGAGACTTGGCATGATGTGTTCCCTGCGACAAAGCTGTATCAGCTGGATGTGAAAGTGAACTTGATCGATCCGGCATGGCCGATACAAGCACAGCCGCAGCAGTCAAACATCCATGTAAATCCAAATTTTCTGAAAAAGGTGTTTTTTAGTTGATTATTGTTTGGATGTTGATTTAGTTTAATGTGCTAGCTTTGGGCAATGGCCGCCGTTGGTATGAGGCTATAATAACTGCTACCTGCATAATATTATGTCCATCAGTAATCATTATATTATAATTTTGTATGCTGTAATGCCCACTGCAGTATTTCCATTTGCCAGTAGTCTGGGATGTCATGCTTCAGTATACTGCCTATTTTCCACCTTGTATTAATACCCAGCATGAATTTGACCCATACCATACATTCCCATTATTGAACATGACTGTCGGTTGAGGTATTCTCTTGAAAACTGAAAATATTGTCACAGCTATTAAATGGCCTCAATAGTATTTTCATGAATTAACAGAAGAAGTGTTGGTGACAAGACAGAATGGCCTTAAAATTCAACAAATATGATGAAGGTATAGGAAGACCTTTGTTCAGCCATCGCACAAGTAACATAAGACAAATACTAACATAACCACAGCCGAGCTAAACTAAAACATTCTCAAGATACCTCTTCATCTTTCTAATCACGATTTCTCTCAACAGAATCAGCAGAATGTGCCTACCACCAGTACAACAGTGACACCAGTCCCATCAGTTCCACCTGAGGAGGACGAAAAGATGAGGAGCATTCTCGCGAAGAAGGAGCAAGAGCTCCTAATGTTGCAGAGAAAGAAGGTTGAAATGGAGCTCGAACAGATGCGGCGGCAGGTCGAAATCGCTGAGAAAACTGTTGTTAAAAAGGTAAGATTTTTTCTTTAGCTAGCTTTTTCCCGCATCTTCACTCCCGTGGTTAAAATGCCTGTGGTCTTGCGCGATCTTCAACATCAATGCTGTCTCTATGCCGTGTTCCGGCTTTCTTCAAACTTAACGTTGCCTAAAACAATGGGCGTCTGTGTTGAATTGAATAAAAACTAAATTTTTATGAAGTTTCAAAATATCTGAATTGTATTTTAAATAAATAATATTAAAAAAACTAGCTTTAGGATAGGCGCATATTCCTAGACCTTCCAACTGCTTTTGAAAACCCTATATAAAATAAATGATTGCGGCAGGATATAAAAATAAAGAATTGTTAAAAAAAAAACCGGCCAAGTGCGAGTTGGACTTGCACACGAAGGGTTCCGTACCACCGTCCAATATTTAGCAAATATGTCGTATTAAAAAAAAACTGCTTACTAGATCTCGTTCAAACCAATTTTCGGTGGAAGTTTACATTGTAATGTACATCATATATTTTTTTTAGTTTTATCATTCTCTTATTTTAGAAGTTACAGGGGGGGGGGACACATTTTACCACTTTAAAAGTGTCTCTCGCGTAAACTATTCAGTTTAGAAAAAAATTATATTAGAAACCTCAATATTATTTTTGAAGACCTATCCATAGATACCCCACATGTATGAGCTTGATGAAAAAAAAAAAAAATTGAGTTTCAGTTCAAAGTATGGGGAACCCCCAAAATTTTTTGTTTTTTTTTTCTATTTTTGTGTGAAAATCTTAATGCGGTTCACAGAATACATCTACTTACCAAGTGTAAACAGTATAGTTCTTATAGTTTCAGAAAAAAGTGGCTGTGACATATGGACGGACAGACAGACATGACGAATCTATAAGGGTTCCGTTTTTTGCCATTTGGCTACGGAACCTTAAAAACTAGGAAATCAATAATGACGAAATCAGTAATGACTCAAAACATAATATGTATAAACATAAACAGAATATTTTACACAAAATAATTACTTTTCTGTTAGTACACATGAAACTTTTGTACTACTTTTCTACACAAAAACATAAATTTGCTTCTCAATTTAGATAATTACTTTCTACATTAGTACTAATAGCGCCCGATGATTTCATTGTTCAGTTTATATTTAGAGCAACACAATAGGCATTGAAAGTCATTACAATAATAATGAACGTAATTTAAGCGGCATATAATAATTATACCATAAATAACTAATTGCAATCTGTGTTTCCCGTACGTAATTTACTGAGTAATTTTCCATGTACATTACTCATAAATATAAAATTTACGTAAATGTATTGCCTAGTTGTTGCAGTAGCAACCATGTAAAGCCGGCGCCAGAAAAACATAGGGCAGAATTCAAATTTTGAATTTACTTAGCTTAGTTAAGTTAGCGTTCCATATGAATATAAACCTTATTCTATAAGCTTAAGAATTATATTAGCTTGAAACGTGTGCTTATACGAATATGTAAATTATGATCTCAAGAATATGGTTTATATTCGTATGAAACGCTAACTTTGCTTAGTGAAGTCAAATTGCGATCTTAAGAATTTTGCTCTAAGACATTTGAACTCTTTCAAGGCTGATTGCTAAAAATATGTTCAAACTAGACACATGCTGAAATTCCCGTGCCACACATTATGACTGTTACGTATTTACGAAGCTGTCTGGCACTGAAGTAATGGTTTCTAATCGATTGTCGCACTGTCTGACTCATTTAGCATATTAATTGATTAGGCCTGGAATGAAGTTGATAATTTATTGTCGATATCATATGCCTATTTATAAATTTGCCTCTATATTCTAGTAGTACAAAACTGTCTCCGGGCTATTTGCTAGCATCAGGACTTAGGTACATACCACACGCTATCGTTGAAATGTTAAGAGGTTGGTCTGCAGCCCATCCGATTTTTAAGAGGCCAATGTTTAAATACTTTATTATTCTTTATTTTTCGTGTGGTTAGTGACTAATCTGGTGTCAGTGTTTATTCCGCCCAGCCCAGCGAAATCAGAGGCCCATGCCTCTGACTTGGCTTCACATGCCGTCGAGAAATATCTTTCATACTTTATTTACTGAGATAAAAACTTATCTGTGTCTATACACCAGAAGCGGATCCATCCCTCTAAAAAGGTGGTCACGTTGGATTAGGAGTCGCTCACGATCGATACATTAAATATCAACACCATATTGCTGTAAGTCCATGGACCACTTTTGCCCGGTCTCCTTTGGGAAGGTTATATGCTCGCACACAATGTGTGTGAACATCAGCCTATCGACCTGAATTAGGGTTGTTGGCATGCCCACCGTGCCCACTACGGTGGATTCGCGGTTGCTATACACTATACACATATTCTATCTATTGGCATTTTGACTGAGCGATTAGAAGGCTATACAAATATTTATACCCGCGACTCGTACCATACACGAGTCTCGGGTATAAATATTTGGATAGCCTTCGCAACAACATGCTCGCTACTTGCTTTTGATTAATTGACCTTGAATGAGAACCCGAGAAGGCCCACTTTAAATAAAAAGTTGACTTGATTATCCGCATCTTAAAGTACTTCAACTTTTGCCCGCGACTCCTTCCGTGTGGATTCCGGTATTTCCTATAGAAATTTGAACACGCCATTTAACTTTTTTTAAAGAACACCAATGTCTCTTCACGGTGTTCAAGCCATAGATTTATGATAGAGTTAAAGCAGGACCGTTTTAATGTTTGGTAGGTATAGAGTCTATACATGTAGTACAGGTACAGGTCCTGCGTATCCTGCGATTAGCCTTCATATCTTAGCAGGCAGAGGCACTTTCTACTTTATAATATTAGTACAGTTAATAGATAATATGTAGACATGCATTTCAGCCACGACTTGCGAATTTTGTAGGTCGTAGGTTCGAACTCAGACAAGCAATTTACTTTATGTAAATTATTTCATCACCATTGCTCTCAAAACGGTGAATGAAATATCATGAGGAAACCGCCATGTCCTAGAACCAAAAATTCGAAGACATTGGTCACGAGCCCACGAAGTGGATTACGGCCCACTCCCTCTCACCAAGAGAAGGCCAGTGTCCCAGCAGTGGGAATTTTTAGGCTTATTATTCTATGCATGTGAAGAAACTGAGAAGTTTATAAAAAGAATACCTTTATACAGTACTTAGTAATAGTCAGCTAGTCAGCTTATTCTTCGGCAAATTCAAAGCGTCATGTTTATGTTTCCTAATCATTGTTTTCTTGAAACCCCGAATGAACGTTAATGTTATCTCGGTGGTATGTACCTATGTGAGGCAGATAAAGCACGTGTCATTACTCCATTAACTGCCTCGGCTAAGATTATGAGACGTGCTATGCTACTGCACAGTTCGTTGGGCTTAATACCGCAGATTGATTATATTACACTTTATCAACTGTTTTTTTTTACTCTGAAGTAGTCATTAGTTGCTTTTATTCCTACCAGAGAAATTCTCCGGACAATAAACCAGCTGTATTGAATTTTATAGCCTGTTCCAAAAGTATCTAATGAACATGTAAACAAATGGATCAGAAAACGTACCTGTGGATGCCAGTTTGTAGTGGCACTACACTGCTTGGACTGGACTGCTTTGATTTGATTATTTAAATATTTAAACCCGAAACTCTATTTTTTTTAATCACCTTTTTTAAGGTGCCATGTTTTTCATCTGACAATTAATTATTCCTTTTTATTGTACTTAGATATTCCTATAATTGACTGCCTAAAATATATCATTACTTTTGCCCTCGATATCGAGGCCATATTCACAAAAAAAAAAAAAAAAAACTAATTGCTGTGCAAATGATTATTTTAAAAGCAACACAAGTAACATGGCCCTTGTATACTGACTAGATCAATAAAATAATAATATATAAGTGGCCTTGGGAAAGCCCACTACTTGTTTCTGTTAATAAATGTCCTACGACTGTTTAAAAAAAATATCCAATTCACAAAATAATAAAGTATAATAATATAAACAAAAAAAACCTTGAGTTTCTCGGTAAGTCTGCCAAATGTGATAAAAATTGTTTCCGCATTTTAGCTTTGTAGTATAGACAATACTAGCTTTTGCCCGCGGTTTCGCCCGCGTGGATGTCGGAAAATATCCCTCGGAAAAGGTCATTGACTCCTACCGCGTTGTCGTCAACCATAATTATTTAGTTATGCGTAATTTTGAATCTGTGATAGCTTTTAAACTATTCATTTAAATGATATCAAGGCAAGTTTTAATCTAAATTAAATGGCCAATTTAAATAACATTTTTTATTGGATGAGGAATAATATTATACCGGTCAAAATAGCTTCGGAAATAATATTGAAATTTTTATCAAATTCTGAAAGATAAAAACGGTTATTGTGGGTCATCCTTAGAAGCTAGACAATTATGCCATCGCGGACTTTTTTTGTTAACTTTTTAAGATATTACAATCCTGTAGAACTTACATTTTATTTATCTCTCACGGTTTACGTGGCGCACCCCAGTAAAGCTTCCAGTCGGCATGATTTTTTCCGACATCTTCGACAATAATCGTCATATTTCGGCCAATTTACGCAAAACAGTAATGAATTATAACACTAAAACCTCCTCATGAATAACCTCCCTCCGTCGGTTGGTGAAAGCCGTTTGAAAATCCGTTCGTTAGTTATTGAGTTTGACAGAAAGACAGACGCGTCGGGGGACTTGTGTTTTATAATATGTAAGGATAGACATACTCATTTTCGCGTTTATAATATTAGCGTTGATTGCGAAGTTGCTGGTTCAAGCTAATTTGATTAATGCCATGTTTTCCTTAATCAATTACTTGGAAGGCAATTTGTTATTTACCATCACAAACACAAGTGGCAAGAATAGGTATGAATGATTATGTATTATGTACTGAGAACTTGACTTTATACAAACTTTATAATGTTAACAAATATGCTAGCCTATTTCTTACGTTTTCATGACTAAACTAACAAAGTTATTTTGACTGAAAAGTAAACATGCTGTAAGTTGTTGATGTTGCATTTCGCCACCATAATTTAAACCTTATGTCAATGTTTATAAAAGTCACATATAAAGCGCACTTGTACTGTGCTACCAATTATAAGTGTTAGAAATATAATTAGCCAAGTGGCAACACCTCTCCCTAGCTTTAGAAAAAAGAGAATACACGACGAATCACATTCGATTCGTTCGAATTGCATTATAAGAAATTACGATATTACTATAGAGGTATGAGGAACATGGTGTAAAGTTAACTCATCCTCCATAGAAAAGGGAGGTCGTGCGGTAAACTCTGCTTCCGCGATGCAGGATTTTTGCGTGACGTCACGATGACGTCGATTTTTGATGCATATTTTGCATGTGGCGATGTAGATACCGCCACATGACAACATGATCTGGAAACTTCGTAAAATACTTTTTATCACCGAATAATTAAATCTTTTCGCGATTGGAAAGTAATTTCCAAAGACTGTTTATTACTACCATCATTTAAGTTGGCTACTTACGTGATTCATGTTTTATCAATTTATAGCCTATCGTAAAAAATAGTAGGTACGCTTGACGGGACTGACGATAATACGAGTAATTAATCGAAATTATTTCTCAACCTTGTACGAAAGAAGCCCTGTTGCGGCACGTAATTAATTTGTAGAAGACGGCCCATTCTTCAAAATACACCAGAAGTTCAAGTAAAAAAATTCACTGAAATACAGATTTGCAGATAAAGTGTCATACTAATGTAAACTTGAACCTAGATGTCGCCAAGAACTCATACACTACACAACTCACTCACTCAAAGTTAGTCTACTACCTTTCTGCCGACTAATCGTGAAAGTTGTTCACGGCGACTGGTACCATATTTTAATCAATTTTATAAGTATAGCCGGTTTTTGTTGCACAACATAACGCAATTACCATAAATGATTGACATTTCATGTCTTAAAAAATATAAGCTGCTTATATGAGAATTATTGGTTAAATAAGATTATTAATAAAATATACAAGCGCATGACGGTCAACGCAGGTTGAAGGGTTACGCAGTTGGGTATTTACGCATGCACACGGCACTGTATTGATATTATCGACTGCAAAAATATTTTTATTTAATAGTATTTTTCAATAACTTGGGTACAAAGGTAATAACCGAAAATGTCGCATATCTCAAAAACTATTGACTTTCATCCCTCAGTTAAATATGGGGTCTGCGTGGCCATCATTTTCATCAATATTGAGCCAAGTTTCTGAGTAAAATGGCTGTGTATCATCCGGGCAGACAGACATAAAAGACGAATTTATAACATACATGGCATCACAGCTTGTTTCCCCGAAGGGTTGGGCAGAGGTGTATCCACATTTCGCCATTTACTTTTAAGTCCTATGTAATAGAGCGAGAGCCTATTGCTATCAATCAGAAACAACAACGAAACGAAATTATAAGGGTTCCGTTTTTGCTATTTGGCTACGGAACTCAAAAAAGTAGATTTTATCTACAACTCCACCAAGCTAAGTTTGCACCTCGCTGGAATGCGGCGCCCCACCCGCTTCCCCGCTCACCTTCCCGCGATCGCCCTGTCGCGTCAGTACGGTTAGTATCTTTGTCGCCAACACGATTTTTTTAAGTCATAGTGAATCCTTTTTTGCAGACCGTACCTAAGCGTCAGTGTGACGTAATCGACGCAAGGTGCAAACTTAGCTTGGTCGAGTTGTACATGTAACAACTATGGCGGCTCCGAATTATGCATTCTAGTGAACTCACTCTGTTTTTATTACTGACAATTCCTGTCTATCATAAGTTTATCGGGCGGAAATCGCCTTGAGCGATAACACTGCACATTGTACATTTCTGTTTTTATTTTCCGTGAACAATAAAGCATATTATATTGTATGACGATTGTAAACAACACATAACAACACACATTTTGTGATAGTATTATTCTAAGGAATAGTTTACCACAGGATTTGAAATAAATAAGTACCTATCTTTACATAGTATAAAACAGTCGCTTCGCACTGTCTGTCCCTATGTATGCTTAGATCTTTAAAACTCCGCAACGGATTTTGATTTTTAATAGATAGTGATTCAAGAGGAAGATTTTTGTGTATAATACATTAAGGTTTTATGTAAATTGGCTGAAATATGACGACTATTGTCGAAGATGTCGGAAAAAATCAATCACCGACTGGGAGCTTTACTGGCGTGCGCCGCGTAAGCCGTAAGAGATACATCAAATTTATGTTTCACAGAATTGTATATCTTAAAAAGTTAAAAAAATAAAGTCCGCGATAGCATATGTCTATCTTCTAAGGATGACCTACAGTAGCCATTTTTAGGGTTCCGTAGTAAACAAGGAACCCTTATAGTTTCGCCATGTCCGTCTGTCTGTCTGTCCGCGGCTTAGTTCAGAGACGGTTATTACTAGAAAGCTGTAATTTGGCATATGTATACATATTAATCATGCCGACAAAGTGGTAAAATAAAATCAAGTTTTTTTTTTTTTTTTAGGGTACCTCCCCTACACATAAAGTGTGGATGTTTTTTTTCCCTCATCTACCCCATGTTGTGGTGTATAGTTGAAAGGTCTTTCAAAAATGTTGTGAGTTTCTGAAAACCATTTTTAGATTCAGGGATCCGTTTGCGAAATATTAAGCTTTTAACTGAATTTTTTTGTTAGAGTCAAGTTCCCGCCCCCCTTCTAGCTAAATGTTTGTACTTGGACTTGTGAAAAAATTCACACCAGTAGAATATATAACGAAGTTAAAAGGAAAACTATGAGACCTAAGTAGGCTCTACAGGTTAACGAGTAATAATCGACCAACTTAAATTTGCTGTTTGAAAAACATGATCTCACATACATTCCGTATGGGAGAACATGTTTTTCAACTACAATGTTAAGTTTGTTATTGGGATAAATTCATCCCCACTACGGCACCCTTCATTGTGCGTGGTCCGACACGAACTTGGCCGGTTTTTTATCTTTCAGAATTTGATAAAACTTTCATTGTGTTTTTGAACGGTATTTTATTTATCCTTATCCAATAAAATATGTTATTTAAATTGGGGATTTAATTTAGATTAAAATATGCCTTGATATCATATAATTAAAATGAATAATTTAAAAGATATCACAGATTCCAAATTACGCGTGACAAAATAATTATGGTTGCCGACAACGCGGGCGCAACGGTAGGAATCAACGACTTTTCCTCGGATATTAGGTTTGATCTAACTAATCCCGGTAGTACGTACCCCGTGGGATATTTTCCGACATCCACGCGGGCGAAGCTGCGGGCAAAAGCTAGTTTAAGATAAAGCAAATTCTAGATCAACAATTGGTAGATATTAATACCATTTTAACAATACTGATAGTAGTTTATCAATATCGATTTAATAGTAGGCTCCATATTTTAAGTCATTACCTATAAGCCCGTAATACACATGCGTAACTTTCACAGAAGTATGTGAGTAGCTTGCATGCCATTGAGCCATAACAACTGAATGTCACGATAGCATGCTACTTGTTTATTTTTGTGCCAGTTACATGTGTTTAGGTGCATTACCATCTTTAATTAAATGCCTATACCTGCACAAAGATTTAACTATAACATTTTATTTCCTTTTTACCCGACTACGACGAAGTAAAAAGGAGGGTTATAATTTTGACCGTTATGTATGTATGTTTATCTGTTACCTCTTAGCTTCTCAATCACATTAAATGCAATATGGCGCCCTCTAGAGGACATAATCCCAAGAAAAAAAAAATACATGTTGGGTATCAAATGAAAATGACGTGACGAGCACAATACAAATATGTGTATATATAATATTTTCTAAGTAAATAAATATATTTAAATTATAAGAACAAGCAAAAGTAAGATTGCTTCGTACGGCGCGGCTGTCAAATTAATACGTACACAATAACACAAAACAAAAACAAAAAATTGCGGCTCTGCAAATACACTAAAAATAATTTAAATAAAAAGTAAGTTCAAAAACCCGACTACTGAAAAATCACGCTCTAAAAAGTATGAAACAAGAAAATATTTCAGACAGAAATCAAGACTAGGTACAAAAATAGTCAAGGTAAAGCCGTGGTAGCATGTCATTATAATTTTGTAGGGACAGGTATGCGACCACAGCTTTCCGTTCGGGTTTTAGTTTTTGAAGTTATGAATAGTAAAAATTATTTTGAAATCAGCTTAATTTGCACACAACTTGATATTTAATTAGTTAGAAATAACATGGATTTGAAAACAAGATGCTGCTATTCATTTGTGTTCACATAATCGACAAAATGTATGAGCGTATCATAATGATGTAAACAATGACCCCATAATAAGGGTGTACAAAAATATGGCTTGTATATTTTATACGTGATAATTTTTCTAACAGCCAGCGGCATTATTGTTACAGGTGCCATCAATACCAGCCACAAACAGTAACTCTAACAGTGTGTCGGCGACACCAGTACAGCCTGTCGCGCCCGAGGTGTCCACCATATCCGTCAAACAGCGGCTTGGACCGGTGAGTTCACCTTAACAACACACACAGTTACTACAGTCATCTCATCTCCTTAGCTTTGCCCCAACTATGTTGGGCTCGGCTTCCACTAACCGGATGCAGCTAAATACTAGAATTTTACATGGAGTGAAGGCCTATCTGAACTCCGCAACTCATTAATGGATAACACGATACCTCTTTGTAACACTGGTTGTCTGACTTTCTGACTTCTGACTACCCATAATGACTGTCAAAGTTCGACAAAGGAGAGCCGGGACCGACGGCTTAACGTGCTTTCCGAGGCATGGAGGAGTTTCAGTCTAAAATAGATGACCATCTATTCCACCACAAACCGACCTCTCGCGAGCGTAGCCCAACCTGATCGATCGACCCGCTCAGCTGTTATTTCATAGCCCCTCAACATTAAACTAGTTATATATATAGCTATAGGGATCGAAAGTATTAATCCGGGTCTTGATTTTGAAAAAGCAAGATTGCATCATCATTGTCGTTCATTTACAGCCTGTGAACAAGCCGGCGGGTCGCATCGCGCCCGTCAGCGCCGCGCTTGCGGCCGCGCGCCGCGACCCGCGCCTGGCGCGGCACCAGCAGGCCGCGCGCGCGCAGCCGGCCGCGCGGCCCTTGTCGGCTGCGCGCGCGCCGGCCGCAGCGCGCGACCTGCCGCCCGCGCCGCCGCCGCCCGTTGCCGTCGTGGCCCCTGCCGCGCCCGCCGCCCCCACCGCTGCCATAGCGCCCAACGTCTTCGACATCAAACCGCTCGAGCGTGTCACAAAGAGGAAGAACGTCATCACCATAGACGTCAGACCGGACGGCGAGGCCGCCAGACCTAGAGACGCGCGTCGACACGACCCGCGCCTCGACAAGCGAGACCCGCGCCGCGCCCGCGAGCGGAGGCGCCTAGAGATAGTTCGCGCTGAGATAGAGCGCATCTCGAGCAAAGCCGAGCCCGAGCGCGGTCCTACGCCGGCGTACATAGACAAGATGCCCGACGCCAAGAAGATAAGCAAAATGCCGCCGATACCCAAAATCTCTCGGCCTCAGGCGAAACGAGACGGCGATGCCGTGCCGGCGAAACGTAAGCGAGACGCAATGCGTGCCGAGCGCAGGCGGCGGCGCGACGAGGAGGCTCAGAAAGAGTCGGCGCGCGCCCCGGCCGCGGCCCCTGCGGGCCCCGCGCCCTCGTCGCCCGACAAGGAGCTGGGCGAGGTGGTCACGTTCAAGGAGCTGCGCAACTACAACAAGGAGCACTACATGCGCCGCAACCGACAGAAGTCGGACAGCCCGGAGCCGGTCGCCGCGCCCGTCCCAAGTAAGATATCCCTCTCTGTAGCCGCGAGCGCCCAGACCTCTGTGATACTAGATATAAGCCGGAGCGTGCATACGCTTGTTGTGTGGAAAATAAAATGTTTTTTAACTCTTGGAGTATTCATATTGACGTGTTTTCTACGGCGCTTCTTTCTGTACCCTAATTTACACCATTCGAATTCGAATCCTAAGTTATCTGTGTTGACTATCGAGAGTAATTAGTTCAACTTTAATTGGTTATTCAGTATTCATTGCAGTTAAGTTTTACTCTAGTCATTGATCAATTACATTTCGTAAACTGATCAGAGGATTCAATGCACAATAACATTTTTTCTTTGGTGCGAAACAATAATTTAACATGATTTTATTCACTCTTGCAACTTATCAATGAACTAGCATTTCGTTTTTCTTAATGAAATGGCATAAATCACGAAAATACTAAAAAACCTTGGACAAACAACGGTGGAACCTTATTATCAAAACTGGAGTATTTTGGACAACATTCATGGATTGTGGACATACTTGAAATCTGAGGACATCGTTGGACTCTGGAGCAGCTGAAGCATACGTAAAAGGATATAATAATGGACAGTGCTCTGCCTGCATAAAGTGATATAAAACTCAAAAGTTGTAGCAGTCACATTTTCAATGGATTTAGGTTTTTATTTAAATCTGGATCAAAAAAAAATTAAAACGAAAAGTCTGTTGTATTTTTGGGGATTCTGTATTATTTATCATGCACGACATGAGAAATAATAAAAAAAAAACAGCAGCATAGGAAACTAAGTGAAATACGTGAAAAAAAAGTGTCTACCGTAAGTATATTCATTAAACGCTAACTGATTTTAATTCCTGATGAATTTTATAACTTTTGTTTAAATCTAAAAAAAGTTTTTGTCACAGAGTAATGAACAAATGGAATGCATGCTTCGCTCAATCTATGGTATATAATGGCAATCTTAAGATGACAACCATTCGATTGAATAAATCGACATACAGTTTTGTCAAGTCAGCATTTCAAATGGTAAGCTGAGCCATACCAATAGGCATTTCATGGTTGGCTGTGAATTTTGTAAAAGATTGTTATTTGGAATGGATTATGGTTCGTCCACCTCGGCGGTTGGATGTCGACTTTTGCGGCGAACGTGTATTTCTGGCGACGTAGCCTCGACGTAACACGTTGACTTAAACATGAGCACTCCATTTGTTTGTTTCTCTGTGGTCTATCCAGTCAGTTTACAAATCTTACTTCATTCTGAATGAACTGCCCTTTTCTAATCTGTACAAGAGTTCTTATCTTCTAGATTTACCCTGCGGTTTTATTCTCATTGCGAAATCTAAATATTTCGTTTTTAAACTTAATTAAAACTATTACTATTTACTAGCTGCTGCCCGCGGTTTCACTTGCTTAGGGGCAAAATCTCTATATACCCGGATAAAAAGTAAAGTAACCTATGTCATTCCAAGCTAAACGAACTTAGTTTCGTTACCAGTATGGCCTGCGCATAAACCTTAAATATCTCGGTAACGTTATTCTTTAGGGCGCATTTCACAAACCTATTTTTGTTTGTTTTAGTATCTCGAGAGCGGCAACCTAATAAAAAAAAAACAGCATTGCTAAGCCAGTAACGTTCTATGCTCTTTCAACCAAATTCGTTGTGGCGTTTATGCGTGATTAAGTAAGAAACCTCCGCATCACAAAATAACTTGGTTAATTTACGTGATTCTTAGAGGAAGCTCGAGTCCTCCCATATAAATTTAATTAATTTTGCTTGAGTAGTTTATGAGTTAGCTTCAATAATATGATTTTAATCCACGTCCTCTCTGTTGACGATCGTCAACAATTCAATTTTCACAAAGCAAAATGTTTCGTGTATTAAGTACACGAATTTGTGTGCCACTACTAAAGAAAGTGGAAAATAAATAAATATTCCAAGACTGAAATAATACTGTTCTGGCTTATTTGGAGAAGTCAAATTCAAATATTTTATTTCAATTAGGCACTATATGTCAAAATTTACAAGAACATAGAATTGATTCTAGTTGCCCATTCCAAAAGGTAGTTTCGTATGGAGAAGAATGGGCAAGAAACTCCTTAATTACTCTTTTAAAATGTTAAACAATATTTTGTATACATTGATTATACAATTATACAGGGTGAATTTTTGAGTTGGGGGAGTAAGGGCAGCTACCTTAACCGGTGTAGCTACAGGAAAACAGGCTGCCCTTAACTTTTTGAGACGTTTTGATCTGCTTTCACCGATTTAGAAAAAAAAAAAAAAAGTTCAGTCATCAAGAAAATGGGCAGTCAGTCAGGCGTCATAAAAACTTTTTTGATGACCATCGATCCTGTTTCATATAAGGTTCAAAAAAACTATAGGACCAACTGAGGTTTGAGTACTAGAAAAGCCAGTAAACGTCATAAGACCGTTTTCCTATAGCTACAACGGTTAAGGTAGCTGCCCTTACTGTCCCATCTCAAAAATCCACCCTGTATATGTGAAGACGATGCACCTGGAATAAAAATAATATACTATAATAGATACGAAGTATTAAAAATTTAGTAATGTGGTGATAGTATTAAAAATTTAGTAATTTACACATTGAAACCGTAGACGATTTTCCAATTTTTTTTTGAATAAATAATTATTCAGTGTGTGAGTTAATCACAGAAATGAATGTCATAAAAATTGAAAAATATATAGCTGCGCACCGCAGTTTCACCCGCTTATGTCCCGTGGGAATATCAGGATAAAAGGAATCCTATGTCCTTATCCAAATCATGGTCTACCCATGCGCCAAATTTGACCCAAATCCTTTCACAAACAAACTCACTTTCGCATTTATAATATTATAAGTTAGGATTAAATCAGCAACCATCTTTCTTTCCATTTAATCTTTCTTTTCTAATTTATAATAGGCTTGTTTACAAAGTGTCCTTTAAATAATCTTTAACATTTTCTTTCATTGTAATGTATCACAAAGTATTCTGTTGTTACATTTAACTACCTACTTTTAATATTCTGAACAATGATTGAGCTATGTTATATTTATTTCTATGATTATAAAATGATGTCTATCACTGATTTTGTCAAAATGATGTAGGTAGATTTTTTCTTACATGCATAATATTTTCATAAATGATTTGACAAGGGACCGTGATAATAAGTTCTCTCGAGTGGGATTGGAATATTGAATCGGATATCTTTTCGAGTACGGATATTGGATAGTGACTAAATATCCGGCCGGATACGATTAGAGAAAAAAAATGCTTTGTCTTGATGGCGACCCGTGATGTCGGTGCTCCACCTGCTTGTTTGCCAACCAATATCTTAGAAAAAAAAAATACGCTTTAGTTGTTAATGCTTATAAAGGAGGTGAGTTTTTTTTTATACGCAACGTTTTTAAATATATTTGCACTGATTTGTTTGAGATTCCTGGGCTAATATTATAGTTTAATAAGTGAAATTTATTTACACATGGCCAGTGTGTTAATAAATTTAAATCACATTTGCAAAAAAAAACCTTTTCTATCTAAGTTGGATTATATTATATAGCTGAAGGGAGTAGCTATTTCATGTTTCCGTTGTTATCCGCCAAGATTGCCATATGGTCTATTTCCGTGATTGTCGTCATGAATCCATAAATACAACAGACGGAAAAGGATTTACAATTTTTTTATACTGAGACTATTTGGCTGAAATTAATCTGCGGTCATCAAGAAGTGTTACCGGCACAATATTTTTTAAATTTTTATCCGACTTAAAAGGAAGAAGGTTATTTACCTCGAAACCAGTTGTTTTACTGTTTCATTTACGACGCCATCAACTTTGAAAGTGATATAGCTTGTAAGGTATACCTACACAGAAATAGTTTATCATTAACCTACACTGTTTATTACTGAATAACTAATTCTTAATACTCTCGGTTGTCACTAGATATTTTGCGCTATTTCATAAAATAACTGGTCAGAAATGCTGAAACCAGAAGATAGCAACTGCAAATTTGACTTGAATGTAACTTTGTTGAGATTTTAGAGTAGACAACAATTTTATAATACATACCTTTAGTACTCATATACACGAGCGGCACGCGTCTACGGCTGTAGTTGCCGCATACACGAACAGCGACGTTAAGCACTTGATAACATGAGTGTTAGTATTTTTGCTGTTTTACCTACTGCATATTGTAAGTAATGTTTTTATGTGTTTAGTATATAGAATAGAACAAAATAGATTCACTTATGTTCAATTATGGTTTATTTATTTATTTATTTTATTATTTATGTACACAGTAAAATACATAGAGATACGACATAATTATAATTTGAGTACAAAGGTACTGCTTTATTCTTAATTTAACCATGCAAATTTTGATGGGTTGGACCTACTTACATTATATTAAGTACCTAACACATGCTGTAAATATACGAGCTGTAGAATTTGATCTGTTACTAATTCCTTTGATTCTGAGAAAAAAAAACCTCATTAAATCGGCTTGAAGTATTTTTTTTGTAGGATTCAATTGATTAGTTTCTTTTGGAACAGTAGAAGACATTTTTTTAAACTTAATATTACCGAAGCTATTTAAATTTTAATTGTGTAACCTATGTGGGCATGGCTTGCAGAATATCCGAATGATTTTTCATCCGAATATTCTGCAAGCTGTCTTCGCGTAAACGAAAAAATATAACTGAATGTTTTTTTTTTTTTTTGTTATATTCTTTTAATGTGATTATGTAGATATCATTTGAATGTCGCCACTAATAGAGAAACAAAATGATTCAATTTGTTACCAGTTTAAGTATAATTAAGAACCTATTTAAATATAATTAGATAAGAATAATGAAATAAGTATAAAATCTCAACAAGGTTACTTACAATTCACACAGTTTGCCTATCACTTCTTAAAAGCTCAAAACACTCGTGAATCTATATAACAGAAGATCGCATTTTTATTCTGAACAAAATATTACTAAGCAAACGAATAACTGAAATGACCCAAATACTTCAGCAAGATACATACTGAAGCGACCTACAACGGCATTCATATGCAACTTTTTCAATAAATGGATATAAAAACACATTAAAAGAGACCCTCAGTATTAATTTCACACAAGTGCATTTAACAAACCACTACAAGAGATGTCGCTTCTTGCATCGCATGGACCGTCATATCTCGCCTTGTACTGCACCGCGAAAGCCGGGTCAACAGGTAAAAAAGGTTAAACGGTACAAGGCAAAATCAACCTTAATCACACCATTAACCATAGTCATAAAGATAAAGTCGTATTTGCAGGTGCTCCAGAAATCGTGACAGAGACTAAGGATGTAGATCTTAGGGTTTTACCGGCCGTGGTGACTGAGGCTAAAGCCGCCACTGTTGCGCAGAAACGACCTTCCACTGAAGCGATTGAGGTTAAATCCAAGAAGAATAAACTGGATAAGTTTGATGTGTAAGTATCTGTCTTATTTTTTCTAAGTGTGCTGTATTTAGTTCATATTTTTTTACTTATTCAAAGATAACCCCTTAACTTTCTAGCGCATTTCTTCACTCATTTTAACATGGGTAAATTAGTTAAGCGCTGTTTCATATAAGCTCGTAACAATGCCCTGCTGGACACACTCGTCCAAGTTGCTCTGCTATTCGTCACCCATTTTTTACCCACTGCTGGGTACAGGTTATCTCGTCAGGTTTATCCATCTTTCCATGGTTTTCATTTTATGGTTATACCGCATACCACTCAACCACATAACCAACTGAGTATCTCCGCCGAAAGTCGCCGTCATGACGGCATCAGATATCTCCACACTAAAAAACCATATGCTTCACTCAATTTATTGCTTACCAATAACCATCAGTCAAGACAACTAACACATGACACATTACAGACTATTCGGCAACGAAGACGTGGACTTACGTCAACTTCCCCAAGTGGATGAGCTGAACGCTCCGCCGCCCCCCTCCATCACTTCCTCACCGAAATCTGACAGCAAGCCTGATGACATCGACATGGCCATAACGTCACCACCCAAGGGCTCCCCCAAGAGAGACTGGAATGAGGTCAAGAAGAGAGATGATAAGAAAACTCCTTCTAAGCTAGACCTCGTAAGGGCAAAGTTTGCTGAAGTGACGAAGGGCAAACAGACTGATAGACTGGGGAGGCCGCTGCTGTTTAGTAAATCACCTAGTAAGTACTGTTTTTTTTATTTATTTTCGTGATGCCGAAGTTATTAATTATTTTAATATAGGAGATAGGGCTGTAATCGTGACCTATAAATATAGTATACTCGTATTGCTGGACACGTTATATGATACATAAAACAATTTTAATGTTCACGGTGTTAAATTAGCGTCTATTATTCTAGGTGTAGAAAGAGAAAGACGTCGCACTATCAGTGGCGATGACACAGACATCAGAGAAGAAGATGAACAAGGCTTCGTTGAAAACAAGAAATCCATCTCCATCATCATGTCACAAGCCAAGGAGCACTTCACGGACGGACAGCTAGACAAGAACCAATACAACACGCTCATGTACCAGATATTACAACTCAACGAAAAACTCAAACTGAAGGAAGCCAAACAGAGAGAGTCCCTAGAAATATCCAAGAGAAGACTCAAGACACACATGTTGGAGGAAAACCACAACAACAAAGTTGCCAGCCCGAAGTCCTCGCCAACTGAACGAAATAGATTCGGAGATATCGATGAAAGAATCACCCCATCTGTGTTTCTAGACACGCCGCCTGACAACCAGGGATTGTTACCCTCAGGCGCTGATTTAGATATGAGAGTGAATTCTGACGGCGTAGATGGGGGGGTTAAGAAAGGTTTGTTACCCCTCCCGCCCGTCATGCCAATGTTCCCTTACCAACAAATGTGGCGAGGATCGAGGCCGAGGGGTGAAGAGTACGGACCCAGGAGGTTTAGAGGTCCAGCACCACAGTTCTACAGAGGAAAATTCGATAAAAGAGGCCCTAGAGCACCCTTCGAACCTCGAATGCCAATGCCTCCTTTACCCACCCCCAAAATTGGAATGTGTCAAGGAGAGTGTCCCTTACCGCCTTATGAACGCAGCGTGTCCCCGCCGCTTTTAGGAGCCCCGGGCTTCGCCATCCCACCGACAGACTTCAAAGTCATAGAATACATAGACCAGGATCCCTTTAAAACTATCCAAATTGATGGCGTCCCGAGAGAAATTAGATTCTACGGTGATACGGGTGTTATAATGTTAGACTGGGACGATCCCAGAGAAATCAAGTTCTTGCCCGGATGTAGGAGAATTACGTTCGATAATAAAGACTCAATAGTTCTTAACTTTAATGAAAATTATAAGCAAGTAGAAATAGATGATCAAGTGTTTGAAATTAAATTCGGTGCGCCGACTAGAGAACTGTACATCAACGGTAGATGGTACGAGTGTTTCTTTGGGGGGCAGCCTTTAGGAGTAATTATAGACGGGAAGCCGAGACTGGTACATTTGGAAGGTCCGATGCCTCAAGTTGACATCGGTAAAGCAAAACGTATCGACCTAGTCGCCGGGAAAATCAACCTTATTGTGAACGCCATACAAATGCACCCAGTATACTTGGACGCGAAAGTGCAAAAGATTTTAGTTAACGGACAATTCTTGACAGTTCGCTTCGTCGATTCGTTTCGAACTGTTTTAATAAATGAACAGCCTTTCAAAGTTGAATTTGGTGATCTTCCGAAGCCGATAGTGGTCGGCAATGAGAAGTATTTCATCAGGTTCTCTGCCTTGCCTCGAAATATCAAGCCTGGTCACATTCAGATCACGAACATGGAAGGCGTGGGCTTGCCTTTGGTGTCGGACGTGAAGAAGTTCGAAGATGTGAAGGAAGAAGATGTGATTAATATAGAGGTCGATCAACAGGAGCCACTCGACAGGCCGGTCAAGACGCCCAGTCCGGAGATCAATCCAGAGAGTTTAGGTGAGCATTTTTAATTGCCTATTTTATGTCGCAGTTGGACTCAAAAAAATTCAATGATGTTAAAACAATTTGTTTATATTCATGTTCTAAACATTCGTTTTGTCAGAGGTATACACAAAGCTATTTGTGAACAACTAACTTTTAAGCCAATAAAACGAACATAACTTTGGGATACGATAAAATCATCGAAAATAAAACGCCTACCGACATTAGAAAATTGCGTTTATTGAGTCTGTATGGGTCAAATTAAAATACCGTAGAAAATTTGGTAAACAGTATTACTCAACCAACTAAAACAAAAAAAAAAACAAGATTTTGCCATAGAATTAAAAAAAAAAACTCATTGTTCAGGTCTCGACATGCTAGCGAGCGTGATGCCTTCAACTACAGTAGAAGCTTCTGGTTCAGACTACAGCGTCGCCGAGCCACTATTCTCCAAACCAGAGAAGATTCCTGGCTTAGAAACACCTTCAGATGAAAAACCACCTGCCCTACCGCTTCCAGTACTACCTAATATTAATGTCAAGGATCTATTTGCGAAACTAGTGGCCACAGGGATAGTGCAAGTGAAAGATGCCAAGGATCAGAATGGACAGGCGGACGCTAAGGTGGAGGAAAAGACTAAGCCAAAAGAAGATAGGAGTGTAATTCATAGAGTTGACTTTATGAGGATTGAGACGTTCAGAGTGTGAGTACTGTTTTATTTATTAGAATATTTTAAAAGGACTTGATTGTTAGTTTAATCATTTGATAACTTCGTAAAACAGACACTTATATTTGAGAAGTCATGAGCAGTGGGTTCTGCTGCGTTTCACTGAAAAATTTAATAATATGATTACTGAAATGTGCGGTTAACCCAAAAATTGATTCTGAATGTAAAAGACGTTTTTTCTTTATTCTCTAGACTATTTTATATGATGAGGTACATCCATATTCCACAATGGATACAGCTCGACTAATATGCATTAATCTAAACTATTTCAATTAGACCATTGCAGATGCACTTTTTTAATGATAAGAGTGCAGTCCGTTAGGCAAAAATAAAATTTGTACTTTATTTAACAGTTTATGTAATACTACCTGCGCCCCGCGGTTTTACCCGCATAAGTCTTGATCTCGTGGGAATATCGGGATAAAAAGTATCCTATGTCCTAACCCAGGTCATGGTCTACCAATGTGCCAAATTTCATCCAAATCCGTTCAGCCATTTTAGCATGAATGCGTAACAAACAAACTCTCTTTCGCTTTTTACTTACAACATCTCTTTCTTTACAGCAAACAACCCGGCTTGGTCGCCCGTCTCTACGGCGGCATGCAATGTTCGGGCTGCGGCGCGCGCTTCCCGCCCGAACATACCGTTCGATACTCGCAGCATCTCGACTGGCACTTCCGACAGAACAGGAGAGATCGGGACTCGGCACGAAGAGCGCATTCAAGGCACTGGCATTATGACCTATCGGACTGGGTGCAGTATGAGGAAGTCGAGGATTTGGAGGAGAGAGGTGAGATTCTACATAATTTATTTTTAACTAGCTACCCGCCCCTTATTTGCACGGTTTTTACGACTTTACAAAACATCGAGATTACTTTATTTTATTTAAGTATAACGTGAAATATATTTATTATACGCAAAAACATTCCAGAATACATTTTCTAAACGAATTTGAAAACCGAATTAAATCACGAAAGAGCAGCTTCGTTTTATAATAATATGTTAGATTAGGTAAAACTCTACCTCATCAATTTATTGGCAAGAAATTAGGTAAAAGTCAGGTTTAACAATTCCAAAAATAATCTTTATGCTTTCCATAAAAAAATGGATAACGTAAAGTAGGACGCCCTCAGGCTAGGAGAAGTGATGATCTTCGCAGGGAAGCTTGTAGCAGCTGCATGACAGTACCCGAGGATTGCGTCAAATGGCATGTTATAAGAGAGATGTATGGCCAGGAGTGGATTGAAATATGTAGCTGTAGGCTGATGAGGATGGTTTCAAAATAAATTGGAAAATTAATAAAGTTCACATTTTGGGCTCACTTGTAACTTTATCACTCTAAAAGTCTCATAAACAACCTCCATACCTTCCCACAGAAAAGAGTTGGTTCGAGACTGGCGGGCTCCCCGCCGGCACGTGCGCCGAGGGCGCCCCGGAGGCGCCAGCGCCCGCGCCGGCGCCGGCGCCCTCGGCCGCGGCGCCGGCGCCCGCGCGCCACGTGTGCGCGCTGTGCGGGGACTCCTTCCAGCAGTTCTACAACGAGGACAAGGAGGAGTGGCATCTCAGGAACTCCGTCAAGCACGACGAGGATTACTACCATCCGCTGTGCTTTGATGATTATAAGGTACGTTGTTTGGAGCCGAATCATGCCGACCAAAATATGTGAATAAAAGTATCGTCTTATATTTCATGTGATAATCATCACATATTATTATGTTTTTTTATTTAATTGCACTTTTGCAGTTCTGAATCACGACTGTATACTAACATACTTACAGATTAACTTTCTGATATTACAAAATATGTTTATACGTATTTACCTAAGAGTTTTTTTATCCAAGAACAAGCACTTATATAAACTACATATTTTTTATTATTTAAATAATAACCAACTCTTTTCCTCCAGGCATCTCTAACCAAAGCAGAAGAAGAGGAACCCTCACAAGAGTCGTCCGATGACGTCACACCCATAGAGAAGGCTGAGGAAGAGGCCATAGAGATCAAAGACGTGGAGGACGACCCCGCGGAGCAGTCCGACAACGAGTCTGTGGTCGAGGTCGTGGAGGATGCCAAGGATTTGGATCCGGTTGAAGTGAGTACTTGAAGATATTATTAGGTATATAGTAGGGGAATGCTTCAAGGCGTCTAGCTGTGTTGGCGAAAAAACGTGAGCTGTGTGAACAAGACGCCTTAACCATTCGATTTTATGTTTATCAGACAGTTTCATGCATCGAGGAACAATCCAAGCTTTGTCTCTGAATATGGTCGGTGAAACTACTGTTCATTCTTATTCTATTACGACTGGCTAACCAAAATAAAAATTCAAAAGTTGTTCTTCAAAACTTGTTGACATATATGTCCACAAGGGGCCTTAATTTGTTTATTTTCCATGGATCAAAATGTTATCCCCTAATGTGATTTTTGTCTATCAACACCATTCCTCTTCTACTAACGTATATTTCCCTCGCCCCACAGATCGACGAAGGCGAAGAAGACGACGTTGTCTTCAAAGCGGAGCCCGTTGAAGAAGTAGTGGTGGACGACGAAGTGGACACGGACGACGAGACGGCCGCCGAGCGCAAGGAACGCGACCGGCTCGCGGACATCGACTTCAGCAATATCAAGGTCAAGCAGGAGCCTGTTGATCCTGGTGAGTTACATGTTCTTATTGAACAAGCCGTGCTCGCCCATGCATTTAGCCCCCAGCTGATAATCTGTCAGTAAATTTAAGAATTTAATTAAGTAGAAAATGTTACATGTATAATAAACTTACGTAAATAGCCCCACGTGCCTATTGTTGGCAGTTTGCCAAACAATGGATCGAGCCATTCGACCGACAAAAGAGACTAAAAGAAGTGCTCTTAATATGTACTACTACTAGACATATTAGCATCTTAAAATTCATTGGGGTCTCAGCTAGAACAGAAACCGTAGTAAGGGGAGTTCTTTTCGTAATTGCTGTGCAAATATTGAAATGGATGTTATGGTTTGACGGGGACTGCTATTCCGCGGCTTAGGAATGAGCGGCGAGGTGAGGGATAGAGTTCCCGGTCAAACTATAGTTCAAGCTCCTTATCACATGGAATTCAATACAAATTAGTTTTACTGTGTTATGCAGTGAAGAATGTTGCTAGGTTTTGTTGGAATCCTGCCATAAACATATTCACGACTTAATTTCATTATTTTTTTACACTATTATTATCTTATCCACAGATGACGAACCAATAGTAACAGCCGAAGAAGAGTCTATCCAAGCGCGAATAGACAACACGCACGCCACTGTGGAGTCATCTATCGACGGCAACTTACAACTCGACGCAGCCAACGCTCCCGCCACCGCCATTCCTCTCGGCGGGATACGTATCAACATCTCCAAGTCTTTACCAACCTTCGTGAACAACCAGGAAGAAAAGATGCTTGAGGATATTAGCGCTGATGATGAACCTTTACCACCTGGTGAAGAACCTGAGATGGAGTATAGTCTAAAGCCTGGGCTAGAAGGTGTGCAGTTCAGCAGGCAACCACCGGTCAATAGAGGCAATGAGCTGTCTGGGCTGTGCTCTATTATGTAAAGCGATGCTTGTTTCTATGTATCCAGTCTTTAGTAGAGCAACAATTGTTTATATGTAGCTAATATATTCTATTAGCAAATGGTTAGTGATTAATAGCAGCTAAATTGATTGTCTACATGGTTCGTCTTACAAAATTTTAGTATTTGAATACTCGCTAATGACTGGACACGTCTGATTGAGTGAGTGTATTAGGAAAATGTTTTAGTAAAACCAACTAATTAAATCAAGAAATGTTTGGCATTACCTACCACATAAGGCATGTTTTAGATTTAAAAGCATGCTTAACGGTAATCAACTGACTGATACTATTTATGTATAATCAAGTTTAGCTTAAATAAAAACTCTGATAAAGAAACGCGCAATAAATATATTTAAATGAATTAATCGTTACGTAGCGTTTACACCAATCAAATTCAATCGATTGTTATAATGAATCAGATGACTGAATTAGTTGGTTTATTATGTACGGATGGTAATTATTTGATAGGGCTTTATGGTTCTAATTTCCTATTACAGTAAGTTGGGGTAAGATGAACTTGTTCTAGGGCATTCATTGTTGAAAAAATTATGGATTTAGTTTGGTTGCAGTATGGAACAAAACTGTTATTGTGTATGGCCTAAAGATGTGTGTGTGTGTGTTCCGGGTTTATATGCACATTTGTGTTTGTATCTGTAAGTGCACTAAGATACAGGGAAAGAATCCTAGAGTAGGTCAACATTAATTTAGAATTAGACATATCGAGGGTACAGTGCTCAAACCCAATAAGTACGAAAATGTCACTTTCGAGATATTTAAGTTTTAAGGACAAAAATACCTATGTTATTCAAATAATATCGTTATAATGAGTATTTGTAGTAAAAGCGTATACATTGGATTAGTGTAAAACAGTATTTTTAAGTTTCTTTGGTGGTCTATTTTATCATAAAAAAAATATAAGTTACAAAGGGCACCGACTTATTGGGTTTTAGGTCTAGAGAAATTAAACATATAATGTACTTTTTTAATAAATGGTTTATTTTAAGAATCACAATAAAAAACAAGATAAATCATTCTTCGTCACTTTCGAAGGCTGTAGGTTTGGTGTACGTCTTCATACCACGTATCCATGCATGGAGTTCCTCTGGTATGATAAGTTTTTCGCACATATTTAGGAGATCCTTCTTTTTAGCAAGGCTAATCGGTAATTGACTGGAATATAAGTGCTCTATTTCGTTTGGTAATTGAACATTAACTGAAGGCGGGTTTGAATTTCTTTTAGCTCTAGTTTTAGGTGTATTAATGGGTTATTACCTCAAGTAAATTTCTTTCTACTGCGAATTCCACTTATTGGATTAGACCACTGGAACGAGCGTCAAAAATGCATTAAGATGTATTAATAAAACGATTTTTGATTTTTCGACACTTATTGGGTTTTAACACTATACCCTCGATATACAAATTGTCGTTAGATTTATATTGATTACAATGGATGCTTTTAAAAAGTTATTACCCCTTATAGCCGACGAAAAACTGACGAAAACTCCAAACAGTTTTATTACCAGTAAGTTCTTCTTGATTTTAACCTTAACTCTACATTCATAAAGTCTATTTTTGTCATGAAAAACTGTTCTACTTTTCGTCAGTATTGCGCTGGCTCCATTCGAGATTAACGAGGCTCAGAAATATATGAATATCTATCGAATACATCACGTAAATGATTGTATGTATATAAAGATTTAATTAATTACCTCTGATAGTTTTAAATTGCTATTAATATATAGCCAGTCGTAATGAAACAGAGTTTCATTGTAAGTTGTGGGATAAATATGGAAAGGTGTAGCCATTAAGTGTTGCTGACGGTTTATAAATTTCCTTGTATTATTATGCTACGCAATATATCCATAAAACTGCCACTATAGGTAATAATGTATCTTTATCTTCCTACATGTCAGTATATAAACTAGTTTAACCTAAATACCTACATTCTTAGAGCGAGCTGGTGTCAACCTTCCATATGAAGCCACGAAAGAATTGTTAAAACGAAATGTGATATTAAACTTAAGTTTACGACTTATTTAACTACGAACGTGCGTTTTGTTTGACGAATTAATTGTGTATATCTTGTAGTAAATGTAAATATTTGGTCAACCTGTGTATGACTGTATGTAAATGTTTAGGGAGTATTTGTAAGGGTACAAATTGTAACTGAATTTGTATGACTGATGAATGTGTAACTATTTAATTATAGAGAATCTCTGCGTTTCAAGGGTTTTTATTGCCTTAAGATATTTTTCTTTGCCACATCAGTGGATTTTCCCTTTTATTAAAAAATCTATTAAAAATAACTACAAAAAATTGAATAAATGTTGATAATTTAAAAAAAGGTGTTAGTTTAATTTATTATTTTAATGTATGGTAATCGGAAAGCACTAATCTTTTGCCTAATCTTTTCTCAATCAACTTTCCTTTCACTTTCATTATAGTGAAACTTGGATCACAATTGTTTGTTTTTTTAGTATAAAACTTGTAAATAAATGTTTACATCAACTTTATTTTGTGTTTACTTTTACTCAACCCTACACTGAAAGATTTCAAACTTAATATTTGTACAAGATCTCTTCTAGAACACAGTTGCATCACATAGTGGAAAAAAAAAACTAACAATGATTTTAACTTTTATTCTATATACATTATGCTATAGCTCGATAATTTATAATTATCTCAAAAATTATTGTTCAATCATAGAATGCCAAAAAATAAGCATATTTTCTACATAAGTTTACAGAGATAACACACAAAACTCATTTCTCCAACATACAATAACAACAGTTCATTAATCATTCCTCAATAATTAAATCAATTTGTGATAATATACAGCGTGTCATTGACCTTGGCAGGGCCACCATTAGGGATTTTAATTTTATTACACAAATAATTAGTCGAAATTTGTCGCCAAATATCAGAATTTGTGGGTCATTGGTTCCAAAGATATAAGGGTTTATAGGTACCCTTATATCTTTTGAACCAGTGACCGACAAATTCTGATATTTGGCGACAAATTTCGACTAATTAGTGACAATTTTTTTGTGTAATTAAAATTAAAATCCCTGATGGTGGCCCTGCCAGAGTCAATGACAGGGCAATACAGCACTTATGATCAAACAATATTATCTACACAACCACCATAACTTGTTAGTTTGTTGTAGGTAATTGTCCAGAACTACAAGTTATTATAAACCTACATATCGCAATTATGTGGCCACCTTGGAAAGGGCAAAGTATCCTTAATATTATTGACATTACAGATAACTTGTATTAATCTCTCTAGCCCAAGACCGTACCCTCCAGTGGGTATATTACCAAACTTCCTCAGCTCTAGGTACCAGTTCAGTCTTTCTGATGGTAGTTTTGACTTGAGCTTCTCAAAGTTGTCTTCTCTAAGGCTTCCACCAACGACTTCGCCTGTGATAGGTGTGAGAAGGTCCAAGGCATCCACCTGAAAATTAAATGTGAGATGTTGAGTTTCAGAAATGAAATTAACAAACTTTTTTCCGGGATGCCCATTATTTATTTGATATTTAAACATTGCATAATCCTCCTTATATGTAAGGAAGAGAACTGTATTGAAATATCTCTATAAAAAAAACTATCAACAAATTGAAAACCTATTATTTACCTTGGTTGGATCTTCAGAACATTCCTTCATATAAAAGGACTTCATATCCTTAGGCCATTTCACTACAAACACTGGTACACCATTGCAATGTTCCACCAGGGTCAACTCTTGTTCTTTATTTATACCCTCATCTGTCAATGTTGATCCCTTCTTCTGTAGAACCTGTCTAGCTTCATCATAAGTTAGTGTTACAAACTCTTTGGTGACCCAACTAGGAGCTTTGTTCTCTTTGTCAATCAAGAATAAATCAGCCTCATTGGTGTTTCTCGTCTCAATGAACACATATTTCAGTAAATCTTCTATTGCTCCCTGTAACTGATCTAGCGTTTCACAGAATGCTAGTTCAGCTTCTAGCATGTAGAATTCCGATAAATGGAGCCTGGATCTGGAGTTTTCTGCTCTGAAGGTAGGACCAAAGGTGTAGACATTACCCATTCCTCTACATACTGCTTCTAAATGCAACTGTCCGGACACTGTTAGGAATGTTTTTGAGCCAAAATAAACAGAATCTCTGTCTTTACTCTCCTGCATCATAGCTTTGACTGTTTCTTCACTGTCTGGCTGAATTTTAAATACTTCCCCAGCACCTTCACAGTCATTTGAAGTCAATATAGGAGTGTGAATGTTTGTATAATTATTTGCAGCAAAGTAGTCATAAATGTGCTTAGTTACAGCACTTCGTATTCGTAAAATGGCAGAGGTATAGTTAGTTCTGGAACGTAAATGTAGATACTGGCGGGTGTATTCTGGTGGATGTGTAGTTCTTGGGTTAAATGGGTAACCATCCAGCACGACACAAGTTCCTAGCACATTAACATCGTCTGCGACGAGTTCTAACTGCCCTCTTGGGCTTTTCGACAGTTTACCAGTAATATGGACCGAGGAACCATAAGATAATGAGTCTGTTGTAAGGTCTTTCGAAATAACTATCTGTAGTTTCTGAGCGCAAGATCCATCGCTCACGTCGGCGAATATAAGGTCTTTCTGTTTTCGTAAATTCTTCACCCAGCCCTAAAACAACAAGAATAAACTTATCATTGTAATAATTTCATTCTTTTTATAGGTTTGTGTTAAAAAATTATGTAGTAATTAACCTTTATTTCGGTAACATTGCCAACATTCGGGTTTTCTAAGACAGCGGCTATGACGCTGTATTTTCTGAAAATCTCATTACTCCATATAAAGTTTTTCAGTTTACTATAATAACAACTTCTGTACATCATACTAAATATTTTAGTTGAGAATTAATAAATATTATTTGGTTATAAAATGAACAACAACAGCTGATTGTGACTGAGACGACTGGAGCTAGAGATGTGTCCCTCACTCATGAGGTGCCTCGTTTGAGGTACTCGTGATCGCAAATTGAAAGAGTTACTCGAATTTCAACATTGAACCAACTCACTCGTTCACTCGTCCTCACTTAAAAATTGACATTGACATTATTGACGCGAGTACTCGCGAGTGAGTATTGAGTGAGCTTAGTGAGTGAATGAACCGACTTTCATAATTGTACATACATCGACGTACGACTCCTCGCCTCAAATGAGGGGTACCTCTTGAGGACCTCGCGAGGTAAAATGAGGTACTCCCTCAACCTCATATAAAAATGACGAGTTACCCATCACTAACTGGAGCCGACCATAGACGACGACGATGGCCGCTTTCCGAATAAGAACGTAATCGCTCACAGCGCTGACATCAATATTTGACATTCCGAGTTAGATATTACGATTATGACAGCTGAGGGCTGTCATCAATTCGGAACGCCCGTGAACGTTCTCACGGTGCTCGCTCAACGTCAAAACTTGCCTATCATATTTCTTTGTGTTTATACTACACATTTCTTCTTCTTCGTTGGTTAGGTGGCCACGGTAGCCAGAAGCACAATTTCGAAGATGCCACGTTTGTCTAAAGTTATGATGCGACTCAAAACAAAACAGCACAACTGTCATCTTTGACAGCGCTCACGATGATAAAGGCATGGTCGGCGTTATTGCAAGATGGCGCATGTCATGACGTCATCTATGACGATTCACAATACATCGTTATCGCGCTAAGGCTTATTCGGAACGGCCGTTCAAAACGCTCAAATCGATTACAGCCTAACTCGGAATGCGGGGGATGATTCACAGCTGTAATTGCTGTTAGTCAGCCAGTCAGCCAGTGGACCTTTGCCTATTTTGCCAACAGCCTAGTAAAAAAACTATTTCATCAATGGCATGGCTGCATTTTTACTCCAAACTTGAGGCTTGAAATACCACATTTTTTATCGTAGCACTTCACATCGCTATTCGGTATGAATTCGCGTTTTTTACGTAGAAGTCCGAATATATCGAACACACCGTCCACACACTGTCATGAACAGCGAATATGCCGAACATTCAAGAATATTATTTTTTGCTATAATTTTGCTAATGTGAACGCAAAGATGGATGTGTTGACTGCAGCAGCGACTTATTTCCTCCGTGTTAATTACCAATACATGTTAGGGATTCATAAAACACTGCACTCCACTGAGCAATACATGTGTGGACGGTAAACGAACTTGTTCGGTATATTCGTAATCCTTTGATATGTGACCTAAAACTGACATCCGGTGGATACGAGTGTTCGTGTATTTGCGTATTCGTCATAATCGTGAAAAATAGGCAAATATAAGCGAATATACTAACTTCACATCGTCGTATTTGGGCAAATAAGGCGAAAACGTGAACACGAATAGCGATGTGAAGTGCCACAATTAGGAACCAAATGGTGACATGAGGCGAGTGTGAGTGAGAGAACATGTGCGAAAGTTCTTAGTGTCTATGTTCAGCCAGTCTGAACTGCCAAGTTATATCGGCCGTTTTGTACCTGTACTATTGGGATGTCTAATCAGTATCTGTATTGTACCGGTACCAAACAAATATTTCCGTAAGTTAGAGTGAGAAAACAGATATAGTAAGTTAAAATAATAGATAATCTCTAGGCTTTAGAAATATAACTTTAAAGGTTAGGTGAAATACTGGTACCCGTCTGGAACCGGTACACCAGGTACCGAAATTTCAAGAACCGCTAAGTGCCGGCACTGAACCTGTACTTTTGGTACCGGTTCCAAGACTTCCAAGCCCTGCTTCAAACTAGTATCGAAAATCATCGGTTTTCCCAACTCGTAGCTAGTATGCGTAGCTGGCAAGTTTTTCTATCTGTCAAATGTCATTCGGCAAATCATGCATGTTCGATTTGTTGCGTTGTGAACATTTTGTGAAATTTAATTTAAATATTATATTTATCTGTGTTTTAAGTAATTAGTGTAGAACGTAAGTATACCAGAAAAAATATTTTCTATAGAAGGTTGCTATTTTTCCATGAAAACGATGATGACACTATTATAGTACTATTGTAATAATTTTGTTAATAATTGATGATTGAAACTGGTTTTCCGAGTTATTGCGTCCTTGGTCGACGCGTTATGTTAATACGGATACATAGAGTCCTGAGGTTTAAAGCTATTTTTAATATTTTAATTTGAGTGAAGTGTCCAAAAATTTCATGCATGGCCTACTGTTCCACTTTTTTTCCTCAAAAAAGTATTTTTAATGGCACTTTCTACTTTGTTCGTGGTCACGTAAACGCATTAAGTCGGCGTTTAATTGTGGTTTCAATGTTCCACTGTAGCCACTATGAGAATGTGTAACTGGATTTTTATCTATTGTTATCTGATAAAATGAGGCTGAGTGAAACTACTAGTTTTTCATGAAATTCATAACTCCTTGATAGTGAAACAGCAACTTTGTGGTTACTATTTTCCTTATACCTTTGTTTTATTATGAGTTGGTGTTCTATTTCCACTCATGTTATTAATTAAAGTTGCAGATTTGCCATTACTTTAAAATAACTTTACTCTAAAATATTTATTTACTTGAAAGGTTCTAAAAGTTCATCTAATCTAAATTAATTATGTAATAAAAATGTAGCATGCATTTCCAAAACAATGCATTTCAAAATAACTTTATGCACTATTAAACAATCAAGTACTTAGTACTAAGTATCAAGGTGTAACACACTGCACTATTCAAAACAAGCAGCTTTTGTTGATTTTTCTTAATAACATATTTTTTTTTTAGAAAATGGCTGAAACAGAACCCCAAGCCGGAGATGCAGGACCCCCCAAGGGAATTCCCGCCCTAAAAGCCCACGTAAACGCCAACAAAATAGATGTAGCCCTGTGGGGTATCCGAGTACTGACCGTGCTCTTCACCATTGGATATGTACTACCTTTGTTTAACAAGTAAGTAAGAGCTTTCATTTATATAAGAGCAAAGTGACTTTAAGATTATTTTATATTGTTTTTTTTTCTTCAATCTTTGTTTTATTGTCTTGTTATCATTAGGAAGAAGATTGAAAACAATAAAATAATATTAAAATTTAGAATTGTGCAATAAAAGCTTGTGACAATAGGTGTTTAATCTGATGTGATGTTATTTTAAAAATATATAAAAATGGCTAAATCTACAATAAACAAGTTTAAGTACCTGTTTCTACTTGACAAGGTTGTTATCATGTTATAAATGAATTGTTTTATTTTTATAACAATAGATATTCAGGTGTAATGTTTCTGCGTATTTAGTTGAATCAAGGTTACCTTTGTTCAGTAATTAAGACAATGAGGATTAAAATAACAATAAAAACAATGAACTTGTCCTGTTTGTAAGTAAATTAACTGTTCAAAGTTTTCAGTTTTCATTCTCATTGCACAAGAAGAAAACAATATTTAGCTCTAAATTATAATTACAAAAACTTCCCAGCTGAATGCTTTTTTATTCACGATTTGTCAGCTCAATTGCAGAAAAAAAACGTATATTGAAATTAATATACCTTTAAAGTGGTGGGAACCAGAAAAAAATCTGATAAGTAATCTCTGAGATAACATTGCAAACATCAAGAGAATATGAGGGATTATTTACTATTGATATGCAGTGATAAATAATCCCTAATTACTCATAAATCAGTCCTTTTGAATCTTTGTCAACAATTTTAAAACACATTTTTTTATTTACATTTTTTTTTAATTCTCATTGAGGCAAAGACAACCTTGAAACACATTTAGCTACTGTAAGTACACTTGCATTGCTAAGTAATGATTCCAAAATTATTTGTTTAGTATGTTACTCACAAAAAATTAACATATCCCTGAGTAAAGTGTTTGTCATCATTGAATATCGATAAATGATTATACCTTTATTTTTGATGTTGGAAATGGTTTTAAAGATCATTCGACCTATAACATAACTGGAAGTTTAAATATACAACTTTAGAGGGTATTTTTTTTTTTTTTTTTTTTTAAAGCTGCTAATTTCCACTACCAGTATATTGTTTGAATTATCAGAGTTCAAAAGAGTTCCTATATAATCATGTAGGCAAATTCTTTTTTTTTTGTATCTATGAGAGAATCATGAGATATGATTACAATAAGAGTGATAAGAGTGTAAACTAAAACTATAGGAGTATCTACTTGACTTTGTCTTTTCTTAAATAAACAAAAGTCAACGACATTAAATACACATTGAGTTTAAGGTTAACATGTTAATGTTCTTTTATATAACTTTTTTATGTATGAGGCCAATGCCAATTTGAGAGAATTAAGTAAAAACTTGCTGTATTGATTTTTAGGGTTCTGTAGTAAACAAGGAACCCTTATAGTTTCGCCATGTCCGTCTGTCTGTCTGTCTGTCCGTCTGTCTGTCCGCGGCTTAGCGCAGAGACGGTTAGTACTAGAAAGCTGTAATTTGGCATATGTATACATATTAATCATAAACAAAGTGGTAAAATAAAATCATGAAAAATATTTTTTTTAGACTTACACTACACGTAAAGTGGGGATATTTTTTTTTCCTCATCTACCCCATGTTGTGGGGTATCGTTAGAAAGGTCTTTCAAAAATATTGTGATTTTGTGAAAAGCATTTTTGGATTCAAGGATCCGTTTGCGAAATATTAAGCTTTTAACTGATTTTTTTTGTTAGAGTCAAGTGTGTGTCCCCCTCTTCTACCTAAATGTTGTACTTGGACTTGTGAAAAAAATCACAGCATTCAATTATAACGAATTTAAAAGGAAAACTATGAGAGCTAAGGAGGCTGTACAGGTTAACGAGAAATAATCAACCAACTTAAATTTGCAGTTTGAAAAACATGATCTCCCATACATTTCGTATGGGAGAACACGTTTTTCAACTACAATGTTAAGTTTGTTCTTGGGATAAATTCATCCCAACTACGGAACCCTTCATTGTGCGTGGTCCGACACGCACTTGGCCGGTTTTTTTAAGTTTACCTTATTCACTAGTTGCTGCCCGTGTTCGCCCGTGTGGACCCTAAATCTTTTTCTAAAATAGAAGTAGCCTAAGTTACTCTAGAGAACATCAGCATCTGCCAGTGAAACTCCCGTCAAAATCAGTCCAGCCGTTTCGGAGTACGGAACAAACAGACAAAAAAAAAAAGTTTTTTGTTATAAATACTTTCATATGTATTTAGTAAAAAGCTATTATTTTGAAATTACAAATAGACACTTCAATTAAATTTGTTGGTGCTGCAAAATTAAAAGGCCACAACTCAGTTTTTGTAAGTTGTATTACTGTATATACAGGGTGGATTTTTGAGACGGGGTAGTAAGGGCAGGTACCTGAAGTGTTGTAGCTACAAGAAAACGGTCTTACGAGACTGTCCTTAACTTTTTGAGACATGATCAACATTCACAGATTTTAGGAATTAAAAGTATAATGCATATTCATTCGAAATTTGAAGTTCCATTTTTTTTTTGCTTATTTGCTCCAGTCTATCCATCCCACCTGCTTAACGAACTCGGCTGTTGTTCTAAACCCATCTTTCCTCCACAGCCCAGTATCAGCCTTTTACAAGGCGCTGCTGGCGAACGCGGCCACGTCAGCGCTCCGCCTGCACCAGAGGATCCCGGCGCGCGAGATCTCCATCTCGCGAGAGTTCCTGGCGAGGTTCTTCCTAGAAGACAGCGCGCACTACCTCTTCTACTCACTCATATTCATGAATGTGGTGCCTAACTTGTGTATCCTTTTTAAATATGGTCAACCGTACGCAAAATACGCGCTTGGACGTGGAGTTGCGGACACAAGCCTTTTATACCATACAATAAACATATGGTGAAATACATTCATACCAACTAAAAACATCACCCTCCTATTAATAAGTAAATAGGGTAAATAAGGCTTCAAATAGATCGTAAACCTTTAATTTTTTATACAGCGTGGTCAAATTTAAGGGTGTGGTACAGACAGACCATCAAATTGAACAACTTTCTCCATGGAATCAACATCGTAACCGTGAAAAAATTATCAGCTGTCCCATACATTAAGGTCGAGTAGGTATTGAAGTTTTGTAGTTCAGTTTAATTTGACCACACCTTTCGGATACACGCTGTATTCGTCGATCATTCGATCGGTCGTATAACTAATGCCTCTATACCACACAAGTAACATAGTACGGTAAAAGTCTGTGGTAACACTTGAACTTCGGAAACCACCCTTGCTCCTACGACATAAAGGCGCTGCCCGTGTCAGACCGCGACCTATTTAAAAGTGATCGTCGCGCGAAGACCTCACTTTTTGTTCGGTGAACCTAAACGCATGGTAGCACTGACAGAGGGCGTATTCCTAATAAATAGGACGTAAGGACGCGAGGTAAATCTGTTACCATAGACGTGGGGTTTTCGGTAGGTACAACTCCACAAGACAAAAGTAGTGTCGGTGAATCCGCAGTTGAAGCCCGCGGAATTCATATTTTCTTACGTTTTTTGTTGACGATATAGTCGCGAATCATATTTTGATCAAGATACAACCTGACACTGACCTGCTAATTGCAAAAAACTGATGAAATTAAAATTTCGCGGGCTGCAACTGCGGATTCACCTTATAGGAAAGATTGGGGGTGCAATGTAGTGGAACCTGTAGAACCTTTTGCTGGCACTGTTTATGTAGCTAGAACGCTGGTTTTGCAATTGAGAGCTCGTGACGTGAGTTTAAAACCTCATCCGGTACACTGTAGTGAAGAATACATCATGAGCAAAAGACTGATGTAGCCTAGTGACAAGAACGCTGGTTTTACAATTGAAAGCTCGCGACGGAATTTAAAACCATATCCGTAGCAATGTAATGAAAAATTGTGGAGGACATTAGAATAAATACTTAATGAAATATACAAACTTTAAAAAAAAAACATAGGTACCTATGTTATGTATGCTAAATACCTTTTTTATTTAAATACATTAAAATATTTTTTCTAAACGTTTTCATAAAAAGTGTCTATATTCCGACATCGATTTATCTCGTAGCAGTCGTTACTTGTACTATACGGCCGATATAACTTGGCAGGTCTGAACATAGGCTCTGCGAACTTTCGCGCATGTTCTCTCACTCTCCTCATGTTAACATTTGGTTTCTAAAAAAAAGTTATTGCACGGCCTTCTGCGCGAAGTTCGGAACTGCCAAGTTATATCGGCCGTGTTGTACTACAGATATTTGTTATTTACGTCACAATTGAGTAGTTTGTCCACCTCAAGGTGACCGCCTACGTCTTCATTCTCATTTATCTATGCATTCTAATTACTCCAACAACTATCATAGCATTACGTAAAAAGCTTACCTTATTAAGTTCCCTCACGTAGTAACTTAGCTAAGCTAACGTAACGTTTTGATGTTCTATTGACTATTGTATTACTTTAATGGTATTGATCACTGATACTAATAAAAAAAGGAGGTTGTGTATTCGACGCGTATCTTGCGTTTGGAGTTTATCTCACCAGCATGACCACAATAGAAACGGATTTTGTCGACGGAAGACTAGACAAAATGACAGATTAACAATCAAAATCTGTAATTTTGTCTATTCTTCCGTCGACAAAATCCGTTTCTATTGTTGTTGCGCGTGCTGATGCGAAGCGATGATGCAACCATTAGTAATTCATTTCATGATTCACACTTTTATTCAATCGTTAATGTGTGGCTTATCCTTATTGGCCCACCTCTTAACACCTCCAACACAAATATGCTAGGAGTTCACCTCAATGTCAACAGTGCAACTGTTGCAACAGGTGGGGTTCAAAATCACGACCTCTCGTCCGCCAATCCAACACCTCAGCCATTGGACTATTCATTGTGGTTGATGAACAGAATATTACATCAGATTATTAGATATCCACTGTTAAACAAAGATTCTGCTAAAACCAGTACAATTAAATGGCACAATGTTAAATGTTTACACATGTTTTCTTAGATTTGACCTTCCACCTTTGGCTAATTATAAGTAGAAACAGATATCCTTATAAATTAATTCTACATATTTTGATTCAAGCCATTATCATGTCTGATAGAATGAGTAGATTAGTAACTTGAATATATTGTGATTACACGGAATTAGTGTTCAAATAATGTACTATTTAAATAATAACTGTCCCATTAACTTAGCCATTCCACTGGTGTCTTGTAAGTCCGCATGTATAACAAGTTTTCCTTCGTGCCCTCTTGTCACTTATAGGTATATCTTGAGGTCGGCGCAAAATGTTTTTGTATTTAAAACGACTTATTTTTAAATAAGTTTGTACAATGTAAAAAAGTCAAGTTTTGAAGTCGGTAATTTTTGTTTTAAATATTCTCTTTTTCGCTTATTACTTTTTTTATCTATAATCATCTAAATTAGAATCAGTTAAAGGTATGCCCGAGAAATGGGATATCATTTCCAATACAGAACAGATAATAGAGGTGTTCTGTGATTTCCAAGATATTACATTATAATTAACTGAGCTATTTACCGAGGGGATTGAGGTATTGTTTACGTAGGCAGGGCGACATTCCCTATGTTTTAATGTAAAGGATTTCTCCATGACTGTCATCTTTGTGCAAACATAATACCTTGACCAGCACACAGTGATCCTGACGCCAATATTCCTGTTCGCGCTGCTGCATGCCGCGTCCTACTCGCTCACCATTCTCGATGTAAGTACACAAATATTATTACAATTATATTTAATTGTTTACTTCCTCCTTATTATAGTTTGTACGTGAAATGTTAGGGGACAGCGTGTTGGAAAGTGACAGCTCACAGCTGTTTATGTTTTAACGACTGGTTTGATTGGCGCCATAACATTTTTGTATGACTCAATTGACGTACTTCCGAGTCATACAAAATTATTATGGTTTGCGGTTTCTTTTCAAGGCTGTTTAAGATATGGTTATAGAAAATCTATCTTTATAACATGTTTTCAATACTTAGTAACGCTACCGAGACCAACTCTAATAGGCCTGGTCGAACGTGACGTTCCTAAGTTTGGTTTTCCTGTCGAGTATGCGTATTATTATGAATACACTTCTATTCTTTGTAACAGCCCAGAATTTGGAGTTGTGCCCGGTAAATATCAACCAGTGCATCCCATATTACATACAGCTGAAATCCATTCGATAATTGGCTTGAGCTGCGCCCCGCAGTTTAACCCGCATACCCCACGGCAAAATCGGGATTAAAAGTATCCTATGCCCTGATCCAGGTCATGGTCTACGCACGCGCCAAATTTCATGCAAATCCGTTCAGCCGTTTTAGCGTGAAAGTGTTACAAACAAATAAATAAATAAACAAAGAAACTCCTTTCGCATTTATAACAAAAAATATTAGTTACGATGTATTGTAATATCCTGGCCAGGGTTGCCAACCGTACTCTGAGATTCTTTCTGATTTAGAGAATTGTACTTGTCTATTTCGCGTAGGCGTACAATTTACAATCTACAAAAGCAATAGAGTACGCTAAAATACTCTATTTATATTGACTCTCAATTTGAATTGAATTAATTCAGCATTCACGAGACTTTTTTCGGTTAGGGCCGCCTTTTCCTTTGGCCACTCTAACCAAGTGCGATCCATGGGGCGCCGTAGTTCCCGCCAGCAGAAAACCTAGCCTATTCGAGGCGGGTGGCAATAGGTTTAGACGGCCTAGTTTTCGGTCAAAATTCCAAAGTGGCGGGAAGACAGAAACAGGGCTTCGTTGAAATTGATAATAACTGAGTACCTCATCATGTTGAACTCTGAACTAGTAGTCTAGACTTCTAGTCTTAAATTAATTTAAAAAAAAAAATACTTACACAAAATGTTGTTATTATTTGAAAATACACCCTCAAAAATCCTTCCTCAGTGTTCACTTTCGATATAATATAAGGAAATCTTGTGCAAAATTTCCTGCCTGTCACTGAGTGAATGGGGATGATGACTAAAAATATTCCGCAAAAATTAAGGAAAATTATGTTTCCAAAATAATATAAGATTATACTCTTTCGTATAAGTCTGTACTCTATAATTACCCTCTCTAAAATCAGAAATACTTTGTTTCTTCTAAATAAAGTTGGCAACCCTCCCGGTACGGTTTCTATTACCTGCCTATACAAATAACGTGTACCCACATTATCATGCGGGTAGTCGTTACATTTATCACAATTATCACTATCGCGGCCAGACGCTAGACTCTGATTTTCATCAAATCAAATAGTCACATATAGGTATAATAATAGATTTGCTGGACAAGCATTAACGCACCGTAGGTACTATTAAGAGATTTAATAGATTTTCCTTCTTGTATATTGTGCTTTTTCTTTGTATAGATTGTTTAGATATTAAGTTTAATTGTATTTTCAGCAGTAAACCTCGAAGCAGAAAAAACAGTTAAATATGCAAACAATAATACTTACATAAGTACAACGGTTATTTATTTAATACTAATAATATGAAGTTTAATAAGTATGTATTTGTATATGTTTACCTACTTATTTTTTATATTTATGTAGGAAAAACTATTATTTAAAGAAATTATGTACGTTCAGGCATTTTTATGTTAAAAATAATACAAACATAATAATAAAATTCGCTGTTTTTCACCACAAAATTCTTAAGATTCTAAAATATATATTGATAACAGACAAAGCATTGAAGACATGGCGATAGTGTAGCTTAATAGCTTTTTATTGACTGATACTCAATCAATGAATCATTTAAATAAATATAATGAATTTGACCCGTTATTCGGTGAACCAGACAAAGACAATTCATGACTCTATAACAGATGCAAGCATGTAACGTGATACTTACGTGAATCATCTCATTTGTGAGTAGGATAGACAATTGAAATGCAAATTAAATTTGTATTTGTTGTCGAAAATGGAAAACGAAAGTAGTAGGTAGATATCTTCTTTGTTATGTTAATTTTTATTTATTATGTCGTTTATTTAGTTTCTTTCTTAACTTATAATTTTTTTAAATATTTTTAAAATAATAAGAACATTTAAACATTTTAAAAATTGAGGTCCACCGGTGGAGCAGGGTCCAAGCTACCGGTGGTTTATAGGGCTGCAGAGACAGGAACCTTCTCACGATGCGAGCCGTATCGAGGAGTACTGCCTTTTGAATCAGGCCCTTGATCCAACCGCCTAACGAGGGCATCGAGAGATATTAATCGATATATTAATTATTATTATTATGCTCCTCGACAATAAGTACATTATTACTTTACAATACAATGTTTTTTTTATATCACCAAGTTACATAGTACAGACAACAGCACATCAACTGTCTGGTGTTAACACTTGCGCAAATCACATAACATTGCGAAAATCGACCTTACCTGCTACGACATAAACGCGCTATCGATGTCTTATGTGAAAAATAAAAACTACTGATGAACAGTTGACTTTACTTGTAGTTGAAGAGCTATACAAATAAAATGTTCAAGGTTATATGTATAGATAAAAACAACATCTAAACTAATATTAGGTATAAAAAGAAAAGATTTGATATTTTGTAAGTATGTTTGTTTGTGATGAATAAACTTAAAGGTACTGGACCGATTTAAAAAAATATTTCATTAAAAGAATATTATCACATTTATCTCCGAGTAACATTGGCTATAATTTATAAAGATATCACGTTGGCGGAAGCTAGTGAGAAATAAAATAGATTGTACTGTAAGACTTTATTGATTGATTCATTTGAGCAGCACCATCTATTCATCACACAATAGGGCGATTCTGTAATAGAATAAAAACCGTAATTATAAGAAAAACTGTTTTTTTACAGCTATCATGTTGACGTAGTAACATTGATAATTAAATTGTCTTACGTAAACTAGAATCGTCTTACCAGTACATACTTAGGTACAGTCACATTGACAAAAACTCATATCTCTACAATATGTGTTCCATACTGCATCAAAGTGTCGTCATCATCATCTTAGCCGAAAGACGTCCACTACAGGACATAGGCCTCCCCCAAGCACCGCCATTTTGACTGGTTCTGTGCTCAGGTCGTCGGCCCACCATGTGGGAGGCCTTCCAACACTACTTCCCCCGGTACGCAGTCACCACATCGGAACCTTTCGGCCCCATCGGCCATCTGTTCTGCGAGCAATGTGCTCTGCGTAATGCCAGTTAAATTTGGCAATTCTTCGGGCTATGTCGGTAATCTTGGTTCTCCTGAGGATCTCTTCCCTGGGAAAGTTCAAGCATAGCCCTCTCCACTGCCCTTTGGGTGACTGTCAGCATTCTAATGAGGCTCATTGTGAGCGACCACGTTTCAGTGCCATAGGTCATCACTGGCAACGTCAGGTCAAGCGGAGGAAGTGAGGTGCTTGACTCCCCCCGCGACGTCTAAGAGGGGCGCGTGGTACATTACGAGCCACCACCTTGGGCCTTATATGATATGTGTGCACGTCCCCGAGTCTACCGTCCCTGGACCCATTCCGTCCCTGAATTTTGTCCTAGGTTAACATAATCGTCCACAACTTCGAGTGTAGATTATTAATGTGTAGGTACAGTTAAATACACAATGTGTGACGTTTTGTGAGTACACACCGATACAATATTATGGAGCAAGGCAAAGATCGATAATACGAGTAGTTAAATTAATTATTATTGTCGATGTATACATATTTTTGAAGCTCACTGTACCTACATTGTTCTTAGTAGATTAATAGGCTTCTCATTCTTGACCTTTCCATGGTTAGCTCTCGAATGTACTTAGTTATTATAATAAGATTTATAATTGACTTAAATGTATGTTCTGTCTGTATCTTTGTACATTCAAGTAATCTTGACGCAAGCAGAATCTTAAGTACCTAGCTTTAGTAGCTTATGATTCCCTTATACATTTTATCTTTCTAAGTAAAACTAGTTTCTGCTCACGGCTTCCTCCGCGTGAAATGTATGCCCCCCGACCTACCGCGTCACATCCCATCGCCCGCCCATGCTAGTACTTCGTTTTCGCTTAGTGTTTTTTCAGCCTTTTTTGTTTTTGCTCGGCTCTTTAATTTCGTAGTGAAATGTTAAATACGTATAGCTTGTAACCTTCTTCAATAATTGGGCTAACAAAAGCAAAAATATTTTTTCAATACCGACCGGTAGTTCCAGAGATTAGCCCGTTCAAACAAAAAACAAACTCCTCAGTTTTATTATTAGTATAGATAAATACGTAGTTCTTGTTTTTCTGACCGTACTGAAAAATCGGGCTACAAATCAAAGAGTTTCCGTAGTGTTCTTTTTTCTTCTTCATTTAAATAGGTACCTACTACGCTTTGGAATGTGCAACTAGCTTCATCTTTCTGACTGACTGACCCCTTGATAATTCAAAGTGCCTGTAATTGGTTATTTGAATTAAATACTTTGAGTTTGACTTGATATCAGTGTCAGAAATATTTGTTCTTTCTCTATTATTGTCATGCTTTTTGATAAAGGTAATTCCCTATACTTAAATTAACCTGCGTTACTAGAACTGCCTTGTGCATATCTGAGCACAAGTGTTGATCGACAGAAAATAACGTCACCATGCACAAGCATCGCTCATCTAAGGACATGATGGTTCAAAGTTCAAGCAGTTATTATATACTTATGTATTAACAATGAATGTTAAGATTAAGACCTTGTTGTGTGAGAGAGACCTACATTCAATATCTCTTTTACTCGACTGCGCGACAGCAAAGACAGTGTTATGTTTTTCAAAGACACATTGGTAACATAAACTTGTGAACACATGGAAATTGCAAGTAGTTATCATTATAAAAAGAAAGTTGTAAATATGAAAGTTATTTATAACTACGGTGTTACACTTTCTGTTAATATTCATTAACAGATGCTGCGGTAGTATAGTAGATAATTATGTAAATTACAATCTAAAAATGTACACTTATAGAATGTCTGTCTGTTTGCTACGTTTTAAATGCTAAACTGCCAGACATGTTTTCATGAATTTTAGCAAAGAGAGATTTGCACACAAGTCGGTATCACGCAAGCTACTTGCGTGATACCGACTTGTGTGCAAATGATAGAATAGCAGAAAATGATCTTCTACCATAAACAGTATAGCCGTTCGATTCTGTAAAAATATCACCGTGAAACTTAGGTGAAGTGAGCGTGAAGTGAGCTGTCAATAGTGTTAATCCCTAGCATCCTGCCGGTCGATTCTGTGGCAGTGACAGCTCACTTCACCTAAGCTTCACGTTAATATTTTTACAGAATCGACCGACAGTTTAGTTAAAATGCACATACAATGTGAATACTTATCGTACGCAATCTATACCTACCAAAAATCCATTAAACCATGTAGGACGCGAGTACAGGATTCCTGATAAGAGAAAAAACAACAATTGTACTAGTAAAATCTGTGTGGAAATGTAACACTCGACAGTTCGCTCTTCATGTAATATCATGAACTGTTCGTCCAGAGATCCATGTCTCGAAGACAAGAATAATGTAACAATATCCTTTTAATAAAACAGTCACCAATGCCGTTAATTATGGGTAATAGATAGTCTCAAAATGTGACGTCAGAATTTCATCTATTACCTCCTTAGTAATTAAAATGCGTAATTCTGATGGCAATAAGTATACTGTGTTGATATCAGCCACTTTTTTGCTGGAGTGGCATCGAGCAAACCCCAGGAAGGGAACTAGGCCGATGCTACTTGACTACAGCATTGTAGAAGAAATATAAAATAACCTTTCTGATTGTTTTCTTTCATTTTCTCGACAGACGCTCGGCCAGAACTCCATGTGGGTGGCGCGCCTGCTCATCTCGCTGGTGGAGTTCCAGTCGCGCAACATCCTGCGCGCCGCCGCGCTCGCGGAGATCATTCTGTTCCCGCTCGTCGCCATCATGGCGCTCTTGTAAGTAAACTTAAATCGAATTTGCTACCGGTACTTGTTAGGTGGAGTACCGGTACCGAAATGGCAAGTACCAGTACAGAACCTGTACTGGTTCCAAGCTCTGTGTGTGACAGAGACTACGCTCATAATCCGATAAAAAAAATATGTTTGACATATTAATAGCCGTGTATTTTTTCGTCAAGTACCTGGGGATTATTTTAATATCCTTTGTTTGATGAGATTAGGGCCCAGTGAAAGGACAAGTTGTTTGTCACACCAAATAGGTACTTATACCTATAAATTTACAGCGATTAAATATCATGAATGTGTGATGGCGTTGTCACTCGCCATGCCAGCTGAAAAGAAGTGGTCGAACTTATTGTGAAAAATCTAAGTTTAAAGGGGATAATCCAGCACCCTTATTAACGTAACATACTTGAAATGACAATCCTTTTCATTTTAAAAATACAATATGAGTAATCCATTGATTCGAATAGATATTAAATTCCTTTCGGATAGTCGGTAGAATTGTCAAAAAATCTTATTGTCATTACGAATGTGTTGCTGAAGATGAAAACTTCTAATGAAGTTGAGGAGTGTGTGAAGAAGACTACTTTTAAATGTGGTAGAACTGCCTAGCCAAATCTAATATTTACCTTTGTTTCGACTTGTTTATAATGTTCTATCTGACCGTCCACAGCGGCTACTGCGGGCTCCTCACGCCCTTCGTGTACTACTACTTCGTGACGTGGCGCTACGCGTCGCGGCGGAACCCGTACACGCGCAACACGTTCCGCGAGCTGCGCGTGGCGGCCGAGCGCGCCGCCGACAAGCCGGCGCTGCCCAACGCCCTGCGCTCCGCCGTCGCGTCCGCCGTGCAGCTCGTGTGTCGCATGGCGCCGCCCATGGAGCACGTGCAGCAACAGTGAGTACAGCTGTACGAAGATCACTTGGCGCGTGGCCAAAATCAGAACTAACGACGCCATCTTGTTTTATCAGAAATGTTTACCAACAGCGTCCTGCCGACGACATTCGAGCGCCAAAAGGTTCATGCAGCAGTGTATTTCATGCGTGTAGTATTCGTTATTTTTACCGATCCTGAGTCAGGTTGTGCGTGGCACACTCAGAATTCGGATTACGAACCATCCAAGTTTTTCCGGACATCTTCCAGCTTTTTGGCATCGCATTCGGACTTTCATTTGTCCGGATTTTTCGAGTTCAGAAATTTTATTAGAAAGTTAAATGAATTTAAATCATTTTAAAAAAACTGAACTGTTTAAACTTTTGCAAATATCTCAGCCTTTTAATGTTCGCCCCAGCCACTAACTTTTGTAGTAACTTGGTTTTAACACATGTTTTTGTGTTTTCAGGTAAATATTTCGTACGTAAGGTCAGTTAAGGTGAACAGAAAACTTTCTACATCACTGTCGTTCTTTTATATCAAAACTACGCAAGTGTGCAGTCTACACGTCTGGATGTGTCTATGGTTTAGTGTACGTCAGTTGCAAATTATTTGACGAATACACGGATTCTTACACGGGGTAATACATTTTTTTTTAAATAAACGTTAATTTAGAGCATATTTTTCTGTATGTATGTATTTAAAAGCATTTCTAACTGCTGTACATTGTCAACAAATTCTAATTAAAAAAATTGTCCGTAATTTTTACTATAAAATTGACAGCTTGATAAAATATTATTTACCAAAAAAGAAAACATTCTGTGAAGGTCAACATCCATTTAAAGACGAACAAAACACCGTCCTATTGGACATCACTAAATGTAAGAACAAGCTATCCAAACCATTGCAGTACAAAAATTCTACATAACAGGCACATTATTAAGCTATGGCAACCCTGAAATGAAAGAGTGAGATAATGCTTTACCACAGCTGAACGCTAAAAAGAGACTACATGCTTGAGAAGACTGCCATCGCTGAATAATCCACCCGTACAGTGTATTCCAATGCATTTCATAGCATAATCTTTTGGTTGTTATACAAATCAGTATAATATATTGTAGTTAGAAGATGAACTTTATGTATTTAATTTTTATTTAATGTCGGTCCAATTTTATTTAAGACATAATGAATGTTGAATGTTTAAGTTAGACTGTTATGTGATTTATTCAATGTAGGTTTTTATTATAGAAGCAGTAGTCTGCCAGTATTTTTTTTGTCACAATGGAATTAATTTGTCGTTGGGCTGAGGTCGGAATCTTGAAGACTCGTGTTTGCTAAGAGCTATTTGAAAATATATACTTGTGGTTTCGAGCTAATATAAGCCCTGTTTACGGATCATTCCATTTTTGTCCAATCGTGGTCCGTTAATAATTAAAATCTGTCGGACATCTCAATGATCACATATCTCTTTGAAATTGAAGCTGGTTATAAATATTTAAAGTTACATTATTTTTGTGAATCGTGTATTCCTTATTATTTTGGTTATGTTGTGTATCGCCAGCGACATTTTTGTATTTAGCAATAATTTTAATGCACTTGGTTTGGGGTGAATGTAGTCAGGTTTTTAAATAAATGTTGGTATAAACGGTGGTATTGTTTTGTTTTCCCTTGAATTATCAATGTTTTCCCTAAGGTCTTTTCCTTCTCCTCTGGTAAACGTTTTCTGTTGACACGTAAGGCCAGTTAGCCTGTTACGCTGCGGGGCTTTGTTGTCACGCTATGAGACTAGCCTATCACCAATCACGCTGCGACGCTAACCAGCCACGCTGTGATGCGAGCCTGTGTTGTGACGTTGTGAGGCTAACCAGACACAATGCGACGTGAACCTGTGTTGTGCCGTTGTGAGGCTAGCCAGCAGACAGCCACGCTGTGATGCGAGTCTGTGTTGTCACGTTGTGAGGCTAGCCAGTAGCCAGCTACAATGTGATGCGAACCTGTGTTGTCATGTTATGAGGCTATCCAGCCACGCTGTGATGCGAGCCTGTGTTGTGACGTGTGAGGCTAGCCAGCCACGCTGCGATGCAAGCTTGTGTTGTCATGTTGTGAGGCTATCCAACCACGCTGTGATGCGAGCAAGGCGGAATCCAGCCTTCGAGTCAGGGGGGAGTCACATAGTCGAGGTCCAGTCAGCGCAGGCTCCAATCAGTGGTCGACAAAACAAAGTGAGACCACAGTAACGTTTTGAAAAAAATATATAATGACAACAAAAAAAACAAGTATAACGTGCGTAATTATAATCTACCTACACCATAGTCCTCGCAACCGACAGGATTGTTTTTTTCAGAGAGGAGCATTTTCTTCTGGAAAAAAGTATAGCCTATATTTAACGAAAAACAAGTGTGTAGGATGCGGGACCGAGCAACGAGAGCCCGAAGTTTTTTGCACCTCGGTTCGGAATTCTCGATTAGCATTCTATTGAAAATTCTTACAAAAATAGAAAAAAAAACAACCGACTTCCAAAAAAAACAGTAGGTACAATGTGAAAAATTACTTATTTTCGGAAGTCGGTGTCTTCGGTTTTTTTATTTCCGTTAAGAGCGTTTATCTGAAGGTGTAACTTAGATAGATTACAAACTGACCCACTAAAAAGCGAGAAATATTTTTTTTTACAAAAAAAAAAACAACCGACTTCCAAAACAACACTACAAAGTAAAAAATTACTTCAACTTAAGAGGGTTTATCCTAAAAGTTAGCAACGTTGCAAATAGATGTCAAATATTTCACTGTTTTGATTAATTTGGCAATATTAATGTGTGAAAATAAAAAATGTGACTAACTAGCGAACTAGAATATTGATTATGAAATGCATTAATTAATATCGTAACACCGAATATTTAGTTTAAGATGTAAAAAAACTATTTGAAAACTTTCCAACTGCGTTGTTTGTGCACCTAAAATGGGTACAACATCAAATTAATTAAATGTATTAAACTAGAATATTAATAATGAATTGCAATTATAATTGCAATTCATTATTAATATTCTAGTTCGCTAGTTAGCTACATTTCTTATTTAGGTATATTCAGTAATATTACAATACGAATCAAAACAGGTAAATATTTGACAGTTATTTGCGACGTTGCCAACTTTTAGGATAAACCCTCTTAAGTTGAAGTAATTTTTTACTTTGTAAGTAGTGTTGTTTTGGAAGTCGGTTTTTTTTGTTGTAAAAAAGTTTTTATTTCTCGCTTTTTAGTGGGTCAGTTTGTAATATATCTAAGTTACAATGGCCGAATGTCAAATGCTCATTACCTTTTCAAAATATTGGTTTTCCCGATGCAAGGACGTTAATCGTTGAGGAGTTCTCCTGGTATTTCACCATCAGCTCGACTTCTCGATATGAATTGTGACGAGCATAAATTTCTTGGCAACCATATTAAAGTAATCGAATCGCAACCCTTGCAATACCTACTTATTATTGAGTAGTTCCGGGGGCCATCTGTGGTCTTCATCATCAGTTCAGCTTCACCAAATGGTGCTTTCCGAGAGCAACTGCACGAATTACTATACAAAAAACCCAAATCGCTATAGGTGTGCCTATAATATAGAGTATGTGTGTATAATAGAGTTCCCTCGATTTCTCCAGGATCCCATCATCAGATCCTGACCTAATGACAGCGGGACCATCTTGGAAATGTGCACTTTAAAACAAAAAAATAATTTTGTAACTCGGTCTATATTTTTTTTTTTTTTTTTTAATTCGTTACCCTACACTAAGAACTTCCTCTTGTATCGTGGGTGCGTTTACAAACATAGAAACTCACATACACTAACACCCAGACCCGGAACAACTACTTGCAGATCATACAAATATCTGTTCCATGCGGGGATCGAACCCGCGACACATTGCGCAGCAGTCGATCGCTCAGCCACTGCGCCAACCGTGTTGTCAAAATGACAGAGATATGACCGATAAAAATAAAAAAAACATACGGTCCGAATTAATAACCTCCTCCTTTTAGAAGTGGTTTAAAAAGGTTGCGAATCAGAGTAATATAGATTGCAAGAGCGAGCGAAGCGAACTCGAAAATTGTAGCACTCAAGTAAACTTTGTTTTTTGACAAGTCATACATAATTACGAGTTTCTTTGTCGACTTATGCAAAAAGTTTGAGAATGTACCTAGATCGAAAATTTTAGCACCCTACATTTATATTTGCATACGTACCTACGGGGGGCCTCCAAATCTAAATTGCTTCTTACTAAATATATTTTGGCGTGTTTGGGATATTATTAAAAAGCACTACTTAAGATTTGGGGGACCCCTAAGACCCAATAGTGTCAAGACAAACTGCCCCGGGACCCCCGGGGCAGTCTGTCTCTTTGGTCTTAACACTGTTAAGGTCATGCCTAAATCGGCCTTGGAACACCACGGGGGATGTACCAGAGGATACAAAATGTTCATTATTTTTTTACCAAGTACCTCTAGTTTCTGAGTTAATACAATTCTTTAATTCAGACCTAAATTAGTCCATACGTTGTTAGTGGTTAGTGATAGATTGTGCTTATATGCTATGTTAGTGTTGTTAGTACTTGAATTAATTAGTATAATTTAGCACAAACCTATTGCTATTTTCACCCAGTGCCTTTGGATAGGGCAGTCCGGTCTGCCAGCAATCATTTTCAGGATACTGTTACGAGAGTGACGCAAGCGTGGTAGTAAGGAAGCCGCTTTCTTATGAATGATGGCGTGAAAGCAGAGAGAAAGCGAAAACAAACAATATTAGTGGAGGGAACACAACTGTTCAATGATTTACCGGAAGATATAAAAAGATGTGATAGTATTAATATATTTAAGAGCAAGATCAAAAAACATGTATGTACCCTGTAACGTCACCAACGCCCCAGAGCCAAATATTATATATTATTATTTAGAAGTAACTCTGTATCTCATTCAAATATCTTTAAACCTAAAGCCTGTGCGAGCTGCAGCAAACATTCCAGACGCACTACAACGCCGCGGCAACCGCAACAGCATCCTGAAAGCGTTGTTGTATTTTACGCGCAGGACGATGTAGGCTCGGCCCGTATATGACACCCACAGGCCGCTCGAGTAGGACTGACAGAACGCCTTAAATAAACTAACTTTGACGTCTGCCGTGCCGCTAGCGAACGTACGGGCGAGCATATTGCTCCTCACCGCTAACGCCCTGCGCTCGGCTTTATGTCGCCATCATCCCGTAGGTCACTAGTGACAACATGACCTAGGTACTTAAAACTATTCACTACGTTAAGTACTACGACGTTGAGATATACCGGAGGTACACGACGGGGCTGTTGTTTAGGTACCGTAAACACTAAGACCTCACTCTTTTTTGAGTTATATTTAAGGCCGTGCACATCGCGAGTAGCTGCCTCAGTCCGCTCATCGATGGACTGAGCAACACCATGTCATCCGCGTTACCTATGTTATTGACACATGTAAGTACTGTCTATATGACAGCCAACATGTGTGCTGCTCAGTCGCTCGATAAGATGATTGACGTATAAATTAAATAACAGGGGCGAGCTTAACCCCCCCTGCCTCACACCACATTCCATTTGATATTCATCCGACAGAGTACATACCCAACTTACCCGATTAGTTAGGTGAGCATACCAGTATCTGAGGAGGGTTACGTACTCCGCCGGTACACCCGTGCTCCCTCAACTTGTCCCATAGCAAATCATAAGAGACGAGATCGAAAGCTTTCGACAAATCGAGGAAACACGCGTAGGTACACCGGCGTCCTCCTCGCGGTGCAGTACTTCACGGTATGCTTTAGGCTGAGGATGGCACTCTCCGTGGACACTCCCGCCTTGAATCCGAGCTGGGCGTCATGCAGTTTAACAAATTCTGAGAGGCAGCCCTTCATCAGAACGTCAAGCACCTTGGCCATGGTGGTGGCTAGCGAGATGGGTCGATAGTTGTTCATGTCGGATGTGTCACCAGTTTTGTTCTTAACTATCGGAACTACTACAGTCCGCTTATGTGGCTCCGGTAAATAAGAATGACCTAGGCACAGAGTGAAAAATATTGACAATACTCTAGGAAGATGAACTCCCGCATGTTTAAAATGTTCTTAATGTTATGTAAAATGGTATAATAATAATTATTAGTTATTTATTCAACAGACATTTAGATCCAATAACAAAAATAAAAAAAACAATTCTAGATGTTAGCACAGTCTATACCTATACCCACATCATATTTTATACTTTGATGTTAGTAAACAACTTATTTGCTATGTTAATACCTATATTCTACTACAGACAGGGTCGTTTTAATAATAATATGTCTATTTAACAACTTCATTATATTTTTGATCGAATATATGATAGTGTAATACCCACCTAAGAGACCAGGTCGAAAGCCTTAGAAAGATCCAGAGACGCCCCGTTAACTGGTGTACTCCTGCTAGTGTAGTACCTGACGGCAAGCGATTGCACTTTCGGTGTATAAGCCAGGCCGAAACCCGAACTGTGTATCGAGCTACCGCAAATGTTTCTCCAGCTGAACGTTCAGCACACTGTCAAACACTTTAGCTACAACAGTTGCGAAAGAGATGGGTCTATAATTCGCCCCGTCTGATCGACCACCGTTTTCATCATACTATCTGGCAGCTGAGAGTGCGCGATACATAAGAACCCTAGGTAAGTGGCAAAGGCAACCCGCATGCTCGATACTGAGGCCATCGTAACCAGGTGATTTCCCTCGTTTTCATGTTCTTAAGGGCTACTCTAATATCTTTAGCTGTGATAAGTGTTGAGACTGGTCCTATTTGGTCCTCAGCAGCAATCACCGACTGCGCTGGCCCTACTGAACCATGAACTGTTCTGTAGACAGTTCCGCTACTAAGGTTCCGTCACTCCATCAACGCACACAGGGAGGCCCTGGGCCACGCTCATTCTACTGGTACATTTCCAGAAACTACTGAAGTCTGATTTGGTGTGATATGAGGCAAGTATGTCCATTTTAATTTTCACTTGATGATTTTGACACCATTTCAACCTACCTTTCGAAACTTACCGCGCTTCTACCATTTCATCGAGAAGTGGACCTGACGACGGACGATCTGCCATGCTAGTCCCACATTGTGGACGTAGGCCGCGCCTCCCTGTGGGCACTGCCGACGGTGTCTATACCAACCTGCCACGCGTTTACGATACCTTGGCTTCTTTTGATGTGAGGAACTAGCTGCCAACCTTAACCCTTTGACCGCCACAAGTCTGGACAAAAATTTATACTGGCACGCCACGCCATATTGTACACCCAAATTGTAATTCTATTCACTAGTGATGGGACATGTTATGAAAAATAATATTTTCGATTGACATTATACATACACAATTCTGTTTTAGTTATATAATAAAGCACTTTACTTATTAACGAAAAAAATATGAGTGAAGATATCCGCATAAATATTGATTTTATAACAAGAAAGTCACAACTACAAATAACACTATTATGCATATTTTTCCATCACTAGCCGACGCTTTAAAGCGTCGATGGCGTTGGAAAAGAGAATTTTTGCCATACAATAATGAAAGAAATAGTGATGTTAGATTGTTATCGATATTCTTATTAAATACGATTTGGTTGGTTTGGTATTAAGCTGAGCGATGGCCGTTTTGCGTGGATGTGACGCATATATTTTCCCTTAACTTGTTATTATCGTGTTCTTTTTTTTTTTTTTCATTGCGTCGTTTTTGCCGCACATAAACGTATTTTCTTTCTTTCTTTTTGGTTTGTAATAAAAGAATATAGTAGGTAAGCGAAAATAGTAAAACAATACGTATTATGCAAATATAATTGTTTTATTAAACTTTCAAAGCTGCTCACCTATTAACATATCTTGAATAGTAACACAGGCGAAATGATTCAACCACCGATGTTAGATTTCTCATGATATGTACGAAAACATATGACACATAGAGGAACTTTGCACACTTCACACCAAAATCGTGTTTCCCGCCTCTTTCTATATAGACGACAACACAATTTACACCGCAGTTTTTTTGATGCTGGTAAATATGCGGGCATATGGCGAGCAGCATTTCCTAATAGACGCATTGGTTGATCAAGAGCTCGCGCTGTAATAGGAAGACATTTGTCCCCGCCGTATTTTATAATAATTTGAGAAATTACCGTCAATTGGTATTTCGCGAAACAAGAGCTATCGTCATGTCTTAAAACTTTGCAGAAATAGTAAGAATTCAGTAAATGCAAGTCAATCACGTGGAAAAATAGTTTCTTGTACCATTTCGTTACTTTTCTTATAGTGTGTAACGAACTTAACATCATGTCATTTGTGTCAACTATTCCCATATTTTTATTGTAATCCAAAACGCATTCCGGTTTCATTTTCGGCAAACCAGTAGAATGGTCGATTTTGTTACTAGGGCCCATTTCGTCTTTATGGATGGTGCTAATCATGTAAACATCTTTTTTATCGTGCCATTTTAAAGCCATCATGTTGTTACTGAATTTAACATCCCTTTCTCCCTTCTTAAGTTTTCTAAATTTTGGCATTTCTTTTCGGTTTTTTCGTACAGACCCACATGCGCCAATATTTTGATCCAATAAAAAATTAAATAATTTGGGGCTGCTGTACCAATTATCCATATATATTATTCTATTTGTTAAGTAATATTTTTGTAATAAAGTAAGAACTATAGATCCAGTAACACCTAAATCCGTATTGCGTATTATTTCGGTTTCATTACCAGTGTATACAATGAAATCTAATATGATTTTGGTTTCAACATCACATAAAACAAACAGTTTAATCCCGAATCGATTCCGTTTTTTCGGTAGATATTGCTTGAAGATTAATCTTCCTTTAAATGGCACAATACTTTCGTCTATACACAACTTTTGGAACGGTATTAACGAGTTTTGAAATTTTTGTCTCGCATCATCTATGACTGTACTTATTTTTGTTAATATTGGATCATTTGCCTGCCTCTGCCTTGACTCAGAAAAATTCAACATACCTAGTATCGTCGTATATCTATTCCTGCTCATTAAAGTACCGTAAATTGGCGAGTTCAATAATGGGTTTGTCGACCAATGTTCTTCAATTGTTAAGCGGCTGTTCCTTGCCATTAACATTGTAATTGCCAAAAACATGTATATTTCTGACACGGTCACGTCGTGCCAAGCCTGCAGTCTCGAATGGTTCCTTATGTCTGTGTTAAGAATAAAGTAACGATGATAACGATTAGTATAATACACAATTTTTTTAACCAACTCTTCGTCCACAAGCTTTTCAAAAATCTCCAATTCACTAGTCGAAGATGTTATGTTCAATGACGGTGAAAGACCACTACAAAAAATATCAAAAGTAGGTTTCTCAATTGTTAATGGTTGACTTGACCATTGTAAAGAATTTGTCGAACTTGTGCCTGAACTTGGAAGATTCTGAGTTTCATCAAAAACATTTTCCGGAGTTTGTAACGCCGCCTTAAAAAAAAAAAATTAAGCTAAGAATATCGAATATAATTAGGTAAGGTTAGGCCATAGATAACGAGCTTGGAAAATACTCACCTCTAATTCTTCGTCAATTTCTCTATCTGAGGCAGATTCATAGATAATCCCAACATCATAGACACCTTCCAAAATACGAAGAAGCTCATCAGTATCCATATTTTTCAGTAAATGTACAATATTGCAGTAGAGTTTAACACAAAACGTACTTAATGACACTATCAACGAGTCACTTATTGAAGACATATTATTTTCCTCTTCGAGGGTATATCTATAAAAATATGTTTTATACTACCCACACATCCCAACACTACAAATAACTGCACAAACGCTTATGATGTCATAAGCGGACGCTTTAAATCGTCAATGGCGATTGCAGTAGATACAATTCTGCGAGGAATAGTGCCGTGAAGGACGTTATCGATATTATTTTTATGATTGTTAATTCAGTATTCATATCAGCCGGGATCGGGATTTACATGCATGCTTTTTTATAGTAATAATAACAATAAATCCACAGTATAATTTTTATTGAGTATCCGCCGTTAAATCTATTTCATCAAAATGAGAGTTTTTGGCCGTTTGTAAAAAATTTAACATTTTTATATAACATCGCGTACGTATACATGGTTTTATGTACATCAACTCTTCATTTAATAGTTGAGAAAAAAACAAGTTTCTCTTATCATTGTCTTGATGATTAACACATTCCGAACATGGAGGTTTTGCTATCTCAATCTTTTCATGACATTTTTTTTGTCGAATATTTCCTGATAAGATGCTTGGTGACTGCTCTCTTCCACGCTTTAAATCTGAAAAAAAAGAACCACATAGTGTTAGACAAGAGTTTTCAAAGCTTTTGTTATAGACATAGTTGAATACTGTTTTTCTTTAAAAAGAGTTCCAAACAGTAAAACTTGCTATATTCAAAATTGAATATAGTTTCCCTTCATGCCCTAGTTAGTTTTGGTTGCCCTGTGTACTAAAAGTTGGAAAATAAATAAGGCAATTAATTGTCATCCATCCGCCACGTTGCCTAGAGATCGATAACGTCAGCTTCGTTCAAAATAATATCGCTATATTTTAACTACTTAGTGGTAGTATATACACATAATATTCTTCGTCAAAACGTCGTCATTACTTTTATTTAGATGATCATTAATACATCTGATCAGTATAGTGGTAAACCTACGTTAAGTTTTAATGGAAAGAACCTTGTTTATTTTATCATATTATAATGAATTTGAAGAAAAAGGAAATAATTATTTACTCAGCTTTGTTTGTATCCATATTGCTTAATCAAAGTAGTGAAAAAATATGCAATTAGTGGCGACAATAACCTACACACACCAAAAATACAATCATTCGTTAGGTACCGACTAACGAAAAAACAATTATGATCGTACATAGGTCCATAACATTTTTTTAACCTACCTACTTACTGGGTAGAATTTTAATTATTTTGTGGGTAGTCACAACACTACGTGACGCTTTTATACGTCACTGGCGTTCAGGAAGGAGCTCTAAATGATCGTTTATTGAAGAAAATATTTTGGTGTGTTTCGTACATAATTAGACAGTTTCTCTTATTACTTTTTGCATAAATATACAGATCGGGAGTGAGATTAACCATTGTATCCATAAGCAATGCTAAAACTCAACATTAAACGTGTTTTTTTGTTAGTCGAAAATGCGAGAGATATTGACGTTTTAAGGCGTCATTGGCGTATGAGGCAAGTTATTCAATGACGCTTTATTGCGTCCTTGGCGGTCAAAGGGTTAAGGAAGCTATTAGGCCCTGTACAAATACTCAATCACTGCTTTGTGGTCAGAATCTGTACAAAACTTCCCACTACAAGATTCTAATTTTACTGGCAAATCTATATTGCATAGGTGATTACCACACAGACGTGAAAAGTGCTCCATTTGATATCTATCATAACTAATATTATAAATGCGAAAGTGAGTTTGTTTTTACGATTTCACGCTAAAACGGCTGAACAGATTTGAGTAAAATTGGGCATATGGATAGATCATAGCCTGGATTAGGACATAGGATACTTTTTATACCTATATTCCCACGGGATCGAGACTTATCCGCTTGAAACCGCGGGGCGCCGCTAGTTTGCAAATGAAAACTAATAAAAATGGGTTTTATCCTCCCAACGTGACTTATATAACTTCTTCCATTCAAACCCTCAATGTCTGAGGTTTGCAATGAACAAGCAAAAAGGGAGTAGGTGCGTAAAGATGGTAGAAAGAAAAGAAACAGGTTTTGTTACATTTTTTTATTAATTATTAGCTTAAGACCTAAGCCACGGGTGGCACGGGCTGGGGCAGGGGCGCAGGCGCTAGGGAACGCACGTCACTTGTTGGCTCCAGAGGAACGGGCTCGTCCTTGGGCTCAGTTACCAGGATGTGGTCAGGCTGTGGTTTCTTGGGACCGTTCTTGCCTGCTTGGTCCCATGGCAACATGATCTTGACCTGTAGAAGAAAATAAATGTGTTACTACAAGTAGAATGAGTCTTTTCCACATTTGGCTGACAGATCTTGAACGAAACTGTCTGGAAATTGTGTTCACATTGAAGGATAATTTTATCAGTTTAAGATTCATCTACCAAGTATCAACTACTAAGATTGAGAAAGTCTGTTTGATGAAAGAATAAGGGCTGATTTTTCAATCTTCAGATAGCTTTTGTATAGAAAATATATTAACTATTTATTTAAGCTTTAGATAAAAGTTATCTGACAATTGAAAAATTGGTCCTAAGAAAATATTTTCTTTAATTATATATTATATATATACCATGGTAAAATGAACATAATTTAAATATAAATGTTCAGCTTGCACCGTACCAGAGCCTGTACAGACAAGCCCTCCAATAAACAAGCTGAGTCAATCTGCCACAAATATTAGACCTCTAGCCATTGAGGGGCTGGAAATCCCTGATATTGTGGCGCTAACAATAAAGTACAACAAAATTCGAATTTTATATTAGATTTTCTCTTAAATCTTTAAAAGCACACATCTACCAATTTATTTAAATGTTATATAGTAAGTCACGTATTACACGTGCTTTGGCCACTTTCAGTAGTTGCAAATTCTGATTTAAAAATAAACAATTTTGAGTCGCTTTTACGATTGGATGAGATCAAAAGGGTAATTCCAGTAACTAAAGTTCAGATGCTGTTAAGTTTCGAACAAAACAATGCTGTTCGGAAACTCTACTACTGTCAGATACAACAATTCGGTTTTGTTTTCAAGCCTGAACTAAACTGCACCGCAACTGGTGGGTCATGTAATTTTGTGAATAATTAGCCTACAGGCTTTGTTCTCACCTTGATTCCAAGTACTCCTTGCCTGAGCAGCACGTGTCGTGTGGCTGTGTTGACGTAGTCGTTGCACGGGTCACCAGAGTGGATCATGAGGCCGTCCACGAACTTCATGGACTTGGCACGCTGACCACGCAGCTTGCCAGAGACCACCACCTCGCAACCGCGGGCACCAGACTCCATGATGAAACGGAGGACACCGTAGCACGCACGACGCACGGCGAGACCTGGGGAAATTTGAAAATGTTGATTATATGAAAAGTGTAAAAAAAAAACTTGTTGTCAAGAATTTATTCTGTAAGATTCAAATTCAGTAATTATAATCTTATTAGTTGTCTAAAAGTATGTTAGGCTTCATATTTATATGGGGAAATATGGAGAATTGGACACAGGGGTTCAATTCAGGCCTGGGCCATATTTTATCTGTAGAAGGCGAAATGAGTGAAGAAGAAGAAATATATATACTTATTTTTAGGGTTCCGTAGTAAACAAGGAACCCTTATAGTTTCGCCATGTCCGTCTGTCTGTCTGTCCGCGGCTTAACTCAGAGACGGTTATTACTAGAAAGCTGTAATTTGGCCTATGTATACATATTAATCATGCCGACAAAGTGGTAAAATAAAACCAAGAAAAAAATTTTTTTTAGGGTTCCTCCCCTACACGTAAAGTGGGGATTTTTTTTTTACCTCATCTACCCCATGTTGTGGGGTATCGTTAGAAAGGTCTTTCAAAAATATTGTGAGTTTGTCGAAACCATTTTTGGATTCAGGGATCCGTTTGCGAAATATTAAGCTTTTAACTGAAATTTTTTGGTAGAGACAAGTCCCCCCCCCCTTTCTAGCTAAATGGTTGTACTTGGACTTGTTAAAAGGAAAACTATCAGAGCTAAGTAGGCTCTACAGGTTAACGGGTGATAATCAACCAACTTAAATTTGCAGTTTGAAAAACATGATCCATACATTCCATATGGGAGAAAATGTTTTTCAACTACAATGTTAAGTTTGTTCTTGGGATAAATTCATCCCAACTACGGAACCCTTCATTGTGCGTGGTCCGACATGCACTTGGCTGGTTTTTTTTTTTCATTCTACGAGGGGTGTTCAATAAATAGTGAGAATGAGTAAGACGCAATTATCTTTTATTATATGTTATTTTATTTTTCGACGTAGTCACCTTTCAGGTTTATACACTTTGTATATCTTTTCCTTAATCCTAAAATTCCCTTTCTAAAAAAATCTTCCTGATCCCTTAAAAAATCATTTAAGGCGGCGGCGACTACTCCGTCATCATCTTCGAATTTCTGGCCCCTGAGATGTTCAAAAATATCAAAAAAAAAATCACTAGGAGCAAGGTCCGGTGAATATGGAGGATGTTCCATCAATTCGAAGCCAGCTTCTTGAATGGCAGCCATCGCAACTCTGGACTTGTGCGCAGGGGCGTTATCTTGGTGAAACAAAACAACTTTAGCGAGTTTGCCACGCCGTTTCTTGCGTATTTCCTCACGCAACTTTGTTACTTGTCCTGCGTACATAGTCCCCGTAATAGTGGCTCCATGATTAAGATATTCGATCATTACACCACCACCCCTTGGCTGTCCCAGAAAAGAGAGCCCATGATCTTTCCGGCGGATGGAATCGCCTTAAATTTCTTTGGAGTTGGAGATGACGGTCGCTTCCAAGTCATGGACTGTTGTTTCGTTTCCGGGTCATAATGGTGAAGCCATTTTTCGTCCATAGTTATGAATCGAGCCAAAAATCGGTCAGGATCTTGTTGTAACAAATACAAGAAGCTTTGTGAAATTCTCAGTCGAGTTTATTTTTGCGCGTCAGAAAGCATTCTGGGCACCCAGCGCGCTGACACATTTTTCATACCCAAATGGTCGTATTATGGACACTTCCTATCGAAATCTTTACTTCTTCAGCTATAAAACGAACAGTGACACGACGATCCGCCAAGACAATATTTTCAACTTCTTTAATCATTTGTTCAGTCACTGCCGATATGGGGCATCCCGTTTGTGGGTCGTCGTTAGTGGAAGTTCTTCCTCGCTTGAACTCAGCACACCAATGCGCAACCGTAGAATATGGAGGAGCATGAACCCCTAATCTTGCTCTCAAGTCTTGATTTACCTGCTCCGTAGTAAAATTTTTCAAGCAGAGATATTTTATTACCGCGCGAACTTCAATTTTATCCATTTTTAAGAACAAGTTCCGAAAGGACGCAAACAGTAGACTTCTACTTTTAAAAAACAAAAGAGAATTAATTGCTTTTTTTATTATCATCGTAACTAATGTCTGGGCTATGCCTGCCAGTATTTTTTTTTTTATTCCACGGAGAATGTATCGCATTCTCACTATTTATTGAACACCCCTCGTATTTGCAATTGGATTTCAGGCATCAATCATCAAACATTTTACTGGCCAAATGTGTATGTCCCTATTACACTCTGCTGGAGCACATTCGGAAAATAAAGGCTTCATATAATTTAACATGTTAGTAATGTAACCTTGCACAGTACAGATAAGCCCAAGCTAGTTAGCAAACTGTGGATACAATACAAAGGTGATGATGTATCCCCATTGAAAAACAAGACCACCACGAGTGGTGGAGATGTCAGGTATAGGGCATGCGGTTAGTGTGGTAATAATGATAGGAATTGATGAATGATTTGGTTAACTAAATATGGAATGTGATTAACAATATTGAAGGAAGTACTGCTGCAACTGTTACGCCAGTCACTCACACATTCATGCATTAGTAGCAAATACAATCTTGTCAAAAGTATGCATTCATTTGCAATCTGTTCATTGTCGGTTTCAATAAAAATTGAATGAAATCAGTCCATCTCATGAGTAGTTTTCTTTGTCTGCTGATAATTTGTTAATATAATTTTATTTGATCAAGTGTCTTGGTTGGGCATTCAGAAAATAAGGGGTAGATCTGTGAATGGACATGAAAGTGTTAAGATTTCTGGTTAAACATTAAAAGTCATTATCTCTATGTATCACAAGTGCAATGAATGATGAGCAAGAAACATGCAGAGCATCACAGAATTATTAGGAGGTTAAAGATGCTTAGATTTAATAATTATTCTTGAATTGTACAATTTTAAAACATTAAATTACAGTTTATAGATTTAGAAATTACAATAAAAACGAAATGTGATAATTTACACAGGGTTAAAACAGCCAAAACATGAGCGAAAGTAAAGAAACTAACCTCCAATGAGTTTGTATCTGAGCGACTCAGCCTGCGCGATGGCGCACAGACCACGGGTCGCCACCTTCTCGGCATAAAGCTCCACCGACTGCTCGGGGATGTTGAACCTCTTCTGAACCACGGAGGTCAGCTCACGGATTCTGCGGCCCTTCTCTCCGAGCACGCTCTGTGTCCTCGTCGCCATAATGATGATCTCCGAGCGAGTCGGAGTGACGCGCACCTCCACACCGGAGTAGCCATCCTCAGCAAGCTCCCTGGTCAAGAACTCATTGAGTTCCGCCTTGAAAACTCCGTCTCCGACGAACTGCAAATTCACCGAGAGGTTATGTTTTGGTCATCGCATTTTTTAACGGAAACTTTCCGGATACACCGCTGGTACTTTGGCCACATGATTATTTAACAGATTCGGCGCAAATACGTTACGGTAAAACAAGGCACAAGAGAAACATAACAATCCCAGTGCAGGTGACAAGTACTGGAATATCCACTAACATCACAAGTTTCACAAATATATCGGACCAATTATTAAGGTTTATAGGCTTGTCAGTTATCATTTAACGATTTGTTTTATGTATTTCAGTAATATACACTCGTTTCAACGTACTTTTCGCTTTTTAGAAATGTTGGTCACCGCCATGTTTGCAACGGGGGAGCGAAGGAAAAGGCCGGAAACAGATTATACAAACGTCAATGTCAATTTTAATCAACGTTCGGAAATATTGCAAAAGTTTAGAAATCAATTTATTAGTGTTGAATAGATTAGATAACAAAAATATTTTTTTGATGAAAAGTTAATAAATTGTACGTGTAAATATAGAAATAAAATAATATTTATAATAATATATATATTATATTTATATATATATATATATATATATTTAATATTTTTAAATGTTTGAATTTTTTTTATTCTAATATTTAAACATAAAATTTATAAGTATTTAAAATGTAATAAAGGAGATATAAATTATATTTTATTCCTTCATTTACACGTACTATTTATTTACTCTTTTACCATCTAAATATTTTAAAACCATACTTTTTTTTTACACTTTGCCTGTAATGATCGTACAAATACGTTTGTATGGTCATTCCGGTGTTTATAATTATAATATGCTATTTGGACCGTACAAATGGCTGCGGTGTTTGCTATAAGGTCAATTTCTCAATTAATATCACCAGTCCTAGCGCCGGCCCTGGGGTAGAGCGAGTGGAACGGTCGCTCAAGCGCCAGGCAGCAAGGGACGCCGAAAAGCCAAATGCGAAAAACAATTGCCAGCGCAAAAACAAATTTTAATAGCGCCATTAGAGGCGCGGCAGCATTTTTAACCGACTTAAAAAAGGAGGAGGTTATCAATTCAACTGTATGTTTTTTTTCTGTTTGCGATTATTCCGTCATTTATGAATTGATTTTTATGATTCTTTTTTTGTTTGGTAGTTCATATTTCAGAGGTCGTTCCATATACATTTTATTATCTTTGGTTGGTTTGGCAAAACTGAAGATATACTTTTTATCAAATACCATGCAAGACCAAAATATGTTCAGTAACTAAAAGGCAGTTCGTAGGTGGGAGCCCCCTACGCATGCTAAATGTAAACGTACGGTGCAAACATTTTCAAGCTCGCTTCGCTCGCTCTTCCATTTTATATTCTCTTTTCCTCAGACTTCTCAGCGTAAGTCGACAAAGTAACTGCTATTTATGTATGAACAGTCAAAAGAAAACTGTACCTATCCAGAGTGGGGTCCTAAAATTTTTCTAGCTCGCTTCACTTGCTCTTGCATCCTACGTTTTCTAACTTCATTGTTTAGGTTGACAAAGTAATTCCTATTTCTGTATAAATGTTCAAAAGAAAGTTTAAACTATGCGGGGTGCAAAAAATTTCGTCCATCCTCTAATCATCTAATGCTCTAGCTTTACTGTTTTATTATTATCTCCTTTATTACATTTTAAATACTTATAAATTATATTTTTAAATATTAGAATATAAAAAATTAAAACATTTAAAAATATAAAAAATAGTAGCCCACCGGTATCGGGAACAGGGTGCAAGCTACCGGCGGTCAGGGCTCCAGAGAGAGGAACCTCCTAACAATGCGAGCCGTGTCCATAAGTACCGCTTTCTGAATCAAGCCCTTGATCCAGCTGCCCAACGATAGCTTCCTCAGGTGTTGGTCGAGGCTCTTGGCTATTAGGCCATTGGCTGTCACGACTATCGGCACAATGATCGCTGAGCCCACATCCCACATGTCGACAACCTCGTGAGCCAAGTCAAGATACTTGATTTGTTTATCATTCTCAGCTTTCCCGAGGTTCCCGTCATGCGGGACCGTTATGTCAATAATCATTGTGCGCCGCTCTACTCGATCCACCACCACTATGTTAGGTTTATTAGCAACAATACTCCTGTCAGTGATGATGGTTCCGCAGGACTGCCTGACTTATGGAGCAGGTGGGTAACGCCTGTTGTTAGAAACTGTGGTAGCGACCCAGACTCCAGGGATGACTGGAATTGGGATGCTGGGCGAGTGTGTGAACTAATCAGCCATTTTAACCAAAAGTTGTGCAGTCTATTTCTGGAATAGTTTCACACACTCGCTCGACATCCTGCATCCAGCCAGCCTCAGCGTGGCACCGACCAGATGCTGCGCCAGAATGTACTCGTGGCGGCATCATCCGGGCGGCTCACGTCCGTCACATTTTGCTCGGGTCGCTCCCAAGCTCTATATACCCACCTCTCATCGCTCTGGAACATGCGATTCTACGTGTATCGATCAACCCGCCGTTTATACCGCCGAATACGGCTCGTCCATGCACAAACTTTCTGCTTCAGGAAGTCGATGCGCTCTGTGACACGGGACATGTATTCTCGAGGGCTGATTCCAGTCCCCGAGAATGCCTGCCTCACAAAGCGCATCACTCGTGGTCTCGTATTGCCCTCCCTGAAGCAGGATAGTTTGCCGATGAGTACCCTGGCCCCATCGATACGTCGCTCGATCCTGCACTGCCAGGCTGGTACGGCTGGTTTTAGTCGAGTAGCTCTGTCACAATTTGTGAACTTGATGTTAGCTAAGCGACATGCCGCAACAGCCGCGCAGTACAGGATCGAGTGTGTATCAACGAGATCCTCGCTGCTCTCGAAAACATTTCTAAGCTGCGAGTCCAAGGCACACACCAGCGCCCTATTTTTTTTTTGATAGGTAGGCGTGGTAATCGGGGCCTAAGATCGGTCGGAGTGTACCTATACTCGCGAAGCGCATCCTCCAGTGCGCTCCTCAATCGGACGTTGCACTGGCTACTTACTGTGGTAACCCTATCATCCTCCTCTTCAACACCACGACTGGACCGCGGCGGAATTACATCAATAGGTGTCACTTGTGCCGCGGTTTGTGCCGGAGTTGAGATGATATGGTTGCTCAGTACCTCTGAGCGCAGCCTATCAAGTGCGTTGTCGTCCAACCGATGATTGCGTTGGATGACCTGCACCTGATCCGAAAGCCGTTGTGCCGAGACGTTGACGGTTGGTTCTAGTTCCTGAAATAGAGACAGCATCCTAACACGGTACGCAGTGAGGTGAGTTCCTCCCTCTGTAGACCCGTAATATGCGCGCATGACGTTCTCGTTTATAGACTGAGTCCATCTCATGCGTTGCGCACAACCACCGGCAGCGGAGACCCGGCTCGGGGCCGGTTGGCCCCTAAGTCCCAAGCTCTTCGGTGGCCGGCCTCTACCCTGCCGGCGTACAGGTGTTGGCGACGTCGGCGGGGAAAAATATTCGTCGCTCGAGCTCGACGCAACTACCGCGGCCGGGGTCGTCACAGCGCTCACGGTAGGGCTGGGTACCGGCGGCGGCGAGGCGGAGCTGAGCGTCGAGTCCGAAGGTGGTGGGCGTGCTCTTGCAGCTGATCTCGTCAACATTTCGTTTTATGTTTTATCATGGTTTTATTGGAGGTGACATCTGTCAGTTCACCTCCGCTATGGCATTTTTTCATTAAAGTATATTTCTGAGGTTCATTTTATTCTTTTTTAAGTTTGATTTTTATTTAAGGGGTTAAAGGTTTGTTATCGGCTTCTGATATAACAAAATAACTGCGTCTAAAATGAATATGGAAATTGAGAAAACTATTTTTTGATGTGTTGACGTTAGTGTTGCCAGCGTATTCGTATTATTATTATTTCCTTTATTTAAGTTTTAACATATAAAATACATTTTTAAATATTTCTTAAAAACTGTATAAAAACATTTAAAAATATAAAAAAATAGTGTTCCGCCGGTGTCGGGAGCAGGGTCCAAGCTACCGGTGGTTAGGGCTGCAGATACAGGAACCTCCTCACAATGCGAGCCGTATCGAGGAGTACTGCCTTCTGAATCAGGCCCTTGATCCAACCGCCTAACGACAGCGTCGAGAGATGTTGGTCGAGGCTTTCGGCCATCAGGCCATTGGCCGTTACGACAATCGGTACAATGATAGCCGAGCTCACATTCCACATGTCAACAACCTCGTGTGCTAAGTCGAGATATTTTATTTGTTTCTCTTTCTCAGCTTTCACGAGGTTCTCGTCATGCGGAATGGTAACATCGACTATCATTGTGCGGCGCGCTGATCGATCTATCACCACTATATCAGGCTTATTGGCAACAATAGTCCTGTCAGTAATGATAGATCGATCCCAGTACAACGTGACATGGTCATTTTCAAGAACTGGGTCGTTATTATTATCTCCTTTATTACATTTTAAATACTTATAAATTACATTTTTAAATATTAGAATATAAAAAATTAAAACATTTAAAAATATAAAAAATAGTAGCCCACCGGTATCGGGAACAGGGTCCAAGCTACCGGCGGTCAGGGCTCCAGAGAGAGGAACCTCCTAACAATGCGAGCCGTGTCCAGAAGTACCGCTTTCTGAATCAAGCCCTTGATCCAGCTGCCCAACGATAGCCTCCTCAGGTGTTGGTCGAGGCTCTTGGCTATTAGGCCATTGGCTGTCACGACTATCGGCACAATGATCGCTGAGTCCACATCCCACATGTCGACAACCTCGTGAGCCAAGTCAAGATACTTGATTTGTTTATCTTTCTCAGCTTTCACGAGGTTCCCGTCATGCGGGACCGCTATGTCAATAATCATTGTGCGCCGCTCTACTCGATCCACCACCACTATGTCAGGTTTATTGGCAACAATAGTCCTGTCAGTGATGATGGATCGATCCCAGTACAATGTGATATTTCCATTTTCGAGAACTGGGTCGGGCACATACCTGTAGTACGGCACTTCCGATTCCACAAGATTGTATTTCAGAGCAAGTTGCTGATGGATAATCCTGGCTACAAGGTTGTGTCCATGCAAGTACTCTTCGTTAGCTAGACGAGAACAACCGGAGATAATGTGTCGGATTGATTCTCCCGGACGGTGGCATGCCCGACAGATGTCAACCGTGCCGTCTTTCACAATAAATCTACGGTAATTGTTCGTCATGATAACTTCGTCCATAATTGCACAGACAAAACCTTCGGTTTCCCCAAAGAGGTCACCAAAACGCAGCCAGGCTACGGACGCTAGAAAATCTACATCGGGTCCATGTAGGGCCCGGAAAAAGCGTCCGTGAAGCTCCTTACTCTGCCATACCTCCTTGCGATCGTTAGTGTCAAGCACTACAGGCTTGCGCCAGTTCTCTTTAGCCAAGGAGAGCGGGGTGAGGCCCTTGTCCACAGCGACCACATCTCGATGCATCCCCACGTCGGCTTCTAGGAAATATTCCCTGAGACTGCATATCTCGCGATTGTGGAGGGTCTTAGCGTTTAAAAAACCTCGACCTCCACACTTTCGCGGGATATAGTCTCATTACCGATGACCGTGGGTGGTGCATTCGATATGCAGTCAGCAGCGTATTATTATTATTTTCCTTTATTCAACTATATTATACATATAAATTATATTTTTAAATACTAGAATAAAATAATATAAAAACATTTAAAAATATAAAAAATAGTAGCCCACCGGTATCGGGAACAGGGTCCAAGCTACCGGCGGTCAGGGCTCCAGAGAGAGGAACCTCCTGACAATGCGAGCCGTGTCCAAGAGTACCGCTTTCTGAATCAAGCCCTTGATCCAGCTGCCCAACGAGAGCCTCCTTAGGTGTTGGTCGAGGCTCTTGGCAATTAAACCATTGGCTGATACGACTATCGGCACAATGATCGCTGAGTCCACATCCCACATGTCGACAACCTCGCGAGCCAAGTCAAGATACTTGATTTGTTTATCTTTCTCGGCTTTCACGAGGTTCCCGTCATGCGGAACCGTTATGTCAATAATCATTGTGCGCCGCTCTACTCGATCCACCACCACTATATCAGGTTTATTGGCAACAATAGTCCTGTCAGTGATGATGGATCGATCCCAGTACAATGTGATATTTCCATTTTCGAGAACTGGGTCGGGCGCATACCTATAGTACGGCACTTCAGATTCCACAAGACTGTACTTCAGAGCAAGTTGCTGATGGATAATCCTGGCTACAAGGTTGTGTCTATGCAAGTACTCTTCGTTAGCTAGACGAGAACAGCCGGAGATAATATGTCGGATTGATTCTCCCGGACGGTGGCATGCCCGACAGATGTCAACCGTCCCGTCCTTCACAATGAATCTCCGGTAATTGTTCGTCATCATAACTTCGTCCATAATTGCACAGACAAAACCTTCGGTTTCCCCAAAGAGGTCACCAAAACGCAGCCAGGCTACGGACGCTAGTAAATCTACATCGGGTCCATGTAGGGCCTGAAAGTAGCGTCCGTGAAGCTCCTTACTCTGCCATACCTCCTTGCGATCGTTAGTGTCAAGCGCTACAGGTTTACGCCAGTTCTCTTTAGCCAAGGAGAGTGGGGTGAGACCCTTGTCTACCGCGACCACATCTCGATGCATCCCCACGTCGGCTTCTAAGAAATATTCCCTGAGACTGCATATCTCGCGATTGTGGAGGGTCTTAGCGTTTAAAAAGCCTCGACCTCCACACTTTCGCGGGATATACAGTCTCATCACCGATGACCGTGGGTGATGCATCCGATATGCAGTCAGCAGCGTACGGACCCTCCTATCCAGGGCGTCGAGTTCGGTCTGAGTCCATTTGAGTATGCCGAAAGAGTACATCAAAACCGGCATGACCCAACCGTTGAAGGCTCGCACCTTGTTCCCGCCTGATAGAAAACTATTAAGTACTTTCTTCAGGCGGCCAAAGAAGCGCTCCTTCAACGATTGCTTCATGTCAGTAACATTGATGCCCAATGTTTCCGACATACCCAAATACTTATAGGTTTCGGATGCGGAGAGGGCTCTAAGGTTTATGGAATCTGTGAGCTGTGTTCCCACGGATTCCACAATCTCCCCTCACTTTACATGCATGACCGCACATTTGTCCACACCAAATTCCATCCTGATGGCGCTACTGAAAGTTTCAGTTACTTTCAGTAGCTCCATCAGTTGCAAATTGTTGGGGGCAAAGAGTTTTAGGTCATCCATGTAGAGGAGGTGAGATATAACCTGACCACCTCTCCTCAGCCGATAGCCTAGGCCTGAACCCTCCAGCAGTGTACTTAGAGGATTCAGGGCTAAGCAGAACCAGAGCGGACTCAAACTATCGCCCTGAAATATGCCTCGCTCTATCCTTATTGGTTCGCTATTCCTCTGGATATTTCGACATCCTGGATAGCGAAGGACTGTCCTCCATTGCCCCATACACGACAACAGGAAGGTGCGCAGAGTTGCATCTACTTTATATAGCTCCAGCACCCTCATGAGCCATGTATGTGGCACCGAGTCATAGGCCTTCTTATAATCTATCCAACATGTCGAAAGATCCTTTCGGGAACGACGAACCTGTTGGCTAATGGCCATATCAATGAGGAGTAGCTCCTTAGTACCGCGGGATCCATTCCTACATCCATTTTGAGAGGCAGACATGATGGAGTTAGTGTCTATATGTTTGTTAATTTTAGCTCTCAAAATAGATGTAAGAACTTTATAGACCGTGGGTAAACATGTGATCGGTCTATAATTTTTGGGTTCCGCGGTGCTACCAGATTTATGGAGCAGGTGGGTAACTCCTGTCGTTAAGAACTGGGGTAGCGAGCCAGACTCCAATGCAGTCTGGTACTGAGCCGCCAAGCGAGCGTGCGACCTTATAAACCATTTTATCCAGAAGTTGTGCAGCCCGTCCGGCCCTGGAGATTTCCAGTTAGGCAACGGACGAACTGCACGAGCTACATCTTGGGTATATATTATTATTATTATTACTGTTGTCAACAATTTATCTCCTATTTCTGTATCAATATATTTTTTAAATTGTGTAATAAAATAATCATATTTACACAAAATAAAAACTAACCTTATTTCGACGTTCATTCCTGGGCGTGCGCGCCCCATATAATTTTTCCGACCCAGACCCCCGACAGGCTTAGTCCGCCATTGGATATTTGCAATACAAGTTGTTTTTGAAAATTTGGAAATTATTATTTACTAGCTTTTGCCGGCGGCTTTGCCCGCGTGGATGTGGGAAAATATCCCACGTAAACGTACTACCGGGATTATAAGGAAGTGAAGCAATGCACTGCGCCCACGTTGCCGTCAACGATAATTATTATGTTACGGGTAATTTTGAATCTGTGATATCTTTTAAAGTATTCATTTTAATAATAATGATGTCAAAGCATATTTTAATCTAAATTAAATGCCAAATAAAAAGAAAAACATATTTCATTGAATGAAGGAATACCGGTCAAAATAGCTTCATAAATAACAACGAAATTTTTATCAAATTCTCAAAGGTAAAAATGGTTACTATGGGTCATCCTTAGAAGATTCACAGACACAGACATATGCTATCGCGTATTTTCTTGTTGAACTTTTTAAGATGTACAATCCTGTAGAATATAAATTTTATTTATGTCTCACGGTTTAGTCGGCGCACGCCAGTAAAGGCTCCCAATCGGCATGATTTTTTCCGACATCTTCAACAATAATCGTCATATTTCACCCAATTTACACAAAGCCTTAATGAATTATACACCAAATCCTTCCTCATGAATCACTCCGTCTATTGGTGAAAGCTGTTTGTAAATCCGTTCCGTTAGTTTTTGAATTTATCGCGTCAGACAGACAGACCGGCAGACGCGGCGGGGGACTTTGTTTTATAATATGTAAGGATTTAACATAAAACCGAAGTAGAATTTACGTAAACTGAAAGCGTCGATCAATGGGCGCTGTAAGCCAATCTCCCTGATCAAGTGCTAGGGTCACTGCTGACCAATCCCAAATTTTGGTGGTAAATTCTAGAATCGTTAGTATCGCCTCGAGTGATGAGACCGCTTACTACACGTTTTTTAGGGTATTTTTCTAATTACTTAGTTTTTCCCATATTGTATACTCCCATAAAGTAGGTCACAGACGAACTTTCCGAGTGATTTCCAAAACAGAAAATTTATTTTATTTTATTTTAATCGCCTCTGTACCTAGTCTAGTGGTTAGACCATCTGTCTCCGACCCAGAGGTCCCGGTTTCGATACCCAGTGGGGGCAAAAAATTCTGCTCGGTTTGGTTGGTGGTAGGGCTTGTTCTAGATCCGCCTGGCTAGCTACCACCATTTTATCTAAGTCAGGCGCCATAACAACAATGTTAAAAGCATTGTTGAATGTTGGTAGGTAGAGGTAAGATAGTTAGTTCTTCTGTGGTTGAGGATTTCGGGTGAAGCTCGCTTTCACTGATCATCACCTACCATCAGGTGAGATGCAGGCTAAGTTCATCCCCATAGAGGTAAAAAAAAACTGTTATTACCTGCTTTGTACTCCGTACCTACCGGCATTTAACCGCTGTACCCATCAGACTCAATAAGTATGTAGGTCGAAAATAATTATAATAGGTGTTAGAGCAGTCGCAGACGGAATACAATCGGTGGCCGATTAAATATAGGTAGTGTATAGAGTACCGGTAGCCGCGCTCTATCCCTGTCGGATAAAGTGCGGCTAGCGGCATATTAGTGGCGCTGCCTCGGCAAGACTAAAGTGCCGTAAGCATTGCATTGTCATTGCCACTGTCACTGTCACTTGATATTTTGTTTGATTATTGAGGTTAGTTCGTTGTAAAAGACCACTTTCCCAAAACATTACATTGCTGGCCGCTAACAGTGCTAATGACAATGCAATGCTTACGGCATTTTAGCCGGGCCGGATAAAGTGCCGTTAGCGGCACTCTATACACTTCCTTCAATTCAATTCAATTCAAATCTTTATTGCATATCTCATGTGTGTACAAGATCTTAAATAATAGTTATAAACTTCCCATGGACCCGTCGGGCACAACAATTTAATAGAATAATGAAAAGTAGCATGCTTTAAAATAATTAAGTAAATAGGTATTAATTGTACGTGCGTCATAATTTAAAAATAGGATATAAGTTAGAAATTATATCAACACACACGTCCTACAAAAACAATAAAGGCTTGTGCAGACCAGCGCGACGCCGGTTATTGTTATACCGTACAGTTTTCTTAGAAATTGCATTGTTTGAGTCGCGTCGCGCTGGTCTGCACGAGCCTTAATCAGACCGATTACAAAACCTACAAAAAGTGTGCCGTGTGTGAGCGCTCTTAGGAAAGTGGGAAATAAATAAAAAATACATTTATTCAATGCAATTTATTCATTACTCAAGATCTTTTCATTACATACAAACGCACCATATACTTAGCATAACAATAATTTATTTAAGGACTTTATTGCCCTAATGTGTAAAGTATTGAAAGAAGAAATGTCATGCAAATTAATAATCCTGCACAACGAATATTTAATTTTACAATTAACAGTTAAACATTTAATAAGTTTAGTTAGTGGTTAGTTGAAAAAAGCATGTGCACAATATATCATTACAATTTAAGGATCGTGAAACATTAAATGTTAATAACAATAATGAACATGTTTAACGAATCTATTATCTATGTTAGATTAATTATCTGTGGCCTAGCGCGGGAAATCAAAATGTTCTTGGATTGATATCGTTCTACGTTCAAAACATAAAAATTAAACTTTGATGATTGATACAAATAACCTTCTCGCAATATTGTTAAAAAACCGATTAAATTGTGTCTAAATTCTACAACAAATTGCACCGTGTTTATTTCTAGGTGCTAAAAGAACAAATACTTACTAAAACTTAACGTTTTCCTATTCACTTCAAACTCTACTGGGACTACCAAGGAGAGAATGTCAAGCAAGCTAGGCAGGACACGTGGTTACTATGGTCACTTGAATTAGGTACATTTACTTTCTCACCAAAACAATACGGATACTCTAATCCTTTCAAAATACTTATAAGAAATGCCGATCGCGTTCACCAAACTAAGCCTACTGCGAAACTACAATTCTACAAGATCTAAGTCTATTTAATTACTATCGTACGCTCAACAACTTTTATAGTGTTAATTATAAGGTATTAAGTTCATTACACTAGGCGATACTTTTGTAAGGGCGAAGGCAGTTGGTTGAATTTTGTTACGTGTGTTTGACGTAAGGATTATCATGAAAAAAAAAGCTAAAAGCTGGTATTTATAAAAGGAAATCAAAGCATAAAACATTGTAAATATGTAACAGGATTTGTCAAATACGTGAGTTTTCTTTTTCATCGTGTGAAAAGCGTGATTAGTAACTATGCGTTTTGAAAATAGATACGATAAAAATTAAGGTTTTCATCAAAATTTAATAATATTAGCAACTTTTACAAATTACAATGCTTACACTTCATGTAGCTTACATTTAAATGGACAGTGATAATTATCATACAAGGTGTACTTATCCTACTAAATAAAAACGTTATTTTTTATTCTAATCCAACATCCGACCTATAACTATTTAATCTTATTAATAATGGACAGAATTGCGTGTAGCGTGTTTTTGATAAAAACAAACATTTAGGGTGAGGCGTGATTTAGATTGTGAAGGATTCTTAAAGTGATAGTGCCAGGGATAGTAATAATAGATTTTTTAAGTTGGTCACACTGAATTTGTAGTAGATTCCATTTCTGTACAGGTGGTGCGAAAAGTGTTTTCTATAACTATTAATTTTCGCTTACCAAAGCCATTAATAACATTATGTGCTAGATTATTGTGAGAGTATAACTGAATCGCACTTGTAATGGATGATATATAAGGACTAAGGCTCCGGAACCAAACAGATAGTCTAAATTGCATCTAAAACCAAATGATTTGTCTACAATAAGCATAGATAGCTAGTGGACTATATTATAATAAATAGAAGGTACAATCTACGTGTAACTGGGTACGCTACGACTACAGAGGGACGTGAGTTCAAGGGTTCAAGAGTCATTTGTACAATTATCTATAACTACGTGAATATTTCGACTATAGAATTTTTCTAGAAAAACATTTTTATCTAAGACTAGAAGAGAATCCTCTTTACCACAAAGTTCTGTTTTCTTGTTCATGTTAAGAAGTACAATGCGATAAGTTAACGTTGTTTGGGTGAATCTAGCTGGTAAGGAGGAAGTTCGGCTTAATATTGAAGCAAGTTATGAATGAACTATTAGTAGTTTCGTATTATATAATCACTGATCTGTCTCTCATATTGTTAACCTTAGTTTTGGCACAGAGATAGGAAAACGACGAGAAGAATAAACTTTCGTATGTCTAGGAGTGCATTTAAGCCTAAATCACAGAACGGAAGGAGCGGTGCCTGCGTAGTGATGCAAAAATATAGTTTATAATTGATTGTATATTAAATACAATGTTACACGACGTATGCGTAAAAAACTATGTTTTTTGTAACGTATATGTGACGTCACTTAGCCGTAACACAACTTTATTTAGCATTACATTACATTAATATAGTCTAAACTCGTCCTAACGTTATATTGACATAGTTTAATTAGCGAAAATGACTACAGTATTGGCACTTTCGCGCTGTTGTCCAACATCATCAACATCATCGAGTACAATAATGCTTTATTGATATTAAATGCTCCCAACAAAGCATGCAGCGAAGCCCAAAGTCGTATTATTTGCACTAAAATTAAATAACAGGCGTCTTACAAAATCCGTACTACTACAATCATAGCAATCAATGGTATAAGGGCAAAATAAAAGAAACAAAATAATTAGCTATAACCATTTAATAAAAAACCAAAAATTAATTACAACAACGTCAATTATTTATCATAATATTCAAAATTAAGTACTTTAGTTACCCACCACCATTAAAATAGCACAAGAGTGAAAAGTAGGAATGATTCTAATAATGTCTAATCCTGGAATGGTAGAAAGAGAAACCACATTGGGTAATTTAAATATAAATTGAAAATATATAAGCAATATTATAGGTAGCTAGTGATTCATATATAAGAAAGTATTGCACTTGTAAAATCAATGAATAAATAACATACGATTTAATCTCAAAATAATACATTGAAAAAATTAAAATGGACGTAATTTGAAAGGAGATCTTAGTTACATAAATAAAATCATAAAGACACTATATTGCGTTAAACTAATAAAGTTTCCCTATGGCACTACATAAATAATTTCTTGTAAATAAGTTGCTTCATTTCATAAAAATAAACTTATATAATACATAGAATACTATTGGTGGACCCTCGTTTGAAAGAATAAGATAAAAGCAATCAAAAGAACCTCCTTTGATTAAATTTACTTATAATATTCCTTCAAACCATGGGCCTACACTCTGCTACACAATTAAAACAAAAACTCTACCGTAGTATTTTTATATTCCACATTGGCAACATTGAAGTGGTACAGACTAAGCCTAAGTGTGGCAGAGTGCTTTACTGAAATATTAATATAGTACAATGGTACGACTTCATTTTTCTTTTACTTAAATAAATAACAATTGATTAAGTACCGATAAAGTATAATAATTATTTATAACTACGTTATCTTCATCTTAGAAAAATCTTAACAAAAAAGATCTTATTATAATAGTAATTTGGTAGTAAATTGTATGGAATGTTTTGAAGTCGTCTCATTTTAATGTCTTAGCATTTTAATACATAATAATTGTTACTGAATCAATAATAATAAAAATCAATGGAATGTCAATGCAACCTAAAAACTAATTAAGTACTTACTTGCCGTTACCTAATACTTTTATTATCCAATATAGCATTAATGTGTCGAAATTTTACAACCCAACAAGATTTTTAATAATTTTAAATTTTGACAAGTGTGGTAGTTTAAACTCTAGCTGACTTTAGCTGCCATTTATTTTAAAAACTTAATTTAAAACACCACACTTTTTAATATTAATCACACTGTTCATTACAATTAAATTACAATTTTTGCTACGAAATGATCATCAATGCATCGAGAGTATACTCCCGTCAAATTTATTTACGTTGAGCAGCATAGATGGCACTGTACAAGAACCTCATACTACACGTAGATAGGATGTTTTATAGTGTAAATTGTAAAGAGCAGTGACTTTTTAAATCGTAATAGCAGCCAAATTCCGTTCTATCGCCTACTCTGAGCGTAATATCGATACCTAGATGCGAACGGTAAAGCCGGAGACAGACTTGTAACACCCAACATGACGTGACATTACGGTTCGGGTCGGGTATTCCAAGTGTGTGGGGCTGGTAATTGAATTATGTGTCGTAATAATAATTAAAGTACCGCGGGACTCAGTACCGCTGCTGGTACTCGTGGTGCCATCTGTTGAAGTCTATGTGGAACACAACCAGGGAGCCGTTCTCCAGACCCGCTAACAGGAACCTGGAATGAGCAGTTTGCAATAATTATTATGGGCATAGATAAGAACTTAAGTTGTGTAAAGATGGTGAAAATAGAACAATTTTCTTATGTATGGAAAGAGATAGGCTGCAATGGTCTCAGATAAATCGACAAGGGCAGGAGGATGACTGAATGTGAAAAGAGGCCAACTGTTGTAGCCTTTTATTGAATGGTTGTTTACACTCTAAACTTTATCATTTTCGGCAGATTAAATTATGCTACCACAGGAAACAATATTTTGGTAAAGAGTCACTCCCTCTAACGGGACGAAAGTCACGAGTCCCAGAAGTGGGAACATTCCTCTAGTCAGTAACGCCATACGTACTTCTGGTCGTGCGAGAGCGCCAGCGACGTGACGGGCGCGCCGGCGGGCGGGAAGGCGTACAGCGGCGCCAGCGTGAAGGCGCGCCACACCTCCACCACGCCCGCGTCGCCGCCGCACACCAGGTACTCGCCGCAGCGGGACAGCGCCAGGCACTGCGGAGCATGCTTACATCATACACGACGAATCACAGGCTTGCGAAAAAATTTATTAATGCATCCCATAAAATCTTTTTGAATTGCCTTTTGATAATTCGACTGGTCATTGGTTTAATTGAAATAAATACTTTGAGTTTACAATGCATTCCATCACTGGTTATACAAATAAAATAGAAGAGTAACATGTTTTTTCTACTATTTTTATAATTATTTCAAATGAATTATACAAATAGCAAATTGCCATAAATCAATGACTTACATATCAAAAGTTGCAACATAATAAAAAAAAAATACATGATCCACTTTATCAAACGCTCTACTGAAATCTGACGACGTTTGTGCGTGTGTATAAAGACTTTTCAGTTTGTTACATCTCCCATTCTATATGTATACGAGCACAAACCTGGAAGTTATCATTATGCGTCTCGTGTCGCAGCCTCCTGCCGTTGAGCGTGAAGGCCGCCAGATGCCCCTTGGCGTAGGCCACCACCACCACGCCCTCGCGCGACAGCGCCAGCTGCTGCGGCGCGCACACGCCCTCCGCCGCGCTCAGCGCGCGCAGCACCTCGCCGAACGTCGTGTGGATCAGGACCGGCCCGTCTGGGAGATGGTAATATAAGGTTAAATAATACAAATACAATATATCACAGATATTCGTGTTTCTGAGACAATAGAAAAACAAAAGATTGTCTTTACAAGTTTCCATAACTCGTAAATGAATCATCTGGGGGCCGATTCTACTAATTTGCAAAACTATACGCTCTCTACCGTCTCATCAATGCTTCGGTCTCGTTCAGCTATCGTCTGTCCCCCCTAAACCTATTCTACAATTTATACGACAACACTGAAACCTTACTGAAACCGAAACGTAACCCAATCACAACGGGAATGAACGGTAATCAAGGAGTGTTGCCTACAGTTCAATTAGTAAGTTTTTAATGTTACCATAACAAAAAAATGGATAAATAAGAAATTAAGTTTATACGAATAATAAGCTCATTATAACTTATTTTCCGTTCTATTTACCACAGGAAAAGTACATTTTTATTTCCATACATTTTAATTAATATAAATCGGCAGATTTTGTTTCTAAAATTAAAAAAAACAGTCGGAGCGGTTTGATTTTTTTAACTTTAATTTAATTCGATTACTTTTAATCGATTATACATAGTTACTATTTTTTTATTACTAATCTGTCCTTACTTGTCGTTGAAAATCCGAATTCATTAGTCTTGTCGAATGAAGACGAATAAGTAGGTATCTACTTATTAGTACCTATTATCTGTTAAACACGTGACTTTATTTTTGAAGCTACTTTACACCTAAAAAAGCTCAGTCACCATTTGGCGAGCGACAACGGCAGCGTGATATAGCGGGGCACAGTATTCATCCAGCCATTATTGTAAAAAGTTTTAGAGAATTCAGCACATTATTTTCAGAACTTTCTAGTTTTGTGATGAGAAGGTGGTCTCGGGTGCTCCATCGATCCTTATCTAGTAATTAAAGGGCCGATTTCACTGGTAGAAATCTAAAAGTGAGCAATTTACTGCATTTGGAGGAGCTATTCTGCTCATCACGCAGGAAGATCGTCCTCAGATATTCACCAAATTTTTATGAGACCAACTTAAAGTTACTATAACTTTCAAATAAAAAAAGAACCATCGAAATCGGTTCCCAGAACCTTACCGCGACCTACGTAAGGACTCTTAACCTATTTTCCTAACAAAGCCACATAGCTTTACAATTATTATTAATACGTAGGTCCAGCGGGGCAATTAATTAAAAAATATTATATCTCGTCATTGTTTAATAAAATCTCTCCCACTTCTTGAGGCATCGAGATACACATATATGAAGATATACGTAATAGATTTTTGCTTTATATGCATTATGCGTCACTATGTTTCATCATTATAGAAAACTATTAAATCATAAAGCTGTTAAGAGCGTCTTAATAAATAAAAAACGAACGTATACGTAGGGTATTTAGATGTTTCACTGAGTGAATATAATAGATTTTGATATAATAAGCATCTTTATTTACGAGTTTTTTTTTTAATAAAAGGGGCACCACTTTAATTAGGTAACTTAACTAAACAAAAGTTCTAAAATAATTAATCACAAAGTAATTATTTAAAAGATTATATTTTGTAGTGGTAATGGGAAAAAAACTAAATGCATTAGATTTGCTTTACCGAATGCTAAAAGTAGTGATTGTGACATAGTATTGAATGGGGAGAAATTGGAATTCATCGATAAAACTGTTTTCTTGGAGATCACGCTCGACTCAAAGCTGCAATGGGATCCTCATTTAATATCTCTTGCAGGACGCCTAAGTTCAGCAGCATATGCTGTGAGAAAAATCCGTCAATTTACTGATGTAGATACCGCGAGGCTAGTCTATTTCAGTTATTTCCATAGTATTATGTCTTAAGGTATTTTACTATGGGGTCGGGCTGCAGATATCGACTCTATTTTTATTCTTCAGAAAAGAGCCATCAGAGCAATATATGGCCTCCGCAGACGCGATTCTCTAAGGGAACTGTTTAAAGATATTAATATCATGACGGTACCTTGTCAATATATCTATGAAAACATCATGTACGTTAGGAAAAATCTAAGTCTTTTCAGTAAAAGAGGTGATAGACACAATTATAGGACTAGAAATAGGGAGCAATTGATTCAACCGGGTTTCAGACTGGCTAAAGTAGACTCATCCTTCATGGGGTACTGTTTGAAATGTTACAATAAAATACCTCCCCACATACTCCAATTGAACGAAACGAAATTTAAATCTTGTATAAAACGCACACTATGCTGCCAAGCATATTATAAGTTGGGGGATTACATCGACGACAAAAATGCTTGGCTCAGCGCTGGTCCAGCTCCACAAGGGCGCATAAACTAATTGATTAGCATTCAAAATATTGTTGCAGCTGCTGAAGATTGTAAAACTATCTTTAGATTGTATAAATTCAATCTCTTAGTATTATATAATTGCATAGCACATGTGTGAGCACTATGTCCCTACTTTACAGTTACCATTTACTGGGTACGTCTTTCATTGACTTGAGTTTGCCCTGGCGGTTGTGAGTATGTCATGCTCACTCAAATGTCTCGCTGGTGGTGGCGTGTGTGTTGGATCATTAAGTTCCCTTCAAAATAGTTGAGCTAAATGGTGCTGATGTAAAGAAAGAAAGAAAGAAAGAAAATACGTTTATTTGCGGTACACATGACGCAAGGTAAGAAGAAAACACGAAAATAAACAGTTTGGGGGAAAACATGCGTCACATCCACGCAAAACGGCCATCGCTCAGCATAAAGCTGCGACCCTATGCGAGACAGAGCCCCAGCGCTGGTTTTCAGCGACAGCCGGCGTTGACGTTATGACGTCAACCGGTGCAGCAGAGAAAAATAACAAAAGATAAAATGAATAAATACAATACACCAGTCCTAAATTTTTATAAAAAATATAATATTTAAAATGGTAACATTTCGTACCATCGGCGACTCACGCGCCACAGACAGTCTGTGCGCGCAGCTGTCGTTTATGCTTTTTGTTTGACGTTTTGACATATTGGATACGTAATAAATATAACATGGCGCATTATGTAATTAATGTTGTGATGCAATGCATAATAATAATATTATCAAAGTCATGTCATGTTCGTGAACGGGCGCCGTCAGTGGGGACTGGTCATCTCTTCGCTGCCACGGCTTATTTGAATTTATTTTAATTTTTGAATTGTTTTTGATTTTATTTTTATTACTGACGCTTTTAACGTGCACGTCGTTTAACATTGTTCTCACATGTATAATTACAACATAGATGATGTAACCAATATTTTGTAAAAATATTCTGATTGAAAAGAGTGTCCGTGGAGTTTCTTGCCCGTTCTTCTCCATAGGAACCTACTACGCGTTGGAATGGGCAACTAGCTTCATATTTCTGACTGACCGACCCCTTGACAATTCAAAAGTACCTGTAATTGGTTTATTTGAAATAAAAGCTTTGAGTTTTGAGTTTTTTTGAGTTTTAGTAAAGTTTAGACTGTAGGATGATATGACAAAAATATTTTACACTTACGCAGGTGCAGTCCCAGCATTATGCTATTAATTTAGCCATTACTTTATTTTATTACATTATTTTATTTCTTTGTTCGATCACAAAAATAATCAATGACTCTTTACCTCCGTAAGAAATAAAGACTTCGTGATTCTTATACTTATAATATGTTGTTTGTATTTTATTTTTAAACCGATGGGGATTAGTCTAGGGATTGTCAATGCGGATTAGTGGAATAACCCGATTTTTTTATCATGGAATAGTCCGTAACTTCCGGTGTGTCTGACGTCATTTGGAGGTCAAATGAAATTCAAGTGGTTTTATGTGTTTATGTTAAAATAAACTCCATCTTATAATTTTAAGCGTTAAAAATAGAAAAATAAGGTTAAGAAACTTAAAAGCTCGAAATGGTTTTGGAATCAGCGTAAAACATTTTTACTTTACATACCACCGAATTCGAAGTTAAATCAAAATAAATACTCACTGACTGACGAGGATATAACCAGGCCCAGTTCAGCGGACACTAGCACTCCGTTGATGGGCGCGTCGTGTCCCGTCAGAGTGACGCGCGGCGCAGGCGTCTCGCCCTCACCGACGATTCCGCCGTGGCGTGCTGACCTACGGAAACATTAATATTTCGTTACGTATTACTCAGGACAACTTACATACTCACCAGGAAATACATTATCTTCAAATTTTCATCGACATAGTGCTAATAGTCTTCGAATAAAATGGCTATGTCACATCCGGATAGGCGACCAGACTGACAGACGGACATGATGAAATTATAAGGGTTCTGTTTCTGCCATTTAGCTAGGGAACCCTAAAAAGCATTAAAACATAGTAAGAAGATTCCTCAAAATGAAGCATATGAATTGAATTCAAATGGCAGTATAACCTGCATGATTGCTCTAAGATGAAATCTTTTGGAGAATATTCCATTGAACTTTCCACTCTACCCAAATGCCTTGACTAGTTTTGTGGCCCCCAAAACTGCAGATGTCCAACGTACATAACTTGTTTGACCTATGCTCAGCTATTGACTACAGTGGCCTGTCATTAAACTTACCAATGCCAGAGCAAAACGGTGCAGTCTTCAGACCCTGAAGCGATGTAACAGTCAGACGTAATGTTGCATTCAGAGCGACACACACACGTCACCACGCCGTAGTGACCGAATATTATTTGCACTATTTTAGCTGTTGGAACAAAAAATAATAATATAGAGGGCCGTCGGAGATGGCAAGTTTTGTATAAAAAAACAATTCAATTAGATTGTTTTCAATTAATTTTATCGTCATAATCATCTTGTATCTTCATGGTTGCTGATCGTAAGACCAAAAGGTTACATATAGGATCAAAATTATCTAAAAGTGTCCTCTATCAGTACCTACAAGGAGCTCAGAAGGAGTTAGAGAGGGAGAGCAAGTGAGATATCGAGATAAAGACAGAACTTTCGGTCACGTTACAAAATTTTCAAAGTTTATAATTTATTTCCCTTTTAGGTATAAACAGCCTTCCCTTTATTTTGTCGAGATCTCTCACCAGTTTCTGTGCTGAAGACCCGGAAGCTGTTATCCCAGAAACCGGCAGCGATGAGGAAGCGCGAGTCCACGGTGGTGACGAAGCAGTTGCTGCGCGCGCGCACGCGCTGCGAGAAGTTGTCGCCCAGCTGACGACGGGACAGGGCCTGGGCTCCGCCGGCCGCTGGAAATAAAAATATTGTTTGGAATAGGTTTTCTGAAACACACATGTGAATAAATTATACGACACCCAACATCGATCCTTGTAGTAGTTGGTATCGCTCCTGTTACGTCACGTTGTGTTAAAATCTTTGTCATGTAATACAAGCTGGGCGGTTATAGTAGTCAAGATTTTGTTGCCATCAATGTCATAACGAATTGCACAGATAGAAGTGTTTTTAATTTCTTCTTATATGTATTTACTGGCTTTTACTCGCGGCTTCGCCTGCGTGGATGTCGGAAAATATTTCACGGGGACGTACTACCGGGATTACATACCTAATAGCCGAGTAAAAGGTCATTGACTCCTACAGCTCCGCCCGCCGCCATCAACCATAATTATTTTATTAAGCGTAATATTGAATCTGTGATATCTTTTAAAGTGTATGTACATTTAAATAATATGATATCAAGGCATAGTTTACTCTAAATTAAATGCCCAATTTAAATAACATATTTATTGGATAAGGATAAATATAATACCAGTCAAAATAGATTCGGGAATAATAATATATTCTATATCAAATTCTGGAAGATAAAAGTACTGTGTGTGTGTCTTTAAAAAATAGATATATGCTATCGTGGACTTTTTTGGTGACTTTTGTGTTTTAGGATGTACAACCCTGTAGAACATATATAATATGTATCTCTTACAGTTTACGCGGCTCACGTCAGTAAAGTTCCTGTTACTAGGAAGTCGTCAGGACTTTTTCCGAAATCTTCAACAATAATCGACATACTTCAGCCAATTTACACAAAACTTTAATGAATTATACATCTAAACCATCTTCATGAATCACGCCGTCCTTTTATGGAAACTTTGAAAATCCGTTCGGTAGTTTTTGAGTTTATCGCGAACAGGCAGACAGACAGACGCGGTGGGGGACTTTGTTTAATAATATGTAAGGAAGTTCAAGACGTCAGAAAGAATAACAATATATCGGTTTATAATCTGACTTGAAGTCAAACTACACGCCACTTACGGCTGTATTCCTCAAGGGCTGGGTTGGTTGTATTTACGTGCCTTGTACTTAATAGATGGCGAACAAAGGTTATTTTATTGCTGTGCACCAGTATACTAAAAAGTATCCGTACCCCACACGGGGTCCATGAGCAGCGGATGGTGCGGGTGGTGCGCGTGGTCGGGCTGGTGGCGGGCCGCGTGCGGCGCGTGCGGCGCGTGCGCACAGCCGCCGCCCGCCCAGCGGTGCGCCGCGAATGCGCGCGCGGCGCTCACCTGTAAGCAACAATTTTTTTTTCAATATGAAGAGCACAAAAAATCCCGACCGCAAGTAAACAAGATCACTTTTCAAGCAGTCTGAAGGCAATTAACACATTTTTACGAAACTTCGCATTTTAATCTTAGTCTCAATCTGTCGAAAATCCAAACAATTTACATACATTTTAGACAAGTTTTTGACATTGATAGTCACTGAGGTGAGACTGCGACTTGAATTTCAACGTTTTTTAAGTACGACTATTGGTCTGCAAATACAGTGGCAGTTATTTTAGTTCAATCTAAGGTTTGATACCACCAACTGCATCAGACTGCTTGATACCCTGTTTATATGGACGTGCAGTCGGATTAAAATCGCACCGATCCCAACTAGACTCGATAAATCGAATGAATCCCAAGATTTGCACTAGCCTCTGGAGCCTCATAGTTCATGAGGCCACAAAGGCCATTGCATATCAAGAAGTAGACGTGCGCGGTAATGGCAGAGAAGACACTCAGTCGGGTTAAAATCTCTAGAAAAAACTAAACGAAGTCCAAAAGAAACAAGAAGTGTGTTAATTTAGTATTTGTGAAAGGTATTGATTGCTTAAAATAAGTACCTAAAAAGGTAGGTACCAATTCAAAATTGACAGCGTCTTCATGATGTAGAAGTAAAGTTGATATTTGTAGATCAAGTGTTACCACGGTTATGAAATTAAATAACGCCTGCTCAAACTCAAACTCAAAGCATTTATTTCAAATAAACCAATTACAGGCACTTTTGAATTGTCAAGGGGTCGGTCAGTCAAAAAGATGAAGCTAGATGCTAAAAATGCTCTTGTGAAAAAATAAGAGAAACACAAAAATACGAGATGAGAGTCTTTGGTAGGCCTTTAGTCCTTTCTAGGGTCTTTATTGGAATGTTAGAGTTTAGTACTTAGTAGATTGGTTTAATTTACATTAACAGGGCGAGATTCTTATTTTAGAGATCTTAAGTTCAATTCCATAAATTTACACCAAACTTACCGTTACAACAGCAGGCATAGCCAATTGCGGATACGTATTTGCGGACACATGTACGACGGCCGCGTTAGAGGGTAACTTCAGCCTCAAGCACACGTCGTCAGGAGCCGCCGCGAACATCAGCGGCGCCAGGTGCATGGTGGAGGCGCGCGGCGGGTGCGGCTCGCTCAGCAGCTGCGCAGGAGTCTGGCCGAAGCTTCGGATCTGGTCTTCAATGGCGGCGCGGGTCACAGGCTCTGTGATCTGGTCGAGACGGACCCCGCCTTCATAGGTGAGGTAGTAGAATACGTTCGTCGCGCGGACCGCTTCGGGACCTGCGAGGAATGTGAGGTGTCAAACATTATAAACGCTAATTATTTTTTAAAGAGTAAGTCGGAGTGGAGTTTCTTGCGGCACTACTCCATAAGAAAGAACCGTGTACCTAGGTTCTGACGTTTCATAAGCGCCAATTTAAGTGAACACAAAATATATTGAATTAGGTTTTTTTTTATGAGGATTATTATCGGTTAATCTTGAGGAATTTCTAACCCACCAGAAACATTTGATGTAAAATACATGGCCAAGACTTACAAAACGGTTTCTCTGTAAAAAAGTTACCAGATCTAATGTAGAGCCAATATAATGCACTTCTTCACCGAAGCACTTACCTCTCTGCTTATATCCGAATATGAGATCGATCCACTGATGCAGCTGACAGCTGACAAACTCTGACTCCAGCGCCATGCGGTTGATGCGCACGAACTCCTCGGCGGAGGAAGCCCAGGGCGGCAGGATCACGTCGCCCGACGGCGACTCCGGGATGCCCAGTCGGAAGCCCGAGCTGTTGACTAGCATCTCCGGCAGGAAGAACAGCTCTGGTATTAATTCCTGCACAGTTAAAATAATATTTTTCAATTCATGAGTATAGCACGAAAATATCAAAGTTTGCGACTATAGCACTACAAGGTTATTTCGGCGCGTGGTTAAAATCGGAAGTAACGCCGCCATACATTTTCTCACTTTTTAAAATACAGTTTTATTTTTTTTCATCTTGTTTTTTTGCAAACATTAAAAGTTCATAAAACAATTGCACAAATGTTCACGGATCACGAATCCACATTTCTCTTTTCATTTCTACCTCCACGCGTGCCTTAATTACAAAGCTAGAGGCAATAAGAAGTCTGGCATTCACTGGGAGGGCAGGCTGATCATTGAAATACCATAGACGTCTTAGGTCATCCTTGATTAGTACACCCTATAATTTATTCGCAGATGTTTTGACTGTAAATTGTAAGTAATCTGTAAAGTCAAGTTTTTATGGTTTACCTTGACGTCCGAGGTGTCTCGCTGGCAGTTCTTCCACGACATAGCGATGGATGAGAACAGCCTGTTGGGGTGGTCAAACTTGCCGCCTTGCAGCGCTAGGAACATCGTCGTCATCGGCTCCTGGAGAAGAAAGAAACATTCGAATTTGTCGCATGATGTAACCGTAAGCTTGTAAATAGCAGATTTGGTATAAAGGAGGAAGCGACGAGGGAATGGTCCTGAAGAATAAATAGGGTTAAGATTAAGCAAATAAGCACATTTCGTATAATGACCCTTTTTCATTTAATAATTTAAAATATTTTTAGAACGAGAAGTTAAATGCAATCTTTCACAATTATTTTTACCCCCTGAAATAATGCCAATTAACTGAAAGCCAGCCTGTATATGTTCCCCTAACGACATAAAAAACACATTCTATTTCGACCTCCTTTTAAGATTTTTTACCTTTTTCTTGTCACATACAATTGAGCGCCGGCGCCGCAGCGCATCTGTTGCGGCGCGTCTCCTGCGCACAAATGTTTTGACGCGCACGCTTTTAATGCAGACGACTTAATGCACTCACTAATTTACTATGATTGGTAGCAAAGCGATGGTCTTTGAAGATGTCATTTATAGCACCCACAAGACCATTGTTCAAAGACTTAGAGACTCCTACTTGAAATAACTAGTCGGCGACTTGTAAATTTACGTGTTCAAGATAGATGGATCCATTAGAATTTTGTGCGATTGAAGTCGTTGAAGTGAACGATGTATGGTTATAGCATTCTTGTGTTTGTGAAGTCCTAGTAAGCTAAATATTCTAGTAAGACTTGAATTATTTTTGCAAGCGTTCTCGAAAGAGCGGATAATTCATTAAATTTTCAAACATTTTTTTTTTTTAAGTTTTAAGGGGCACAGCAGACACTTGCAATTGTATCGCGTCTTGGCGAATCAGCGTTCGGAAAAAGATAAAAATATGGTGGCGAAAAATTACGCCAGATAACAATGGCACGTGAATACAAGTACAATACAAACAAATAGTCAGACAATACCGAATGATAACAACCGTTAATTACTCAGCAATTGACGCATCAAATAGACCGTGAACTGTAGAAGATAAATTAATTATTACATTGTTAGAATAGTATTAATCTAAGATTGAAGACTAATCATTGACACTGAGGCTGATTAGTGGTCTCTCGCTGGTATAATGGCGTCCTAGAGAAGCATCTACCTACTTAAGATCGAATTATCAGATCGAATTTTGATTAAACCATTATAGATAGGTAAGTAGGACTCTTATAATGAAAATAGTAGGTAGGTAGGTAAGCAGTGGCAAGGGCGGATTCAGCGTTCGACTCAGAGGGGGTCACATAGTCGGGTCCAGTCAGCACAGGCTCCAATCACTGGCCGACTAAGCCTGTCGGGGGCCCGGGGCGGCAAAACAAATTGAGACCGTGGCCTAATATTTTTTGTCTGTTGGTCTTCTAAGTTTAAGTAGGTATTTCTAGAAACATTAAAAAAAAATGACAAAAACAAGTATAGCATGTGTAATTATAATCTGCACACCATGGTCCTCACAACCGGCAGAATTGTGTTTTTCAGGTAGGTGCATTTTTATCTCCTCAATAGGCTATTTACGAAAAGCAAGCAAATCTAGGATACAAGAGCGAGCGAGGCGAACTCAAAATTGTTTGCACCTCGTCTCGGAATTCTTGGTTTGGTTCCTATTGAACATTCTTTCGGAAATAGGAGTTGCTTTGTAGACTTATGCAGAAATATTTGAGATGCATAGGAATATGGAATGCCAGAGCGAGCGAAGCGACCTCGAAAATTTTTGCACATCGTCTTGTGTAGGTAAGGTTTAAAAAAAAATCATACATAAAGCCAAGTGCAAACTGGCGCGACGCGCCGGCACGACGCGAGAACACGACACGCGCGTATGCAAAAATAAATGTTTCTTACTGAATCCATTTTGACCATGTTTGGGATATTATTAAAAACTTGTACTTCCTAAGATTTGGGGGACCCCGAGGACCGGGCACGGGCCGGTTTGTCTTGACACTATTCTGGGGTACCTATTTAATTTCTACGTTCAGTTTCTCCGCTTCCTTTGCCTCTTCAAAAAATTGTCGGAAAACTGTCCGCCTGTTCCCTTTTTCATCGTAGGACATTCATTGTATCATTTATAGCGTTTATAAAGTATCTACATACTCATTCTATGGGTGTTACCAACACATCGGGTGATGGGAAACGTGGCTGCGAATGAATTCGGCAGTGGGCAGCGCGGCGCGCCTAAATCAAACTTGGAATTATGCGATCAATATGATATATTGACAATAGTATAACAATGAATGAACTGGTGCATCAAAATATTTTATTTCACATATGTAAACCTACATGAACGTCAGAACCTAGGTGAACGGTTCCATTTGGTAATTTCCTATGGAGAAGAGCCGGCTAGATCTGGATCCGCCCTTGAGTAGCAGGTGAGTTGCTTAGAGAATTTCTGATTCATATATTATTTTGCAGGGATGAATAGGGATTAGTTTGTTATATTATTATCAATGATTACAATGAATTTTATAGCAATCTATCAATGGCATCTTGGACATTACCGATCTCGCTGGAGGAAAACAGCGTGAGGAAATCTGGACTTATAGGTAACTAGCTGCGCCCCGCGGTTTCACGCGCATTATTCACGTTCCTGTAGGAATATCGGGATAAAAAGCTTCCCATGTCCTTCTCCAGGTCATGGTCTACCCATGTGGCAATTTCATCCAAATCCGTTCAGCCGTTTTAGCATGAAAGCGTAACAAACAAACAAACTCACTTTCACATTTATAGTATTAGTTAGGATAGTTAGGATTAGGATATAAGTCTGAAATCGCCAACCCGTCTTGTATTGAGCAAGCATGGTAATCTATGCTCGTGCCTTCTCTGTATGAGAGGCCTTTTCCCTGCAGTGGGAAGATAAAAGGCTGGTATTTTTAATCAATAACTGCACTCACACCTACAGTGAATTTCTAAACGCTGACTTACGACTCGAAACCAAGTTAATGCTTGAGTAAAAATATAAAAGTTGTTTCCCAATTAATTAGGTAAGTACCTACATTATTTTTGTCTGTTTAAAAATACCAAAATCCTTGCAAAAAAGTGCATAACAATGTTTAAGAAAACAATTCAACAGCGAAACTGTAATTAGATCCGCACGGGTGACATTTAATTCTGTCGCCAAATGTCGGGTGAAGCATCAAAATTGATGTGCCGTTTATTTGCCATAAATCATACACGCGCTGTTACTGGCAACACTCAATTAGTATTTAATTTTACATGCAAATGTGTTACCATACTGAACGGAGACGCGTTTCGAATTCAGTGCACGTAATTTAACATGTTGATTAAGTTCTGCCCTTTAATAGGTTTAAATATTAGTTTTAACCATACATGGATGCTTTAGTTTTGTATAAATCACCAGAAAGACGTTTTGTAGGTGTTTAGACTTTAAACTAGTATTTATGTGCCTCAACCGATTACGACTCGAAAGGTACACATAGGTACTGTAGCGGAAAGATTGCCTCCTAGGCTGTGCAGCATAGCCTTTTTGTAATTGATTCCCGGCATCGAGTATCAACCCGTAATGGGTCCACGTGGTAGATAGTGACCCACTCCCCCTCATACAGAAAACCGGAGTCCGAATAGCGGGCTGATTATGTAAATGTACTCACGATGCGAACTAGCCAGTTGAGCACAAAGGCAGCGGTGGAGTAGTGAGTCCCGTAGTGGAAGGGTGGCGTGGACTCATGCTCCCAAGTGTTGTACCGCTCCTCGAAGTACGCGCGACGGCTAGGATTCAAGGCTCCGATAGGCTAAAGAAAAACAAAAAATATTTTAGCACTATGATGGAAGTAGAGAGGCTATGAAATTACTGAAAAGGGGTTCTCGAACATATTGCTAGGTAAATGTCACCACAGATACTGATTTTGACGTCTTTTCGCGATAAATTTCATTGGCAACGGGTCCAGTAAAATGAAACTAGATCCGGCTCTGAACATCAACAAATTGTGTTGCAAACTGGATCCGAATTGACAACCTTGTGTTAAGAATCAATCAATTTTAATCTCGATTTAATTCATGCAGTCAGTGCAACAATTAGTGCAGTATATATACGCTTTAGAATATTTCGTCATATCTCGTGCAGGCGATGTACCAGGCAATCATAGGGCGTTAAGGTGCTAAGATTATGTTTACCTTGGAGAGATCCCTGTAGTTGGAAGGCTGGCTCAGATCCAACTCCTCGCTCTCGTAGTTTGTCAGGATCCACGGGAACACCGGGTATTGGTTGAGGTCATTGTATGTGCGTCCTGTGGACATTAAATATTATTTAGTATCATGTTGAAATAACAGTTGTTAGGGTAAGTAACTACATATTTAGGTAGAAATTAATCATATTTCCATTACAATTTATGGTAGTCCGTGCTTTTTATAATTTAATTATTAAAACGGAGTGCACAGGATGTAGTTCCACAATGATTAAAAGAAACTAAGAAACTTTATATAACTAGATAATTAAATTACCTAAGGCTAGTCATAAAAAAGATGTTATCTAAAGTAATTACATTTAACTACCCAGTACTAGGACACCAGCCAGATAAGCCGTAAACAATTGAAAACCGCAAAACATTCTATAAATTTTCGGCAACGTCACTAGGTCGAGTTTCCCCTTTGACAATGGGTTCAAACCATGGCGCTGACCTCGCGCCGCAATTGCGCCACAGTTTGCCAATCATCCTTCGCTAATAATTTGTTGATGTGACACTTGAATGATTCAGTTATTGACCCTGTTTATGCCTACTTGTATTTCGTACTCACGTTATTGTTTTAAGTGACGATGATGACGAAATGATGACAATCTAATTGTTTTCGTCGAAAGCTACGCAAGTTCGCAGTGAACCGAAGCGGTCAATGTTTACAGCATTTTTCACGCGTAAAAGAATCGAAACTGAGAATTGAAATATTTAGGACAGATTTCTCAACACTATTGTTTTTGGTCTTTTGCTACGCACATGTTTCCTGGAGGTAAGTATTTATCAAAACAAACTGCGACAATTAAGATGAGTGTGGTTTAAACAATGAACAATGAACAATCCGATGGTTCCGTACCTAATAGATATTTGTGATTCCGTATCTAATATATATCTGCTGTAACCGCATAAAACGTGTAGGTAAGCAACTAAACTGAAAGATATCTCTGGAATAATATAAAAGAATATGAATTTTGGTTCATGTTAAGTTAGATTTCAGCCCAAAAAATAAGAAACAGAGCCGTGGAAGGTACATACAATATTTATATGTAACATTTTATGCAAATATGAAATAAATTGTTTTTCAAGTAATATAGTACGTTGCCGTGATTTTTTACGTATTTTTCTGAATATAATCAAAACAACGTCATGAAGACATTTACTAATAATACTAGGATCACATAAACAGAAACACGTATGACGTAAATGACCACGCTTGAAAAACAACAAAAACTATTCAAGATGGCCGTTTAACTCTGAAAGTAGTATTTAATAAGCAACCACAAGCTTTAAAACATAAAGAGGGTTCTGTCAATAGATAGGTTAATTAGTAATTTATCTAGATATCAGGAAATAGGTAAACAGTGCGTGTCTCTCATGTCTCTCAAGACCAGACTGATTTACTGTGGTTTTAATGTTTTGTTTACTGGAATCTGTGCTGATTATAGTAGTATCTGTATTTTAATAGTTCCTCATATTTACACATTTATATACTACTAGGTTAGGCCCGGTATGCGATGCAATGCATTAATTTTAATTAGGAACCTTCTCCGGCAAGCACACAACAACTTACCAAAGTTTCATCACAATCGGTCGAGCCATTTTCGTTTTTTGCGAGACTAATGCACGGCAATTGATTTTTATAAATATAGATTAGGAGATGGCGCACTCAAAGATATATCATAATTTGTATTAAGTTTCATCAAAATAGGTGTTCTATACGTTTAGCACCTATTTTGGTGCACCCTAATCTGTATGCTTGAAGAAGCTAGCTCTATTACAGGATCACACTGTTCTTTCACATGGTTTTATGCCATAAATCTCGAGTCACAATAACCGCAGTTAACAATGTCGGTTAGTGCCTCGTTATCGGGTGAAAGTGGCTATAAATATCAATAGAGTAACAATTGCAGTGAGGAAAGAGTTACTTCATCTCTAAAGAGGACATTATCGTGATTGCAGTAGCTAGGCTAGCTCCTCACAATCACAACTTGACCGTGTTTCAGAGATTTTGGACTAAGTAAGAAGATTAGGACCATTTCGGTATCAGAATTTTAAAGAAACAATTGGATTTAATTGAGGGTTCTTAATAAGACCAACTTATTGCAAACATGCAAGTAGGTATCGATGAAAATTAGTCCATGATCTCGAGCAAGGCAAGGCAATTCATATTCTTGAACGAAGGATTTGATTAGGTACATGATAATAACTGTGTTGGTGATCTTTTCCTAAAATGATAGAGGCTTATTTTGGCATAAAGTTAGCGCAGTTTGGGCAGGTAATCGGTATTCATCGATATTCGCTGAAGACTAATCGCATGTAGCTAACCACAAAGTCACCAATTAGTGTTTTGTTTGAGAATTATCTGAGATGCCTCTGGACAGATTAATCGGAGCAATGATGAGAATGAACCTTAAAACAAGGTGATGTAAAGTCTTGTGATTGAAGGTACTTAGAAACTATTGTCAACACTTCAGGATCCAGACTGTCTTGACAACTAAAGGGCTCATGGATAAACTTTCAACAGTAGGCACGACGCATCTAGTAACGATTTAAATTGTTCTATCTCACACACAACACTGTGAAACAAACGAACACAGTGTGATTCAAGTTTCTTTCGAAACTTTTTGGGAAAAGTCTTAGGTCCGAGTACGACAATCCATGACATAGTAGACCCCTCAAGTAGACCGTCAGGCCTCATACATCTCAATAAATATAAAGGGAACCCCGTATCAAATTTCAACAAATTAAAGTCGTGTCTGTAAAATTGTATTATTCAACTTGCAAGGAACTAGCCACATTTGAAACTTATGTTCAAATTATATTCCGTTTGGCTGAGGGGGGAAAAATGAATTCGCTAGGTAGACTGGTAAAAAAACGTTATTAACATAATCTAAACGCCTTTTCTAAAGGTCGTGTGTACTATCCCTGCATCAAAACAAAACACATCGCCGATCTGGGATGCAAATGTATCGACGATCGCTTATCACTGGCCTGTGACCCCATCGTACAATTATCATTATACGCGTGTCCGTTGCTATTGTTGTAGTCACGTGGTCACTTTTCCCGTCTGCCAGGCCAGTCGGCTAGTTAGTTCAAACGCCTGCCAACTTTCGAGACAATCGCATCTCTGTACAATGATACTTGAATATAACCACGAAAATAAAAGGAAAAGTTTGCAATACTGTTGAACAGACACAGTGAAGTGAGAGTTGGTTTCGCGAGTGAATTATTACCGTTGCGTTATAGATATGGTACAGTGAGTGAATAAGACTGAACTAGCTGTCAAAATGTTGCGGAATAAGGCTGTGGAGCTTCTGAAAAGGTTGGTGGCCCCTTCCTTTCATGGTATCCTGGTAGTTTGACTGAAGGTCGCACATAAATGGCGTGAATATTCAAATCATAATAATAGGAAAGTAGTTATACATACAAAAAAAAACAATGTAGCTCCAATTAACCTAAATAATAACTGAAAAATCACACACTGTGTTTAAACAATAAATGATGTTATGTTATGTTATGACATAATGAGTGTGTCATGTACCTACACGGCAAAATACCATCTGCAATTCTTAGAAGGAAAAACAATGTCAATGAACGATATCCTTGAGTAATTTTGGCACACTGATATTTACCATATTAGGATGTTAGGAAGTCAATAAAGATAAGCTGAATCTTTAGATTTTTAGTTGTCGTGTTAGTCGAGCTGACTAAAATAAGTAGATAAGCCCTCAAAAACCGGGGTAGATAATAATGTTCCGATGTTTCAAGTTAAAATTGCAGCAAAATCAAATTAAAATCATGAAACAGGTGCATAATGAGATTAATTAGGTACCTTAATTATTTCCATAACCAGATAATGTTTGTAAATAGAGCAAAATTCGCGAAAACACAAATGTAAATAAATGCTTCTTTGTGAAGGTGTACATTTTATTAATGAAGAACCCGCGGTCAATACCCTTATCTGTTTGACTACTGTGAAAAGGAAGGAAGGTAGGTACTCAAGGAATCTGGCGGTATCATAATTATCTTTATCAAATCTTGTTAACAAGCTCATGTAATTATAATGATCATGTTGTTTACCAAATGAGGGGGCTGAACACATCACTAATTCCACGATGTTTAAAGTTTGTACTCACCGCTCTTGCTACCGGTAAGGAATCTTATCAGCTAACGAGTAACGGATAATTGCAGGGAGTAAGTGCATTAACTTTTGCAATACGAACCAGTTATGACATTAGGTTAACCATGCTTTAACGAGAACAAATTAGGATAGTTAACTAACTCATAATTATCTACGGTTCCTAAATTGTTGCAAAATTATTTAATTGGGCATCAAAAAGGAAGGAACCAGGATGGCATACTTTGCAAGATGAATGAAATTCATTCGAACACCACAATAGAGATTGTGTTAATTATGTAAGCGAATTGCAAGTGAAAGTGAAGTCATACAAAAGACGGTGTTTTTTGTTACGCTTTTGATGCCTCTGCTATAACTCATAGAGTAATGTTAAACGTTTCGTTTGATCTTGCTTTTGAATTAATGTGTGACGTGAACCTTCAAAATGCGTGCTGTCAGTATTTCGACGTTTAGTGCTTGATTAACCAAAACACAAGCGGTCTAGTGCGGCGTGGTATATGAAGATGAGACCCAAACAGCAGTACAGATATAATAGCAGTCGTTTTCAATCTTATAAAGAGCACAAGAGTTAGGTTTCCCCGTGTCGTGCAGCAGCTAAGCGATGTCGCTTTACACACGAAGTTAACTGAACTGTGAGGGCCACGTGGATTTAGTCTCAAGCGCTTTCCCTTTCAAGAAAAACGAAACATTTATTTTTGAATAGCTGATAAAAAGTAGCTTATGTACTTCTCCAGGCTACCTAACTGGCCAATTTCATGACATCCGTTCAGTGGATTAGGCGTGAAAATGTAAATGACAGACAGTATTACTTTCGTGTTTATAATATTAGTATGGGAGCGTCTTAGCAATCTCTTAGTATGAGAAGAGTCTTAACAAGGAGTATCGTGTTCCCAGTAACTGGGTTGCGGAGATCAGATAGGCAGTCGCTCCATGTAAAATTGCAGATTGATTTAGTATCGAAGTATGGATTATACATAATTCTCAATTAGGCATGAGTAGATTGCGCCCCATATCCATTGCATCTACACAAACCGCTCAGGCAGTAGTAGTGTTTCAATTACAACACATGGAGGTAAAGATTACGTTTATTACGGTGTTGTAAACAGGCTGTTGCGGGCGGCTGCTGAAGTAATCAGGTGCTAACAGGTATGGTCAACCGACGGCATAATACTTGCCCGATTCTGATGAAAACCTTTGTGGTATGTTAACGTAATAGGACTGAAATGTAAGTGATTTTGAGGAAAAATCATTTACATGAAATATTAGCTTAAAATTGTCTTACTGCAGGATAAGGGAGTTTTATTGGTCACACTCTTATTCACTTAGTTTCGGGATTCTTAGACCTAAGTCTAGGTTTCCTCAATGTTTTCCTCCACCACATTCTTACGGCCAAGATTAACTTAGAAAGTTGAAATGACATTGAAAACATCATTGGTACCTACTTTTCCTTTTTGAAACCATGGCCCCATGGCCTGCTTTAACCCTACAATTAGGTACGGACTGTTTAATATTTCTTAAGTTGTAATTCGATAATTATAATTTCGTAAAAATAACTTACCTACACCATACCTTGTGATTACATAATTATCGGTAAGTAGTGAATAAGTGATCATTGTTATGAACTTGACGTATCAGACAGGATTTAAGTAACTGCATATTATATGAATTAACAATGACTGTTGATAACGTGCCTAGCTGTCAACGAGCTTATTAGTTGAGGAATTAGACATACATGCTAGTAGGTAACAGCGTGAGACAAGGGCGTGTTATGTATGTTCAAGATTATGTATATGTTAAGTAATAATAATACTGAAGGAGATGAACAAATATTGATGAAATGAAATCAACCGATGACCTGCAGAATCATCCTTCCGATCGTTTAAATTTATCAAAATTACCTACTCTATATCATGAAGATAAAGTACTCTAATCGTTTAGCACATGATCAAACAGTTTCAGTATTAAATAAAACAGTGAATAATTTAAATAGATGGTCAATCTCGGAGACATCTTAGATACGGAAGTCGGAAAACCAGGGCTTCCAAACGAATAAGACCAACCTTCAAAATAAACCAATCAATATTACAATCATAACACAATAGGATTATCTGTGTACTCAACTCAACTAAACATAGATACAAATACATAAATTGGAGCAAATATATCTGTAGGTCATACAAATATTTGCGTAAATACGGAACTGACTCGCAGCCGTTAGGTACGGAAGGACGGAACCTTGGGCCACTGTGTTAATTAGGATCTATGGTTCTGGATACCCACAGGACACAAAGGGTATAATGGAAAGCTGAACTAATGACGCATGTTTACTGGTTCAAATGTAAGGCCGGTAAGCCCGTAAAGATAAGTCTTCGTTTTTCCTTTAACAAAGAAGGATACTGGGGTATATTACCATAATCACGAGGTTTAGTCAAGATTGATGACTGCATTACGTCTTTGTTACTATACTAAAACTACGTAGATAAAAAGTGCAAAGCTGGCATGGGACTATTAATCACATATCTGGCCTGTAGTCTAAAGTACATTACAATAGCCCTTTTCGTGAATACAAGCAGGATATTGTGTTACTACGCAAGAAGCTTTCCTGCCCATACTTTTGACCTGATTCTTGGGTCGCCTTTAACGACTCATTAGAAAAGGACCTCATAGATTATTTTTCAAAAGCTCTAGGCAAATTGGACATAAATGCAAACAGCAAGGCGGTCTTTCCACGACAAACTGAGATTAATGCAAACAGTAGTAATTTAGTATGCACACGTAACTGTAATCATGACGACCTGCGGTAATTGATGCGCCTGCGTTTACAAACGAGGAATTCCTGCTCATCTAGCCGTGCCCATCTGAACATTATTGTATGCTAATGAAGTACACTCGATTATATTTATTATACTTTGTCACGTATTGATTAAATTCTTTGTAGATTGTCATTTACGAATATTGTTTTCCAGACATCAACAGCATTCTTACAATACAAAAAAGAAGGGATCGAACGTTCAGCTAAATAGTTTTATCGGCTTCTATTAGATTTGATCAACTTCTCTCTTAAGTCTTTTAAGCTTTGATACGACCTCTTTATAGCACGTGGTACCAGGAAAGCGTAACACATGAGTCAGTGGCTCAGTACGGTCACTATCGTGTGCATGTGACCGATAAATTGGATTATTTGGACCGTTTGCACCGACAACTCATTTTCTAATAAAGGCTGTAGTTATTGCGCAAGTATTGTTATTCAGTCAGTCGGCTAGCAATGCTTGTTCCCTTGTCACAATTTAACTTGATAGCACATCCTAGATGGCGAAGATTGTAGGCTAGAAACAGTGATTTGGTATCAGGGCTAAGGAAATGGGCAGAGATTTGACATACTTTTAATGAAATTCCGTGGGTTTTGGATTGAGCTGGTCCTAATGATCGAGTCCTTGACCATATAGCATGGATATTAACATAGCGCAGAAACTATTTTTGCAGTTAGAGCGTCGCGAAGAATAGTGTTGGGAAAAACTGAATTCGGAAAACAGTTTTTATTTGATGAGTTTGTGTAACTTGCTTTTGACCAGAGTAGTGGACATTATTGAAAAAAAAAAAAAATGGTCAGTCGAAACGTTGTTTTATGCACACGAAGACAGATTAAGAAATATTTTTTTACGCGATTTCTTTTTCCAAATGTCATGTCCGTTTCCTATTAAATACAACTCATATAATTTGGTCATTGCCACCTTCTATCTAAATCGTTCAAAGTGATTTTAAGTTTGCACAATGGTTGATTTTTATTCGTTTTTCTATACAATTGGTGTTAAGTTGAAGTTACATGAGCGGTTTGTTCACGTTATATCATGAGGACTGAGAAGTGCTGGCATAACACATAACGACCAGGATCTTATATAAAACATATATACGTATAATAGTAATAGGAGTAAAAAAAACAATGATGTTTGTAACGACTGACGTTGCTCAAAAAACCACAAAGTTGAAGTGGCAGCTAGACGGCGTTCCGGCAGAGCCCGTTTAAAGATGGAGGGACGAGCTGGACAAAACAACCGACCAGCTATCTAATTACGCAACACATTTTCGATTTGCAATTGAGTCAAATTTGTTTCGTTTGACAAGAATTGCTTTCAAAAGTTGTAAATTGAAAGCAATTCTAGTCAAACGAAACAAATTTGACTCAATTGCAAATCGAAAAAGTGTTGCGTAATTAGATACACATTAGCACTGGATCACAAGCACTCGAAGTCAGAGGTGAGGCCTTTGCCTAGCAGTGGGATGATACAGGCTAACAGTAACGGTAGAAACTTTCTGGGTCAGTTTCCATTGGCGTTTAATAAATCTTTATGTTTATTTATAATCAATACAACTAAACAATATCTCCTAAAATACAGCAATTATTAAAAAAAATCATTGAATTTATTTAATACAATGTAATAGGTACATTCTGAAATATTATCTACATAATTGTTTAATGTTCCGGACTATGTCTAAACGTATGATTAAAACTAGTTTCTATCCGTTAGATATAGTCAATTGGCTACCTCCTCAGCAAGCATGCCAACTTAGTACCTCTTACTTCAGTGTTAAGGTGACGTAGGTACACTGACTTGAAAATGAAAATAGTAACATGAAAAATTACAGATTTCAGAGACACTAGTTGGCAACAATGTTGCCTAAGCCCTATATCAAAATGTCTTAAAGGACAGTAAAATAAAAATCCTTATCAAACGAATCTTAAACAACATAGAGTGGAATATTAAAACACACGCATAAGCAAAACATCTGACAATATGATTTTCAAAGATCCTCATTTAAATTATGGGAAAAAAATCGTCCGAAGAATTGAGAAGGTCAGAGACATCATTCAAAGGATCTGTTACATAAACGTTGTAATTAGTCTGTCACGTCTCCTAGAGATATTTTTTGCAGTATTACTGGGCTTAATGCCAAGGTCTTGACATAATTAAATAAATTGACAATACAACAATACTATAATCTGCGTGTTAGTTTAAGTATTATGGCAGGCGTTTTAATAGTAAAAGTAGCGCCATCTAGGGATAGCCGTTAGAACTGTATTATACGAATGATTATCTACGTTTTTTTCAGTGCTTCGATCCACCAGATAAGTTCAGAAATTGAATAAAATTAGTGGGAAACTATCTGCCAAATAAGCTAACCGGAGCTTTATCCCTATTCAGAGATGGTGAAACTGGCCGCGAGAATAATGATGATGACTAAAAATATTTTTTTGTCCGTCTTTGAGATTATAAAAAAATATTGGACCCATAATTTTTCTTTTGTTACGTAATCTGAAGATTACAGCGATACATTGAGGTTTAATGTGCCATGACGTCACGAGTATGTAGATTTTATACATACTAGTGACGTAGCGACCCCCACTCCCCAACTTAAAATACGTTTTATCTAAGTATTTTTTTATTAATATGATAAAGCAAAAAATACGCGTCTAATATTTTTTTATTATCTGACTGACGGTCTAATAAGATTTTTTTTTTTACCCAGGCATCATCCCTATTATAAAAACGATCTATCACACTAAAGTTGATTATTTAAATGGGCATTATTATTGAAAATAGTTTTACGATAGTAATATTCAGAAATTATAATTGATCTTAAACTTTTGCCTTTTTAAATAATATTATTCTCACCCAAATAAAAATGGCGGGTTAATTATAAGACATTTATCAAAAGCTGTCAACATATTATTGCACAATATTATTTTAAATCCAGTTTAGATATAAATGTATGAAAAGCTGTCCTGTGAAAAAGTTTAGGTAAGATCTAATGCAATGCGTGCAGGCAGATAAATTGTTAAGAAAGATTATGTTAGGCTGGAATCTGACGTTGACATTACTGTAATTACCACAAAGTAGTAGAATAGTTGTTAACTAGTTGTTGTTAGCTTGCTTGGCTGAAGTGGTAAAATGATTATATGGGTTTTCCCCTTATCATGGTTTTTAATGACGGTCACGCAACTGTGCGGATCTGTCTGCAGTTCAAAGAGCGGGCCCTGCCTGGATTACGACCGCCCCGTGGTGGCGCATGGTGCGCTATTTTTAGTATCGTGTTCGTTGATGGGGCTATTGATACATAGATCCAGTTTTTAAAATATGGGGAGTTAATGTTCACTTATCATGTCTAAAGCTTTATCGTACAGGAAAGTGCCACCGTCTGTTTCTGCCATGACCCATGTAGGACCGTAAAGGCTGATACAGACCAGCGCGACGCGACTCGAACAACAATAACCGGTGTCGCGTCGCGCTAGTCTGCACGAAGCTTAAATCGTCCACCAAAAATAGGTTGGTAAACGGCTATTTCATTTTTGGTTTTCAATTCTTTTAGGTAACAAATCTCAAACAAATCTTTCGCAGAGTAAAGGAAATGTGGAAAATGCTGTTTGTCGAAGAAAGCGTTTTAAAAATGTTAGATAATTTACGATCATAAAGTATTGCCTGTGTTATGTTACTATAACTGACCTGCAATTGTGTTGAGGAACATGAGGTACTCGAAATTGGAGATCTCGCGCCGCTGCCACTTCTGCGTCATGTTGGAGTTGCGCATGAGCTGCCGCGGCGACATCATCGACGCCCGTCTGAAACAAAACAAATAATAATAATTAACCAAAATAGAAATAGAATCCACACTGCCATCTGAAAGAGTAGTACGCCATTGGTGAGGCACATGGAGTCACATTTATGTATGTATGATAGATAAGACGCAATTCCAAGTAGAATTTTGACTTGAGCTCTTGAAGTGAATTGTTACTTAAGCTCCGTGTAGCATATCAACAGCCACTACGACTAAGGGGTTTATTCATAAACGATGAATAAAGTTAAGAGACGTTTAAAGTCAAAAATATTTATTTTATTACTTAACTTTAAGCAACGTTTATAGTAAAGGGGTGGGTTTATAGTATTTTAATTTTAGTTTTTTTGCGTGTACTATTTTTAATCTTAATAATAGAACAATTAATAAACATGAAACACTGTAAAATTGTGCAGGCGCTACTTGTAAAGTTATGACTAATATCTTCTATATTTTTATTTGGGCGTACATTCAACTAGATAATTAAAACTTCACGTGTTTTAAGCCATAGTTTTACATGTTTTAGTAGGATTTATGATCAATTTGTAGGCGTAGGTCCATCAGAAGATACAATTTGTCTCGGTTCGGTGGAAGCGACAGCACAGCGGCGATTTAAAGATCGCTCGCAAAAACTATGATTGTTATCATGGAAATCGGAAACGATAATGTTGGGTAATTTTGTTTTGGCAATTCCTTGATACTATCATGCGTGAATGTAACGAGATTTATTTCGGTCAGAGACAGCAGGTTCTCCAGCATTAAAAACCATCTGAGCAAAGTTAATAAAATTTATATGGGACCTTAATCTTCCTCTACCAAATGAAAAAATAATTTTTAAAATCAGTCCAGAATTGACGGAAACAACATAGAAAAAAAAAAAAAGTTTGAGGCGAACATATAATAACCTCCTCCTTTTTTTGAGTAGGTTAAAAAACCCTTCCGCAGCTGTGGCTGTGGGTTGTCGTCAAGACTATCAATAGTTTTGAAAGCAGGGTAGGCAGGAGCGTTCTTTAGACTGCTTTAACAAGTTGGCTGTTTGACAACGAATTTTTACGGAATTTGTTTCGTTTCGCAATCATAATCTGAATCATTTTGAAGGGTATTGCTAATCCATTGCTTCTATGTTCGGAAAATTTGTCTGCTTAACAATGTTAATAACGCAATGAATGTTGTTGAACTGTCAAAATGAAACAGATTGTGAATGATCGTGTGTTAGCAATTAGGGTGCTGTGTTTTTTTTTATAGCAATGTGAAAGCATTACACAACAATATCATTACAATCGAACTTTATCACTTTGGTTTTAAATAGAACATAAAAATAGTTCGCACAAAACTGGTCAACAAATTATGGAAATTTTTAATTTGCTTACGTTCGACTCGATTTATTTTAATTCAACACTTTTTGTGTATTTCGATTATTTTTATTTGTCCTGCTGGGATCATCTTGAAAATGTGACATTACTTGAGATTGCATCATGTTATATGTAGATAATTACATTAAATCGGTTGTTATGCTCAATTTTGCTGAGAATTCCAAGAAATATAGAGTCTGTTGTAAAATGTCGCTGTATGTCCAGCTATGATCACGACAATTTTGTTTTTCTAGCAGTGCTCTTATGTTCTAAAGACGAATAATAATAGTAGGTATAGGTAAATTAATGAATTAATAGAATTATATGCATAAAGTTTGTGCTAGGGTTCCGTAGTCAACGGAAGCCGTATAGTTTTCCATGTCCGTTCGTCTGTCCGCGGCTTAGCTCAGAGACTCTTAGTACTAGAAAGTTGTCATTTGGTATTGGTATAGATATTAATTACGCCGACAAAATGGTAAAATAAAATCTTGAAAAATATATATTAATAGGGTACTTCTCCTACACGTAAAGTGGGGATGACTTTTTTTCGTCTATCCCTTTGTGCCGTTGGCATTTTCCGTTGTGTCGTTGGATAAGTCGTTCAAAAATATTGCGGGTGTGAAAACCATTTCTCGATTCAGGGATTTGCGAAATATTAAGCTTTAAAGTTCTAATTTTTGTCAGTGTCCGAGTATCCAAAAACAACCATTTAGCTGGCAGGGGGAGGCCGGCCAGCTAAATGGTTATTTAAGGATATCTAAAAAAAAAACGGCTGTAGTATATACTTATAACGAAGTTAAAAGGAAAACTATCACAGCTAAGTAGGCTTTACAAGCTACCGAGTAATAGTCGACCAACTTAAATTTGCAGTTGGAATGTATGGGAGAAAATGTTTTTCAACTACAATATTAAGTTCCCCTTCATTGTACGGGGTCGGACACGTACTTTGCTAGTTTAAGACTTTTACCAGTAGGTATTAGCAAAACGGCTATGAAATCAGCGTTTTGTATGGAGAATTTTAAAGAAGTTGCATTTTTCATACTAACATTTTCTTAATTTATATCACAACCATGAACACGAATGTTTTAAAACTTTTATGCACTAATGTTTAAAAACTAAGTTAAGGTAATATGCCACTTAGATTAAGCGACAAAAATAAGTTAAAACAAAAAGTGGTAATTTCTGCTAACAAAGTGAGGAGTCATTTTTAAGGTATTTTTTATGTTTATAAAACTACAAGTAATAAGATTTTTTTACTATTGGTAGTTGTATATGATGGTCATTATTCGATATAATACCAAGCATTTGATGAATATTTTAAACCATAGAAGTGACGAGGTTCTCTATGTGTGTGTGTGTGAGAAAAAAACGGCCAATTTCATAGGTAAGGACCCAATATTTACAAAGAGATCAAGTTGTTTTACCAGTGCGAATATACTACGTATAGTGAACTTTTCTCCATGCGAAAATATTTATTAGTTAAATACCTAATTTATTATTCTATATCAATCCAATATAGTTTATAGCACATCTTGTCTGGCTTTCACAGATAACCGAACAACAGCCATGCAGATAGCAACTGACACTAACCAGTTAACTTTGTGAGTAAAAATAAAAGTTTCTTTAGTTATTAATTTCACAGTTCGTCTTTTGTTCTGTTCGATCTCTTTGAAGGTGGAGCTATTTTGGATAAATTCTGTAGCAACTAAATACTAGGACGAATAATATATATATAATATATAAATAATACGAGGAAGTTAAAACAAACTACATCGTAAAAGTTACGAGTAGCGCACATTCGATGGTCGGTCACTTCCGTATTATGTCGGTCAGCTGCGCGAGCGCTGCTCTAGTATTGAACTGTCTTTCAAATTGTTTGGTTCTAAGAATCTTTATCTGATTTTGTTGTTAGAGTTGGATACGAATCTTGTTTGTTTGTACTTTATATGATCTTTTTCCGGTCTAAAGGTGGCAATTGATGTCTTTTTCTGCTTCACTGAGCTGATTTTCAGATGACAAATGATCGTCTGTCAATTTCATTTTATACCTAACTAACTAGTGAAGACTTCTGTGCCCAATCCTAATGTATTTAAAGTAATTGAAAGATATTTTGAATACTTGTGTCACGTGACTATTTGCCACTTTGCTAGCATAGCGATTAACAAATTACCAATTAAACAAATCTGCAATAATCTCCAATTATTGGAACTCGTAAAGCGGTGGTGTATGACAGTTTTGCGTGTAAAGAAACTTCTGCCGCGTTCACACCAACCACACGTAACGTAACGCTCGCTAAGAGTCAGCCGTCACGATCAGCAGTCAGTCGGTGATTGAAGTTGTTCTTTCATACATTTTGGATTTTACGGTAACAGTCGGCGTTTCACTATACGTTTGCTGTGACCGTGGCTTAATACTGCGAGCGGCGCCGCGTGTTCGCGCTCGTATGTGAGATCGGTGTCAGGGTCGACGCGGTTGTCGACCCGCGCCGCTGCGTCTGCGGCTATTCTGTGCGGCCTGCGCGCACGCATGTATAGTGAGGCTTTCTCGACTGTTACTCTAAAAACTATTGCCCGGTTTATGAATTGAGAATTTGAATACTTAAGGTGATTCCTTCGAAGTAGTCCGAAAATTCAATATTTCTTACGCGTTTTTCAAATAAATTTAAATTTTGGGGGCTTTATTGCTTTTGTATTGCTGCACTTTGTCCAGCTCTCAATTACAAATTCTTAATTGGGAAACCGGGTGTAAGATGTTTTTAATAACATAAACCCCCTAATACACAAACACACACATATACTCACATACGCTCACACATACACACACACTTGCATACACACCCACCCTCACACTTACGCCTCAAGCAGGTATTGTATAATTTAAAATTGTTTAAATTTTATTGCATATTATCTACGTAAAACTACTGGGAGAAGACACTGATTCCTGTAACACAGGTCACAACCTAGCGCAGGAGTCAGGGTTTCCATATATAAATGTATCATACTTTTATGTCAATAAATATTATTATTATTATATCGCAGTTTATAGATAATAAGGTGTCAATGTTGAAAATTAAGGTAAATGAGATGGGCTGTTTAAAGCCGTGTTCATTTGTAAGATATTGTAAGATGATATTGTATTGGAGGACAGTGGGCTACTAATGTAGGAATATTTTTAATAAATTTCCGTAAACGTATTCAAGCGGAAATTTATTATAAAAATTATCGTAAGAGATCTTAGGATAATTTTTCACGATTGCAATTCAATGACATGAAAAGTAGAATCAAGATTAAATCAATATTATATATATATTTCATCGTGAGGAACTGGCATGCCTGAGAGATATTTCTCGACGGCATGTGATGCCAAGTCAGAGGCCCATGGGCGGCTTGAAAATTCTGACACCAGGTTAGTCACTAACCACACGAAAAGAAGAAGAATATTATTTTAGTATGTGAGGTTTGGCCAATTAATTTATACACACCTACAACAACAATGTTCCATGAACTTTGTCTAAAAAGGTTTTTACGTCTTATTAATTAAACAAAACTAATAAAACAGTTACCTACACCCATAAAGCTCCTGAATTTTAAAATACCATTCATCCAATTAGCAATTACCAAATACAGACAAAATTGCAAGCAAAGGCCAGAGCCTCGAGAGGTCAAAAGCCCACTTGATATATAAATACTGAACAAAAATATAAATTATAAATAGCGTTGAGACCGATACCGATACCGGTGAGTGGGTGACCAAGTGATCTCGATACCAGAGTACCGGAAGCGGATGGGAGGCTATAAAGCCTTATCTTGTAAATAAACAAACAATTATCTACTAGGAACTAGGAGTTAATCTATTTTATTCGCGATTTTATGAATTATTCAAGCTGTAGATCATATTTTGGCGTCATCTAGAGCAATTTGTCATTGCTTTATGGATTTCTGCAAATGAATTTGGTTAGAGAAATAACGTTTTCTTGGTATGATTTAACAACGTAAGTTATGCTATTAAAGCATTATATTTTTTCATATTTTATAGGCTTAATAGTAGTGGCTTAGTAAAGAAAAATAATTATATTGTTGCAAAAGTGTGTAGATAATTCGTACCAATTTCTGCGCAGTAGAGCACCATTGCAATACATTTTACTAATCTATCTCGCCTCTAGCGGGAAATTGAGTAACAAACATTAACGTTGTCTCTCAATTCCCCCTTAGCACACCAATAATAATACAATAATAAAAGCATTACAACATTAATAAAATACAATTGCCAACTTTTACGAATGCCAATAACAAACATTAAAAAAATCTTACGAGGTGAGGTAAACCTCTGTGGCACCTTGTGACCCACGCCTGACCATACTTTTGTTCCGAGTTCAATTTCTGACCAACCAGGGAAGGTCACAGAGGATATAAAGACTACCGACCTCTATAGTGACCAGTCCATTGATATGTTGCGAAATTTACTACGTAGAGTTTATTGTTCTTGGTCAAAAATGGTTTCTCGATGGCGAGTGAGCATATTCTCTTAGTTGTATAGTCAAAGTTTATTATCATGTAAATTATTGTACAACTTATTTTATTGATAAAAATACCATTGAAGTTTTATTTGTATGTGAGAAATGCCGTAAAAATAAGGTACCAAGGTATTTTTCATTACAAGATGGATGTTAAACTCCATTTTCGATTTCGATTCAAGTTTAAAATCATTAGGCATGACAATATTATCGTGTAATCTCTACCTACACGTTATGTAATATTACATGTTTTAATAATAGACAAGGAACCATGTATTAAGAGGCTAAATGTAGCCATTAATAGACAGGCACGCGAAATTGAATTCACAGAGCGGAAAACAATTAACGAAAAAAATCTCTCGAAGATGCCTTACTTCGAAAACAACGTTAAACCATACGGAGACATCTCATCCCGATTATCTTGAACCATTTTAGTACATGAGTACTTGGCTTTGTCAAAAATGTTTCCCAATCAAGACAAATGACCCCAGAAGTACCTACACAAATAATGTTCAAACATTAATTCGCATAATTATGGCCAAAAGAGATCCATGATTTTCATGAAATATGTGCGTTCAGATGACGTCCTAAAACGTCATACATACTTATTTGGGAGGCGGAAGTCTTGTACTAAGTTGTCGTCCCTTGTACTGTGATTCAGAAACAGAAAGACCATTTTCGACTGCGGCGAAGCCAAAAATGGAGGGTTGTGTGTTTGACCTGTATGTATGTATGTAGGTATGGCCATCCCTGTGTTTCCTCGTCGTAACTACAAAACGGCTGAACCAATTTTAATGACCGATGTCTTTATTGTGTGAATGTCACTGGGTATGGAGGATTTTTTGCGCCAAAATAGATCTATGTAATAAAAAAACATTACAACAATATTGGTATCAAATAAAAGCTAGTAATTATACAATTCTAAATATATCGTATATATTAATAAAACTAAAAAGTACTGCTGAGTATGAGATCCTGGGTTCGATTCCCGGGTGAGGCACTATTATTGGGTTTTTCTATCTGGAATTTCTCAGTAGCAGCCCGGAGTCTGGATTAGTACCCGGTTGTTGGCAATAGGCTCGTCCTCTATTACACGGGACTTAAACATAACCGGGGAAATGGGGGTGTTCTATAACTACACCTCTGCCTTTCGGGGCTTGTCATCAGTCTTCCCGAATTCGGAGTGCTGACAATCGCATGCACCTGAGACAGTCACTGCTCCCCAAACAACGACCTCAACCTCGTATAGTCACGTTATCCTTAATTCCCATTTAATAGGCCCTTCCTTCAAGATAGTACAGTACTGCACACTTACTACGGGGCAGGTTAGATTAGAAGCCAGTTCCAACAATTACGTGAAATAATTGCTTGATAATGACGTCTTAAATAGGGGCAAAAGAAGCCGCGGTTGTCAATCATTCAATTTCGAATGAAAACAGCATTTTCGCACTGTAATCCTACATAATTCAGGTAATCATGTCATCACAGGCAATCATGATGAGAGCAAGATGCGGGAGGGGGGGGGGGGGGGGGGAGAACGACATCGCATGATTCTCTCATCCACCATCATTGTTTACTTTCGCACACGCGTTAAACATTTTTTTATAAAACAAGTTTTATCAGAAAATTGTAGCATTGTCAACCATGAGAAACAATTTTCGTAAGACAAAAACTTGATAGCAGACTCTTTGAATCATTTTAGCGATTCAAGATGAAGTATTTTTAGAATTTTGGTCAAATCGATTAAGATTGACAGAAAGGGTGACTGTGGGTGGGCTATAGTTGCTCTATAAATAAGACGTAATAAAGCACTTATAAGTCTAGTAGGAAATAATAACACTTCCTATCGAAAAGCGGTCATTTATCTTCCGAGCGGAAACTTGCAAGTTCGACTCGGCGCGCATTCCCGACAATATGTTGCGAATGACGATTATAATGTACCTTATAAGTTATAAGTAGAACTCGGATATTCGGATGCATATATCATCATCATCATTTCAGCCGAAAGACGTCCACTGCTGGACAATGGCGGGGTTTGCCATAATCGCCACGCAGGCGGCAGGCGGGTTGGCGATCGCAGTATGGTGTTAAAATGCATTGAGAACGCTGCTGTCCATTCTCTAGTGAGTCGCTTAGTCGCCTTTTACGACACCCACGGGAAGAGTGGGGTGGTACTACTCTTTACATATTTACCTAAAGTTAATTTTTGGATAAGAAATTCTTAATAAATTTTTTTCTTAATATAAATCCCGGAATTCAATAAAATCCGGGAATGCACAACTAATCGGATACTTCGTATGCAAACGACTTATCAGTCCTCTTATGAAGGTTACTTTGCGGTGTTAACATAATAATGTATATACCTACTGTAAACATTTTTAACGAAACTTAAGGCACCAAGTTGTTTGTCGCTATGTGATATACTAATTTGGCAACCTGCTTTACAACATTAGCTAGCATTTCTATAGTCAAAAAGTACAAAATTTATCAATTCCGGAATCGCGAGATTTTTGCGATCAATACAAAAGTGCATTTCATATTAGCTAACGCCTGAACGTAAGTAAATATACATTCGATTATATAATCAGAACTCTAAATTTATCGATCTCGCGATCCCGGGATTTTTTTCGATACAAAAGTGCTATCCATAATAGCCAACACCTCAACTTTAGGTAAATATGCATCCGAATATCCGATCTCTCTCTCTTCGATCCGAGTTATAAGTGAAGAAAATATAAATAAGTTAAAGTTATTTAGAAGCATTTTAATTGCACTTTTTTTAATCTACACTACATTTCGATTTTTACAGTATATTACAAAGAGCTAGGTGCTCTTTATTTTTACAGTATATTACAAAGAGCTAGGTGCTCTTTATTTTATGTAAAGTATAAACTGATTGTAAGTTATAACTGCAATATTTTTTGACATGGATTGAGCTTGATCTAATTAGATTTTGTACCGTTAAACTGAATAAAGGTGAATGACCCTTAATAACTGTTATTATTACAGCTTGAACAAATTGCGAATACTTAATTATTAACGTACTAATTTAATTACCTACCTATAAAAGAGATGACTAACGGCGAATGAACTATGTATTTGTATAATTCTAAAGTGTAATAAACGATTTCTCGTGTACTCGAGTAGTATTAGTTTTAATTACATTATGGCTGGAGTAATAAGTATTCAACTATTCATCTATATTAAGAGTATTCTCTATGTTGAATTTCATTCAGGAAATCATTAATGTACTGACAATGATTCATTTTATCTTCATTCAATACATTAATTAAGATGTTTTGTTTCAAGACTATTGAATGTTCTCAAAAGACGCGACACATTCGTGAAGTCGCGAGTGTGCGCCGGTCGTTAGTCTGTGAGGCACAAATTGGCCGTGCGATATGTCACACATGTCCGGTAAACATTGACATTGGCAACTGTACGCTCACACACACAAATCATAACATGTTTACATCATTTTTTTTTTTTTCATTTTCTACTATTTATTTCATATTTCTTAGGAAGTAGATATTTTAAGATGTAAACGTATAAATATTACCACACTTATAACTTCAAATACAAAAAAATTATGCGTGTTTGCTAAGTTTATGTATCCAAAAGATTTCGGCGTTATTTGAGACGGAGAGTACGAGGAAGACAGGATGCTTTTCAACCCGGAAAATAAAACTTTCATACGCTCAGATAGAGTTGCAATTGCCGTTAGTTTACAATACGTATTTACAAAATATAGCCGATTGAATTGTTCCCACGAGTAATTAGACACGTCTTAATTAATTGTTATCGACTTGTTTAACTTTAACGCGTTTATAATCATCTGTTTGTTTTCATAGTCGTAATGGATTTAATTATCACAAATGAGCAATGTTTTGTATGATACCTGTTTTAAATTACACTGTGTTTTTAGCAATTTAATGGATGCTTCATAGTTACTTTAATTTGTTTAGTAACTTCAACCAGAAGTTAACTTTGACTGTGATTAATGAACTATTCTGTATCAATTTCAAATATTTTGGTAGTAAATAATAATTAAAATAAATAGGTAGCTGTTATTAATTATAATAATTAATTAACGACAAAAATTAAGTAATTGCTCAGCCAGGAAACGAATGATCATTGTTTACTTCACCTAGTGAGATAATATTGTGTTTTGCCCACCGGAACTGATAAGAAACACAACTTTAGGGCAAAGAAGCTGTTTAGTTAAACTGTCTGTACTTGAGAATCTTTGTTTTTATAAATAATACTGTTTTTGTATTTACTATAATAATAAAGTAACACAATAACTAAAGAATCGCCATTTATTTTGTAAATAACAAATATTTCAAAGATTATTTAATGTTTATTTAAGTTCCTCTAGAACATTGTACTTCAAATTACAACAAAACTGACTCTCAAACAAGAAACTAACAGTAGTTATAGGGCTGTTTCATACGCAATTGTTTTTTTTTTTTCTATATATTATTTTTTCTAATGAAAGATTCCTGTACCCAACAGTACACAAGTCAACATTTACATACAAGCTATCAAGTATCTTTGATGTAAGATCAACGCACTTCTACATGTCATTAACGGACACGATCTATTGTTTATCACGACCTATGTCAGGGGAACCTTCGATGTCGCCCCAACGATAACTATAAAATATAACCAGTGAACGAATTAAACGGGAATTACGAAGCAAACATAAAGTTTACGATTCCGGTAGGAAATTGTTCTATTTATGGGCTTGTAATTAACGGAATAGATAATTCTTAGTAGTTGTAAGGAAAATGAAGGGTAAGAATAGTTTTGTGTCATGTCATTTGTGATTAATTAATTTTTGGTGTTCAAGAAAAATCTTCTTGAGATATCTTGAGTACGAAGTAGAGAAGAGGATGAAACATGACACAATAAAAAAAATTAAAAAGTAGTTCACTTTTATTAATGAACATTTAATTTAAACCATAATGATCTTGTAAAATTGTAGCAAAAAAAGATCGGGCGGTATCAAAAGTGCTATATCACCCCCTTTTAAATTCCACCGGAACTAGGAAACTTCATGTTCGGCACACTTTACAGTAATTAAAGACACTTCATCCAGACCCATTACGTCTTATTAGCCCATATAATTGTATTATCAGTTGTCCAAGGCGAGCGATCGACCCGGCAGCCACTGGGCAGTTCCTACTTTTACCGACATCACTTAATATATCGGGTCAGGATACTTTGTTCCGGCGTATCGGATTACGTGACTAGATTGTTTTTATATGGCAGTTTGATTTGTTTTATGGGTGGCTGAACTTAGTCATAAACAATTTAAATAGGTACATACTTATTAAGAACTCCATACTTAAATTATTTTGGTTTGTAATCAATATCTGGGGCCCATTTAATAAAACCGACAGGTGACAGGTGACAGGTGACAGGCGACAATCTGATTATCCGACAATTTTACGAGTTTATTTTATACGTTTTCTGCTTTATTAAACAGCACGTCGTGATTTCGTGAACAATCCAAATAAGTATTTTTCTTTTCAAATATTTCAGTTATCCAAATAAATATTGAATGTTGTTCGTTGGTAAGCGTATTACTTGAGAACGGCCGGACCAATTTGGTTGTTTTCACACGACTGTTTTTTTTTAAAGTTCTCAGTAGTCCAAATTAGGTTTTAATGCAGAAGAAAATTGGAAAATGTTTAAATTCGAAAAAAACTGAATATCCTTTTTTCTATGGGATTTTGTACGAGTTATGTGTTTGGACAGAACAACGTCTCAGTTAGGAATAATAAATAATAAATAGGGCCGAGGTCTGTAATAATTTAATGACTCAATGCTAAACCACTATAGTTAAACATGTATTGTGCAAATAAATGATGTCTTCATAAGACTCAATTATAATAAATGACCTGTTGATAACATGTCATCATATTCGCATGTATTACATAAAAGGCAAGAAAAACAAAACTTCAGCGTCATTTCACATTGCATGCAAAGCTTTTGCAAAATGAGTTGAAACTGACTTGTCACCTCACCGTACTAACGATAAATCAAGAAAATTTATAACGTAAATAATACATACAATTGACCACATCACTACTACAAATGGTTTTATCCAGTTAAAGGCAAGGAGTGTCATTATTTACTTTGTGACGACGGCACAATAGATCATGAGCTCAGTTTTCCCAAAACTGAGTGAAAACAAACAGTAAATTACATTTTGTCATGATCAGTGATCGGAGTAGGTAGATTGATTTTTAGTACTTGTATCATAAATGCACACAGAAAGAAGAACATGGATAAGCCATTTTTCCGGAAAGTAATTCCGGTATTTCCGGATTAATATTGTTAATGTTGGTAGTGATATTATTACTACTGTACCACCCATGATCCTTTGTTCTGATTGGTCGTTGGGTTTTGTCAAATCGTGACAAAAAAAAAAATAGGAAGAATAATAAAGAATAAAATTGCTCATTTTATTACAATTCCTACCTTTTTTTTGAGGATGGCAAATCATCAAATGACTCCTTCCACTCTGGCAGAATACAATTCCTACATAAGTTCCGGTTTTTTTTTAATAATCCACCAATTCCGGAGGAATGTCCATAGTAATATATACGTTTCGGATCAATGACCCCAGTTCAATCTACCTACTCCGATCACTGGTCATGATATACAATATTTTCAACAGTTTTCGTATTTTCCGAATTTTAGTGTTGGCACGTATGTCGATAAGTTTATGTGCAAACATTGTTTCGCTTTATGTATCGTTACAAATTATTAACTTGTTGTGGTTATTCTCCTTACAATTCTAGTTACTCGATTCGAAAATATTTGTAAATGCTTGCTAAATATTGGGCTACAATGATACGTGTTTTTTACTACTGATTCGTCTAACTAACAAGTAGGTACCTAATTAAGGCGACTTGCAGTAAAGCTTAGCAAAATGTATATGAACAGGAACATGGCAGAAAATATTCACAAATGTCTTGTACAATTTACATAAGTAAAGTGAGCCTAGATATAAATCAATCAGGTACAGGATGACTGGGTTCAAAACTGCTGAATCACATACGACCGCAGACCGCGTATCAGGCTTTCAAATCAATTGTTACCAGTGACGAACGCTTGATTCACTGCATAATGCATTATAAGACATGAATTGGCAAGGATACGCAAAATAAAAAGATTTACGATTTGTAAGTAGGAAAAACCCGGTTTATTGTCATGCGGGTAAATTGGATTAGGTATTTTTCGATTCAGCCCTATGATATTTTGCATCGTAAGCTATGAATTAATACACGATCATTTCCTTGTTTAAAATAAAATTGCGTCTGTTCTATTAACGTAGTCAGTACAACTTAATTCAATTAAAACTATAACGCTATTTTATAAACGGAATCATAATTTATAATACCAGGCCGCAGGACAGAACAAGAACGTAGAGAGATTTGTAAAATATGTATGTCATACCATACAAAGGCCGAGTTATTTATATTATTTTAATAACAGTATTGCCCAGCATTCTCCACGTTACGTTTACAACGCGTAACTTCCGATTTCCGCGTACAGTTATAAATTCTGTTCGTGACTGTACTCGTTGAGATTGTTCTCTTGTTTGTAAACAAAAATATTGTGTGTCATTTATGATCTAATTTACAAATAATTATATTAATTAGGAAATAATGATGTGATTGGATCAACAATTTGATTGACCACTTATCACGATTTTGGACGAGTGAAAAACTAATTTCGATTCTTTCAGCAGGTACTGAAACTGAGACTTTTGGACTTCTAACTGACCATAACAACTGTTAAAGATCTACAAATGACAACTGGTGTTATGTAATGGATGGCCCCCCATCCACGAACCGAGCGCGGCAAGCGTAGAGGTGTTATTAGTTCACAATACAATGCGAAAACAGTGACATAGTAACGGCAGCAGTTCGTTTCTTAGTTAATAAGCTTTGCTCCTAAGCAATTAATAAGCGTCAAGTAGGTATTAGGTAACAATAAATCACGAGCAAGTCGGCGCGTGCGTCATATTGAGACTTGATCCGATTCGCTGATCAGCAAAAAACATCGTAGTAAATGCAGTAAATACTTGTGTCATATACAAAGGATAGAACACATATAAAATAGAAAAGTGGAATCGTCACCATTTAGCGATAGCATAGTCATAATTATTTTTTTATATAATAATATTCAAAAAGAATTATGACTATTATCATAATATTTTAAGGCCTTTTTTAAACGCGTAGGAAATAAATATGTAATGATATTTAGGTAGGTATTTACTATTTACCTAGTTGGGGTATGGAAAATATCTACAAAACTGGAAAATCTACGTTAAAAAACCCAAGTTTGGCAAAATAATTAGTAACTAGCGAACATTTAAGTAATTGATGTGATAGGTATTTAGAAAACATGTTTTCAATTTAATATCTATATCGTGTCCATCTGTGTGACTGCGTTGTTCGGATTTTGATGCCGTTGTCACCATCATTCATCATTCAAAACATTTATTCCGGAAGATGTAAGTATACCTACAATACATTAATATTAAACTTAAATATGACACAGAAATCTCGTTTTTTTATTTTTTTATTATGAACAAAGTTTATAAAAAATCTTAACTTAGGAACTATGTTCCGAAAACCCGTTTTCACGGTTTGTCTGCGGGAACAGAACAAACAGTATTAGAAATAAAGTTTATTAGTGCGGATTTTGTCAAGTCGTAAAAACCGGTTATACGCTAGGACCCGAAAGAGCTGGGAAAAGTAAAAAAAGAACTTGAAGCGAGGACGACGTAACAGCGCGGCGGGTGACGCGAGGGGTCGGGGGACAAGAAATTTTCACGCGGACAAAGTCGCTAGCAGAGAGGCTAGTTCTGAATAAAGTAGATAGCGGTACACTTACTTTCATGTCTGAAATGCGGCTTTTCTTTTAGTAACATAGGCTCGAGACGTTAGTAAGAACGACAGGCAGTAAAGATTTTTTTTCTAACTTCTTGAATACAGTTTTAAATAATATGCACAAAGGTCTCGGAATCGTAGAAATCATTGTGAAAGAATTGATTGCAATTGGTGAAATTTTATATCAATTAGCAGTAATACGTTAGGCATAATTAATTTATTACAGAAAATCTAATGAAGCGAATATTTTTAATTAAACAATGTTATGTAATAAACATGAACTCGGAACAGGTATAGAGGTAAAGTGTAGCGAAACGACGTAGTATCGCCATATCTGTTAATTATAAAAAATCTTTTCCTTTCCTAGACAAATGACTTTTAAAACATGGGACTGATGAAATACTAAATAGCATATTTTTTAATATTTATGACTTTTTACCCTAATCAGGTAAATTAATTAATAACAAAAGATGGTGCGATGTTAGCGTCCACTATCATTTGTTATTTATTATATTTAGATTAAGTAATATTCTGTTATATGTTGTAACTGGAGACTTATAGTTTCCTTTTTTATGTTCACGCTTATCTGGGAGAAAAGGGATTCACCAGATTATTGCTTTATTATTTTTGTGGGTTCAAATCCGGGCAAGTACCAATCCGACTTTTTCAATTCATATGTACTTTCTGAGTTTATCTTGGACATTACTGACATCGGTGAAGGAAAACACCGTGAGGAAACCTGGACTTGTAGTTAATATAAGTCTGAAATCACCAACCCGTCTTGAGCAAGCGTGGTGATCAATGCTCGTGCCTTCTCTGTATGAGACGTGGCCGTTGCCCTGCAGTGGACCAGGCTGGTATTATTATTAAACATAGATAACTTCACGCCTCTATTCCAAGAAAGGTTAGGTACAGATGTACGAGTACCTATAGTACATCCACATGTCGCCAGTTATGTTAAAGTCCCATGTAATAGGGGCGAGCCTATTGCCATCAACCGGGCACAAATGCGGTCTGGTACTGGGAAATTCCAGATGGAAAAACCCATACACATTGCCCGTCTCGGGAACCGAACCCAGGACCTCATGCTCAGCAGTAGCACTTGCAACTATAAGAGGCAGTCGTTATAAATTTAAATAATAAGTGAGTACACCACCAGCGCCCGCTACCGTACGCTGAAAGGTATCAGTGATATCCATTGAATTTGACCTATTTATTACTCGGTTTTTGGGCAGTGGTGGTCCAGTGGTAACGGCCGCAACTTACGAGTCGTAGGTCACAGATACAAATCCTGACAGGCGGTTTTGTTTATGAAAATTATTTCAGCACCTTTGCTGTCAAAACGGTGAAGGAAAACATCGTGAGTAAATCGGCATGTCTTAGAACCAAAAATTCTAAGTCGTGACATCTACCAACCCGTACTGGGCCCGCGTGGTGGATTACGGCCCACTCCCTCTCACCGAGAGGAGGCCTGTGTCCCAATAGTATAGGCTGATTGTGCATTACTCGATTTTGATGTCAAGAAACGCAGCATATCTCGTAGCAGACAAAAGTGCGTTTATCAGCTGCGACACGTGTACAATAAATATGAACAGACGAACATTTATTTGATTTATTGCGTCTGTATGTAATACTGATAGTGAACTCATAAGATAAAATGATTTAACAGATGCATTTATTCAGGAGGCCATGAATTCAGTAGGATACTGCTATACTTAAACAAAAATTGGAACGAAGCTTTAAATATATTGTTTCATTGAAAATAGCGATAAACCTTTTACAGAAATTTTATAATCCCGGCTATACTACGTATAGATAATATTAATTGCCTTATATTTATTTAGCATGATAACTTGGTAAACTTTTTAACAGTTAAGCTTTGGTTCAAAATAAATGTCCGACTTCCTCCTAAATCTCCCAAGGGTTTCCTCAAAAAGAAAGTGCTCAAAAAAAATGTCAAGCAAAATTCCAGTAAATTGATTAACATAACAACCGATGAGTGATAATCATGATCGCGACAGATCAAATAATCTGCGTTCGCGATTTAGTTTCCAAAAATGTAAACAAATAGGTACGAGTTTTAGGAAAAGCAACTGTAATACCTGAACACAAGGTTCAGTTTGCGCTACAACTTCAATAGTAACTAGTCCGTTTAAAATCAACTTAATTTACACTTGCATAAAATTGATATTTGTTTAATTGAAAATAACATCAATTGGAAGCAAGGATTTGAATAGGCCTTACATTGTCGGCCGTATCAGACGGACGGAATACATTGTAGCTCGGATCAGAAGCACTCATTGTTCTCGCCCTACTAAGCAAACAATGGAGACGGTACGTCTGTCAAGTACGTAGAAAGTAGCCTTGATTCCTCGGTGTTGATCTCGAGTGGGTAGGGATGGTGTTATCTTGTGGGTGACGTACCTGTAGCCGTTGATTACAGTGTCAATATTGTAAGAATACTTAATATTGAATGAGAAACCGATGAAGGTCCTTGTAAAGAACAGAACCCCATTTGCTTAACTTATTTTCAATCACAATCCAAAGGATTTTTAAAGAAATTACGTATCCATTGCTTCATTTGTTTGAAAAGTTCTTCTGCTCGACAACGATTCTAGTCAACAACATTAATTGAGTCATTGACGCAATCAATGAAGAATGAATGATGATGGTGTTTTGAGTAGAGAAGCAATTGTGATTGTCTTCGCCATTTTTATGGCTTTTTTGTTGCTACGAAATATATTTTTTCTGTGATCTTATCGGATGTTTTATCTTAGTTTTTACCTGGTATGGTATACATTACATAACACATAATTAGTGACATTATTGTCGCGTGCTCACTTCCTGTGAAGAACAGTCACGAATGGTCTAAACTGCTCATTTTCTCCGCTGTATCACAATTATGTAGGTAGGTACTAGGTACCGCCACATGTCAAACTCCACGTATCATAATCATTTTGCTAGGGTTATTCCTTTTACAAGTTTTTGTATGGTTTTCTTCCTGTTCATGTTAAACTTAAGGTTCTGTTCTTTGCCCCTGTGCAAAGAAAATGTATCTGAAGGAAAAGAACATTCAATGTTTTATTTAATCAAAAATGCGACTCTGATTATTCTACAAAATAGAAAAAACTAGTGTAGACCTATATTCTGTATACAAAGAAATTAATACAAAACAACCGTTGTTTCATAAGCGTGTGAGCATCGCATTACAAACCGCAACACTGCACGTGGACCGATCTTTTACATAACATGCGGAATACATATCAGGTTGGCTCCAGAAAATACTGTAAATAATGATAGTCGGAAAATGTTGCGTGGGGCCGCTACAATGCTACGACGTAGCTGTTCCCGTGAAGTATCGGCTACGAAGGTTCTACGCGCGTAGCTCTTCCAAGGAAGCTGGCTACGACGTTTTTGAAGGATTAAAGATACATCTTCGTTCTTGTCAAATGATCGGAAGAATGTAAGAAGACAAGAAGCTATTTAATCAATACCGAATGCAGAATTATTTAGTCTCTAATTTTGTGAAGAAATTGTAACTCTGATTGTAATAAAAGAATGTGTGTAATAATGTGCATATCGTCAATTTTAATAAGTGGGAGAGAAAAATAGAAGATAATGTTTTAGGAGTTCCAACGAAAGTAAACTTCAAAAGCGGTTTGGTAGGTACAAAGTGCGAAACTATCGGGCACACCCGATAATTTTATCGTTAGTAAAGGCGGAAACACTTCAAAAAAACCGGCCAAGTGCGAGTTGGACTCGCACACGAAGGGTTCCGTACCACCGTACAATATTTAGCAAATATGACGTATTAAAAAAAAAAACTACTTACTAGATCTCGTTCAAACTAATTTTCGGTGGAAGTTTACATGGTAAACATCATATATTTTTTTTAGTTTTATCATTCTCTTATTTTAGAAGTTACAGGGGGGGACACACATTTTACCGCTTTGAAGTGTCTCTCGCGCATAGTTTGCGCGGTCAGTTTAGAAAAAAATGATATTAGAAACCTCAATATAATTTTTGAAGACCTATCCATACCCCACACGTATGGGTTTGATGAAAAAAAAAAATGAGTTTCAGTTCTAAGTCCCCCAAAATTTATTGTTTTTTTTCTATTTTTGTGTGCAAATTTTAATGCGGTTCACAGAATACATCTACTTACCAAGTTTTAACAGTATAGTTCTTATAGTTTCGGAATAAAGTGGCTGCGACATACGGACGGACAGACAGACAGACAGACATGACGAATCTATAAGGGTTCCGTTTTTTGCCATTTGGCTACGGAACCCTAATAAAAACCGTAAATATATATTAGAGGAATTTTGTTAAGAGTCCTTTGTTTTGTGCATTATTGACCTCGTTTTCATTCGCATTTGATACGCATCTAGACTAGATGGTCTATTAAATAGCAGATTATCAGTCCTGATGATCAGCGTATTGTAGGGCGGACAGTACAACAAAATATGTTGTACTGTCTCGTACTCTTGGATTACGATTTACAAATGATTTCATCTTGCAAAACCAGTACGACTATAGTAAATAATAATAACGAAACCATTTTTTTTTTTTTTTCTGAAACCTAAAAAGATGTGACATGATTTGGACTTGATATTTTGTCTGCTAAGCTTATTTGACAAAAAAATATTAATTAACTTCTAGTTGAATTTCCTTCGTACTCTTGTGAACGGGTTTGCCGACTTTTTTCAGGAAATGTCTACATCATGGTCGCTGGGGCATTAGATCTTCATATTAAGATATAATCGGTGTCTATAATGCTGGTCATTTAACAAATAGTATTTTTGACCTCTCTCACAAGGAAAATGAGCTCGAGGACTAGGTTTCTCTTAAAACTTCTCACAATAAAAAATCGTTATAAATAATTTATTTTTAAGGAAGCAACTAATGTTGGTTATGAATATACCTCAAGTATTCTTTACATAAATACGTAAAGTCTTGTGACAGCTGTCATTCTTTAAAGCATAGTGATGGGACTGCTTAAATCAAAACAAAACTGTATCGATAATTTTATTACAAATGTCAAATGGCTAGTTTTTCTATGCTCATTCTTTGTGGATATTTTCAAGATTTAGGTATTTTGATAAGTTCCAGTGTGTAAATAATATCGATATATGGATTTAATAGACATGTACGTATTTAACGGCATTTCATTTGCCTTTTCGCTGACCTTGCTACAAACAATAAAGTACATACTAAACATGTGACGAAATACTATTCCCTTGAAGTCTAGACAAGGATTTGCGATCTAGGTTCAGTTGTAATACGCATTTTTGATGGCTTCTTAAAGTGAGATTTTGGTAGAATCTGCTTATTGCCATCAGCTGCTTGCATCGGCAAAGAACGAATCCGTTTAAGATGACTGACATGAGAAAATAAGCTCCGTTGTGTGTAGTTACAATTTAATGCACACGTTACAATCATGTTTTCAATGTACCGAGCATTTGTTTAGGTTAGGTCTGTCAGAAGGACCATGGTTTATTCTTCATTAAAGTTGTTGATTATGATGCGATTTTGTACCTGAACGCATTTTATGTCAGTTTTTTCTATATTACAAGTGAGTTACTTCGATATGGGAAATATGAATCATGGGAAAATCCCGTTGATTCGGAATTTGGCTCACGTACAAATATTCCCATTACACATCGATTTACATTTAAAACTGTTAACTAATACATTGTTTAATTAATAATATTTATGATACCGAACTATTCTAGATGCCGACTACAATGTAGAAAAGTTTCTTGGGAAACAAATATTTGCAAACGTCATGGAAACGAAATATTAAATTCCACAGAGAACTACCATACATATTATATTTAGGTAGACACCACGTCGTCAGACAATTCAACAGGGAGATAAATATAGCAATCAATACGCGTTTTGTTGCATTTATTTATAAACATCTTGTTAATTTCCTATATTTCGTTCTGACACAGCGATCAATTCGTTTCCGGAGCACCCACAACACCCTGAGCTCGTCACCGCCAGCGAGTCCACGACATTATCAGCATTTGGCGCACACAGTAAAAGTTATGACAACAATAATGCGTTATAAAACTCGCGGCGTCAACGAAAAGTCGCTTCAGTTGGTCCGAGCAGCCGCAAGGTCAAGAGCACATGGACTATTTCGAAAACAGTCGATCGCCGGCCTGAATCGCGATGTGACATACCCACTAGTAAAACACAAATAATAAAATATAAACTTATTATTAAAAAAAGAAAACTTTGACAGTTCTTATTTTAAAAACTTGTAACGTTGACGCGTGTGTAAGCGCACGTGCGGGTAAAATTAAAACTGAGCTTCGCGCGGAAATAGTTTTTCACGCGCAACAGCCGTGGTCGGAGAAAAGGGAGTTTTTGTGGAAATATATTTTGTTGACAAAAAAATAATAATATTATAAACTGTATAAAGTGTGCTGTATAAAACGGAATTCAAGGAGCTTCGATTAATCGGGCTTTTACTAAGATACGGAGTAAGTATTTTACGTGGAACTTATAAAATTATTGCAAATACGTACTTATTTGTTTTTATGTGTACATGGTATTTATCTCGCACGTTATTGAAGAATATATTTAATATTAGAAATATTTAAAGTATTTTGTGAAAAGTTTCCGTTTTTTTTTACTTTTATTCATTTTTTATTTTTACTGTTCTATCATTAAATTTTGGTTATTGAAGAAAACAAGTCAATACAGACAATTCTATACATTCCTAGTGTATGTGCAGAAACAAGACAAATGTACTGATTGTTACTAGTAAGTACTTACGTACTGCAAATACATAATAGACATGCAAGTGCATTATCTTATTGTTTCAACAGAATGCTGAGACAAGTCTATTTATTTTAAAATAATTAAAACAAAAGAATCTGCGTACAAAACATCATTTTACTACAGATATGGACCTACGTCAAGATAAATAGGATAGGAATATTGAAATGGATACTACATAAATTGTTTGAAATCCTATAAAATATACTTGAACGAAAATTTCACGTATTGCCAGTAATATAGATTTAATTACCGCAACACGCGTATTGCGGCGCACAAGCGCGTCTACATTTTGACAACTGCGTTCATACTTTTCATAGTTTCAAAGGTTGGGAGAATTATAGTGACGAAAACTTTATTTTTTGGAGAATATTTTTCCGTTTTTGTACATTTTTCATTCTTCTTATTCATGATTCAAAAAAGAAAATAATGTTTGAAGCATATAGTGTAGGTACAGTTGTTCAGTGAGTGTATGAAGCAATTTCATTTGGAACGATTCATCACGCACAAGCCGCCAGTCACGGCTACTTGATCAGAGGACGATAAACAACGATTTTAATTTATTATTATTGTTTTTATAATCCATTTCTGTTTCAATATAATCTTTTGTGACGCCTATTTCCGATTTCAGCGTTATTTTGGTATACACTGATCCAGAAATGATTTGCAGTGCATGTGAATATGAAAACGATAAAAATAGTTTCAACCTAAACGTATTTTTTGTTTCTAGATTTATTTTACGAGTAGATTCAGCATTTTTTGTCATTTACAAGTGACCCATATAATATAGTTCTGATCTAGTTTTAATTTTGTCCTAATTAATTTTAGGGCAAAATTATATATAATACTTAGCGTGCATTAGCGATTTCCCCCCGCGTGAGATCATTATAGCTTGTTACTCAGTAATAATATAGTATTCTACTGGTGAACTTTTTAAATCGGTCCAGTAATTTTTGACTTTATTCATTACAAAAAAGCATACAAGTCTTTTCTCTTTATAATATTATTGTAGATACTGTTCAACTGAGTAAGTGACTAACTTGTGAAAATCATTTATTGGCACGTGATAAAGTTTTATTAAGTTCTGTGTGATTTTGTGTAGCTCTACTAACGAAGCCAATTTATTAACTGCTAGCCACAAGTATTTACTACTGGGATAAAAGTATTCTATGTGTCAATCCAGCTTATAAACTAACTGTGTGCCAAATTTCATTCAAATCTGTCCAGCCGTTTTTGCGTGATTGAGTAACAAACATCCAAATATACAAACTTTCACATTCATAATATTAGTAGGATATGGAGGTTTGAGAAATAAGAGTTGTTATCATCGTCATACTTATTTGTTTAGAGCGAAATGGTATTCTAATCAATACACATAGGAAAATAATACCCAAATAAAATTAAAATAAACCTTTTAAAATAGTGCTATCTAAACATAATTATTTTTAACTGGTTCAAAATCTCGATAATTTATCATATTTTAAGCAGTACCGTTCTTTCCTATTTATATATATTTAACACTACAAACTAGGTATAAACATTTAATTATTTGAACGCAATTCAATAATTATTGCACTTGATCTTTTCCTGGTACCTAGTGTTGGAGTCGATAGAAAGTTGATATAGTACAAGTAGATAATACAGATATAATTAATATGTATTATAATATCATTGAGTACATCGCTTGTAGATATACGATAAGCAACAATATAATAATCTTAGTGTGTAAATAGCATAAACTAGAGCATTCACGTCTAATATTAAATGATGTACGTATGTTTGTGTATGAGTTTGTCCTCAGAAACTGCTAAACATTGAATGTCAAAGAACCAAAGCTACCGCAGACGAGTATTATGGAAATTGTAATTAATTGACAATAAACTAGTTATTTGAGAATACCTATTTGAAGTACACGTATACAAATATTTAAAAACAATACAAAACTTTTAAAATCTTTCCTACTTGTTTTAAAAATAACCTTCATTCACACAGCCATGTCTTACTCACGAATGAATTTCACTTTATTCATGAACTCGTAAAACAATGCTACTTACATTTGTTTTCATTTGCTTAGCATATTTCTTTAAAAAAATCTTTATGTAAGTCAGGCGGTCAGTAGGCGTTTGACTGATAAGAGCATGATAATTTAGGACTTCTGTGTCAAAAATTTGTTAAATTATCGAGAAACATATTAAGTGCTGGAAGTGTAGTAACTGATAAATCAAGTATTAAAGATTTCGATACGATATAGGTACCTACAGTAGAGCAGTGGTAGCACAATGGTACTTTCCCCGACTTAGGACTTAAGGCTTGTGCAGACCAACGCGACTTGTCGCGCGACGCGATGCCGGTTATTGTTATACCGTACAGTTTTCTTAGAAATTGCATTGTTTGAGTCGCGTCGCGCGACAAGTCGCGCTGGTCTGCACAAGCCTTTAGTTTTACTTTGTGTAAATGATTTCATCACCACTGCTCTCAAAACGGTGAAGGAAAACATCGTGAGGAAACTGGCATGTCCAAGAACAAAAAAATAATCGAAGACATGTGATATCTACCAACCCGCACTGGGCCTGCGTGGTAGATTACAGCCTTTTGAAGAGAGATCTGTGTGCCAGTAGTGGGAACATAATAGGTTGGTTATGCTATAGACACAGTCAAGTCTTGATCTTCACTTTGAGAAACTGTGAAAGAGTCCTCTCATTGTTTCCAAAGGTGACTGTTACTATTCAATAAGAAACTGAGTTTAGAATAATTCTATTTAATAGATAGTTCATTCATGTAATTCAGCAAGATTGGCAAGATCCCAAATTGGTTCCGGAAAAAGAGTATCTGGCCAAGATAATGTAACGATGGAATCGGTTGGCTATCGTTTATTTATTTGAATAGGAATACCAATATCACACATATTTACGATAGACGATCAAAAAAATCCATTGAGGCTTTTAGATTCAGCAAGGCATCAATATTGAAATAATTCGAGTCAGATAACTAATCGATTTCAATAATTTCTCCATTGTAACAAACATGTTGTTGTAGCAGTATCTAATAATTTACGATAATTTTCACAGTTACAGTCTCAGTCATTCTTTGTGTACTTTATGTAACATCTATAATACTCAACAGTACGTTAATTTATCAAGACTATATACAAAGGATGACAATGTTAAACGTTAAATAATTCCACAGACATTACAGTCGAAGTTATTTAGTGAAATAATGTCAAACTGCGCATTATATCTACAGAACCATGCAACTTGTGTAGTAACAGGGAAAAGTGGTCTTGTATTTTCCGAAGGAATGAAAATTCTCAGTCGCAGCCTGGAGTCGGCATTGTGACTTTTGGGGTCTGCCAGGGTTGCGAGATTGTCTGAAAGGGATATCGCGGCCCCGGCACACAGGCAATGGAAGGAACACGGGTGGGTTTTAGTCAGTAAAAGTCTGACACGCCCTCCCGCTCCGGCCAGAGCGGGAGAAGTTATTTGATAATTTCCTACCAAAAAATTGTGTTAATTGTGTGGAAAATGAATGGATCAGAAAATGTACCTGTGGATGACAATTTGTAGTGCTACATATAAATTGAGTGCTTAGTTTTGATTGCTAAGAACTTAACCTGAACAGGATTTGTTTACTCTTCATCAAATACTTTTGAAACAGACAATACTCTCTGCCTATCTTCTCGGGAATACAGACGTAACATGCTATGTTCATTTGCGGACATCCATGTGAAATAAAAGGACCAGTTGGAGTTTGACTAAAATGTTGTGTGTTTGTAGACCACACGTAAATCGGACAAGCATCCGTTATCTATCAAAATTACAGAATTGATCGGATCAAAGCCTAAATAGAATAATTCTGATACCCCAGATTCCATGCCTCACCTACGTTTTTGGTCTCTGATAATGGTGGCCATTATCACTGCCCAATTGGCCTGTAGGTCAGTAGTTTATAATGCCTATAATGTAGTGGCAAGCATCCCAGATGCAGTTATCCAAATATTATTTACTGTTACGAGTCGAACAATAGTGAATGGTGGTAGTAGCATTGTTCGTAGTTAGCTGATCATTTATTTTGTATACCATTGTATATTGATAGATCTTGTGGCTAAGTAATAACAGACGCACGGGTTGATCCATCAGGTTAAGCAACACTTACCGGGGTTAGTCCGTGGATAGTTGACCGATCTTTACTTGCCGAGACTCCTACGTGCCTCGGAAAGCACGTTAAGCCATTCCCGGCTGTCATTCGTGGATCTTTGACTGTCGTTACGGGTCCTCAAAAGCCCGAAAGTCTGACAACCAGTCTTACCAAGGGGTATCGTATTACCTAGTTACTGCGTTCTGGAGGTCAGATAGGCAGTCGCTCCATGTAAAATATTAGTATTCAGCTGCATCCGGTTAGACTGGAAGCCGACCCTAACATAGTTGGGAAAAGGGTAGGCAGATTGGCAGTTGTATATTGATATGAATGTGGATGGCTATACGAGTAGGGGAAGACCAAAGAAACGATGGATGTACTGGGTGGAGGACTAATAGAGAAGTGTGGAACAAAATTACATGTTGTGCAGACCACACATAAATTGGGATGCAGGCAGGAGGATGATGATGACGGTTGTATTTTGATAAACATCATGTTTTAGATACTAAAATACCTATCCTCTCTTTTGTGTATCAGAATTAATTTTACTTCTAGTTAATGCTTAGCGGTATTAACTACAAGTGAAATTAATTCGTTATTGGAAAAATTACCGGACCACCCAATGGTTGTTAAGTAATTTTACTGTGGCGGCATCTACAATCGCCACATGCGAACTACGCATCAAAGACCTGACGTCACACAACATCCTGACGTCACACAAATCCTGCATCGTGCAATTAGAGTTTACCGCGCGATGGACATGTATACAATCTCCCAACTTCAACCTCTGGGCAGTTGCCCGCCAGATACGACACCCGTCTGGTCGGAGGATCCTCCCTTTTCTATGGTGGATGAGTGAACTTTACACACTGTTCCTCATGCCCCTAAATTACCATTAATTAATAGGTAAGGTAAAACAACTCACGTATGTACATAAGTATAGTGAACACGAATCAAAATTGAAAAGGACACTACAATGTACATTTACAAGCACTGTTTGGTGTTTATATAATTTTTAATATATTAAAAGTTAAATATTTTGCTTCGCGTGGCGCTGATATGACATGTCTGGCTGATTCACTCGTACACCGCATTCTGTATTTTTTCTTTGTTATCAATATCTTTTATAATAATATAAACACTCTTTAATCAGCGCACACTTGTTAGAAATACTTCGACACTGACGTTTCTAAGAAAATCGAATACTTGTAGAAAAAGGCCCGTGCGACAATGTACCCTTTTAGAGTTTGCACTAAGTAATCGGTGGTATGGAGTCGCTCGATTTAATATTGAATCGAAGAAAAGCTGACAAAGCAATTATCGATATTTAGATTCTATGAAAGTAGATCAGTGTTGGACTCTCGAAAATTCAGGAAATAAATACATAGAGGACCCGAAGTAGGTTTATGCATAAAGCAAATCCACCTTTGACGATGCGATTTCGCTCGTATTATGGGTTTAGCAAACACAAACTAACGATCCCCGTGTAAGATAACTAGCATGCGATATTTTATTTCATATCAGCTTGACAAATTGTAATGTTCAAAAATAAATACAGGTACTTTATCGAGATGAAAAGTTTTCTATTTGTAATGACTGATACATTTGACGTACTCGTATTATGGCTTACAGCCATTAATGACCAGGAAGGAGGATTCAGGTTACGTGTGTTTCATTTCTCCATAGGTATAGAGCGTGTATCAGATATGTGTGGTCATATTTGAGGGTGTGGTACAGACAATCAAACTGAAACTTTCTGCATGGGACCAACATAGTAGTCGCGAAATCGATTGGGTATTGAAGCTTTGTATGGGAGACGTGCAGCGATTACTTTTTTTAAATACCAGTGTTCTGGAAGTTAAATTCTTTCATATTAATCTAAAAATATCTTACGTCACTCAATATTTGAACAGCCTGTTGTCTTCATTATGAATTCAATGTCGAAAACACGAATATCAATAAGATCTTTTAGGAAAAACTCGGAAGATAAAGTTATCTCAGCAGTTATCTGCACTTTTTTGGGCGATTTTTTTTCTGATTCCGTAAACTGAACAGCGTAAAATAATGGCGACTAGAGGCAGAATTTTAAGATGCGTATTGATCGCATTTAAGATAAGAGTAATGTTTTGACGAGATAAAAAACACAAGTAGATTTATAGAACTGTTTGCCTACAAGTGGTCCAGACAGAGATTAAGATACAAATAGTCTACCACGAGTTTCATCTGATGCCTCTATCGTATCAATACCTAATCGATAAACGGAGAAAACCTATCTCTGTACGATCCGAAATCGATCATCCAGTGATTGATTCGTGAGTTGTTTACATGTAACGTTTGTACTAATACACTGTTAGGTGCCCAGACGAGCACTTGTGACATAATCACTTTTAATACAGATAGGAAGTACCTAATGACATTCTCTCCGTGTCGCCCGCGCAGTTCAGCAATCTTATCAAAAAGAATACAATAAGAAGAAAATTTCCTTTGAAACAGTTTGAATAGTAGATCAGTGATGAATGTTCTAATATTTTTAGTGCGTGTTATATTATAAATGTGTCAACTTCCATTTTAAAATTAGTAACGCTAGTATGAGAGACTAGAGCGAGTGTTTTGTTTGTGAGTTGTAAACAAATTCAATGTGGTAAGAATTCATGTCAATCATTGTTTGAAACGTATCACCCATTGGCATTATTCTTTGTGTATTGCTTGGAAACAATCTCATTTAGCTACGCGAGAATGACGTAAATAAAAGATTACTGGACTTTAGGTATGTGACCATGTGGAGTGTCGGTTTAGGTTGGGCGTGTCATTTATTTAGAACAAAGAGTTCGTTTTAGTATAATATTATGACGCTCTAGTTAGTATGAGCGTCAGGCATCGGTCGCGCATATTGCATTGTAATGGAACTATCAAAATAAAACGATTTGCGGAAAAACTGCAGTTTTTAACACGAAAAAGAGCAAAGTTTGCTTAACAAATAACTGCTGAATTCGGTAGTCTAGTTCGTCTATTGTTAATCAACAATGATAATGGACGCAGTAAACCAAAATACAAGTAGGTACTGACAACATACGAGTACATACAAAAGAATTGAAGATAGTTCGGAACAAAAAAGGTTATGTGCACAGGTCATTTAAATTATACTTAATCTTAATCCCAGACCGAGTCATAAACCCTTGAGAGTGACCCGTGGTTAATAAACGAACGAAAACAAAAAGTAACACCATTTTAAATAAATTTTGATATTATATCAGCTTCGGAACAAGGAAGTACTATAGAAATTTCAACAAAAGAACTGTCGAAAAAATAATGCATTTTCTAGACCACAGAAACATACAAGAAAACGTGTCCGCGTTGTTGTGTCTTATTCACGACTATGTATTGAATTGACTGTATTTAAATATTATTTTGTGAAAACTGCGTGACCTGAGAAATAAGTATCCATGTAAAAACATAGACAATAAATGATCAACCTTTTCAACAAGTAGGTAACCTGTCTATGATCTGTCGAACGAACATAGACTAATGTCGGAAGAATCATCCTTGATCATCATTTATTTTCTTGGGACTAATACTTTGCCTGATCCAATTAACCTAGGACCCAATAAGCAGCAGTAGTATCTTCCGAATATTTTCCTAGTTAATTGTTTTCGTATTATCTAACAAATGTGTTGTATTGTTTCAGGGGCGCTCGCGGAGCGCGAGCGGCGGCAGGCGCGGGCGCGGCGTGTTGGGGCGAGCGACGCGCGCGCAGCATGCTCACCAGCATCAAGGGCTTCTGGAAGGTGTGCCGCTATGGCGACCTTTACATGGTAACGTATCTTTCTAGCTACATTATGTATTAAGCCTAGGCGTTATTGTTAATGACCAAGGTGTTCAGTTTTTTGGAAGAACAGAAGAATGCTATCAGTATAGCATCCTCCGTCCAAATGTCACTGATGTCAGTCAAGATGAAAGTCATGATTTTACTGCTACATAACATAGACATAATATCGCGCCTGTATTTCCCGAAGGTATCTAATAGGCAGAGGTGCACCTTCAGTACACCCACATTTTTATTTCTTTTCTGCTACTATTATAACTGACAATATAACATACCTGCTTAACGATAAGTAACTATTATTGGAAAATATTATCTATAGAAAAGTACATAGCAACGTGTCATTGTAATGAATCCCGCATAGCTGTCAATTAGCCGACCGCTCGTATTAATTGTATTTTTTATTAATCTGTAAGGACTGAAGTGAATATTTTTTTATAAAAATATAAATTTATGTTATGCCTTCGGCTCCTTGTGTTGACTTGATGCCTCGATCCTGGCCTTAGCCCCAGGGTCCTTTCTGAAAGTGTCGCGACTCGTGATGACCGGCTACATCTCGATATCCTTTCAAATATCATGTTCTAGTTTTGTTTACGTTCGTGTCAAGGGCAAGGTGAGATAAATTTATTTGAAAACACCGAATTTTGCAATTCAATAGTCGTTGGGTTTGGCAACAACAATCGTAAAAGGCAATTATATAATTCAAACGCCCACCGAGTATCGTGTGTATTGCGCTCGACGACGCATTTTAACTTAACATTTGGTAATACTTTGATCCTACAGTACTGTTTCAGAGTGATAATAAAATTAGACGATAATTGCACGACGAAAGATTTTAATTAAGATAAATATTGCAGGATACAAATAATGTCAACTGAAATATCGTAATGACAATATTTAAATTCACATTCATTTCATGATTATACAGGTAGTTCAACTACTTTTATGGTAGTTTATTTGCATAAGTACATTTCATAGTTAATAGGTAGTTCTAGTTTTTATTACATATTGGAAATGATTTATTTATCTGGGGATTTAGTCTAGGTACCTATACAAAACTACTTTGAATAAATTGGCACACTGAAGTTTCTTTGGTTACTAGGTCAATAGGGAAATATCGAAAATGGGTCAACTTTATAATTTTATTATTGAGTTCATTACGGAAATCCGGACCGGTTCAGTACCGGAACTATAACAAAACTTAATAAACTTTTGATATAATAATAGCAACAGAATTAACTTCAGATTAATTTCGGATAGGACTACCAGGAAATCATGAACACGAAGCGGTTCGCACTCGTACTTTACATAATATTAGAACATCGGCCTACGATTAGTGCCGCAGCCACGGATAACTGAACGACCAGTAATCCTCACGAAACTTAGACGTAACGTGAACAAAACTGGTTTCACACAAGTTCTAGAAATATTTGGTCTCCAGCAATTAAAATTATCAGACTAGACTTAATTACGAAAAAAGGTTAAAAAGTTTCTAGTAAATAGTTCTATTACGTAACAGGTATTTCTACTTGTTTGCTAATATTTTCCTGTATCGTATAAGAATAATGTTTAATTAAGATATCTAGATTAAATAAAAGGAATGTCTAACAGATTGTTGTTTCTGAGATTGACAAATAAATGATGAAACTCCCTCCAGACATTATTTCAGACTTTTCTAAAACGTTTGTCTTTAAACCAACAGTAGTTGATAATGTCAGCCGTTTATGTTTTTATTCTGATACTGCTATGCATTCTACAGACATTTCTAGAACACAATCGGACACACGGAGACATTTCGACAGGTGACAAAGTACGATATTACTTACCGATTGAAATTACATATGATTTTTTACGATTAAGATGACATTTTTTTGGGGTCTTTATTCAATGAGATGATTTCGAGGTTAAGACAAAGTTAAATCAAACCTGTTTTTAATTATAATGAATAACTTTATTCCTACAGTTTGATTGAGGCTTTCAAATCAATAATTAAATTAGAACCTGAGTGCTGGTAAACAGACAGATGTGTTGCTGGGGAGTTTGTGGCGCCACTTCTTCCCAGCTAAAGCACTAGGAAGCGTTGAAGAGCGGGCGTTTCAAGAGCTGTCTTTTGTAATTGTTGACGTGCAAAAGGCGCTAATTTCCAATCCTAATTTAAATCTAAATGATTTTTTATTTTCATTTTTTATAGTCACTTACTAACTCACGTATAAAGAATTTCCTATATTTATACACGAAATTATCATAACCAAAAAAGTATCACGATATTGCACATCAGTTTAGCATATATCATAATTGCAGATACTAACACTGGTTACATAACGAGTGTGGCCGTGGGGCGGTCACACCGACGAGGTTTGAGGCTGTTCAAGTTCAATAACGCGATTCGTAAACGAATGACCGCAGACAATGGTGCGCCGGCGCACCGAAATCCTAACTAATATTATAAATGCGAAAGTGAGTTTGTTTGTTTGTTACGCTTTCACGCTAAAACGGCTCAACGGATTTGGATGAAATTTGGCACATGGGTAGACCATGACGTGGGTTAGGTTAGGTTAGTACATAGGATACTTTTTTGGAAGTGTATAGAGTGCCGCTATTTGTCGCATAATAGCGGCACTGCCTCAGCCAGCTAAAGTGCCGTAAGCATTGCATTGTCATTGTCACTGTGACTTCAGATTATCTAGAACAAATGTCACTACAATGTCTGAATTTGCGAATAATGAAGTAGCAAATTAAAATGGCTGAACGTTAGGTTAGGTTAGAACTGTGACCACACGCCAGGGTCCGTTTAGGCACTGGAGAATGTAATGTTTTGGGAATGTGGTGTTTTACATCGAATTAAACTCAACAATCAAACAAAATAACAAATGACAGTGACAATAACAACGCAATGCTTACGGCACTTTAGCCGGGCCGAGGTAGCGCCACTATTATGCCGCTAGCGGCACTATATACACTGCCTACTTTTATCCCACGGGATCGAGACTTATGCAGGTGAAACCGCGGGTCGCAGCTAGTATTTTATAATTATGCACTTATGTATTTAAAGTGAGTGACGTCATAATAGATGGTAAATGGTCTGGCTTTGGTAATGAGATATGATAAGTAAGTGGCTTTTATTTTTTTTGCAATATAAATTTAAAAAAATAGTTTTGAAGAACATACGCCTGCATCTCTCAAAATTATTATTTTCCTGGACTTATATTATGTATAACCGAGCAGATCGCTAATATGAACCGAACCAAAATTGTTATAATAGCATAATGTTTGCTTCCTGTTATAAAAATGGTGACGGAAAGCTATATTTTAGTCTACTTCCTAATTGTGAGTAGATGGACATAATACCGAGAAGTGTACATACGTTTATGTAGTACGTGTCTAGTAAACAAAACGTCAATGAAAGTATATAAGTAAGCGATAATCAAGGTGATTTAAATCTGTCTTTATTATTTAATTGACGGAACGGAAGCGGAAGGAGAAACGGCGACATTTTATGCCACACAAGAAACTGTGTCTGTTGAGAATAACTTTACAATCAGAACAAACGAGAAATGTCGGGTTGAAAAGGTTACTTGTGAACTAAATTAAATAAAGTATGAAGCTTGTATATTATTTATATAATGAAAAGATGGGATGGGGATGGGGATGGGATGACGTGAAAGGGTAACAAACAAATCACTTTTGCATTCATAATATTAGGATAGTTAGGATTATTGATGTTAATTAAGTAATGGAGTTATTGTTCACAGATATCATCACCACATTAATATCTAACTATTTGATTGATTGATTTCTTTAGGTTAACCTTTTTGATCCTTTTGAATCAAATGCGTGATTTTAAAAATTATTTTATTATCGCTTGACTATTAAGAAAATAATTCATTTGCTTTAATTAAGAAAAACAATCAATCTATGTGTTTGATTTTAGATAAATATATATCAGAGCTAACGTTTACGTCATACTTACAAAGAACAAAGCGTTGTTTTGTGTATTATTATAAGCATACAGCCCACTAATTTATTTTTATGAATATATATTTAGATTTTCGTTACGATCATAAATCAGAATTTTGACAAAGGTCCAACCATCGATCTTCATATAGAGATAATTTGCTCTCGTATAAAAACTTTGAACTGATTTCGATTTAATCGCATAAGAAATTCGATAGTTACCTATAGTTCTGTAAATATCGTTAGGTATTTGACAAAGTGCGAGAGGTGATTTACCGATAACCAGCATGTTTTTATTGATATTTAACTTCTCCATTATTCACGGACATGGTCTATTTATTTACTGAGGCCATTCCGGCCATTACAATATGTATAAAATGTATTATCGACCGATTGCAGAACATGAATTGAAAGCACCATTACTTGAATATTCTCATTAACAGTTAGATTATTTTCCGAAATTAAACTAAGTTATGGTACGAGTATACTTAGGTATTTTAGTGACATTGACATTACATTTTCTTTCTTGTCAACAGTAGTATTTGCGATAAAATGTATTGGACAATAATGCCTTCGGAAATAACCTACAGTTAAACTTTGTTTTATGGGGCCATCTTAATAGCTAGTATCGTTCTGGATCACTGGTTCTGGATCAATGACATTCATTGAGGTGAAACAGTATTTATATCTCACTAATATCAAGAAAACTTAGTATGAATGCTCACATTTAGGTGATATCTAGTGTTCTCAATTTCATATAATTGAATTATTTACAATTCGAACAATTTGTTTTTATGTTCTGAGTATTTATAAATTATCTACGCATGAAAAACCGCACTTAAGACACATATAAACGTATTACATAAATAAAATGATTTTTCTTAAGAAAAGAGAATGTAATGCTGACGTTGCAATTGAAAGTGAAAATAAATAGCTAGTTATAATTTTCAATCAATTAAATAAGCCCAGGAAAATCGGCCCGGTGCTTAATCATAGCCAATGAATAAATATATTACTTATTGCTAGCTTGCATATTATATTTTAAACGACAATCTGAATCTGACAATTTAGCATACTAATAACAAAAAAATATATTAAATAATCCGTATGTTCAAGAGACTTTTTGCGACAAGCGAGAGCGACCCTGTATGAAAAAATAATATTATGAGTCGCTGACCTGTACACATGCCAAATCATTTAAGAACGTGGGTACGAATAATAACTGGTTATTTTGGGTTCACTGCCACTGAAAATACTACGTAATTGGCTGAAAATGCTGTGTGAACACAAAATCGTAAAAAGTTAATGATCAAATAAACGTGGTTTTATTAAAAACAATGACCAGGGGGCGTCGCTAATAGCATGTCATAGGGCTTAACTGATGTCCTTTGTAAACACATCAGTTAAACATTTTGTTTACCTACATTATTATTAAAACTGACTGAAAAACATGCAAGTGGAAACTTTATGAACATTTTTCTTTTCAATAAAGCAATAGATGAAAAAACACTTTTAGTTGAATAAAAGCTTGCAATTAGTTCACAAGTACCAGGCACACATAAGCTTCCAAGAAGTACAACTAGAGCTCGGAGTAGTCGGAGTGAAGGCAACAAACACAGTATCGGCACGGTCAAGGTTGCCAACATGCGGGTTACTACTCTACCACGGTACCTATCTTTGTCCACATCCTTCCGATATTATGCGAGCCTGGTACATGTATTGCAGAATTATTGATTGATTGATTACATAATAATTCCAAGAGGAAAGGTATTTTTATTAAAAAAAGTTTATTGTGACATTTATTCAAAAGAAACGTTTAAATTAATAATATACAGCAAGATAGTTTACAATTATCTTTTTTAGTTGCATTCATCATTTTGGTATGCACATAAGTGATGTTATTAAAAAGAAACACTTGCACCCTAATTGCGTAATACACTTTCAATCACAATCAGAATGATTTTGGCGGATATTGCTAATTCATTGCTTCATATGTTTGAAACATTTGTCTGCTCAAGAACGTAAATAACGCAATGAATGCATAGCATTATTAGAATAACCTGCAGTGTATTAAAATTAGTTTAAAAGCTTGAGACCATACAATTTCTAGAATTATCGAGAAGTATGTTTATAGAATGCACACAGAAAATGTCACCCGATAAACGGTAGGTGAAAAACATACATGACCTTACGTTCACTTGACTGTAATCGACTTAAAGTAACTGGAAGTGTTATTACAGGATTGATAGCACTGCGGGGTAATTGCGTAACATACTGACAATTGCAATAATTACGTTGTCGAGCAGACGAATTAGGAATTTCCTTCAAGATCGTTCCGATTTTGAAAGAAAGTGTGTTACGCGATTGGGGTGCCAGTCAAAATTTGCAATCTGCAAATATTCAGATAAAGCACTCCTAATCACTAACTGGTTTACTAAGTAAACACTGTTGCACAATCCGTTTACATTGGCAAAAAAGCAGACATAAAAATAATAAAAAATTGATTCGGAGAGGATAATAACAAGTTTTCTATTCTATTTCTGTTATTCTAGATGAGTTTGTTCCGCTAAGAATCTAATTCAAACATAATATTATGTGTGTTTAATAAAAATGCATCTAAAACGAACAACAAATTGAAAGATTATTTTGTATTGCTTAATGGCGGCTCTTCCATATCTTTATTTCATTATGGTGGGTTTTAAATATAATATAAATGAACCGCGGATCGCCCGCAGAGGCCAGTACATACAAGGCATTAGGTACAATAGCCAGCGGGAATGTACTCTGATACAGACAAGTATTTCGATTCCATCGGAGTTTCCCTCACAGTGAGTATGTTTAAAATCGATTGAAAAGTTAGTCCTTAAAGAAATTACGTTCAAACAGTTTGAAGCTTTTCAAGCTTTTTGATCGATTATATTATTATATTATGTAGCTTTTCCCTTTCAAGTCACTTTATTAGGTCA